>CM037636.1:6339415-6367030 GCA_015227895.2 Colaptes auratus
GATTCAGGCTCAGAAGCCTGAAGGTTTCCTTCACCCTGGTGCGCTGCCGGGAGGGGAGACATTCGCAGTGCAACGCCCCAGCGGCAGCAGCGATTTTAATTACACCAAGGGTGCTTAAAACTAATTAATTGTGGGACCCAGAGAAACATGGCAGCACGTGGCTGAGGGCTGCCAAGCTCAGAGGCAGGGGTGCAGAGGACATCCCGAATCAGCAGGCCCTGTTCTGCCAGCGCGAGAGAGCTGCCAAAGGTTGGGAGGGCAGAGCAGAGCTGCTGCCAGGAGCCCGGCCGTGTGTGAGCCCTCGGGGTACAGAGCTCCTCACTGCTGCTGACAGAATACTTCTAAAGGCTTAATTGCAATTAATCATTGTTGCCAAAGCGGTAAGCAAGCTGTGCAGTGAGCTTCTCCCTTTCCAATCACTTCCCCCTGCACAGAGGCACGGTGGTTCACTTTAATAGAATAGAATAGAATAGAATTAACCAGGTTGGAAGAGACCTTTGAGATCATCCAGTCCAACCTATCACCCAACACCATGTAATCAACTGAACCATGGCAATAAGTGCCCCATCCAGTCTCTTCCCAAACACCTCCAGTGATGGTGACTCCACCACCTCCCTGGGCAGCACACACATTCCAATGGCCAAGCACTCTTTCTATGAAACTTCTTCCTAACAATCCAGCCTGAACCTCCCCTGGGGCACTTGAGACTGTGTCCTCTTGTTCTAGAACACTCATCCGAGGACAGTAAGGAGCAGGAGATGCTACAACTACAGACACACAAATACTATGTCCATAAATGGGACTCAATCTGATCAGATTGAGTAGCACAGATATTGTGAGGGATACACAAAGTGTGAGGCAGAATCACTGCTTTTCCCTGTCAGCTTTAACTTAATCTGCTCACTGTATTTGACATCCCAAGCAGAACCACGCTGGAGAAACTCACCCCACCTACTTCTGCTTGGCAGCAGTGGCTGCAAACTCAAAAAGATGCAGCAACACTGCCCTGCCATGTGCTAGCTGCAGCACTGCTGTGCTAGTTGTGATTAACCAAGACTTTGAATAAGTTCAGCTGTTCAACCTCCTAAGTGACTTTGGACTGGATGGGGAGAAAAAACCTTCTTTTGTGGTCCAGTTCACTCTGTGGTTAAAAAGGTACTAGCAGGTATTCAAGAGGAGGTTGCAGTGAGGATTTCCTCTCATTTCTTTCTTTCCCTCCATTTCTTCCTGCATTTCCATAGAGTCACAGAATGGCCTCAGCTGGAAGGGACCTTAAAGGCCACCTGGTTCCAACCCGCTGCCAAGTACTCCCAGATGTACCACAGGCACTCGGCTGTTACAGCCTGGCTCTACCCCGGAGCAAGCCATGGTCGGCCCAGAGGTCCAAACTTCATGCCAAAGCACAGAGAATCTTTTATAAAGCCCCTCCAGCAAACTGAAGAAGGTGCAGGGATCAGGCAGGCAGCCCCCAAGAGCCTTTTCCAGGAAAAATGACCCTCCACAGCCACCCTGCTCGGTGCAACGAGACCGTGACAGATAGGTGCTAGAGCTTCAGGTGAAAGGAAAAGGTCCCTTAATGCTCTGAAAGCCAGCCACAGTCACTGCTCCATCCCAGACTGATGCCTCCTGCTGTGCCACCAGCCAAAGCCCCTGACAGTTCCATTTTCTCCCCTCCCCGTGCCCTGGCTCGTTAGCAGGCAAGCCAAGAGGCTGCTCTTGTTTCTTGTCCTGAGCAACAAGGGCTGACAAAGTGATAATGAAACCTTCTGCTGAGCACGACCCTGAGAGAAGGACTGAAGGAAGCCTCAGCTGGGCCCTTTGGAATGGAATAAAAGTGGAGGTGGAGGTGGTGGAGAGCTTCCTTCAAGCCCTGCAGGACACAGCCTCTCCTGAGGGCGCAGACACACCGATGGCACTGGCACAATGAAACACCGAGGAGACAGAAACCTGCCCACAGACCTCTGCTGCTCCCCAGGGCCTGGCGCTGGCAGAGGAGCTGCTCTGCAGTGCCCTCCCTCTCGAGACCCTCAGACCTTTGTGACCACACTGGCAAGGCAATAGAATAGAATAGAATAGAATAGAATAGAATAGAATAGAATAGAATAGAATACAGGGACCTTGCCAGGCTGCACAGATGGGCAGAGGCCAAGGGCAGGAGATTGAACACATCCAAGTGCCAGGTGCTGCACATTGGCCACAGCAACCCCAGGCAGTGCTACAGGCTGGGGGCAGAGTGGCTGAGAGCAGCCAGGCAGAGAGGCACCTGGGGGCACTGGTTGATAGTAGGCTGAACATGAGGCAGTAGTGTGCCCAGAGGGCCAAGAAGGCCAAGGGCATCCTGGCCTGCATCAGGAAGAGTGTGGCCAGTAGGAGCAGGGAAGTCCTTCTGCCCTGTGCTCAGCGCTGCTGAGGCCCCCTGGAGTCCTGTGTCCAGCTCTGGGCTCCTCAGGTCAGGAAAGCTGTTGAGCTGCTGGAAGGGGTCCAGAGAAGGGCAATGCAGCTGGGGAGGGGTCTGGAGCACAGCCCTGGGAGGAGAGGCTGAGGGAGCTGGGCTTGCTTAGCTGCAGAAGAGGGGGGCTCAGGGGAGACCTTCTTGTCTCTGCAACTCCCTGCAGGAAGGTTGGAGCCAGCTGGGGCTTGGTCTCTTCTGCCAGGCCCCTAGCACCAGAACAAGAGGACACAGTCTCCAACTGTGCCAGGGGTGGTTTAGGCTGGAGGTGAGGAGAAAGTTCTTCCCAGCCATAGAGATTGGCCCTTGGGCTGTGCTGCCCAGGGAGGTGGTGGAGTCGTTGTCCCTGGAGGTGTTCAAGAGGGGATTGGATGTGGCACTTGGAGCCATGGTTGAGTTGATCAGATGGTGTTGGGTGATAGGTTGGACTTGATGATCTCAAAGGTCTCTTCCAACCTTATTGATTCTATTCTATTCTACTCTACTCTATTCTACTTCTATTCTATTCTATTCTATTCTATTCTATTCTATTCTATTCTATTTCCTTTAGGACTGGGGCTGTGAGCAGGGCCACCTGCCTTGGTTAAAACTCCTCCAGCTTCTCTCAATAAATGCAATTAAATTGTGATTTGTTTAGTTTATTTAAAAACACTTCCCTGTTATAACTCTAATAACTTAATTGGTAGCTGGGGCATGAACGTGACAGCTACCCAAGCAGTAAATAATTGGCGCTGCAGCACGGCACCGCTCTGCCTTCCACCCCTCGGCTCTTCCAGCCTGGAGAAGAGGGCTGCAATTGCCAGTTAATGAGGGATGCATGCAGTCTCATTGGCATTTCTCTCTTATTGGTGCTTAATGAGATTAGATGAGGAATAATTAGACAAAACAGCAGTGCAAAGCCCGAGGGGAGTAATGAAACTGCAGGCGTTTCGCCGGGAGCCTCAGGAAGCCTCTGTCAGCTCTGGTGTGAACCACCCAGCCCAGCAGGCCCCACCCGAGCAGCAGCAGCAGCTAAAACCTTCCTGATCTGCCTTTGCTTCCTGGCAAGTCATAGAATCATAGAACTGTCAGGGTTGGAAGGGACCTCAAGGCTCAGCCAGTACCAATCCCCCAGGATCACCTCACACTGCAGCAGGTTGCTCACAGCCACCTCCAGCCTGGCTGCAAACACCTCCAGGCAGGAGGCTGCCACCACCTCCCTGGGCAGCCTGGGCCAGGCTCTCACCACCCCATGGGCAACAACTTCCTCCTACATCCAATCTCAGCTCCCCACTCTAGTTCTGTGCTCCATCCCCCCCAGTCCTATCCCTCCCTACACCCTCACAATCCCTCCCCAGCTTTCTTGGAGCCCCCTGCAGATCCTGGAGGCCCCAATAGGTCTCTCAGAGCCTTCTCCTCTCCAGCCTGCACACCCCAGCTCCCTCAGTCTGTCCTCAGAGCAGAGCAGCTCCAGCCCTCTGCTCCTCCTCGGGGCCCTTCTCTGGACACCTTCCAGCCCCTCCAGATCCTTCCTGCCAGAGGCTCCAGCACTGGACCCAGAGCTGCAGCTGTGGTCTCAGCAGAGTGGAGCAGAGGGGCAGAATCCCTCCCTGGCCCTGCTGGCCACACTTCTCTTGCTGCAGCCCAGGCTCTGCTTGCTCTCTGGGCTGCAATGCTCCCTGCTGGCTCCTCTTGAGCTCCTCATCCACCAGCACCCCCAAGGCCTTTTCTTCAGGGCTGCTCTCAAGCCAGTCTCTGCCCAGGGCCTTAAATACATTCCAGCACCACAATACATTGTGGTGCTTCTCATGTGGCAAACCCAGAAATGGATAGGAAGTGATTTAGGGGTCAGGACATCGGTCTTATGGGCAGGTATTTGTTTTGCTCCCAGCTCCTGAGCCCTGCTACTACAGATGCCTGCAAGCCCATTCCTGCCCAGCCTCCTCTTGGGAAGCTGCAGAAGGACTCACACCTGCCCCAGGAGAGCACAGAGGTAAAGATGTGTGGTGTAAGCAAAACACTCTGCTCCCTCCCAGGCAGGTGGTGGGGTCAGCATCCCTGGTGCTGTTTAAGACCAGACTGGATGAGGCACTTAGTGCCATGGTCTAGTTGATTAGTTAGGCTTGGGTGATCAGTTGGACTTGATGATCTTGGAGGTCTCTTCCAACCTGGTTGATTCTGTGACACAAACCTGGGGAAGAGGAGGCTCAGGGGAGACCTCATTGCTCTCTACAGCTCCCTGAAGGGAGGTTGTAGCTGGGTGGGGGTTGGTCTCTTCTCCCAGGCCCCCAGCAGCAGAACAAGAGGACACAGTCTCAAGCTGTGCAGGGGGATGTTTAGGTTTGATCTTAGAAGGAAGTTCTTCCCAGCAAGAGAGATTGGCCATTGGAATGTGCTGCCCAGGGAGGTGGTGGGGTCAGCATCCCCGGAGGTGTTTAAGAGGAGCCTGGATGAGGCCCTTGGTGCCATGGTTGAGTTGATCAGATGATCAGTTGGACTTGATGGTCTTGGAGGTCTCTTCCAACCTGGTTGATTCTGTGATTACTTAGGGGTCAGCACCTCGGTCTTGTATAGGCCTGTCAGCCTGACCTCAGTGCCAGGCAAGATTCTGGAACAGGTCATCTTGAGTGTGATCACACAGCACTTACAGGATGGCCAGGGATCAGGCCTAGCCAGCATGATTTAGGAAGGCAGGTCTCTGCTGACCTGATCTCCTTCTATGCCTGGTGGATGTGGGGCAGGCTGTGGATGTGGTCTACCTGGACCTCAGCAAGGCCTTTGACACCGTCCCCCACGCAAACTCCTGGCCAAGCTGGCAGCCCATGGCTTGGATGGGAGCACACTGCGTTGGGTTAGGAACTGGCTGAGGTGAGCCCAGAGAGTGGTGGTGAATGGTTGCCACATCCAGCTGGCAGCCAGGCACCAGTGGTGCCCCAGGGATCAGTTCTGGGCCCCATGCTCTTCAACATCTTTATTGATGATCTGGATGAGGGCATCGAGTCCATCATCATAAATTTGCAGATGACACCAAGCTGGGGGCAGTAGTTGATTCTGTGAGGGCAAGAGGCTTTGCAGAGGGAACTCGACAGGCTGGGCAGATGGGCAGAGGCCAAGGGCAGGAGATTGAACACATCCAAGTGCCGGGTTCTCACATTGGCCACAGCAACCCCATGCAGTGCTACAGGCTGGGGTCAGAGTGGTTGGAGAGCAGCCAGGCAGAGAGGGACCTGGGGTGCTGGTTGATTGTAGGCTGAACATGAGCCCTGCAGTGTGCCCAGGCAGCCAAGAGGGCAATGGCATCCTGCCGCATCAGGGCAGTGTGGCCAGCAGGAGCAGGAGGTCATTCTGCCCTGGTACCCTGCACTGCACTGTTAGGCCACCCTTGAGTCTTGTCCAGTTCTGGGCCCCTCAGGTTAGGAAGGAGGTTGACTTGCTGGAGCGTGTCAGAGAAGGGCAACAAAGTTGGTGAGGGTTTGGAAGACAAGCCCATGAGGAGAGGCTGAGGGAGCTGGGGTTGCTAGCCTGGAGAGGAGGAGACTCAGGGGTGACCTTATTGCTCTCTACAACTCCCTGAAGGAGGTTGTAGCCAGGCAGAGGTTGGTCTCTTCTCCAGGCAGCCAGTACCAGAACAAGAGGACACAGTCCAGGCTGCGCCAGGGCAGGTTTAGACTGGATGTTAGAAGAAGTTCTATACTGAGAGAGTGATTGCCCACTGGAATGGGACTGCCTGTGGAGTGGTGTTCACCTTCATTGGAGGTGTTCAAGAAGAGGCTTGATGGGGTGCTTGTGCCCGGGTTAGGTTTTTAGTTGTTTAGGTGGGTTGTATTGTACTGTATTGTACTGTATTGTATTGTATTGTATTGTATTTCGGTGGGTGGGATTGGATGATAGGTTGGACATGATGATCTTGAAGGTCTCTTCCAACCTGGTGTATTGTATTGTATTGTATTGTATTGCAGTATTTGTTGTACTCCCAGCTCCTGAACCCCACTCTACAGATGCCTGCAAGCCCATTCGTGCCCAGGCTCCTCTTGGGAAGCTGCAGCAGGACTCACACCTGCCCCAGGAGTGCACAGAGGCAGCGATGTGTGGTCTAAGCAAAACGCTCTCCTCCCTCTCCCCCGGCTAAGCAGGAGAGCTCTGCTGTGCTTCCCCTCCTGTTTCCCAAAGCCTCAGCTCTGAAAACGATGCTAAATAATTGATGAACCCTACTGGCTTTGCAGGCTGTTCACAGAGGAACACAGAGCACAAATCTGCTCTTGTGCATTATTCACTCTGCCTGGGTGACATCCTTCCCTCTTTAGTGAAATCTCTCCTGAAGCAAGAAAACTCCAGGGTCGGTGCCTTCATCGCTGTAACAGCAGCACTCTGCCCTCAGGGCAGCCTAAACCAGGCAGGTTTTAAACTGAACCCAGGATCACTGCTGCCACATGTGCCTTTGGACCCACGTGAACCCTGCAGGCATCTCCCTTGTGCCACTTCCAGGGCTCATTCATTGCCGTTCATCATCCAAACAAAGGTGAATGTACACAGCCAGGCTGCAGCAGAACAAAGGCAAAGTCAAAGCTTAAGTCAAAGGCATAAATGGTGTGAATGAAGCCTCCATAACGTGGCTGGTCACAGGAGCACTGCCTGGAAAGACACCAACAGGTACATCCAAGTCCACCCAAAGTGCAGGCTGGAGCTGTGTCAGGCTTAGAGCCATTCGCCGCTGAGCAAACGATGTCACAGCAGCCCCAGGCAGTGCCACAGGCTGGGGGCAGAGTGGCTGAGAGCAGCCAGGCAGAGAGGGACCTGGGGGGACTGGTTGAGACTAGGCTGAACATGAGGCAGCAGTGTGCCCAGGGGACCAAGAAGGCCAAGGGCATCCTGGCCTGCAGCAGGAAGAGTGTGGCCAGCAGGAGCAGGGAAGTCCTTCTGCCCTGTGCTCAGCACTGCTGAGGCCACCCCTGGAGTCCTGTGTCCAGCTCTGGGCTCCTCAGGTCAGGAAAGCTGTTGAGCTGCTGGAAGGGTCCAGAGAAGGGCAAGAAAGCTGGGAGGGTCTGGAGCACAGCCCTGGGAGGAGAGGCTGAGGGAGCTGGGCTTGCTTAGCCTGCAGCAGAGGAGGCTCAGGGGAGACCTTCTTGCTCTCTGCAACTCCCTGCAGGGAGGCTGTAGCCAGGAGGGGGTTGGTCTCTTCTGCCAGGCCCCCAGCCCCAGAACAAGAGGACACAGTCTCAAGCTGTGCCAGGGGAGGTTCAGGCTGGAGGTAAGAGAGATTGGCCCTTGGGCTGTGCTGCCCAGGGAGGTGATGGAGTCAGCATCCCTGGAGGTGTTCAAGAGGGGATTGGATGAGGCCCTTGGTGCCATGGGTTAGTTGATCAGATGGTGTTGGGTGAGAGGTTGGACTTGATGACCTCTGAGGTCTTTTCCAACCTGATTGATTCTGTGATTCTGTCACTGTGAGGGCAGCCTGGGTCCCAAAAGGCACTGGAAGGCAGCTGAGAAGGAATGGATTGAAGACAGCATTTAAACACAGGAGGTGCAGCTGCCTGCCCAGGATGAGCACACAGAGATGGTCCCTACTAGCATCATGAAGCCAAAGGGAGCTTCAGAGGGCCTTGGAATGAGGGCTGTGGGGTTCAGCCAGCAAAACAAGAAATGGATGCATGACCTGACGTCTCCTAGACACCAAAGGCTGCAAGCAGAGGGGCAGAGATGCTAGGAAGGGAGAGGATGTCCCCTAACTCCAGCATTAGTTACAACCAGCAGGAAGCAGAGGAGAAAATTTCCCTCACAGCTGCACATTAACTTTACATGAGGCATGAGGCAAGAAGCAGGCAGGGGAGAGGTAAAATATTTAGAGGATCTAATAGGTTCCCAGTCCTGGAGCTGCTCCTGCTGCTGAGAGAAGCTGAGATGCAAATGTCACAGGGCACAGCAGCAGGCAGGGAGCTGCCAACCCAGCTCTGCTGGGACAGGCTCTGCACCTGCACCTGGGGCTCATGCAGCAGGCAGCCAGTGGCTGAGATCAGGCAAGCTGAAGGTGTTCAGGTGATGATTCTGCACTGGTGTAACTCAGCAGAAGGGCTGATGGAACCACAGGCATCTGGGGGGGGGGGGGGAAGGGGGCTGAGGGACAGCCCTCAGAGCCATGCTTGACCACATTTTGCCCCCTGTGATAGGACAAGGGGTAATGGATATACACTACAGCACCTCAACATGAGCAGGAACTTCTTCACTGTGAGGGTCACAGAGCACTGGAACAGGCTGCCCAGGGAGGCTGTGCAGTCTCCTTCCATGCCCAGGTGACTGCCTGGGGGCTGTGGGGCAGGCTGTGGATGTGGTCTGCCTGGACTGCAGCAAGGCCTTTGGCACCATCCCCCACAGCAAGCTCCTGGCCAAGCTGTCAGCCCCTGGCTTGGGCAGCAGCACTCTGAGCTGGGTCAGGAACTGGCTGGAGGCTGAGCCCAGAGAGTGGTGGTGAATGGTGCCACAGCCAGCTGGCAGCCAGGCACCAGTGGTGTGCCCCAGGGAGCAGTGCTGGGCCCCAGCCTGGTGAATATCTTCATGGATGATCTGGAGGGCATTGAGTCCATCAGCAGTGAATGTGCAGCTGACAGCAAGCTGGGGGCAGGAGTTGAGCTGTTAGAGGGCAGGAGAGCTCTGCAGAGGGACCTCGACAGGCTGGGCAGATGGGCAGAGGCCAAGGGCAGGAGATTGAACACATCCACGTGCCAGGTGCTGCACTTTGGCCACAGCAACCCCAGGCAGTGCTCCAGGCTGGGGGCAGAGTGGCTGAGAGCAGCCAGGCAGAGAGGGACCTGGGGGCAGTGGTGGAGTGCAGCTGAACATGAGGCAGCAGTGTGCCCAGGGGGCCAAGAAGGCCAAGGGCATCCTGGCCTGCAGCAGGAAGAGTGTGGCCAGCAGGAGCAGGGAAGTCCTTCTGCCCTGTGCTCAGCACTGCTGAGGCCACCCCTGGAGTCCTGTGTCCAGTTCTGGGCTCCTCAGGGCAGGAAAGCTGTTGAGCTGCTGGAAGGTGTCCAGAGAAGGGCAAGAAAGCTGGGGAGGGGTCTGGAGCACAGCCCTGGGAGGAGAGGCTGAGGGAGCTGGGCTTGCTTAGCCTGCAGAAGAGGAGGCTGAGGGGAGACCTTCTTGCTCTCTGCAACTCCCTGCAGGGAGGTTGGAGCCAGCTGGGGCTTGGTCTCTTCTGCCAGGCCCCCAGCCCCAGAACAAGAGGACACAGTCTCAAGCTGTGCCAGGGTGGTTTAGGCTGGAGGTGAGGAGAAAGTTCTTCCCAGCCATAGAGATTGGCCCTTGGGCTGTGCTGCCCAGGGAGGTGGTGGAGTCCCCATGCCTGGAGGTGTTCAAGAGGGGATTGGATGTGGCACTTGGAGCCATGGTTTAGTTAGTCCTGAGGTGTTGGGTGACAGCTTGGACTGGATGAGCTCTGAGATCTCTTTCAATGTTATTGATTCTCTGATTCTCTGATTCTCTGGAGTCTGTCAAGCCCCATCTGGATGTGTTCCTGTGTGACCTGTGCTTGATTCTATGGTCCTGCTCTGGCAGGGGGGTTGGACTCAATGATCTCTGGAGGTCCCTTCCAACCCCTATCTTGCTCTAATCTTCCTCCTGCTTTGCACCTGGGTGTGGAGAATGCCCCACAGATAAGAAGGGGAAGCCTCTGAAGCTTGGAGTGCTGCAGAGGGGCTCTTAAAGAATAGAATAGAATAGAATAGAATAGAATAGAATAGAATAGAATAGAATAGAATAGAATAGAATAGAATAGAATTAAATTAACCAGGTTGGAAGAGACCTTTGAGAGCATCAAGTCCAACTTATCACCCAGCACCATCTGATCAACTCAACCATGGCACCAAGGGCCTCATCCAG
This sequence comes from Colaptes auratus, assembly GCA_015227895.2. Taxonomy (NCBI): domain Eukaryota; kingdom Metazoa; phylum Chordata; class Aves; order Piciformes; family Picidae; genus Colaptes; species Colaptes auratus. Next base: position 6,349,716 of record CM037636.1, read on the forward strand.
GCTCTTCCTAAACACCTCCAGGGATGGGGACTCCACCACCTCCCTGGGCAGCACATTCCAGTGGCCAATCTCTCTTGCTGGGAAGAACTTTCTCCTCACCACCAGCCTAAACCTCCCCTGGCACAGCTTGAGACTGTGGCCTCTTGTTCTGGTGCTGGCTGCCTGGGAGAAGAGACCAACCCCCAGCTGGCTCCAACCTCCCTGCAGGGAGTTGCAGAGAGCAAGGAGGTCTCCCCTGAGCCTCCTCTTTGCAGCTTTTTATCCCCTCACTGGTGGTTGCTCATTTCCACCACCAGAGATAGCTCTGAAGAACCACCTGTCTGAAGCCCAGCCAGAGCACAAGGAGCTCTTTACTCCATGGAAAGCCCCAGCAGAAGGACCTGGTGCTGCTGCCTTTCCCGAAGCTGATGTCGGAGGAGCTCCTCAGTCCCACGCAGGGGCAGTCAGGAGAGCTCCCAGGTACCTGCTGCATTTATTTTTGGAGCAGCACAGGAAGCCTGAGCCTTGCCAGAGCTCTGCTGGGAGAGCAGAGCTGTTCATTAAATAGCTGTGCTCTGCAGACAAAACCCAGCTGGAAGAGATCTTTCAGCTGGGTGAAGGAGCACAGAAGTGCCAGGTCCTCTCCTCTTTGCCCAGGCCTCATCCTCTGCTTCCACATATCCGCCCCAACACTCGCCGAGGAGCTGTGGCACCTTCCACGCCCAGAGGCTGCACCCCCCCAGGTGCTCCTGTGGTGCACCCACTGCTCAACATCTCCTTGAGGCATGAGGTAACCACACAGCCAAAGCCAACCAAAGCCTTGGCAGCCACTGCTGAGGTGCACAAGGCAAAAGCTTGGACAAGCCATGGTGAGCCTGGCGCCCCTGCCCAGCTCAGGCTGGGCCCATGGATCTCCAGCCCCTCTCCCTGGGAGACAGACTGAGCTCCCCAGAGTGCTGGCATGGAACAGCCCAGCTGCTGAGCCTCTCCTGCTCAGAGAGGAGCTCCTGGCTGAATGATCAGGGCCTCAGCCTCCAGAGAGCTCTGCAGCCTCGCTGAGCATCCAGGCTTGCATCCAGGGCCACAGGACTTTGCTGGGGGAGCTGTCTCGCTTCTCTTTGCAGATCCTCACAAACACCATCTGAGCTGAGCTGCGAGCAAACACCACCAGCTACAAACCCCAGCTGCCTCTCCCTTCAGTGTGACCCCACAGAGCCTCCTCTGGTGTCAGGGAAACCAGGCTGAGCGGAGAGAGGGTTCCCCGCTGCCCGGATCCACGGCAGCAGCCGGCCACAGCCCGGCTTGGCCCAAGAGCTCACCATTTGTCCCTCTGAAATGTCACCAAGCTGGGGCTGCAAATCCTGCTCCTATTTTTGTGAGATGCAGCTTGTGAGTGGGAGGCAGGAGCCGGCTACCAACACGAGGAGGAGCACACGGGGCAGCATCCCGTGCTGCTAGCGCAGAACAAAAGCTCTCGGGCTGAGAGCTCGTCCTGGCTCCCCGCTGCGGGCAGCCCTTTCCCCTCCCACACACGGCAGTTCCAGATGCTCCTTCGCTCCCAGGGCGGAGAGTGAAGCTTGCTGGTCCAGAAGTGGCCACGGGAACCACTTTGTAACCTGTGAACTCCCTCAGGTGGTGGCACAGAGGTCAGGTGGAGGTGTTCCAGCTGGGTCCTTCCTTATGGTCACACTGAATCCCACTCTGGGCCCAGTTCAGCTTCAGCCAGATGTGGTTTCCACCGGTAGTCAGCAGCTGTTCACAGTACAGGAGGCATCAGTCATGCTCCCCCCGCCCCCCCAGCCTGCTGCCTGGCACCAGCCCCACTGCTGGATCTGCAGCCAGCCCAGGGCACTGGGGACTTCCCTTAGCTACCAAGCCAGCTGCAGCCCTGGAAGCAAGACAGCATCATTAAGGTTCCATCAGAGCCAGGCTAACCAGCAGGGACCTGGAGACAGCAGGCTGGGCACAGACCCACCATGGAGCTTCCTGCTGCTGGGCACACGCGTCCCTCAGGAGCAGCCAAGGGATGCTCTGCTGCTTGGTGTCACCAGTTCCTCATCTGGGCAACCAAAGGAGTGACACAAAATAGATCTTTTAAGATGATTGCTGGCTTTGCTGGAGTTTTGCCTTCATTCCTGCACTCCAGTTACCAGGTTGGGTGGCACAAACACAGACACCAAGACTGGTGAGGGAAGAAAGGTGCTGCCACTGCCCCAGCATGGGCACAGCCCTGGGAGAGGGCCAGAGGGCTCAGCCACAACTGACAGTGACAAACTGGGGGCAAATGACAGCTAAGTCTGTTACCAGGGCACTTGGCTCCTGCCCCCTTGACTGGCATGTGCCAGAGGGAGCAGAGTCAAACGTGCTGCTGGGAGGGACCCACCCCACTGCCCTGGTCCAGCTGCCTGACCACAACTGAAGGAATGTGCTTAAGGGCATTGGCCAAGTATCTCTGCAACACTGGCAGGCCTGGGGCATCAGCCACCTCTTCAGGAAGCCTGTTCCAGTGTCTGACCAGCCTCTAGGTAAAGAAATGTTTCCTGTTGTCCAGTCTGAACTTGCCCTGATGGATGCACCTTTGAACCACTCTCAGGCCCCTGGATCCCAGGGAAAGGAGCTCAGCACCTCCCTCTCCACATCCCCTCCTCAGGAAGCTGCAGAGCACAGTGAGGTCATCCCTCAGTCTCCCAAAGTCCTCAGCTGCTCCTCACAGGACATTCCTTCCAGACCCATCACCAGCTTTGTGGCCCTCCCCTGGGTGCCTTCAAGGACCTTCACACCCTTCTGACGTCAGTGTCGGGGCCCAGCACTGCTGGCAGCCCTCAAGGTGAGGCCACACCAGCGCTGGGTGCAGCAGGACAATGCTCTCTCCTGACCAGCTGCTTGTGCTGTATTTGATGCACCCCAGGACAAGGTTTGCCCTCTGGGTGCCAGGGCTCGGTGCTGGTTCCTGCTGAGCTGCTCCTGACCAGCATCCCCAGATCCCTTTCTGCAGGGCTGCCCTCCAGCCACCCCTCTGCCAGTCTGTGCCTGGCCTTACTCCATCCCAGGGGCAGCAGCCAGCTTCTGGACTTGACCAAGGTCCTCCTAGCACTACAAGAGTCCAGAGCCCCACCACGAACCCCTAGCTGCTTCTGCGTCTTCCCCAGAAACACAACACAGGCAGCTCCTCTGCACAGCAACCCTTGCTGTGGGGCCAAGGATGCTCCCCATGCCCTGGGCAGGCTGGAGGAGATGGGGACATGACTGAGCTTCTGGAGGGGCACTGCTGGAGGCAGCTGCCTCCAGCTCTGCAGAGCTGGGTCTTCAAGCTTCCCCAGCGTGTTCTGCTCCCTGACACCCCCCAGACACCCTAACCGAGCTCAGCCTGCCAGGCAACCGCTCTCCTCCTCCTCCTCACACCTGTCTGGCCAGGCACCATCCCAAGAACTGCTCCTGGGGGTGGAGGTGGTGGAGGTGGTGGGAACTGCCAGTTTGGCAACACAACCTTAACTCTTTCTGCCCTCGCTCCTTGTCCTTGCTCCCTCTGCCCCAGCCTTTGTGAAAGGCAGCACAGATGGCTCTGCTTGCTGTCCAGAGGGGCTCAATGCACAGGGGAGAGATGAGTTCCGCATGGCCAGAGGCCAAAGCTCTTCTGGTTTGGAGTCTGACAAGTCTGAGGCCTCCAGGGTCTGTAAGAAATCCTGAAGGGCCACTTCAGCCTTGCCCCAAGACTCCTTGGCAGGCAGCAGGTCTGTAGGTGACTGACCAGGGTCAGGACACATCTGCTGCTTTGCTGGGTCAGATTTGGGGGTGCTGCCAATTGCTGGGCAGAAAACAGACCTCTCTGAAGACTCACAGCTGAACAGCTGCAGTGGTCCTGGAAACACTCCCCCTGTGATGTCACCTGATGAGAGTCACCCTGCGTGGGGCAGGTGCAGCTCAAACAGAGGAAGGAAGACCCTTCCTGGTGGTGGGTGTCAGGGGTGAAAAATGCAGCTTGGAGTCTCCTACAGAGGCACAGAGAGTGCTCAGCTGGGCAGGACAGCAAACTCTGGGCAGCCAGCCTTGCACCAGTGCTGTGCCCCAGGGATCAGTGCTGGGCCCCAGCCTCTTTAACATCTTCACTGATGATCTGGAGGAGGGCATTGAGTCCATCAGCAGTGAATGTGCAACTGACAGCAAGCTGGGGGCAGGAGTTGAGCTGTTCGAGGGCAGGAGAGCTCTGCAGAGGGACCTTGCCAGGCTGGGCAGATGGGCAGAGGCCAAGGGCAGGAGATTGAACACAGCCAAGTACCAGGTGCTGCACTTTGGCCACAGCAATCCCAGGCAGTGCTCCAGGCTGGGGGCAGAGTGGCTGGAGAGCAGCCAGGCAGAGAGGGACCTGGGGGCAGTGGTGGAGTGCAGCTGAACATGAGGCAGCAGTGTGCCCAGGGGGCCAAGAAGGCCAAGGGCATCCTGGCCTGCAGCAGGAAGAGTGTGGCCAGCAGGAGCAGGGAAGTCCTTCTGCCCTGTGCTCAGCACTGCTGAGGCCACCCCTGGAGTCCTGTGTCCAGCTCTGGGCTCCTGAGGTCAGGAAAGCTGTTGAGCTGCTGGAAGGTGTCCAGAGAAGGGCAAGAAAGCTGGGGAGGGGTCTGGAGCACAGCCCTGGGAGGAGAGGCTGAGGGAGCTGGGCTTGCTTAGCCTGCAGAAGAGGAGGCTGAGGGGAGACCTTCTTGCTCTCTGCAACTCCCTGCAGGGAGGTTGGAGCCAGCTGGGGCTTGGTCTCTTCTGCCAGGCCCCCAGCCCCAGAACAAGAGCACACAGTCTCAAGCTGTGCCAGGGGAGGTTTAGGCTGGAGGTTAGGAGAAAGTTCTTCCCAGGCAGAGAGATTTGCCCTTGGGCTGTGCTGCCCAGGGAGGTGGTGGAGTCCCCATGCCTGGAGGTATTTAGGAAGAGCCTGGATGAGGCACTTCCTGCTCCTGCTGGCCACACTCTTCCTGCTGCAGGCCAGGATGCCCTTGGCCTTCTTGGCCCCCTGGGCACACTGCGCCTCATGTTCAGACTCTATCAACCACTGCCCCCAGTCCCTCTCTGCCTGGCTGCTCTCAGCCACTCTGCCCCCAGCCTGGAGCACTGCCTGGGGTTGCTGTGGCCAATGTGCAACACCTGGCACTTGGATGTGTTCAGTCTCCTGCCCTTGGCCTCTGCCCCATCTGCCAGCCTGCAAGTCCTCTGCAGAGCTCTTCTGCCCTCAACAGCTCAACTCCTGCCCCCAGCTTGGTGTCAGTCACAGTGCTCTGAGCTGCAGGCTAAGGCTCCACCTCCCCACCTCAGGCTGCCTGCAGGAATCTGACAGCAGTCACTGGAGGTGTCCCCAGGGCATTAGTGAAGATGTGCAGCGACTTCCCCCTGCCCCCCAAGCTGTCAGCCAGCCTTACATGAGCACTGCTCTCCCACCCCTGCTTCATCCAGAGCTGCTCTGCAGATGGATGTGTCCACAGCAGCCGAATGAGGGCAAGGAAACCCAACTGCAAATCCAAGCTGCTCCCTGGCGGGAGACTCCCCCAGCAGCCAAGCCCCAGGGGTCACTGCCAGAGGGGGTTTGGGTTCATTTTAAGCAGCTTAACTTGAGGCTGCTGGGTTCTCAGCCTGTGGAAGAGCTTTTATTCCTGGGCATAATGGTCTCTCAAGGGACTCAGCCATCAAGAGGAAGGGACCCCCCAGAGCCCTGGGGAGCACTGCAAGCCCCCACTGCAGGGGAGTTTGGTGGTGCAGACACAGGAAGGCTGAAGCAGCTGCAGCAGAGGCGGCCGTGCAGGCAGAACCGAGAAAGGGGACTGGTCTCACTGACTGGGGGGAAAGGAATTGCTCCAGAAGGAAGGGAAAGCTTCTTTGCACCTCTCTGGTCACTTTTCACTGGCAATAGTGCCCAGGGAGGTGCTGGGGTCACCCTCCACAGGTGGCCATGGCACTCTGGGACGTGGCCCAGCGGCCCTGGTGGCGTTAGGTTGATGGTTGGACTGCAGGACCTTAGAGGTCTTTCCCAACCCCAACTATTCTCTGGTGCTGGATGGGCCCAGGTTTACATTCACCCTGGCACCAGTGGGAGGGGAGAGGAGGGAGCAGCGGGGTGAGGGGTAGGTGCTGGCTGGGGTGAAGCCAGGAGCCTCCCAGGCAGAGGCTGCAAACACAGCCACCAGCACCTGCAGATCACAGGCAGCATGCATCCCCTAACCTGATCTCCTGGCATGCAAAACCGACACAAAGGCTCCTTGCTCTCTCTTCTCCCACTAGCCCAGGCTGCTCAAGGTCTCCCCCAGCCTGAGGGGGCAGCCACAGCCTCTCTGGGCAACCTGTGCCAGCCTCTCCCTGCCCTCACTCTCAAGAATTGCTTCCTCCTCTCCAGCCTCAGCCTCCGCTCTCCCAGCTCAAAGCCATTCCCTCTCATCCTGCCACTCCCAGCCCCTGCCCAATGTCCCTCCCCAGTTCTTCTGGAGCCCCTGCAGGTACTGGAAGGCTGCTCTAAGGTCTCCTCAGAGCCTTCTCTTCATGCTGAACGGCCCCAGCTCTCATATTTGGGATAGACTCAATGCTCCTTCATCCCTCCAGCTCTAATTCATTAGCAGCCCCAAGCTGAATTCTCTGGGCTGATATTCCAAGGCATTTCAAAGGCTCTTCCTGAGGCAAGAAGCAGGAAGCAGAGAGGAGAAGAGCAGAGGCCAGCATGATATGAGAGGATGCTGAAGGGGCAAGTGCAGGTCATGAGATGGAGTTCATCTCCTTGATGTGGGACACAGCCTGCAGCCTGCTTCTCATTTCATCTCCACATCTCAGAGCCTCTGGGGACAGCCACAGCCTTTGTTCCCTCGTTCCTGGCCAGGGAGAGAATCCTTAACTGAGCTTCAAGATGAATACTAAAGCACAAAGTGCTGGAAGGTGCAGCACAGAGCTCCTGCTGTCTACAGCCAGCAGCTCAGGTCTGAGCTCTTCAAGCCAACACCACAGGCACAGAGGTCCCAGGGAGGTCATGGTGCTGTGGAGGTCACCTTGGCCAGGGAGCAGGTTTCAGACATCCTGATGGGCTGCAGGCAGAGCCTGGGCTGCTCCTGCTCCTGCTCCTGCTCCTGCTCCTGCTCTCACCTCCCCCAGCAGCAGCTGCACAGGGCCCTGGCTCCCTGACACATCTTGATGGGCTGCAGGCAGAGCCTGGGCTGCTCCTGCTCCTGCTCCTGCTCTCACCTCCACCTCCCCCAGCAGCAGCTGCACAGGGCCCTGGCTCCCTGACACATCCTGATGGGCTGCAGGCAGAGCCTGGGCTGCTCCTGCTCCTGATCCTGCTCTCATCTCCACCAGCAGCAGCTGCCCAGGGCCCTGGCTCCATGACACATCCTAAGGTTCTGGTGGTCACAGCAAGCTGCTGGGTCCAGGGGAAGCCTTGGGATGTGTCAGGGAGTGGGTAGTGGGGAGCTCGAACTCTCCAGCCTCTTCACTTTCCCAGGGCTCTTGGTCTTCTTTTTGCCTCCTTAACACCAAGCAGGCAGCATGGTGAGACTGGGGGGCGGGAGGGGGGGGCGGTCAGAGATGGATGTGGGCTCTCAGCACCAACAGCAGGAAGAAAGGAAGGAGCCAGCCTTGGTCCGGAGCAGTGAGCAGCCTCTGCCATCAGGGCTGCTGGGGACCATCACCCCAGCTGGTGCTGCAAGGGTTGCCAAGCCCTGCCACAGGCTGCCCAGGGGAGTGGAGTCACCAGCCCTGGAGGGGTTGAAAAGCCACAGGGATGTGGTGTTGAGGGCCAGGCTTTAGGGGGGATTCTCAGAGCTGGCTTGCCTTTGATCTGCAAGCTCTCTGGCAACCAAAGTGACTCTATGGTTGTGTGTCCAGAAAGAGCAAAGCTCTGCCAGTTGGCCACTCAGGTGGGTGTCAGAACACACATCTGGAAAGCTCTCTGCAAACCCATGCCTGACAACGAGTTTCCACAGCACAACCACCAATTTGACATCCTTCAGTCTCCTCAGCCCCACCACTCAGCTTGCTGTCACCACTGGAGGCCATGGTTCTGATGAGGTTTCCCCAAAGGGTGACCCCCCCAGGGAGAGTCATAGAATCAATAAGGCTGGGAAAGACCTCAGAGACCATCCAGTCCAACCTGTCACCCAACACCTCAGGACTAACTCAACCATGGCTCCAAGGGCCACATCCAATCCCCTCTTGAACCCCTCCAGGGATGGGGACTCCAGCACCTCCCTGGGCAGCACAGCCCAAGGGCCAATCTAAATGGCTGGGAAGAACTTTCTCCTCACCTCGAGCCTAAACCTCCCCTGGCACAGCTTGAGACTGCCACGGTTTAGTTGTTTAGTTGTTTAGGTGGGTTGTATTGTATGTATTGTATTGTATGTATTGTATGTATGAGGTGGGTTGGATTGGTTGATAGGTTGGACGCGATGATCTTGAAGGTCTCTTCCAACCTGGTGTATTGTATTGTGTTGTATTGTGTCCTCTTGTTCTGGGGCTGGGGGCCTGGCAGAAGAGACCAAGCCCCAGCTGGCTCCAACCTCCCTGCAGGGAGTTGCAGAGAGCAAGAAGGTCTCCCCTGAGCCTCCTCTTCTGCAGGCTAAGCAAGCCCAGCTCCCTCAGCCTCTCCTCCCAGGGCTGTGCTCCAGACCCCTCCCCAGCCTCGTTGCCCTTCTCTGGACACCTCCAAGAGTCTCAGTGTCCTGCAGCAGAACAGCTCAGCCTGTGGGTATGAGTGAGAAGAAGGCTCTGAGCTACCAGGCAGCTTCCATGGGAGATGTCCAGGTCTTGCAGAGGCTGACATGAGGCTCTCCTGGCTTGGGTTGTGAGCAGGCTGCAGGCAGCTCTGAGCCTCAGCTCCCAGGGCTTGGCTTGGAAATGGAACAAGGCTGTTGGTACCTAAGGGAGCTCAGCCCCTCTGCTTCCTCTGGCTGCTCAGTGTGATGATGAGTGGCACCACAGCCAGAATGCTGTGCTCCCACAGGACCCCAGCATGGAGGGCTGGGAAGGGACCCCTGGAGCTCCCCCAGCCCAAGCCCTGCTCCAGCAGGGCCCCCACAGCAGCTTGCCCAGCAGCACAGTGCCCAGGGGGGGTTGGAAGCTCTCCACACCAGGAGACTCCACAACCTCTCTGGGCAGCCTGCTCCAGGCCTCCAGCAGCCTCACAACAAACCACTTTCTGCTCCTGCTCAGCTGCCACCTCCTGCCTTCCAGGCTGTGCCCCTTGGCCTGGCCCTGGCCACCACTCAGCAGAGCCTGGCCCCAGCCTCTTCATAGTATCGCAGGATCACATTACCTGACAGGTTGGAAGGGACCTCCAGAGATCATCCAGTCCAACCCCACTGCCAGAGCAGGATCACCCAGGTGGCCTGCACAGGAATGCCTCCAGGTGGGTTTGGAATGTGCCCGGAGAAGGAGACTCCACAACACCTCTGGGCAGCCTGCTCCAGGGCTCTGGCACCCTCACACCAAAGAAGTTTCTCCTCATATTGAGCTGAAACCTACATATTGAGCTGAGCCTCTTGGTCCTTGTCTTATTACTGCACACCACCAGAAAAGAGCTTGGGCCCCTCCACTGGACACCCAGCCCTCACATGCTGATAGCCATTGATCAGACCCAGACTCAGCAGCCCCAGGGCTCTCAGTCTTTCTCTCCATAGGGAAGATGTTCAAGTCCCTAAGCATCCTCGTGGCCCTCCAAGGGATTCTCTCCAGCAGTACTCCAGGTGTGGCCTCACCAGGGCAGAATGGAGGTGTAGAATACAATACAATACAATACAGTGCAATGCAGTGCAATGCAATGCAACGCAATGCAATGCCATACAATACAATACAATGCAATGCCATACAATACAATACAATGCAATGCCATACAATACAATGCAATGCAATGCAATGCAATACAATGCAATGCAATGCAATGCAATACAATACAATACAATGCAATGCCATACAATACAATACAATGCAATGCGATACAATGCAATACAATACAATGCAATGCAATGCGATGCAATGCAATGCAATGCAATGCAATCCAATCCAATCCAATCCAATCCAACCCAATACAATGCAATAAAATACAATGCAATGCAATACAATACCATACAATACAATGCCATACAATACAATGCCATACAATACAATACAATAAAATACAATACAATGCAATGCAATACAATACAATACAATGCAATGCAATGCCATACAAAGCCATACAATGCCATACAATGCCATACAATGCCATGCAATGCAATGCAATACAATGCAATACAATGCAATACAATACAATGCAATACAATACAATGCAATGAAATGCCATACAATACAATACAATACAATACAATGCAATACAATACAATGCAATACAATACAATACAATACAATGCAATACAATACAATACATACAATACAATGCAATACAATGCAATGCAATACAATACAATACAATGCCATACAATGCCATACAATGCCATGCAATGCAATACAATACAATGCAATGCAATGCAATACAATACAATACAATATAATGCAATACAATGCAATACAATGCAATGCAATACAATACAATACAATGCAATACAATACAATGCAATGCAATGCAATGCAATACAATACAATACAATATAATGCAATACAATGCAATACAATGCAATACAATGCAATGCAATGCAATGCAATACAATGCAATGCAATGCAATACAATACAATACAATACAATACAATACAGTGCAATACAATACAATGCAATACAATGCAATGCAATACAATACAATACAATGCAATACAATGCAATGCAATACAATACAATACAACACAATACAATGCAATACAATATAATACAATGCCATACAATGCCATCCAATCCAATCCAATCCAATCCAATCCAATCCAATCCAATCCAATCCAATCCAATCCAATCCAATGCAATCCAATCCAATACAATGCAATACAATACAATACAATACAATGCAATGCAATGCAATGCAATACAAACAATGCAATACAATACAATACAATGCCATACAGTACAATACAATGCAATACAATACAATGCAATGCAATGCAATACAATACAATGCAATGCAATGCAATACAAACAATGCAATACAATACAATACATACAATACAATGCAATACAATGCAATGCAATGCAATACAACACAATGCAATGCCATACAGTACAATACAATACAATACAATGCAATGCAATACAATACAATGCAATGCAATGCAATGCAATACAATACAATGCAATGCAATACAATACAATAAACACAATACAATGCAATACAATATAATACAATGCCATACAATCCAATCCAATCCAATCCATTCCAATGCAATCCAATATAATACAATATAATGCAATACAATACAATACATACAATACAATGCAATACAATGCAATGCAATGCAATGCAACACAATACAATGCAATACAATGCAATACAATACAATACAATGCAATGCAATACAATGCAATACAATACAATGCAATACAATACAATACATACAATACAATGCAATACAATGCAATGCAATACAATACAATGCAATGCAATGCAGTGCAATACAATACAATGCAATGCAATGCAATACAATACAATGCAAAGCAATACAATGCAATGCAATACAATACAATACAATACAATGCAATACAATACAATACAATGCCATACAATGCCATACAATCCAATCCAATCCAATCCAATCCAATCCAATCCAATCCAATCCAATCCAATGCAGTCCAATACAATACAATATAATGCAATACAATACAATACAATACAATGCAATGCAATGCAATGCAATACAATACAATACAATGCCATACAGTACAATACAATGCAATACAATACAATGCAATGCAATGCAATACAATACAATGCAATGCAATGCAATACAAACAATGCAATACAATACAATACATACAATACAATGCAATACAATGCAATGCAATGCAATACAACACAATGCAATGCCATACAGTACAATACAATGCAATACAATGCAATGCAATACAATACAATGCAATGCAATGCAATGCAATACAATACAATACAACACAATACAATGCAATACAATATAATACAATGCCATACAATGCCATCCAATCCAATCCAATCCAATCCAATCCAATCCAATCCAATCCAATCCAATCCAATCCAATCCATTCCAATGCAATCCAATACAATACAATACAATGCAATACAATGCAATGCAATGCAACGCAACACAATACAATACAATGCAATACAATACAATACAATGCAATGCAACACAATACAATACAATACAATGCAATACAATACAATACAATGCAATGCAATACAATACAATACAATACAATGCAATACAATACAATACATACAATACAATGCAATACAATGCAATGCAATACAATACAATGCAATGCAATGCAATGCAATACAATACAATGCAATGCAATGCAATACAATACAATACAATACATACAATACAATGCAATACAATGCAATGCAATGCAATGCAACACAATACAATACAATACAATGCAATACAATACAATACATGCAATGCAATACATACAATACAATACAATGCAATACAATACAATACATACAATACAATGCAATACAATGCAATGCAATCATACAATGCAATGCAATGCAGTGCAATACAATACAATGCAATGCAATGCAATACAATACAATGCAATGCAATACAATGCAATGCAATACAATACAATACAATACAATACAATACAATGCAATACAATACAATGCCATACAATGCCATACAATCCAATCCAATCCAATCCAATCCAATCCAATCCAATCCAATCCAATCCAATCCAATGCAATACAATACAATATAATGCAATACAATACAATACAATACAATACAATGCAATACAAGACAATGCAATACAATACAATACAATGCCATACAGTACAATACAATGCAATACAATACAATGCAATGCAATACAATACAATACAATACAATGCAATACAATACAATACATACAATACAATGCAATACAATGCAATGCAATACAATACAATACAATGCAATGCAATGCCATACAATGCCATACAATGCCATACAATGCCATACAATGCCATGCAATGCAATACAATACAATGCAATGCAATGCAATACAATACAATGCAATACAATACAATACAATGCCATACAATGCCATACAATGCCATCCAATCCAATCCAATCCAATCCAATCCAATCCAATCCAATCCAATCCAATCCAATCCAATGCAATACAATACAATACAATATAATGCAATACAATACAATACAATACAATACAATACAATACAATGCAATGCAATACAAGACAATGCAATGCAATACAATACAATACAATGCCATACAGTACAATACAATGCAATACAATACAATGCAATGCAATGCAATACAATACAATGCAATGCAATACAATACAATGCAATGCAATGCAATACAATACAATGCAATGCAATGCAATACAATGCAATGCAATGCAATACAATACAATGCAATGCAATGCAATACAATAAAATGCAATGCAATGCAATACAATAAAATGCAATGCAATGCCATACAATACAATGCAATGCTATGCAATACAGTACAATACAATGCATTACAATACAATGCACCAGGTTGGAAGAGACCTTCAAGATCATCAAGTCCAACCTATCAACCAATCCAACCCACCCAAACAACTCAACCATGGCACCAAGCACCCCATCAAGTCTCCTCCTGAACACCTCCAATGATGGTGACTCCACCACCTCCCCGGGCAGCCCATTCCAATGGGCAATCACTCTCTCTGTGTAGAACTTTTTCCTAACATCCATCCTAAACCTGCCCTGGCGCAGCCTGAGACTGTGTGCTGGGTGCATGGGGGACGAGACCAACCTCTGCCTGCCTACAACCTCCCTGCAGGGAGTTGTAGAGAGCAAGAAGGTCACCCCGAGTCTCCTCTTCTGCAGGCTAAGCAACCCCAGCTCCCTCAGCCTCTCCTCATAGGGCTGTGTTCCAAACCCCTCACCAACTTCGTTGCCCTTCTCTGGACACGCTCCAGCAAGTCAACCTCCTTTCTAAACTGAGGAGCCCAGAACTGGACACAGGACTCCAGGGGTGGCCTAACCAGTGCAGTGTACAGGGGCAGAATGTCCTCCCTGCTCCTGCTGGCCACACTCTTCCTGCTGCAGGCCAGGATGCCCTTGGCCTTCTTGGCCCCCTGGGCACACTGCTGCCTCATGTTCAGCCTACCATCAACCAGCACCCCCAGGTCCCTCTCTGCCTGGCTGCTCTCAGCCACTCTGCCCCCAGCCTGGAGCACTGCCTGGGGTTGCTGTGGCCAAAGTGCAGCACCTGGCACTTGGATGTGTTCAGTATCCTGCCCTTGGCCTCTGCCCATCTGCCCAGCCTGGCAAGGTCCCTCTGCAGAGCTCTCCTGCCCTCTAACAGCTCAACTCCTGCCCCCAGCTTGCTGTCAGCTGCACATTCACTGCTGATGGACTCAATGCCCTCCTCCAGATCATCAATATAGATGTTGAAGAAGAACCTCCCGAGACACTTGATGCACCCCAGGATCCCATTGGCCCCCACAAGTCCTTTAGCTCTTGCTGAGCTCTTCTCCAGGCTCAACAGCCCCAGGGCTCTCAGCTTTGCAGCCTCCCCTGTGCTCTCTCTAGCACTTCTCTGTCTCTTTGGGACTGGGCAGCCCAGAGCTGGCCCCAGCACTTCAGAAGTGGCCTCACGAGGGCAGAGTAGAACCTCCCCCTTGCCCTTCTGGCCACACTCTTCTTGGCTGGTTAGGACTGAGGAAGGTTTAGATGCCATCTCTTTAGATCCTGCTGTGTGTTTTGGACACAAGCAGGGTACTCATGACCCCCTTGCTCATAAGTCCTGTGCAGATCATGTCCCTAAATCCTGGGACTGGGAGAGCAGAGGCCCATGGCAACCCACTGCTGGCAGGAGCTGCAAGGCAGTGTGGTGGCCATGCAATGGGAGAGAGCTTTGCAGCAGCAGCAGCTCAGAGCCTGGGCAAAAAAAACCCTGGGCAGAGCACAAACCACCGAGGATGATGTTGCCTACTGCCTTTCCACTGCTGAGCTCCCTGGAGTCAGCAATGTCCTCTGCAGGCTCCACACTTCCTTCTCTGCTCCCTGGAATCCTGGGGACCTTTGCTGCCCCCAGCCTTTGTTACACAAAGAGCTGTTTCCCTGAGCCTCCAGCAAAACCAGGCCAGGCTGTTCTGTGCCAATGACCTGCAGCCCAGCAACATCTGCTGCACGAGCAGGACCTGGTGATGCACAGCCTGACCTCAGGGGAGCTGCTGTGGTCCTCGAGCAGCCTTCCCTGCCTGATACTGCCTGACACTGGTCCAGAGTAGGCTGAACATGAGGCAGCAGTGTGCCCAGGGGGCCAAGAAGGCCAAGGGCATCCTGGCCTGCAGCAGGAAGAGTGTGGCCAGCAGGAGCAGGTGTGACCAGTTGAGGCTGTGCCTTTAAGAAAGAGACAGTTGCTGAACACTCTGGCTGAATGTTTTTGCTATTTGAACAAAACCAAGATAGTCTAAACTAATTTCATTGTAGATTGTAGAATGCAATTTTGAGTTTGGGTTCTGTTAGTTCAGTCTGGTCTGGGTTCAGGCTGGGTGCAGTCTGTGCTTCTCTGTCCTGTGGGCTGGACGGCTTCTCTCTCTCTGAAGCAGGAGTGACCTTGGTTAACAGAGCTAACCAGATCAGAAAGCTAATTCTTGCATGTGCTTTGAGCTAACAGAATTTTTCTTCCTTAATTGCCTTTCTCCCTCTCTCTAACTCTTTTTGGGAAAAAGGGGAGGTAGGGAGGGAGAGAGGGGGGGTCAGGGAAGCCCCCTGGGCGGCTGGAGGAAAAGGCTTTTCTGCATTGTGTTCATTGCTGTATAGTTCTGTATCTATTGTAACTATTGTGTATTTGTGTATATATTCATTGCATTCCATTTCTGCCTGTAAATAGAGCTTGCATCTGCTTTTCCGACTGAGCTAGCTGTGGTTTCTTTGTGTGTGTGTGGGGAGGGAACTTTCTCACCCCACCACAACAGGGAAGTCCTTCTGCCCTGTGCTCAGCACTGCTGAGGCCTCACCTTGAGTCCTGTGTCCAGTTCTGGGCTCCTCAGGTCAGGAAAGCTGTTGAGCTGCTGGAAGGTGTCCAGAGAAGGGCAAGAAAGCTGGGGAGGGGTCTGGAGCACAGCCCTGGGAGGAGAGGCTGAGGGAGCTGGGCTTGCTTAGCCTGCAGAAGAGGAGGCTCAGGGGAGACCTTCTTGCTCTCTGCAGCTCCCTGCAGGGAGCTGGAGCCAGCTGGGGGTTGGTCTCTTCTGCCAGGCCCCCAGCCCCAGAACAAGAGGACACAGTCTCAAGCTGTGCCAGGGGAGGTTCAGGCTGGAGGTGAGGAGAAAGTTCTTCCCAGAGAGAGAGTTGCCCTTGGCTGTGCTGCCCAGGGAGGTGGTGGAGTCCCCATGCCTGGAGGTGTTTAGGAAGAGCCTGGCTGAGGCCCTTGGTGCCATGGTTGAGTTGATCAGATGGTGCTGGGTGAGAGGTTGGACTGGATGCTCTCTGAGGTCTTTTCCGACCTGGTTAATTCTATTCTATTCTATTCTATGCTATGCTATGCTATGCTATTCTGTATTCTATACCTGCATGGGGGCAACACCCAGGGCCCACCAGAGCCACTCAAACTACACTCCAGTCTTGGCTCTGTTTCTGCATCTCTCCCAAGGCAGCACTGGGGGGATGGAGAGGAAGGTGGAAGGCAGAGATTGCCCTTTTCAAAGCCACATCCAGGCAGAGGCTGCTGCCGGCTCAGAGGCTGTGCTGCAGGACACGGCAGGCAGGATCAACCCACAGCCTCCACCTCACAGCAGATCATCCTGGGAACCAACTCTGGTCCTAGGCAGCAAATCCCTGCAGCAGAGCCCTGGCCATGGCAACCTCCTGCAGAGATAACCCCCCCGGAGAAGGCAGCTGCTGGGACCAGCAGGAGCTGGAAGCCCTGCCCCTGCACACTGCATGCCTGGGGCTGAGCTGGAAGCTCTGTCCCTGCACACTGCATGCCTGGGGCTGAGCTGGAAGCTCTGTCCCTGCACACTGCATGCCTGGGGCTCAGCTGGAAGCTCTGTCCCTGCACACTGCATACCTGGGGCTGAGCCCAGCTGTGTAGCACTGGCTCCTGCCCTGGCCCAGCAGTTCAGGGTGCAAGCCCCCTGGCTGGCAGTGCTCTGCAGGTTCCTGCCTGTGCCTGAGAGCTCAGGCCCAGTGTGATTGATTCACAGGTGACTGCTCCCTGCGGGCCAGGGCAGCTTCCCCTGCTGCAGCAGCGAGCCCATCCCG
>CM037636.1:6367040-6393953 GCA_015227895.2 Colaptes auratus
ATACAATGCAATACAATGCCATACAATGCCATCCAATGCCAATCCAATCCAATCAATCCATCCAATCCAATCCAATCCATTGCAATGCCAATACAATACAATGCAATGCAATGCAATACAATACAATACAATGCCATACAATCCAATCCAATCCAATCCAATCCAATCCAATCCATTGCAATGCAATACAATACAATGCAATGCAATGCAATACAATACAATACAATGCCATACAATCCAATCCAATCCAATCCAATCCAATCCAATCCATTGCAATGCAATACAATACAATACAATGCAATGCAATACAATACAATGCTGCCTCATGTTCAGCCTGCCATCAACCAGCACCCCCAGGTCCCTCTCTGCCTGGCTGCTCTCAGCCACTCTGCCCCCAGCCTGGAGCACTGCCTGGGGTTGCTGTGGCCAAAGTGCAGCACCTGGCACTTGGATGTGTTCAGAATCCTGCCCTTGGCCTCTGCCCATCTGCCCAGCCTGTCGAGGTCCCTCTGCAGAGCTCTCCTGCCCTCTAACAGCTCAACTCCTGCCCCCAGCTTGCTGTCAGCTGCACATTCACTGCTGATGGACTCAATGCCCTCCTCCAGATCATCAATAAAGATGTTGAAGAAGAACCTCCCGAGACACTTGATGCACCCCAGGATCCCATTGGCCCCCACAAGTCCTTTAGCTCTTGCTGAGCTCTTCTCCAGGCTCAACAGCCCCAGGGCTCTCAGCTTTGCAGCCTCCCCTGGGCTCTCTCCAGCACTTCTCTGTCTCTTTGGGACTGGGCAGCCCAGAGCTGCCCCCAGCACTTCAGAAGTGGCCTCACGAGGGCAGAGTAGAACCTCCCCCTTGCCCTTCTGGCCACACTCTTCTTGGTGGTTAGGACTGAGGAAGGTTAGATGCCATCATCTTTAGATCCTGCTGTGTGTTTGGACACAGCGGGTACAATGAACCCTTGCTCATAAGTCCTGTGCAGATCATGTCCCTAAATCCTGGGACTGGGAGAGCAGAGGCCCATGGCAACCCACTGCTGGCAGGAGCTGCAAGGCAGCGTGGTGGCCATGCAAGGGGAGAGAGCTTTGCAGCAGCAGCAGCTCAGAGCCTGGGCAAAAAAAACCCTGTGCAGAGCACAAAACCACCGAGGATGATGTTGCCTATACCTTTCCTTTCTGCTGAGCTCCCTGGAGTCAGCAATGTCCTCTGCAGGCTCCACACTTCCTTTGCTGCCCCCAGCCTTTGTTACACAAAGAGCTGTTTCCCTGAGCCTCCAGCAAAACCAGGCCAGGCTGTTCTGTGCCAATGACCTGCAGCCCAGCAACATCTGCTGCACGAGCAGGACCTGGTGATGCACAGGCTGACCTCAGGGGAGCTGCTGTGGTCCTCGAGCAGCCTTCCTGCCTGATACTGCCTGACAATGGTCCAGAGTAGGCTGAACATGAGGCAGCGTGTGCCCGGGGGCCAAGAAGGCCAAGGGCATCCTGGCCTGCATCAGGAAGAGTGTGGCCAGCAGGAGCAGGTGTAACCGGTTGAGGCTGTGCCTTTAAGAAAGAGACAGTTGCTGAAACACTCTGGCTGAATGTTTTTTGCTATTTGAACAAAACCAAGATAGTCTAAACTAATTTCATGGTAGATTGTAGAATGCAATTTTAAGTTTGGGTTCTGTTAGTTCAGTCTGGTCTGGGTTCAGGCTGGGTGCAGTCTGTGCTTCTCTGTCCTGTGGGCTGGACGGCTTCTCTCTCTCTGAAGCAGGAACGGCCTGAGTTAAAAGCTAACCAGATCAGAAAGCAATCCTTGAATTCACTTTTGAGCTAACAGAATTTTTCCTTAATTGCCTTTCTCTCTCTCTCTAACCCTTTTTGGGAAAAAGGGAGGGTAGGGAGGGAGAGAGGGGGGTTCAGGGAACCCCCGGGTGGCTGGAGGAAAAAGGCTTTTCTGATTGTGTTCATGCTGTATAGTTCTGTATATATTGTAAATATTGTATATTGTGTGCATATTCAGTGCATTCCATTTCTGCCTTTAATAGAGCTTTCATCTGCTTTCTGACTGAGCTAGCTGTGGTTTTCTTTCCCTGTGTGTGGGGAGGGAACTTTCTCACCCCACCACAACAGGGAAGTCCTTCTGCCCTGTGCTCAACACTGCTGAGGCCTCACCTTGAGTCCTGTGTCCAGTTC
Organism: Colaptes auratus; assembly: GCA_015227895.2. Classification (NCBI taxonomy): domain Eukaryota; kingdom Metazoa; phylum Chordata; class Aves; order Piciformes; family Picidae; genus Colaptes; species Colaptes auratus. The sequence goes on from CM037636.1 coordinate 6,369,215, forward strand.
TGGGCTCTCAGGTCAGGCAAGCTGTTGAGCTGCTGGAAGGTGTCCAGAGAAGGGCAGAAAGCTGGGGAGGGGTCTGGAGGCACAGCCCTGGGAGGAGAGGCTGAGGGAGCTGGGCTTGCTTAGCCGCGAAGAGGAGGCTGAGGGGAGACCTTCTGCTCTCTGCAACTCCCTGCAGGGAGGTGGAGCCAGCTGGGGGTTGGTCTTTCTCCCAGGCCCCCAGCCCCAGAACAAGAGGACACAGTCTCAAGCTGTGCCAGGGGAGGTTGAGGCTGGAGGTGAGGAGAAAGTTCTTCCCAGGCAGAGAGATTGGCCCTTGGGCTGTGCTGCCCAGGGAGGTGGTGGAGTCCCCATCCCTGGAGGTGTTTAGGAAGAGCCTGGATGTGGCCCTTGGTGCCCATGGTGAGTGATCTGATGGTGCTGGGTGAGAGGTTGGACTGGATGCTCTCAGAGGTCTTTTCCAACCTGGTTAATTCTATTCTATTCTATTCTATTCTATTCTATTCTATTCTATTCTATGCTATGCTATGCTATGCTATGCTATGCTATGCTATTCTGTATTCTATACCTGCATGGGGGCAACTCCCAGGGCCCACCGAGCCACTCAAACCACACTCCAGTCTTGGCTCTGTTTCTGCACCTCTCCCAAGGCAGCACTGGGGGGATGGAGAGGAAGGGGGAGGGCAGAGATTGCCCTTTTCAAAGCCACATCCAGGCAGAGGCTGCTGCCGGCTCAGAGGCTGTGCTGCAGGACACGGCAGGCAGGATCAACCCACAGCCTCCACCTCACAGCAGATCATCCTGGGAACCAACTCTGCTCCTAGGCAGCAAATCCCTGCAGTAGAGCCCTGTCCATGGCAACCTCCTGCAGAGATAACCCCCCCAGAGAGGGCAGCTGCTGGAACCAGCAGGAGCTGGAAGCCCTGCCCCTGCACACTGCATGCCTGGGGCTCAGCTGGAAGCTCTGTCCCTGCACACTGCATGGCTGGGGCTGAGCTGGAAGCTCTGTCCCTGCACACTGCTTTCCTGCGGCTTAGCTGGAAGCTCTGTCCCTGCACACTGCATGCCTGGGGCTCAGCTGGAAGCTCTGTCCCTGCACACTGCATGCCTGGGGCTGAGCTGGAAGCTCTGTCCCTGCACACTGCATGCCTGGGGCTCAGCTGGAAGCTCTGTCCCTGCACACTGCATGCCTGGGGCTGAGCTGGGAAGTTCTGTCCTGCACACTGCATGCCTGGGGCTGAGCCCAGCTGGTAGCATGGTCCTGCCCTGAGCCCAGCAGTTCAGGGTGCAGCCCCTGGCTGGCAGTGCTCTGCAGGTTCCTGCCTGTGCCTGAGAGCTCAGGCCCAGTGTGATTGATTCACAGGTGACTGCTCCCTGCAGGGCCAGGGCAGCTTCCCCTGCTGCAGCAGCGAGCCCATCCCGGATGAGAGCGCTCGCTCCTCAGGGCAGCAGAGCTCTGTGCTCACACCTGAAGAGTTCATTCCTTCAGGCCCTTGCCTGGCATGGGAGCAGCACTCAGACACAGCCACCCTCAGCTCAGCAGCCATTTGGGTGACAGGAGAGAGGTGCTGGAGCAGCTCCAGAGAAGGGCAAGGAGGCTCAGGAGGGGCCTGGACCACAGGTCTGGTGAAGAGCGGCTGAGGGAGCTGGAGGGGCTCTGGCTGGAGGAGAGAGGACTGAGGGGAGACCTCATGGCTCTCTACAACAGCACTGGAGGGGTCTACACGGGGCAGTGCTGGAGGCTCCATCCCTGGAGGGGTTCAAGCAGCTGTGGGCCTGGGGTTTAGGGACATGGTTTGCTGGTGACCCTCCAGTGCTCAGTTGAGGGGGGGTCTGGATGATCTCTAAGGCATCTCCCAGCCAGAGCTGTCCTGGGAGTCTGTGACTCGAGAGTCACTGGCTGCTGTGGAAGCCAGGAGGTGCTCTCCATGAGAGGTTAGGGGTGCTGGAGAGCAGACAGCCCCTCAGCCCCTCACCTCAGACGGCTGCCCAGCTCCCCACCTCAGACAGCCCCTCACCCCCACCTCAGACAGCCCCTCACCCTCACCTCAGACAGCCCCTCAGACCCCCACTTCAGCCATCAGGAACAGCAAGGTCAAACACAGCCTGGTGCTGAATGGTGTCCTTCTGTGCCACTGCATGCCAGGCGGTCTGCAGAGCCAGCAGCGGGGCCGTGAGCCAGCAGGGATAATGCTGCCCCCCTCACACGTGTGGGCACAGCCCGGGCACAGAGCAGGCAGCCGGCACGGGCACCTGGTGCGGGCACAGAGCAGGCACCCGGCACGGGCACCTGGTGCGGGCACAGAGCAAGCAGCCGGCACGGGCACCTGGTGCGGGCACAGAGCAGGCACCCGGCACGGGCACCTGGTGCGGGCACAGAGCCGGCACCCGGCACGGGCACCTGGTGCGGGCACAGAGCAAGCACCCGGCACAGGCACCTGGTGCGGGCACGGAGCATGCACCCGGCACGGGCACCTGGTGTCGGGCACAGAGCAAGCAGCCGGCACGGGCACCTGGTGCGGGCACAGAGCAGGCACCCGGCACGGGCACCTGGTGCGGGCACAGAGCAAGCAGCCGGCACGGGCACCTGGTGCGGGCACGGAGCAGGCAGCCGGCACGGGCACCTGGTGCGGGCACGGAGCAAGCACCCGGCACGGGCACCTGGTGCGGGCACAGAGCAGGCACCCGGCACCTGGTGCGGGCACAGAGCAAGCACCCGGCACGGGCACCTGGTGCGGGCACAGAGCAAGCAGCCGGCACGGGCACCTGGTGTGGGCACAGAGCAAGCAGCCGGCACGGGCACCTGGTGCGGGCACGGAGCAGGCAGCCGGCACGGGCACCTGGTGCGGGCACACAGCAAGCACCCGGCACGGGCACCTGGTGCGGGCACGGAGCAGGCAGCCGGCACGGGCACCTGGTGCGGGCACACAGCAAGCAGCCGGCACGGGCACCTGGTGCGGGCACAGAGCAGGCACCCGGCACGGGCACCTGGTGCGGGCACAGAGCAAGCAGCCGGCACGGGCACCTGGTGCGGGCACACAGCAAGAACCCGGCACGGGCACCTGGTGCGGGCACAGAGCAGGCACCCGGCACGGGCACCTGGTGTCGGGCACAGAGCAAGCAGCCGGCACGGGCACCTGGTGCGGGCACACAGCAAGCACCCGGCACGGGCACCTGGTGCGGGCACAGAGCAGGCACCCGGCACGGGCACCTGGTGCGGGCACAGAGCAAGCAGCCGGCACGGGCACCTGGTGCGGGCACGGAGCAAGCATCTGGCACGGGCACCTGGTGCGGGCACAGAGCAGGCACCCGGCACGGGCACCTGGTGCGGGCACAGAGCAAGCATCTGGCACGGGCACCTGGTGCGGGCACAGAGCAGGCACCCGGCACGGGCACCTGGTGCGGGCACAGAGCAAGCACCCGGCACGGGCACCTGGTGCGGGCACGGAGCAAGCATCTGGCACGGGCACCTGGTGCGGGCACAGAGCAGGCACCCGGCACGGGCACCTGGTGCGGGCACAGAGCAAGCACCCGGCACGGGCACCTGGTGCGGGCACGGAGCAAGCATCTGGCACGGGCACCTGGTGCGGGCACAGAGCAGGCACCCGGCACGGGCACCTGGTGCGGGCACAGAGCAAGCACCCGGCACGGGCACCTGGTGCGGGCACGGAGCAAGCACCCGGCACGGGCACCTGGTGCGGGCACGGAGCAAGCATCTGGCACGGGCACCTGGTGCGGGCACACAGCAGGCACCCGGCACAGTCAGCCGGCTCGTCAGCCGGCGCGGGCAGAGCCATGGAGCCCCTGCCCAGCCCAGCCACTGAGCAGCTAAGTGGCAGGCTCCCGGCGCGGGAAGGAGCGGCTGGCGCCGGAGCCCTGCTGCAACGAGGGATGCTCTGAGCGCCCGGGCGGAAGGGGAAGGGGAAGTCGTTCCCTAAGGCAGAGGCAAAAGGCGCCGGCGGAGCAGCAGCGCTTGGGTTGGCCGCTGAGCTGCGGCGACCCGACTGCTTCAGCCACAGGTGGTCTGTGAGCTCTGCCAGGCTGCAGTAAAATCCTGGCTGCAACGGGCCCTGGCAGCAGCACGAAGAGAGGAGTCCCTGCCCCTCCGCACGGCTGGGCCGCGGGCAAACAGCTCTCACACGTGGTGCCAGAGGGAATCTGGGACACAGGCTCCTAGAACGGGTTGGAAGGGGCCTCGAAAGCTCAACCGGTCCAAGCCCCCTGCAGTCAGCAGGGACATCCCCGGCTAGAGCTGGCTGCTCAGTGCCACATCAAACCTGGCTGGGAGTGTCTCCAGGCAGGGGGCAGCCACAGCCTCCCTGTGCCAATGTCTCTCCCCCCATCACTGTCAAGGATTTCTTTCTTCTCTCCAGTTTCAATCTGCCCTTTTCCAGCTCAAAGCCATTGTCCCTTGTCCTGGCACTGCAAGCCCTTGTCCAAAGTCCCTGCCCTGCTTTCTGGTGGGCCCCCCTCAGGTAGTGGAAGGCCACCAGTTCACCAGCAGCCCCAAATCCTTTTCTCAGGGCTGCTCTCTAGCACATCCTCCCCCAACACATATCGACAACAGGGATTGTCCTGACTCGGGTGCAGCACCTTGCACTTGGCCTTAGAATCGTAGAATCACAGAGTCAATAAGGTTGGAAAAGACCTCAGAGGTCATCAAGTCCAACCTCTCACCCAACACCTCCTGGCTAACTAAACCATGGCTCCAAGTGCCACATCCAGTCCCCTCTTGAACACCTCCAGGGATGGGGACTCCACCACCTCCCTGGGCAGCACAGCCCAAGGGCCAATCTCTCTTGCTGGGAAGAACTTTCTCCTCACCTCGAGCCTAAACCTCCCCTGGCACAGCTTGAGACTGTGTCCTCTTGTTCTGGTGCTGCTTGCCTGGCAGAAGAGACCAAGCCCCAGCTGGCTCCAACCTCCCTGCAGGGAGTTGCAGAGAGCAACGAGGTCTCCCCTGAGCCTCCTCTTCTCCAGCTTGTCCAGGTCTCTCTGGATGCCATCCCCTCCATGAAAGAGTACCCAGAGCTAAGCCAAGTCCATGGAATTGCACTGGATAGGGTAGGTGCAAAAAGGAACCTCTCTGTGAGGGTACAAACTGGGAGGCTTGGCTGAGACACCTGAAGGCTGTGTGGCCATTTCAGAGACTTGGGCAGACTGAGAGCTGGGCAGAGAGGAACCTGCTGAGGTTCAGCAAGGTTACGTGCAGAGCCCTGCACCTGGGAAAGAAGAACAAATCACAGCAGTACAGGCTGGGAGGTGATCTGCTGGGGAGCAGCCCTGTGGAGAAGGACCTGGGAGTCCTGGTGCACAACAAGTTATCCATGGCACAGCAATGTGCCCTGGGGCCAAGAAGGCCAAGGGGGTCCTGGGCTGCATTCAGAGGAGTGTGGCCATCAGAGCCAGGGAGGTTCTCCTCCCCCTCTGCTCTGCCCTGGTGAGACCTCACCTGGAATAATGCATCCAGTTGTGGGCTCCCCAGTTCAAGAGGGACAGGGATCTGCTGGAGAGAATCCAAGGGAGAGCTGCCAGGATGTTGAAGGGGCTGGATCATGCACCCTATAAGGAGAGGCTGAGAGCCCTCAGGCAGTGTTTTGTCTGGAGAAAACTGAGGGGGGATTTGATGTCTATCAATAGCTGAGGGCTGGGGGTCAGGAGGGAGGGCACAGGCTCTGCTCAGCTGCACCCTGGGACAGGACAAGGAGCAATGGATAGAAACTCCAGCACAAGAGGTTCCACCTCAGCATGAGGAGGAACTTCTTCCCTGTGAGGGTCCCAGAGCCCTGGAGCAGGCTGCCCAGGGAGGTTGTGGAGTCTCCTTCTCTGGAGACTTTCCAGCCCCATCTGGATGTGTTCCTGTGTGAGCTGTGCTCCTGCTCTGGCAGGGGGGTTGGGCTTGATCTTTGCCGGTGTCCCTTCCAACCCCTAACATCCTCTGATCCTGGGATCCTCTGAGCCCAGCACAGGCTGCCACCAGCTGGTGACACCCTGGCAAGAAGTTGCGGAGGCAGAAGGAACCTGGGGGCTGGGAGTGCAGTGATTGGGCCGTGGGGGTACACAGCCCCTGGCCCTGGCACACTGCTCTGTAGCAAGCAGGAGGCCTTCAGAGCCGCCCGGCGCTCGTGGCCATCGCTGCGTGAGCGCTGTGCCAGGGCCGCGCAGCGGGGCGCGGCTCCGGCTGCTTCCTGCCCGTGCCCGCGGCAGTCCAAGGCAGACACTCCCTGCAGCCAGGCCTGTGCAGACAGGGGGTCACACAGGGGCACACGGCCCCTGCTCTGCTCACCCTCCCCCACAATCACCGCCCCAGCGAGTGGGAGCCGCCTGCCACGCCGCGCTGCAGGGGGATCCCAGCTACCTTCTCACTCCCTGGCCTGGCAAGCATTTCCCTTTCTGAAGCACCAGCCAGCAGATCCAGACACTGGATGACACCAGGAAATGTCTTACCAGGGCAAGAGCAGCTGCTACAGGGCCGCCGCCACCAGCTTCACTCAAACTGGAGGGGCCCAGGGCAGCCCGGGGGGAGCAGGCCGGGGCTGCTGTCAGCCAAAGGTTACCATCAGCTCTGTGCTCTTCTCTGCCATGCTTAGCTCTCTAATGATGACCTGTTGGTCACAGCTGGTGACAAAGCAATGCTGTTAACACTGGTTAAATCTGGGGGTTGATGCAGGCCCTCTCCAGTGCCTGCACTCATTATGTGCCTGCACTCATTATGTGCCTGCAAAGATGGAAGAAGCTAATTACATCACTGGCATTTCCAAGTAATCACAGGATTTCACAGGAAACTCTGCTTTTTGGTCTGTGCAAGACAGGCTTTAATTACTTTGTAGCTCCTAGGACAGGCCTGACACTGCCAGAGAGCTTGAGCAGCTCGCAGACAGCTAAAGGTTGTGCTTCGTCTTGCCAGGAGCAGGATCAAAAGGAGACAAGAGCCCCTTGAGGAGCAGCTGTACCTACACCATGTTGTTCTCAGCTCCAAGCCTGCTGCTGCTGCTGCACAAACATCTGTGAGTGATGCTCAGCAGCAGCTTTACACCACACTCAGTGCACTCTGTGTGGGCAGCATCCCAGGAGGTGTCATCAGCAACAAGAGGCATCAGCCGTGCAAGCCTTCTAGGGAGCAGCTTGGCTGCCTTGCCCTGCAAGAAGACTTGAAGCAAGGTCATGAGGGTTAGAGTGGAGCTGAGGAAGAAGTTGTTGAGTGTGAGGCTGCTGAGCCTCTGGCCCAGGCTGCCCAGGGAGGCTGTGGCTGCCTCCTGCTTGGAGGTGCTGAAGGCCAGGCTGGATGAGGCCTTGAGCAGCTGAGTGTGGCTGAGAGGTGTCCCTGGGCATGGAGGGGAGGTTGGAGATGAGCTCTGAGGTGCAGCCTAAGCCATGCTATGATTCCAGGGAAGCTGCAGAGGACCTTCCAAAGCAGATGACTGCACTTAAACCAAACCTGCAGATGTAAAGAGGACAAAGAGCAGGTTGTGGAGGCCAATGCAAAGGCAGTGCTTAGGCTGAGGCATCAGCAGAACATCACCCAGAGCCTTTAATTTTAGCCCCTTTGAGGGGAGCTGCAGAAGGATCAGGGCTACAGTAACAAAGGCTCCATCCCACTCGGCCTTCCCCTTTCTGCTGGGCTTACAGAAGCTGTGTTTGGATTTTGGGGGTTGGAGCAGATGAGCTCTGAGGTGACTTCCAAGCTCACAGAATCACAGAATCAATAAGGTTGGAAAAGACCTCAGAGGTCATCAAGTCCAACCTGGCACCCAACACCTCCTGACTAACTCAACCATGGCTCCAAGTGCCACATCCAATCCCCTCTTGAACACCTCCAGGGATGGGGACTCCACCACCTCCCTGGGCAGCACAGCCCAAGGGCCAATCTCTCTTGCTGGGAAGAACTTCTTCCTAACATCCAGCCTGAACCTCCCCTGGCACAGCTTGAGACTGTGTCCTCTTGTTCTGGGGCTGGGGGCCTGGCAGAAGAGGCCAACCCCCCACCTGGCTCCAACCTCCCTGCAGGGAGTTGTTGATGACCTCTGAGGTCTTTTCCAACCTTATTGAGTCTATGATTCTATGGTAATAGAGAGCAAAGCAGTGCTCATGTGTGGACCTCCAGAAGGCTGGGACACAGCCTGCGTGCCAGCACCACCCAGCACTCCCTTTCTCCCGAAGTCCCTACCCAAAATAATGCTGCTTCCAGCAGAGTGCCAGAGGGGACCCCAGAGACAGCCCGAGCTCGGCTTCACAGACATCTCTCCCCTGCTTTTCTGGTGGACATCACCCTTTGGGGTTCAAGGGAACCTGGCAGATAATGGCTTTGGAAAGCAGCATTCTGCTGCCAGTGGTTTGACAGCTGTGGGGTGGCTGGGACAAGAACAAAATCACCCAAACCAAATAAATCAGGAGAGCAGGCAGAGGAGCAGAGTCTGAGCAGCTCTCAGCGAGCTGCCTGTCAGAGCCAGAGCCAGGGAAGCTGAGCTGCTTCCATAGACTCATCCTGACTTCAAGTGTGCAAAGCCCATAAAAATAGAAAGGTTACATCACATTCTGCTGCATCATCCCCTGGCTGCTGTCTGCACTGCCACACTCACATGTCTATGAAACATGGCATATGGGAGAGGAAAACAAACCTGGCTGCTGGCCACGGCTCTGCCCCAGGTTCCACACAGTCTCACAGTCTCACCAAGGTTGGAAGAGACCTCAAAGATCACCGAGTCCAACCTGTCACCACAGACCTCATGAGTAGACCATGGCACCAAGTGCCACATCCAATCCCCTCTGGAACACCTCCAGGGATGGGGACTCCACCACCTCCCTGGGCAGCACAGCCCAATGGCCAATGACTCTCTCGGTGAAGAACTTTCTCCTCACCTCCAGCCTGAACCTCCCCTGGCACAGCTTGAGACTGTGTCCTCTTGTTCTGGTGCTGGGTGCCTGGGAGAAGAGACCAACCCCCAGCTGGCTACAACCACCTTTCAGGTAGTAGTAGAGAGCAATGAGGTCTCCTCTGAGCCTCCTCTTCTGCAGGCTAAGCAACCCCAGCTCCCTCAGCCTCTCCTCACAGGGCTGTGCTCAAGGCCTCTCCCCAGCCTTGTTGCCTTCTCTGGACACCTTCAAGTGTCTCAATGTCCTTCCTAAACTGAGGAGCCCAGAAGTGGACACAGGACTCCAGGGGTGGCCTAACCAATGCAGAGTCCAGAGGCACAATGACCTCCCTGCTCCTGCTGGCCACACTCTTCCTGCTGCAGGCCAGGATGCCCTTGGCCTTCTTGGCCCCCTGGGCACACTGCTGCCTCATGTTCAGCTGCTGTCAATCAGCACCCCCAGGTCCCTCTCTGTTTGGCAGCTCTCAGCCACTCTGCCCCAGCCTGTAGCTCTGCCTGGGGTTGCTGTGGCCAAAGTGCAGCACCTGGCACTTGGACTTGTTGAATGCCATCCTGTTGGTCCCTCTGCAGAGCCCTTCTGCCCTCTAACTGACCAGTGGAGCAGCACACACGCTGCTCTGCGCCAGCCCCGGCCACCCAGCCGCAGAACCACCAGCAGCAAGGGAACAGCAGCCTGCAGGAGCTGTGCTGTGCCCAGTTCTGGGCTCCTCAGGTCAGGCAAGCTGTTGAGCTGCTGGAAGGTGTCCAGAGAAGGGCAAGAAAGCTGGGGAGGGGTCTGGAGCACAGCCCTGGGAGGAGAGGCTGAGGGAGCTGGGCTTGCTTAGCCTGCAGAAGAGGAGGCTCAGGGGAGACCTTCTTGCTCTCTGCAACTCCCTGCAGGGAGGTTGCAGCCAGCTGGGGCTTGGTCTCTTCTGCCAGGCCACCAGCCACAGAACAAGAGGACACAGTCTCAAGCTGTGCCAGGGGAAGTGTAGGCTGGAGGTTAGGAAGAAGTTCTTCCCAGCCATAGAGATTGGCCCTTGGGCTGTGCTGCCCAGGGAGGTGGTGGAGTCCCCATGCCTGGAGGTGTTTAGGAAGAGCCTGGCTGAGGCCCTTGGTGCCATGGTTGGGTTGCTCAGATGGTGCTGGGTGAGAGGTTGGACTGGATGAGCTCTGAGGTCTTTTCCAGCCTGGTCTATTCTATTCTATTCTATTCTATTCTATTCTATTCTATTCTATTCTATTCTATTCTATTCTATTCCATTCCATTCCATTCCATTCCATTCCATTCTATTCTATTCTATTCCATTCCATTCCATTCCATTCCATTCCATTCCATTCCATTCCATTCCATTCCATTCCATTCCATTCCTGGCCTTGGTAGCATCTGCAGGCCAGCAGCACATGTGCCCACGCCTGTGGGAGTCTTGCTTGACACACACCCCTCTGATTAACACTTGAACCACAGCACTTGCAGTCCAGAGAGCCAAGCAGAGCCTGGGCTGCAGCAAGAGAAGTGTGGCCAGCAGGGCAGGGAGGGGATTCTGCCCCTCTGCTCCACTCTGCTGAGACCACAGCTGGAGCTCTGGGTCCAGTGCTGGAGCCTCTGTGCCAGGAAGGCTCTGGAGGTGCTAGAAGGTGTCCAGAGAAGGGCCACGAGGAGGAGCAGAGGTCTGGAGCTGCTCTGCTCTGAGGACAGACTGAGGGAGTTGGGGTTGTGCAGGCTGGAGAGGAGAAGGCTCTGAGGAGACCTAATTGTGGCCTTCCAGGATCTGAAGGGGGCTACAAGAAAGCTGGGGAGGGACTTGTGAGGGTTTCAGGGAGGGATAGGACTGGGGGGGATGGAGCAAAACTGCGAATGGTTAGATTCAGACGGGATGTTAGGTGGAAGTTCTTCCCCATGAGGGTGGTGAGGCGCTGGAACAGGTTGCCCAAGGAAGTTATGGAGGCTCCTAGGCTGGAGGTGTTCAAGGCCAGGCTGGAATGGATCTTGAGCAGCCTGGGCTGGTGAGAGGTGTCCGAGGCAGTGGCAGAGCATTGGAACGAGATGAGCATGAGGGTCTTTCGACAGGCTGGACAGATGGGCAGAGGCCAAGGGCAGGAGATTGAACACATCCAAGTGCCAGGTGCTGCACATTGGCCACAGCAACCCCAGGCAGTGCTACAGGCTGGGGTCAGAGTGGCTGAGAGCAGCCAGGCAGAGAGGGACCTGGGGGTGCTGGTTGATTGTAGGCTGAACATGAGCCTGCAGTGTGCCCAGGGGGCCAAGAAGGCCAATGGCATCCTGGCCTGCATCAGGAAGAGTGTGGCCAGCAGGAGCAGGGAGGTCATTCTGCCCCTGTACACTGCAGTGGTTAGGCTGCACCTTGAGTCCTGTGTCCAGTTCTGGGCCCCTCAGTTTAGGAAGGAGGTTGACTTGCTGGAAGGTGCCCAGAGAAGGGCAATGAAGTTGGTGAGGGGTTTGGAACACAGCCCTATGAGGAGAGGCTGAGGGAGCTGGGGTTGCTTAGCCTGGAGAGGAGGAGGCTCAGGGGTGACCTTATTGCTCTCTACAACTACCTGCAGGGAGGTTGTAGCCAGGCAGAGGTTGGTCTCTTCTCCCAGGCAGCCAGCACCAGAACAAGAGGACACAGTCTCAGGCTGCGCCAGGGCAGGTTTAGACTGGATCTTAGGAAGAAGTTCTATACAGAGAGAGTGATTGCCCACTGGAATCAGCTGCCTGTGGAAGTGGTGGAGTCACCTTCATTGGAGATGTTCAAGAAGAGGCTTGATGGGGTGCTTGGTGCCAGGGTTTAGTTTTTTAGTTGTTTAGGTGGCTTGTATTGTACTGTATTGTACTGTATTGTACTGTACTGTATTGAGGTGGGTTGGATTGGTTGATAGGTTGGACGTGATGATCTTGAAGGTCTCTTCCAACCTGGTGTATTGTATTGCATTGTATTGTCTCTTCCGACCCAAGCTGTTCTGTGGAGCTGTGCTGGAAGCTGAGCACACATCTGCAACCCCAGGAGTGCTTTCAGAGCTGGAGGTCAACAGCAAAACACAGAGAGGAGCTGGGTGTGTGGAGGCACAGCCTCCCACCACACTGCACTGCCAGCCTCCCCCCTGCACTGCCAGCCTCCCCCCTGCCTCCCACCACGCTGCACTGCCAGCCTCCCCCCTGCCTCCCACCACACTGCACTGCCAGCCTCCCCCCTGCCTCCCACCATGCTGCACTGCCAGCCTCCCCCCTGCCTGCCACCACACAGTGCTGCCAGCCTCCCCCCTGCCTCCCACCACACAGTGCTGCCAGCCTCCCCCCTGCCTGCCACCACACAGTGCTGCCAGCCTCCCCCCTGCCTGCCACCACACAGTGCTGCCAGCCTCCCCCCTGCCTCCCACCACACAGTGCTGCCAGCCTCCCCCCGCCTCCCACCACGCTGCACTGCCAGCCTCCCCCCTGCCAGCCTCCCCCCTGCACTGCCAGCCTCCCCCCTGCCTCCCACCACGCTGCACTGCCAGCCTCCCCCCTGCCTCCCACCACGCTGCACTGCCAGCCTCCCCCTGCCAGCCTCCCCCCTGCACTGCCAGCCTCCCCCCTGCCTGCCATCACACTGCGCTGCCAGCCTCCCCGCTGCCTGCCACACGCTGCACTGCCAGCCTCCCCCCTGCACTGCCAGCCTCCCCCTGCCTGCCACCACGCTGCGCTGCCAGCCTCCCCCCTGCACTGCCAGCCTCCCCCTGCACTGCCAGCCTCCCACTGCCTGCCACCACGCTTTGCTGCCAGCCTCCCCCAGCCTTTACTGCAGCCCAGGGCTGCTGCTCCCTGCCTGACACCCACATGAATTTTTCCGCACACAATGCTGGAGCTGTCTGCTCTCAGCCCAGCCCTCCTGCAGCAGCTGAGCAGTGTGCTTCTGAAGTGGCCTCAGTCTGCTCACAGCTTCACACTTCTTGGCAGAGAGGATCACAAATTAACATCCCAGAGCTGAACCTCTGCCTGAGAGGTGACAAAGGAGAGACAGAAATTCTTAATGGAAGGAAGTGTCACTCAAGGGCTGAGCAGTGCAGGTGGCTCCGACAGGGGAATGCTTGCACTGTATCAACACTTTGGCTGCGTTTTAGTCCTCCAGCTTTCCGTTGTGGGGTGAGTGGAATGAAATAGAATAGAATAGAATAGAATAGAATAGAATAGAATAGAATAGAATAGAATAGAATAGAATAGAATAGAATTAACCAGGCTGGAAAAGACCTCAGAGAGCATCAAATCCAACCTCTCACCCAGCACCATCTGATCAACTCAACCATGGCACCAAGGGCCTCAGCCAGGCTCTTCCTAAACACCTCCAGGCATGGGGACTCCACCACCTCCCTGGGCAGCACAGCCCAAGGGCCAATCTCTCTGGCTGGGAAGAGCTTCTTCCTAACCTCCAGTCTGAACCCTCTCTGGCACAGCTTGAGACTGCAGGGAGCTGCAGAGAACAAGAAGGTCTCCCCTGAGCCTCCCCTTCTCCAGGGTTGTTGTGGCCAAAGTGCAGCACCTGGCGCTTGGATGTGTTCAATCTGCTGCCCTTGGCCTCTGCCCATCTGCCCAGCCTGTTGAGGTCCCTCTGCAGAGCTCTCCTGCCCTCTAACAGCTCAACTCCTGCCCCCAGCTTGCTGTCAGCTGCACATTCACTGCTGATGGACTCAATGCCCTCCTCCAGATCATCAATGAAGATATTGACCAGGCTGGGGCCCAGCACTGCTCCCTGGGGCACACCACTGGTGCCTGGCTGCCAGCTGGCTGTGGCACCATTCACCACCACTCTCTGGGCTCAGCCTCCAGCCAGTTCCTAACCCAGCTCAGAGTGCTGCTGTCCAAGCCAGGAGCTGACAGCTTGGCCAGGAGCTTGCTGTGGGGGATGGTGCCAAAGGCCTTGCTGCAGTCCAGGCAGACCACATCCACAGCCTGCCCCACAGCCCCCAGGCAGTCACCTGATCATAGAAGGAGATCAGGTTGGTCAGGCAGGACCTGCCCTTCCTAAATCCCTGCTGGCTGGGCCTGATCCCTTGGCCATCCTGCAAGTGCTGTGTGATTGCACTCAAGATGACCTGCTCCATGATCTTGCCTGGCAGACGAACCCAGAACAAGCAGTTCAGCCTCCCAGTAAGGACCAGCACTGCTGAGACTGGCAGCTGAGCAGCATCTCAGCTGACTGAACACTGCACAGAGGAATAAACTCACCCAGAACAGGCACAGGCAGCACAGGAGGAGAAGGCAATCCCATATGGATAAAATGCTAGGCTGGGATTGCTCCTGGCTGCATCTTGAGTGTGTTTAAACTAAACCTCCCTCAGCACGTCAGTTTCCAGCTGACTTCCCTCCTGACGCTCCTGCTCTTCCCCAGGGCTCCGAGTGACTCAGCTGATGTTCCAGAGACTGCTGCAGGTCCTGCGGGTGACATCCCCGTGCTAGAAGCTCTCCGTGAGCAGCACTGTCGGAGCTGTCCAAGGCGCTGCCCTGACCTCTTGCTGCCTCCTGGCCGCAGGCATCCAGAGGCTCTGCAGGGGGGGCACTCAGCTCAGCACAGCCCTGCGCCTGCCACAGCAGCAGCTTCGGCTTCCAGGTGGGCAAGAAACGTTTTGCCCGAGTCTGTAAGGCAGCTGCCCCTGGAGGCCAGCTAGCAAGCTGAACATGAGGCAGCAGTGTGCCCAGGGGGCCAAGAAGGCCAAGGGCATCCTGGCCTGCAGCAGGAAGAGTGTGGCCAGCAGGAGCAGGGAAGTCCTTCTGCCCTGTGCTCAGCACTGCTGAGGCCACCCCCTGGAGTCCTGTGTCCAGCTCTGGGCTCCTGAGGTCAGGAAAGCTGTTGAGCTGCTGGAAGGTGTCCAGAGAAGGGCAAGAAAGCTGGGGAGGGGTCTGGAGCACAGCCCTGGGAGGAGAGGCTGAGGGAGCTGGGCTTGCTTAGCCTGCAGAAGAGGAGGCTCAGGGGAGACCTTCTTGCTCTCTGCAACTCCCTGCAGGGAGGTTGGAGCCAGCTGGGGCTTGGTCTCTTCTGCCAGGCCCCCAGCCCCAGAACAAGAGGACACAGTCTCAAGCTGTGCCAGGGGAGGTTCAGGCTGGAGGTTAGGAAGAAGTTCTTCCCAGCCATAGAGATTGGCCCTTGGGCTGTGCTGCCCAGGGAGGTGGTGGAGTCCCCATCCCTGGAGGTGTTTAGGAGGGGATTGGATGTGGCACTTGGAGCCATGGCTTAGTTAGTCCTGAGGTGTTGGGTGACAGGTTGGACTTGATGATCTCTGAAGCCTCTCCTCACAGGGCTGTGCTCCAGACCCCTCCCCAGCCTCGTTGCCCTTCTCTGGACACCTTCAAGTGTCTCAATGTCCTTCTTAAGTTGAGGAGCCCAGAACTGGACACAGCACTCCAGGTGTGGCCTAACCAGTGCTGCTTTATGTACATCAAGAGGAGAAGCCTGGCCAGGATCATGGAGTAGAAGATCTGCTGAAGGTTGCTGACTGCATAGGGACCAACTCAGGTTTCTTACATTCCTGTTGCCAAGGAGTCACCCCTGCAGACCAGTGGAGCATCAGCCACTGCAGCCCCTCCCTCCCCCCACCTTGCACATCAGTTCTTCAGAAGAGGTGCAGCTTAGTAGCAGTTCTCATGGAATCATAGAATCAATGAGGTTGGGAAAGACCTCAGAGAGCATCCACTCCAACCTGGCACCCAGCACCTCCTGACAACTAAACCATGGCTCCAAGTGCCACATCCAATCCCCTCTTGAACCCCTCCATGGGGGGGATGGGGACTCCACCACCTCCCTGGGCAGCACAGCCCAAGGGCTAACAACTCTCTCTGTGTCTTGCTCTGCTCACTGAGGTGTGGGGCAGGTGGTAACTGCCACAGGAATTTCCCTCTGGCGGAGCTCAGGAGCATTGCTGTCTCCTGGCCAGGGCATGGAGAGTTAGGACACCATTTCCTGGTCAGCCACAGCAATGGCCTGCCCAACGCCCATGCACACCAAAACTGAGAGGTGTTGGCTGCCAAGTGCATCAGCAGCTACCTGAGTCACAGCATCTGCTGAGTTTCTGAATCATGCTCTTAACCTTGAGCGTGGTGGGAAGCTGGAACCTGCTCCTGCTCTGTGCTGTGGCTGTTCTGCCTTTGCATACCGTGGGGGCCGAGGCGTGGCAGCCACGAGCGTCACGTTAGGAGAACCCTGCTGCCACTGTCCCTCCCCACAGGCACAGCAGCAGGCAGCCCTTGCTTGCTCATGCAATGATCTCCAGCATTTAACCAGGGCTTGCCCTTGGCCTGATGCTGTCTGCACAGCACGGGCTTAGCTGTGGCAGGCAGGGCTGCTCTGCACAGGGAGCTGAAGCGGGGGAAAGAGGTGGCCTGACAGAAACCTTGAGAAGAGACTAGACCAGAATAGAATAGACTAGACTAGGCTAGACTAGCATTAACCAGGCTGGAAAAGATCTTTGAGATCAAGTCCACCCTCTCACCCAGCACCATCTGAGCAACTCAACCATGGCACCAAGGGCCTCAGCCAGGCTCTTCCTAAACACCTCCAGGCATGGGGACTCCACCACCTCCCTGGGCAGAGCTGGACACAGGACTTCAGGGGTGGCCTCAGCAGTGCTGAGCACAGGGCACAAGGACTTCCCTGCTCCTGCTGGCCACACTCTTCCTGCTGCAGGCCAGGATGCCCTTGGCTTTCTTGGCCCCCTGGGCACACTGCTGCCTCATGTTCAGGCAGCTGTCAATCAGCACCCCCAGGTCCCTCTCTGCCTGGCTGCTCTCAGCCACTCTGCCTCCAGCCTGTAGCACTGCCTGGGGTTGTTGAAGTTCAGCAAAGACAAGCAACCTCCAGCCCCAGGGGAGTGACAAAATCCCTCCAGCTGCAAATCAAACCTGAGATCAGGACTGGCTACAGCTGCAGCCCTGGTGCACAGATTCAGAGCCCAGTGCTGTCCCAGGCCCAGACTAACAGACAGAAGAGTTTGTGCTGCAGGCCCCTTTGGCCAAGCACCCTCCCTCCAGCAGGGCAGCAGCAGCAGGCAGGAGCAGCTGCTCAGGAAGGCAGCAGACTCTGACTGGCTCAGATGGGTGACTGCAGCTTGCCCCCAGCCGTTGCTGCACCTCCACGCAGGAATGACTTGAAGGTTGAGAGGCAACTGCAGCTCTCAGGTCAGCACACCAAAGTGAACTCAAGCCTTCAGAAGCAGCTGGTCCATTAAGACCTACTCTGGGGAGAGCAGTTTCTGGTAGAAAGATCAGAGAACCATCTGAATTTCATCCTCCAGCAGGCACAGCTCAGGGGTTTGCTGAAAGAAGGAAAGCAGAACTGTGGCACTGCACAGCACCTCTGCACCTAGCAGTGGCTTCCAAGGAACCAGAAGTCATACCTGCACCCCTCTGCAGAGACAAAGCAAAGCAGAAACACCCTGCCTTCTGGAATTTAGCTACTTGGGGTGTGCTTACAGCTCCTAAAGAGCACCAAGACAGAGCTCCACTCTGTGCACACCAGCTGAGAACAGGCTCCTGTCCTGCTGCTCTTGTCAGCTGCCCAAGAGGTTCTGTGCTCCACACACAATGGGGAAATAAATAACACACAGAAACAGAAGCCTGCCAGCGTTGCAAGGGGGCTGCAGGAGAGCTGGGGAGGCACTTGTGAGGGAGGCATGGAGTGACAGGATGAGGGGTGACGGCTTCAGGCTGGCAGAAGCTGGATTTAGATCAGACACGAGGAGGAAATGTTTCCCCATGAGGGTGGTGAGAGGCACTGGGGCAGGTTGCCCAGAGAAGTTGTGGAGGCTCCAAGCCTGGCAGTGTTGAAAACCAGGGTGGATGAGGCCTTGAGCAGCCTGGGCTAGTGGAAGACGTCCCTGCCCATGGCATGGGTTGGAACTGGATGATCTTCAAGATCCCTTCCAACCCATTCTAGGATTCCATGTGATGCCTCCGCCCTGCGGGCGTGTGCCAGCCTCCGCCTCTGCAGAGCACCCTCTCTGCCCCTGCCACACCCTCTAACCCAGCCTCTCCCCACAGGCAAGCCTGAGTCTGTGGCTTGAAGCAGCATTTCCCTCTACATCTGACCAGGTCCAGATGAACAGGAAAGCCACAAGGACAGTGGCTACAGGCTAGGGTCAGAGTGGCTGAGAGCAGCCAGGCAGAGAGGGACCTGGGGGCAGTGGTTGATAGCAGCTGAACACGAGCCAGCAGTGTGCCAGGGGGGCAAGAAGGTCAATGGCATCCTGGCCTGCATCAAGGAAGGTGTGGCCAGCAGGAGCAGGGAAGTCCTTCTGCCCTGTGCTCAGCACTGCTGAGGCCACCCTGGAGTCCTGTGTCCAGTTCTGGGCTCCTCAGGTCAAGAAGGACATTGAGACTCTTGAAGGTGTCCAGAGAAGGGCAAGAAAGTGGGGAGGGGTCTGGAGCACAGCCCTGGGAGGAGAGGCTGAGGGAGCTGGGCTTGCTTAGCCTGCAGAAGAGGAGGCTCAGGGGAGACCTTCTTGCTCTCTGCAACTCCCTGCAGGGAGGTTGGAGCCATCTGGGGCTTGGTCTCTTCTGCCAGGCCCCCAGCCCCAGAACAAGAGGACACAGTCTCAAGCTGTGCCAGGGGAGGTTCAGGCTGGAGGTGAGGAGAAAGTTCTTCCCAGGCAGAGAGATTGGCCCTTGGGCTGTGCTGCCCAGGGAGGTGGTGGAGTCCCCATCCCTGGAGGTGTTCAAGAGGGTATTGGATGTGGCACTTGGAGCCATGGTTGAGTTAGTCCTGAGGTGTTGGGTGACAGGTTGGACTTGATGCTCTCTGAGGTCTCTTCCAACCTTATTGATTCTCTGCCTCCCTGGAAGCGTGACCACGTATCGTGTCAGCCGCTGGGGCTGGGATTCCAGGGTCTGGTGTTGTCTGCAGCAACAGGTGTGAGGAGAAGCCACAGGATGCTCACTTGACACTGCAGCTGGCTGCCTGAGGCAGACCAAAACGGAGCAGGAGAGCTCCCCATGAATAAAAGATCTCCATAAGTGCTGCCTTGCTCCGAGAGCTGCGGCTGGCTGCTCGGGCTGGCAGGGGCAGGCGGCAGGCTGCGGGCAGCAGCGGGACCTGCGGCGAGCCGGGAGCCGTCGCGACGTGGAGCAACACGGAAGGAGCGCGCAGAAAACGCCTCCCCTTGGCCACCTTTGATCTCTGCCCTGGGAGAACGATGCTATTTACCTCCACTTAATCTTCTGAAGGATAAGCAGCGCTGAGCAGGGGCACAGAAACCTGACTCTGCAGCCCCAAAGCAGGAGCATTGGGTTCTGAGGTACAGCCCTCCCAGGGTTACAGACACCCTCTGGCTTAATCCCTGGGCCAGGAAGGATGATCCTGGAATTAGTGAGTCATTAGATGTGGAAGCCCCAAGCAAAAGAAGGCACTCAGCTGAACCATCCCCACGCCTCCTGATCCTTCTGCGCCGCCAGGGTTTCGGCCACACGGCGTTGGCTTAATCAGCAGAGCCACTCAGCCACCGCCCCTTGTGCCCTGCTTTACACCACCAGGGAGAAAGCAGAGGGGTCAGTTTTGCAGGGTCCTCTGTCCTCGGTGGCTTTGCCACATCGTACCATCTGCTTTAAGTGAGACAACAACCAGGAGAGAATTCCATTTACCCCTGGCCTCAGCTTACTGACCCCTCTGGGAGCCGTTCACGCAGAACCCCCTCCCCAAGGCTGATCCTCCCCTCCCTGCGTTGTGGCTGAGTTATTTTCAGGAGTTTTTTCCTCCCTGTGTGTGCCATGAATAATTCCAGTGCTCAGAGACTGTGCAGCTGCTCCTCTCTGGGCTTGCTTGGCCAGGGTTCAGGCACGTGTGCGCACACACAACCTCTTGACAGGCGGGGTGACAAATCCAGGGAAATCGAATCAATTTCATTTATTCCCTGGCAGATAACCCTGGGTCATGTCTGGCATGCCAAGTTACCAAATGGGGCTTTTCAAAGCAGCAGTGAAGCCAGAAGCAGCAAAGCCAGCTGAGGAGGTAGGGGCTTGGCTCTGCTGGGCTGAGCTGCCCCAGCTCTGCTCTCTCAGCACGCTGTCCTGTCCCTCCAAACCCCACCTGCAGCCACTGGGAAGAGAGGCCACCGAGAGATCCTCTCCACAGGGGCAGAGCAGCAGGGACCAGCAGAGGCAGGGCTGCCTGAAGGAGACTTCAGGGGCAATAAATGGAGAGGAGCTCCATTAGGGTGTAAGGTAAGGATAGGACCAGGGTGGGGAATGGAGAAAAAACAGAAGTGGGGAGATTGAGATTGGCTGTGAGGAAGAAGTTGTTCCCCAGGAGGGTGGTGAGAGCCTGGCACAGGCTGCCCAGGGAGGTGGTGGCAGCCTCCTGCCTGGAGGTGTTTGCAGCCAGCTGGATGTGGCTGTGAGCAACCTGCTGCAGGTGTGAGGTGTCCCTGCCCATGGCAGGGGGGTTGGGACTGGCTGAGCCTTGAGGTCCCTCCAGCCCTGACAGTTCTGTGCTTCTGTGATTTCCTAAATCAGCAACTGCAGCTTTTGGGCTCTGCTTCCTCTCTGGCCATTTACTGCAGCTCCTGTTTGCATTTCTCATTGCCAATCCTCTCCACAGCCCTAATCATCCCTTTTTTTGTTTGTTTTGTTCTGTGCCTTACTGTTCTGATATGGAAATGGATTCTCACTCCTGCAACCACCCCAAACAGCTTCCTGCACCTGAGCACCAAAACCCCACACCCCAGCAAGGGTACAAATGCCTGACTTGCATAGAATCACAGAATCAATAAGCTTGGAAAAGACCTCAGAGATCATCCAGTCCAACCTCTCACCCAACACCTCCTGACTAACTCAACCATGGCTCCAAGTGCCACATCCAATCCCCTCTTGAACCCCTCCAGGGGTGGGGACTCCACCACCTCCCTGGGCAGCACAGCCCAAGGGCCAATTTAAGAAGGACATTGAGACACTTGAAGGTGTCCAGAGAAGGGCAACAAGGCTGGGGAGAGGCCTTGAGCACAGCCCTGTGAGGAGAGGCTTCGAGAGCTCATCCAGTCCAACCTGTCACCCAGCACCATCTGATCAACTCAACCATGGCACCAAGGGCCTCAGCCAGGCTCTTCCTAAACACCTCCAGGCATGGGGACTCCACCACCTCCCTGGGCAGCACAGCCCAAGGGCCAATCTCTCTGCCTGGGAAGAACTTCTTCCTAACCTCCAGCCTGAACCTCCCCTGGCACAGCTTGAGACTGTGTCCTCTTGTTCTGGGGCTGGGGGCCTGGCAGAAGAGACCAAGCCCCAGCTGGCTCCAACCTCCCTGCAGGGAGTTGCAGAGAGCAAGAAGGTCTCCCCTCAGCCTCCTCTTCTGCAGGCTAAGCAAGCCCAGCTCCCTCAGCCTCTCCTCCCAGGGCTGTGCTCCAGACCCCTCCCCAGCTTTCTTGCCCTTCTCTGGACACCTTCCAGCAGCTCAACAGCTTTCCTGACCTGAGGAGCCCAGAGCTGGACACAGGACTCCAGGGGTGGCCTCAGCAGTGCTGAGCACAGGGCAGAAGGACTTCCCTGCTCCTGCTGGCCACACTCTTCCTGCTGCAGGCCAGGATGCCCTTGGCCTTCTTGGCCCCCTGGGCACACTGCTGGCTGAAGTTAAAATAACAAAGCCTGGAAGTGGGGAAAGCCAACCTCAGAAAACCCTGCCTGAAAGCAAAGTTCAGCAGCAGAACTGCAATTTAACTTTTATTCCCTCTGATGCTGGCTGGGAACAAAGCCTGGGCACAGAGCAACACCTCCCAAACATCTGAGTGCAGAGCAAGTTCTCCCCAGCTGCCAGCTTGATGGTTCACCTGGGCAAAATAGCTGCAAGTGTCTAATAAAAAGCTGAATCCGTGGATGTTAGCTCTGTGCTACCACTCTGCAATGGGCAGCCAGGGAGAGGCTGCAGGCTTCCACCAACCAGGGCTGGAAAGCCTCAGCTGAAGAACCATTTTTAATTTGGGAGCTACAAGCTGGATCTCCAATCTTGGCTCCTCTGTAATTAAGGAAGGAGCTAATTGCTTGCTAGCAAGGGTTCATCTGGACCCTTGCTAAACCTTATGCAGAAATCAGGCTCCACTGTCTCCACTTTCAGCTGGCATTTCTGTGGAGGGGGGGACGCTGCCCAGCCACTCCCTTGCCATATGCAGTAGATGTTTTCTCACAAAGCACTCTGAAGAACAAGCAGAGCAAAAATATCTCATCCCTTCCATTGTTCCTCTCACCCCCTGATCTCACTGCCTTGTTCCAGACAAGAAACTTCCTTTAATAAGAAGTCTGCCTTGTGTCCAGTACAGACTATTTGAAGATCTGCTTGGAGCCTCTGGGTGCCCCAAAGGCCAAAAAAAAACCCCACGAAAAATCAGCAGTCAGATGAGAAGATTGCTCTGTGTGATTCACCCTGAGAGGGAATGTGCAGCCTGAACCTGCCTGCAGAAGTGCTGGGGGCACAAATCCGGCCCCAGCCAGCAGGGGAAGGAGAGCGAGTCAGGGAGCCCTCACAGCCAGAGCAGAGCTCCTGGGGCACAGCCTGCCTGACCTGTGCAGGGCACACCAGCCGCTCCACTCCACACCCCGCAGCAGCTGGCACTGGGGCAGCTGGCACTGGGGCTGCCAGGACAAGTCCAGCTGACCTGTGCTGGCAGCTCCTGAAGCATCCTTGGTGGGTGCAGGTTTTACCGTGGGGGTGCTGAGAACACGAATCGCGGGTACAATCCTGCTCCTCTTTCATAAGCAGCTCTGAGACAAGAGGGTCCCTGACTGCCTGGGACTGTGCAGAGTGAGGCTGCTCTGTCACCTTCCCTCCGCTGCTCCCCTGGAGCTCCCAGCCGGTCAGCTTTGCACACCGCTGCAGGCAGAGCAGGGCTCTCTGCAGGGAGCCCACACCACGGGGGGCTTGGGTTGGGCGAGCCAGCCCCAGCCTGTTCGCACAGGTCCCTGCCCCTGAATTCTGAGGGTGCTCTGCGCGGCAGCTGCCTTACATCGGCTGCTAAAGCCTAGCCCAGCAAGGACCGAGGAGCCGAGCTGCCGGCAGCAGCAGCAGCACCGGGTGAGCTCCTCGAGCAGCCCGCAGCGGCCAGGCACCCACCTACACCTGGCAGCGGGCACCGGGGCTCTGACAGCGCCGTTGGGGCACACGGCAGCGTTATCTCCGCTCGCACCTTCCCGACCCCGATGATTCCGGCGAGGTTCCCGGTGGGAACACTAAGGGAAGCAGCCAGAAGAGGTCCTCATGCATACAGCGATGCCGCCGCAGCTCAGGTGCAGCTGCTCTGCCGGCCTCAGGGGTGCAGGGATGGCAGGAGCAAGGCAGCATGGCAGCGTGCTTCCATGCCAAGGGCGGACTTGGGAACTTTACTGACAGGCTGTGCTTGGTGGAAGAAGACTGCAGGGATGAGTAAAGTTCATGGATTCACAGACTGGAGTGGGTTGGAAGGGACCCCCAAAGGTCATCTTGTCCAAACCCCTGCAGGCAGCAGGGACCCCTCCAGCCAGAGCAGGCTGCCCAGGGACACAGCCAGGCTGAGCCTGGATGGCTCCAGGGATGGAGCCTCCAGCAGCTCCCTGGGCAGCCTGTGCCAGAGCCTCCCCAGCCTCCCTGTGCAGAGCTGCCTCCTGATGTCCAACCTGACTGAGCCCTGCTCCACTTCCAACCCACTGCCCCTCCTCCTGTCCCCTTCTGAGCAGTCCCTCCCCAGCCTGCCTGCAGCTCCCCTGCAGATGGTGAAACACAGCTCTAAGGTCTCTTCTGCAGGCTGAACAACCCCAGAGACACAGAGGAAACAGTCTGTGTGAAGAGAGACTAAAATAGTACTTTTTAATTTAGAGAGCTGCTGAGACTGACAGAAATCTAAATACAAAGAAGAGTGAGAAAGAAATCCTTATTTATGTCTCTGCTGTCATGCACCAGGTTTAAACACAAAAAAAGATGAAGGGGAAAGGAAAAAATCTCCAACTCATTCTTTATTATTCTCCTAAACTCGGTGTGTGATTCAGATTTGGAACAGAATATTGCCACAAGAGGCCACCGAGGCCAGATTTGCAAGTGCTAAAAGGCTCAACAGAAAATCATTTCCTCAAGGCAGTCTGAGAGTCTGGAACCAGTTCAGGCAGCCCCTGACAGCTGTTTGCTGGAGCCTGGAAGGAACACAGCCTTCAGTCCTGCTCCTCAGCTCCTCACCCAGCACTTCCAGCAGCAGGATGAATAGAGAATAGAGAATAGAATAGAATAGAATAGAATAGAATAGAATAGAATAGAATAGAATAGAATAGAATTAACCAGGTTGGGAAAGATCTCAGAGCATCATCCAGTCCAACCTCTCACCCAGCACCATCTGATCAACTCAACCATGGCACCAAGGGCCTCATCCAGGCTCTTCCTAAACACCTCCAGGCATGGGGACTTCACCACCTCCCTGGGCAGCACAGCCCAAGGGCCAATCTCTCTGCCTGGGAGGAACTTCTTCCTAACCTCCAGCCTGAACCCTCCCTGGAACAGCTTGAGACTGTGTCCTCTTGTTCTGGGGCTGGGGGCCTGGCAGAAGAGACCAAGCCCCAGCTGGCTCCAACCTCCCTGCAGGAGTTGCAGAGAGCAAGAAGGTCTCCCCCTGAGCCTCCTCTTCTGCAGGCTAAGCAAGCCCAGCTCCATCAGCCTCTCCTCACAGGGCTGTGCTCCAGAACCCTCCCCAGCTTTCTTGCCTTCTTGGGACACTTCCAGAAGCTCAACATCTTTCCTGACCTGAGGAGCCAGAACGGGACACAGGACTCCAGGTGTGGCCTAAGCAGTGCTGAGCACAGGGCAGAAGAACTTCCCCTGCAGAGCTCTCCTACCCTCTAACAGCTCAACTCCTGCCCCCAGCTTGCTGGCAGCTGCACATTCACTGCTGATGGACTCAATCCCCTCCTCCAGATCATCAAT
>CM037636.1:6394453-6547107 GCA_015227895.2 Colaptes auratus
TCTGTGAGTCCTCAGGGTGATCTGGAGCACCGTTCATGCTGCTCCTGCTGTGCCATGCTCCATTTTGCAGTAGCCACAACAGAGTGCCCTGAGGCTGTGCAGCGCTGAGGCCACCCGCACAGAACAGCTTGCAGGACTGGGGCTGGGCACAAACAATAGCAGGTTTGCTGGCAAGCTTGAAAGGCCTTCTCCTTGGCAGATGGAGCCGGCCCACGCTTCTCCTCCTGCACTGCCACTGAGCAGCAGCAGAGAGGAGCATTCCTCAGACCTGCGCCACCATCCCCTGCCCCCTCCCAGCTCTAGGGTCTGTGGTGAGCACTTAAAACATTGCACCAAAGCTGGGCACCCACACTCCAGAGCTGCTGCGCTGAGAAATCTGAGCAGCAAGGAGTAACCTCTGGGGATGTTGCTCTGCTTGGGCAGGGGAGGCTGATTGCTCCCGTGGGACAGCAATGTGCCCTGGGGGCCAAGAAGGCCAATGGGATCCTGGGCTGCATTCAGAGCAGTGTGGCCAGCAGAGCCAGGGAGGTTCTCCTCTTCCTCTTCTCTGCCCTGGTGAGACCTCACCTGGAATATTGCATCCAGTTCTGGGCTCCCCAGTTCAAGAGGGACAAGGATCTGCTGGATAGAGTCCAACAGAGGGCTACAGTGATGATGAAGGGACTATGAGGAGGGGCTGAGAGCCCTGGGAGAAGACTGAGGGGGGATCTATCAATAGCTGAGGGTGGGGGTCAGGAGGGACGGGGACGGCTCTGCTCAGCTGCACCCTGGGACAGGACAAGGGGCAATGGACAGAAACTCCAGACAGGAGGTTCACCTCAACATGAGGAGGAACTTCTTCCCTGTGAGGTCCCAGAGCCCTGGAGCAGGCTGCCCAGGGAGGTTGTGGAGTCTCCTTCTCTGGAGGCTTTCCAGCCCTGCCTGGATGCATTCCTGTGTGAGCTGCACTGGATTCTCTGGCCCTGCTCTGGGCTGGACTCGATGATCTCTGGAGGTCCTTTCCAGCCCCTCGCATCGCGTGATCACGGCAGAGGCGGAGTGCTGCGTGCTGCTGGAGCTCATTTGTCTCTTTGTCTGCTTTTGGCTCACAGCTCACCTACAGGGCTGTGACAAAGAGCAGTGTCAACATCTCGCCCCTGACGCTCTGTGTGACAGATGCCCGGCGCAGCAGGCTGGGGGAAGCATCCCAGCCCTGCAACCTCTGCTTGCTGCTGCGTTCACTGATGGATGGCAGAGCTCCACAGCGCTGGCAGAGACGCTGCTGACCTTGCTTCCAAAGGTGCAGGCTGGTTGGCAGCCTACAGCAGCAGGCTCAGCACACAGGGTACGAGAGCCAAGGAGGTGGTTGGAGTTGGGAGGGTTGGGCTCTCAGTGTGGAAAATGGCTCAGAAACAGTGAAATCTCCACTACAGAAATGTTGGAAACTCTTCTGTGGGCCACAGAGAAATCCATAGAACAGAGGACACCCCCCCACCTTCAGTATCTTAAGGGGGCCTACAATGATAGGTAGGTAATGATAGGACTAGAGGGAATGGAACAAAACTAGAAATGAGGGAGTTGGGGTCGTTCAGTCTGGAGAAGAGAAGGCTCTGAGGAGATCTTCTTGTGGCCTTCCAGTATCTGAAGGAGGCTATAAGAAGGCTGGGGAGGGACCTTTTAGGGTGTCAGGGAGTGACAGGACTGGGAGGATGGAGCAGAACTATAAGTAGGTAGATTCAGATTGGATGCTAGGAAGAAGTTTTTCCCCTTGAGGGTGGTGAGAGCCTGGCACAGGCTGCCCAGGGAGGTGGTGGCAGCCTCCTGCCTGGAGGTGTTTGCAGCCAGGCTGGATGTGGCTGTGAGCAACCTGCTGCAGTGTGAGGTGTTGGAACTGGATGATCCCTGAGGTCCCTTCCAAGCCTGACAACTCCATGATTCTCTGATCTTTCCCACCCCACCCCCCCTTACCACCTATCCTCCACCAGAAACTGTACAATTACCCCCTTGACAATACTCAGTGTCCAGATCACATCAAACAATGCTTTCATAAAGGGAACTTTGCCAGGGCAACAAAGCTGCTCTTACAACATCTCTTGCCAACTCCTCTGGGGCTGTCAAACATTTGGGGTTCTCTGTTTTCCTCCACCCAGAACAGCACTCAACTATTTTCAGCCATTCAAAGGGAACTAAAATTAAGGTAGCATGTGCTTCCCTTTGCTGCCTCTGAGAAGCCAACCAATACAGCCTGTGAGGATGAGTAGCAGAGAAGCAAAAGTAGGACAGACAAAATAAAAGCATCCCTGAGTCATAGCTACACAGACAGCAAAGCTTGTTACGACAGCTTAGGAGGAGCTGTTCATGTGATGCTTCTGCATCAGTGTTTGAGTTCAAGCCAGCAGCTGCTCCAAGATCAGGCTCCACATGGTGATGCAGCAGCAGAGCACATGAACCAGATCCCTCCAGTGTGAGGTACCCTCAGGAGGAGACCTAGTGTACCCTAGCCACAAACAGGCATTCAGGACACAGGGCCAGGCTAGAGTCAGCCAAAAGGAAAATCCTTTAAAATGCACATTACAGGGACATGTGGCCCTCAGCAGCACCACTGCTCACCATGGACCCACTGGTGCTGTTCCTGTATTCAGCATAACCAACAAGTGCTGAGGGAAAAATAACCAACAAGCCAGGAGAAAGTCCTGGGGTGTCTGAAGCTGTGGCCAGGTCAGGTACAGTTTGGCCCTATTCTCCCCATCAGTGAGGTGCAGCAACGGCCCAGCAAGGTTTGTGGTTGTTCTAGCCAAGGAACTGAGGTAACACCAGAAACCAGACCTCAGGACTGAGGGACGGAGCTTGGAAACCGAGTAAAGAGGTTGTGGTCTCAACATTAACTCGTTCAGTGTCTAAGGGGAGCCCAGGAGACCCCAAAAGCTACACGAACAAACTGAACCTTTTGGTATTGAGATGGATCCTCCATGAGGGTTGTGGCTGAAAAGCAGAGAGGGGAGCTCTGCTTTTTGGGAAGAAGCCATGGGCTGAAGACAGAGGTGTTAAAATATCCCTCCAGGCACTGAGACCATTGCCCTCTACAACTACCGAAAGGTGGTTGTAGACAGGGGGGGGTTCGTCTCTTCTCCCAGGCAAACCAGCCCCAGAACAAGGGGACACAGTCTCAAGCTGTGCCAGGGGAGGTTTAGACTCGAGGTGAGGAGGAAGTTCTTCACTGAGCGAGCATTCATCATTGGAATATGGCTGCCCGGGAGGTGGTGGAGTCGCCGTCCCTGGAGGTGTTTCAAGGGGATATTGGACGTGGCACTTGTGCCATGGTCTAGTTGTGAGGTCTGTTGGGACAGGTGGACTCGATGATCCTTGGGGTCTCTTCCAACCTTGGTTATACTGTGATACTGTGATACCACAGAAATGGGGACTCACCGCCTCACACAGCATGACTGGGCTGCATGTAGAGATGTGGTGCCAGCGGATCCAGAGGGCTGGTTCTGCCACTTCACTCTTCTCTGGTGAGACCTCACCTGGAGTACTGTGTGCAGGTCTGGAGCCGTCAATATAAGAAGGACATGGATCTGATGGAGAGGTCCAGAGAAGGGTCACAAAAATGATCAGGGGGTTGGAGCAGCTCTGCTACGAGGACAGGCTGAAGGAGCTGGGGGTGTTCAGCCTGGAGAAGTCTCCAGGGAGATCTAATAGCCACCTTCCAGTACCTGAAAGGGGATGCAAGAAGGATGTAGAGAGACTGTTTGCAAAGGCCTGCAGGGACAGGATGAAGGGCAATGGCTTCAAACTAGAGAAGAGGATATTTAGATTGGATGTTAGGAAGAAGTTCTTCACTATGAGGGTGGTGGAACACTGGGACAGGTTGCCCAGGGAGGTGGTTGAGGCTCCTTCCCTGGAGATATTCAAGGTGAGGCTCAGCAAGGCTCTGGGCAAGCTGATCTAGTTGGGGATGTCCCTGCTGACTGCAGGGAAGGTCAGACTGGATGACCTTTGGAGGTCCCTTCCAGCCTGGACCATTCTCTGATTCTATGACTGCGTCCCACCAACGTGAGCTGAAGAGTAGGCATCCCCCTGCCGGGCTCAAGCCTAGGGAGACATGTTCATGGGTGTGCCAGATGCCCCATGGTGCTCACAGAGGAAGCATCCAAGCTGGGACTGGCTGCCAGGCTTCTCTGACCAGCAGCACCTGCCACTGGAGAGCTGGTGGAAGGCCCTGATGGAGCCGAACAGTGGGGAAAGGAGTTCTACCCTCAGCAAAACTCACATACCTCGGAGATACATTTGACTTCTGTCATTAACGATTGCCTTCACAGCAGCAGCATCCTTGCAGTAAACAAGGAGTGGGTTTCTGTCCCACAGAGGAGAGCTTTGATCCTAGACATGCTTGGAAAGATGCCTCTCCCAGTTTGGAGCCTTTTCTGGCTTCCAGCCGCTCCTCCTGCACTCTGCTGCTGCTTGTACTGAAAGGGTTTAGTGCTTCTCATAATGATGGCTGCACACAGAGCAGGGGAGACATCCAGAGATGCTGCTCTGCCAAAAAATAATGATTCAAGCTTTAAAAGAGAAGAGGGGCAGCCAACATAAACGAAGGCCAGTTCAAACAAGCTGCATCCTGCACTCCTGCCCCCCCCAGATCTGGTGGCTCAGGCTGACCGGCAGCCAGACGCCCACCCCAGCCTGCCTTCCCTCTCCTTCCTCAGCAGAGCAGAAGGAAAAGATGAGATTAAAGAGCTTGTGGGTGAAGGTAAAGAGAGGGAGATCACTGACCTGCTAGCATGCTGGGCAAAACAGCCTCAGCCTGTGGAGAACTGTTTTCACTTATTGGCAATTAAAACAGACCTCAGTAACGAAAAACAGGGACACAGACAGACCCCGAGGTGCTGCTACCTTGGCTGAGGGGCTCAGCCACATCCTACTGGGGGGCAGCTGGACCCTGCTGGACCTGGCTCTGGCCTCTTCTCACAGGGGTGACCCTGCAGGCCCCCACTGCCCACACCTGCACCCAAGCCACCCTGTAAAACCCTGCGGAGACCCCTTCCAAGTGGGTCAATAACCAGGGAGCAGTCGCACAAGGACCAGAGTTGGGTGCCACAGCTTCCACCCCAGAATGCACAATGAATGCATCTCAGTTCCTAACTCCCAGGAGCTCAGCACCGACTCCCAGAGCCTTCCCTTTCATCCACAGCACCAACCAGGCCCTCTGAATGCCACGCTGCCCTGTCTCCTGCAGGGGTGCAGCGTTCTTTTGGCAGCCTTCAGCCTTGCATATTAAAACTGGGTACCTTTATGTTTTCCACCTGGATGCCAGAGCATTTCCATATTTCATAACACAGGATGGAGAAGTTCCATCAAAGCAAAGGCAGCTGCTCAGTGGTGGTGAGGCTTTTGTCCTACAGAAAGCCTTCGGATCAAAAACACTTCTGGAAAAGGCAGGAGAATCCACAAGATATTTTCATTCAGTTCAGGCAGGAAAGAACCTACTTCATGAATAAATATCCTTCAAATAACTCACTCCCAGCAGGAGAGGCAAATCTAGGGAAAGGGGGGGAAAATAAAAATAAAGGAAACCAGAAACTTAAAAAGAACCTTATTAGCATGCATCAGAGGAGGAAAAGAGCAGCAAGGTCTGAGCAGAGCCAAAACAAACCACACTGAACAAATTGCACCATTGATTCAGCACAAAGCCTTGGCTTTTCCTGGTAAAGGAACATGATAACAAACTGACCCGGCACCTCCGGTGGAGTGAGGCTTGCATGTAATGCCTCACAAGGTGTTTGTCAGCACACCCCTTAGACAAACGTTAATCAGCACAGCCCCTATCAAGCCAGAAGGTTTCTACAACAGAATTGCAGGGCTGTTGCTAAACCAGGGGCCGTGACACAGCCAGAGCCTTCCTGCAGGGACTAAGCGTGTGCCAGGCTACCTGGGATGTTTCTCTGGGAGGCTGTGATTGCTCCCAGTGCAGATGTGACAGGGGACAGATCTCTGGAGCTGAGGGAAGACTGAACTCAGCTGAATGCCAGAGGAGGACTTCAAGCCAAATGGGGTTGCTTAGCCTGCAGAAGAGGAGGCTCAGGGGAGAATTCTGCTCTCTGCAAGCTGCAGGAGGTTGGAGCAGCTGGGGCTTGGTCTCTTCTGCCAGGCAACCAGCACAGAACAAGAGACACAGTCTCAAGCTGTGCCCGGGGAGGTTTAGCTGGAGGTGAGGAGAAAGTTCTTCCCAGAAAAGAGTCATTGGCCCTTGGGCTGTGCTGAACAGGGAAGGTGGTGGAGTCCCCGTCCCTGGAGGGTTCAAGAGGGGATTGGATGTGCACTTGGAGCCATGGTTTAGTTGTCGGAGGTGTTGGGTGAGACGTTGGACTTGATGATCTCTGGGTCTTTCCAACCTTGATTGGTTCTATGATTCAGAGGCAAGCCAGGAGCTTGGGGTAGCGATGGGAACGCCAGGTTGCACTCACCAGGACGGAGCAAGGAATGTGGCGTCCGTCCCTAGGTCTCTCCTCCGTGGCAGGCTCCAGGAACTGCAGGTTTTTATAAGCCAGTCTGTGGATAATGCAGCATGGTCCAATGGAACGGACCTGCCAGAATCAAAGGGTCTGTAGACAGCGGCTGTAAGGGGGGGAAACTCAGCAGCAGCAGCACTGCAAGAAAGCCTCAAGTTCACGGCAGGCAGGGAGCAGAACCTCAGGCAGGCGGGTCCGGAGAGAAGCCAGGTGAAGGCAGGTGTGTCCAGAGAAGGGCAAGGAGGCTGGGCAGCCGTTTGGAGTACAAACCCTAGGAGGAGAGGCTGAGGGAGCTGGGATTGTTTAGCCTGGAGAAGAGAAGGCTGGGGAGACCTTATTGCTGTCTACAACTCCCTGCAGGAGGTTGAGCCAGGGGGGTGGTCTTCTTTGCCAGGCCCCCAGCACCAGAACAAGAGGTCACATCTCAGAGTAAGGGGAGGCAGGCTGGAGGTGAGGAGAAAGTTCTTCCCAGGAATGGGTCATTGGCCCTTGGGCTTGCTGCCCAGGGGGGTGGTGGAGTCCCCGTCCCTGGAGGTGTTCAAAAAAGGATTGGATGTGGCACTTGGAGTTAGTCCTGAGGTGTTGGGTGACAGGTTGGACTTGAGGATCTCTGAGGTCTTTTCCAGCTTTTGAAAGCAAGGGCAGGAGCAAGATGTTGGTGAGAGCCTGGATCGCTTTCTCGCCACTCTGTTTAAGGTGTTTCTAGACAAAGCGTCCAAGGCCAACGTATAATGGGCGCGAAGCACCCTGCTAAACATAGCTCCCAACCCCAGCGGACTTTCCCCCACCAGTACAGACCAGAGAGGGACCTCAGCCCCGGCGCCGTGAACGGGCGCTGATTACCTATCCTCAGGCGAAGGCAATTTCGCACCTTCCTCTTTCCCCATTCAAACCCTCGCTGAGGGAGATGGGGGAAGGGAGGTTTGGAGCACTCCGTAACACCGGGGGCTTTGCAGGGAAGGTCTTCAGTTTGCGGAGGGTTCCATCACCTGGCGCCGATGCGATGCAGGACGCTCAAAGCGCCCTTCTCTTGGGCGCATTAGTATCCGCAGCGTACAAACATTACAGACGGAAGGTTTTTTTTTTCCGGGCAAGTAATTTCTGAATAGGCAGGAAAAGCTTTGAAGGCTTTCCCAGTGAACTGGCATGTTCCTTTCAGGGTAAAGTAGGTAAATTAATGCGATAATTTGGACCACCCCTTCCACCCCAGGACACTCTAGCTGCTTTAGAGCCAGGCAGCAGTCCCTGCCAGGTCAAAGATTTCAATTTACCCAAACTGAAGGCAGTTCCTGCATATTGATTGCTCTCCCTAGCTGGAAATTATCACTGATTACTTGGAGACCAGAAGTGTTGATAGTTTCCTGCCATTACTGACCCGACCAAAATTAAGTCTATAGTCAAATTCTGCATTTATAGCAACTAAGATACAGTTGGAGTGCCTTGGGGCTTTGAAGCTGTTGCTTTCTTTTGCTTTCAAGAGAACTACACACAAACCCCCAAGGTCAAACTCTGCTGTGGTCAGTGGTGCTCCACTGAAGTCCATAGACTTATTTAAAAGTGAGTTCCAGATAGGGCCTTAAAATATGCACACAGCATTATGCCAGGGATCTTCCTTTGCCACGCTGAAGGATTCAGCCTTCCTCCGTGTGTGAGGCTCAAGACCCTTCATGTACCATGATGTGGTGAGGAGGAGGGTGGGTCCCGAAAAGATGCAGTGATGGCAGCTTGGGATCTGCACTGAGGAATGAGCTCCCAGTCCCTACATGTCCAGAGAGGCTCAGGTCATGCAGCAAACACCAAAACCATGTTCCACCCAGCAGGAGTGCCTCAGATTGCTTCCTTCCAGACAGACTTCCACATCCTCTCAACCACAAGGTACTGGTCCCTTGCTGGGCTGCTCCTCAGAGAAGCCAAGCACCAACCTGGCACTGACCCTAACTGGCAGGTGTTTCTCTAATGAAGAGCTGGAGCATCTTAACGGGGCAAAGAGGCAGGGCTGCACAGCTCCAGCCCACCTTCAATCAGCTCAAAGAGCACAAGGCTGCAGCTCCCAGAGCTGCCAACCTGACTTCTTACAGACTGCATCTTGGTCCATGCTGGACCCAACTGTGGTGTCTCTTCTCAAGTGAAATGGAATCAGACTCATCAGCATAGTCAACCATAAGTAGACTTTGGTAAGTTTTTCACTTGCTTTCAGATTGTGTGTGTGTAGAGGAGGGGGAATAACAAGCCAGAGAGACAGAAATAGAGGAAGAACAAGGAGTTGAAAGCTCAAACTCACTCTTTTGGGATCTTCTGCCAGCAAACCACCAGTGTTCCCAAAGGGGCTCTCAGCTCCTGTTGAGGAGTGAACAGCACAGTCAAACAGTGTGTTGCTAAAGGCTCTTTTTCACATGGCTGGAGATATTAATCAGAGAATTGTCAGGGTTGGAAGGGACCTCAAGGATCAGCCAGTTCCAACCCCCCTGCCATGGGCAGGGACACCTCACACTGCAGCAGGTTGCTCACAGCCACGTCCAGCCTGGCTGCAAACACCTCCAGGCAGGAGGCTGCCACCACCTCCCTGGGCAGCCTGTGCCAGGCTCTCACCACTCTCATGGGCAACAACTCCTTCCTAACACCCAATCTGAATCTATCCATTTCTAGTTCTGCTCCATTCCCACCAGTCCTGTCACTCCCTGACACCTCAAAAGTCCCTCCCCAGCTTTCTTGGAGCCCCCTTCAGATCCTGGAAGGCCACAATTAGGTCTCCTTACAGCCTTCTCTTGTCCAGACTGAACAACCCCAACTCCCTCAGTCTGCCCTCCTAGCAGAGCAGCTCCAGCCCTCTGCTCCTCCTCATGGCCCTTCTCTGGACACCTTCCAGCACCTCCAGGTCCTTCCCGTAATAGTGGCTCCAGAACTGGACTCAATGCTCCAGGTGGGGTCTCTCCAGAGTGGCATAATCAAACACATGAAGTAGTGATTTTGATGGTCACAATTCTTTTCCCTTGTAGATAAAGGGCTAATGCTATGTTCAGGCAGGACAGAAAGAATCAGCTCTCTACATAGGAATACACAACCACTGCTCTCAAACACCAAAAGAGTGAGCTAGCATCTCAGGAAGGAACCTTTGCAGCATAGTCACAGAGAGCAATCTCTGCATGGAACCCACTTCATTATCACTTCTAGGGAGGGCTACGAGGATGATTAGGAGCACTGCCTTATGAGGAGAGGCTGAGGGACCTGGGGCTTTTTGGTCTGGAAAAGAGAAGACTGAGAGGGCATTTAATGTTTATAAATATCTGAGGGCTGGGGATCAGGAGGGAGGGGACAGGCTCTGCTCACTTGCTCCCTGGGATAGGACAAGGGGCAATGGATGTAACCTACAGCACAGGAGGTTCCACCTCAACACGAGGGGGAACTTCTTTCCTGTAAGGGTCACAGAGCACTGGAGCAGGCTGCCCAGAGACATTGTGGAGTCTCCTTCCCTGGAGACTTTCAAAGTCTGTCTGGATGTGTTCCTCTGCGACCTGAGCTAGATTGTAAGGTCCTGTTCTGGCAGGGGGGTTGGTCTGGATGATCTCTTTGGGTCCCCTGACATCCTGTGAAGATATTTGTCTCTTAAATCTTAAAATTAAAGCCAAAAATTGGCTTTTTGTAATTCTCTAAACTATTAAGTGGTGCAAAGATGCAAATCTGCTGCTTTCTTCCCCGGGAGAGAGAATTGTCTCCCAGCCTCCTGAGAACCTGCTGAATAATGAAGTTCTTGGTGCTGCTTTATGTTGTCTGTGAGGTCACCTGAGGCCTGGTTTGATATGGAAGAAGCAAAACTGTCCTCACAGCATCGAATTCACAGCCAAGCTTTAGATCCAACACCACCACCACCCACTCATTGGAACTCTGGATCCTTTTGCCCTTTGTGTGTTCTGCTGGTTGTACAAAAGCAAAAAAGACCAAAAGATGTAACCAGGGCTGACCAAGGTGAGAAGAATTCACTTGCACCCTTTGAAATGAACAGAAGTAAGAGGCCATTTTTTCATTCACCTGCTTAAACCAGCAGAGGAGGGGTTTAAGGCACTGGAATGGACTGCCCAGGGAAGTGGTGGAGTCACTATCACTGGAAGCCTTTCAGACAAGACTGGAGGTGGCACTTGGTGGCAGGGTTTAGCTGATGATGTGGTGTTGGGTCATAGGCTGGACTTGATGATCTCAGAGGTCTTTTCCAGCCTCAAGAATTCTGTGATTAACCTTCAGGCCTCATCCAGCCTGAAGAAGGGGGAAATTAGGAAGAAGAAGAAGAGAAGGGGGGGGACCTCCACCACAAGTACCAGCAAGCTCAATCTCAGAGGTGCTGACCATAATGAAAAGCCTTCCAAGGCCTTCTGTGAGCTTGAGGTCAGCAGCTGAAAGCAGAGTAGCAGGGTGGGGAAAGGAGCTTTTACCATCTAAAGCTTCACTCTGGAAATGACTGTGCAATGCTGAGAAGCAGGGAGCCAAGAGCACGCTGAAAACAGGAGGCAACAGGAGCTCCTTCCCCAAGGAAAGGATTAGCAATGGGAGAGCTTTCATCACACCACATCTGCAGCCTTTTGAGGTGTGCCTGGCTCAAGCTGTAAGCACCAAGCCAAGACAGCTGATCTACATGGGCAGTGTTCCCCCAGCCAGCCAGGCAGTGTTACAGCAGGTTACACATCCTTGAGCTCTGGCCACCACCCCTTCATCATTGAAGGAGGTTTGAATTAGAAGATAGCAACTGCTGGCTAGAAAAGATTGCTGATAATAGCTACCCAGAGCAGCCCAAAGCAGGAAAACCAGCAAGCTGCAGCAGGAACCTTCATCTGGCCAGGATAAGTACACAGCAAGACACTCAACCATCCACATCCTTTTATTAACACTGCTTTGACTGAAATAACTCTTCAAGGTGTAAAGGCTGGAAATATGCACATTAGGGAAGTGATTTTTCCACTGTTAGCTCACCTTCAGGTGGATGAATAACTTGTGCCTGTGCCTTTAAGGCCTAACTCACACAATTTCCCCCCACCCCCCCCCAGAAAAGAGCATTCTAATGCAGGACTTCCTTCTTAAACTTGAGCAACTCAGCCTGAGACTGTAGGAAGGTCAACAGGACACTACCAAGGAAGAGCAACAAATAAAATGTCCAATCTGGCAATGAAATTGAGAGTCAAAATGGTTGCACTCCCTCCTGGATCCACCAATCTTAATGGGAGAGAACAACATGCAGGGAAAATGTCCTTATCAGTGTAGAATGAATTTTAATTACAAGGAGGACTATTTTTCCCCCCTCTCTAGCATGCTGTACCAGTCAGAATGTCCAGATAAAAGCCACAGCACCAGCAACCTTTATTTATGCTCTCACTGTGGCTAGGACTGAGCATTTTTACCTTCTTTCAGCAAGAATTACAGCTGAGATTTTCCCCAAGACACTTAGAGGGATTAAGCTCTGCATCTATGTTGGATGGCAGCAGGATGAGGTCATCCGCATTCTCCAGGCAACTCCAGAAGTCCCTTCAGTTGCTGCTGACCTTTCCATCATAGTGCTGCAGCCTCAGAGGAGGCCATAGCTTGGTGGTCACCCAGCATTTAGCACAACTCAGTTGTGCCTGTCCTTGCCCCAGCTGCTTTTCTGAAGCTCTTTTATAGGACTGATTGCCAAGGAGACCTTCTTGTGGCCTTCCAGGATCTGCAGGGGGCTACAAGAAAGCTGGGGAGGGACTTGTGAGGGTGTCAGGGAGTGGTAGGACTGGGGAGGGGAGTGGAGCAAAACTAGAAATGAGGAGATTCAGATTGGATAATAGGAAGAAGTACTGGAGTACTGGAGTACTGCGTCCAGTTCTGGAGCCCCTATTCCAAGAGGGATCTGGAGGGGCTGGAAGGTGTCCAGAGAAGGGCCACGAGGATGATCAGAGGGCTGGAGCACCTCTCCTATGAGGACAGACTGAAGGAGTTGGGGCTGTTCAGTCTGGAGAAGAGAAGGCTCCCAGGTGACCTCATTGTGGCCTTCCAGGATCTGAAGGGGACCTACAAGAAGGCTGGGAGGGACTTTTCAGACTATCTGGGAGTGATAGGACTAGGGGAATGGAATGAAGCTGGAGGTGGGGAGATTCAGGCTGGACATGAGGAGGAAGTTCTTCACCGTGAGGGTGGTGAAGGCCTGGAATGGGTTGTGCAGGGAGGTGGTTGAGGCCCTGTCCCTGGAGGTGTTTAAGCCCAGGCTGGATGAGGTGCTGTCCAGCCTGATCTAGGGTAGAGTGTCCCTGCCCTGGCAGGGGGTTGGAACTAGATGATCCTTGTGGTCCCTTCCAACCCTAACTGAAACTATGAAACTAAGAAGTTGTTGCCCAAGAGGGTGGTGAGAGCCTGGCCCAGGCTGCCCAGGGAGGTGGTGGCAGCCTCCTGCCTGGAGGTGTTTGCAGCCAGGCTGGAGGTGGCTGTGAGCAACCTGCTGCAGTGTGAGGTGTCCCTGGCCATGGCAGAGGGGTTGGAACTGGCTGAGCCTTGAGGTCCCTTCCAGCCCTGACAATTCTATGAAGAGACCACTGGAGTTGGAAAAGAAAATACTATCTGCATCTTGTCACAAATGCTTGTGTCAAGGCACACTTTCTTGCCTGTGCCACAGACACAAGCCTGTCAGCTGCTCCAGGGCGCTCTCACTGTGCACTTGGCATTTCAAGACAGGTTCAGCAGACTGGATCCCACACTTCACTCACTTGGGCTGCTTGTTTTCCCTCTTATTTTGGGCAGCCTTGCAGAGAGCCCTCTTTGGGGACCACCTTTCCTGAGCTGGGCAATGATTCCTTTCTTGAGACCCCCCGGGATCAAGGAAAGCAGAACAACAACCAGATGTGTCAAGTTTTGGAAGGACTCTAACAGTGAAAGCAGTGCTAATGCTGACAAGATGGAGCTTAATCCCAACATTGCCAGCCAGCTTTTTCCTGACCAGATTGATTTTTCCTCAAAGTCTGGTTGCAAAATCTACTTCCTGAAGCTGCCTGCTTCATCTCCTGGATCCCAGAGCTTTGCAGGTGCAGAAGGGGCAACCACCATTCTTTTTAGGACAGGTCTTCATTCTTTTGCCCCAAACTGAAGCTATTTCGCCTAGCACAGAGTCCATGCCAGTTTAGATGACAAGGATTAGGGGTTGGGGAAAAAAAACCCACCCTTCTTTTCACTTTGGCTCTGTTGAATGCTCAGCAAAATCAAGTCAGTTAGTTTCAGGTCTTTTCAGGCTGCAGGTGAATAGGTAAGAAAACACAGGGCTTGAACCATAGAATCAATAAGGTTGGAAAAGACTTCAAAGATCATCAAGTCCAACCTGGCACCCAACACCTCAGGACTAACTAAACCATAGCTTCAAGTGCCATGTTCAACCCCTTTTTGAACACCTCCAGGGACAGGGACTCCACCACCTCCCTGGGCAGCACAGCCCAAGGGCCAATCTCTCTTGCTGGGAAGAACTTCTTCCTAACATCCAGCCTAAACCTCCCCTGGCACAGCTTGAGACTGTGTCCTCTTGTTCTGGGGCTGGGTGCTAGAGAGAAGAGACCAAGCCCCAGCTGGCTACAACCTCCCTGCAGGGAGTTGTAGAGAGCAGTTAGGTCACCCCTGAGCCTCCTCTTCTCCAGGTTAAACAATACCAGCTCCCTCAGCCTCTCCTCAAAGCTAGCAGCTAACCCAAAGTTCATCCCAGAAGACACTCTGGTCATCCTGATGGCTATGGAAGCCATCCATTGTTGTGTTTAAAGGTATCTAACAGGTACACCTCCAAGGAGCACACCCCCAGCAGCTGGAGGCTGCACTGGCAGACCCCAGGGGCTCTGGCCTTGTCAATCCAACACGCAACAAAGTGGAATGTTAATGAAAATCATATGGCACAGGGTTGTTATGTGCTGGAAGGTGTCCAGGGAAGGGGCATGAAGATGAGCAGAGGGCTGGAGCTCCCCTGCTGTGGGAACAGGCTGAGAGAGTTGAGGCTGTTCAGTCTGGACACCTTCTTGTGGCCTTCCAGTATCTGAAGGCGGCTACAAGAAAGCTGGGGAGGGACTTTTGAGGGTGTCAGGGAGTGGTAGGATTGGGGGGATGGAACAAAACTAGAAGTGGGGAGATTCAGATTGGATGTTAGGAAGAAGTTCTTCCCCAGGAGGGTGGTGAGAGCCTGGCACAGGCTGCCCAGGGAGGTGGTGGAAGCCTCCTGCCTGGAGGTGTTTGCAGCCAGGCTGGATGTGACTGTGAGCAACCTGCTGCAGTGTGAGGTGTCCCTGTCCATGGCAGGGGCTTGGAACTGGCTGAGCCCTGAGGTGCCTTCCAACCCTGACAATTCTATGAAGAGGCC
Source organism: Colaptes auratus (assembly GCA_015227895.2). Lineage (NCBI taxonomy): Eukaryota > Metazoa > Chordata > Aves > Piciformes > Picidae > Colaptes > Colaptes auratus. Next base: position 6,409,274 of record CM037636.1, read on the forward strand.
ACTGGAGTTGGAAAAGAAAATACTATCTGCTTGGGAAATGAAGATAATTTGGCAGTGTTTTGTTATTACAAAAAGACCACTGGAGTCAGAAGGGAAAACGTTATCTGCTGGGGAAATTCCCTCCTCTGCATCCGCACTCAAGCGCTCGGTGGGGCTTGCAGAAGTCTCCATTTTTGGTGGCAGCCCTCTGCATCAGCACTAATGAAAACACTTCTGCATTTCCTCCGTGCACTTTAATCCCATTTATGAAAATGGAGGCTTGACTATGCCTTTCCCCCTGCCATTTGGTTGCCCAAACTCCAAGTGACACAGCACACAATGGATTTATGCAGCGTGAAGCAGGCACGGGAGGGGCTGGGGGCGGCGGGGCGGGGGGGGATGTTGTGTTTTATTTCCAGTCAAACTACACACAGGGGGCTGTCAACACTAACAAGGTAGATAATGATTGACTTGCTCAGCCACCCCGAGACCTTTCCTCTGCTACATCTGAAATCTCAATAAACAGGGAATTGATATTTGAGCAGCTGCCAGCTCCGAAAACGCTGCGCTCGATCTGCCTCCTTTCCTGATCGCTGCATATGGTTCACTGCTGCTTAATTGAAAAGTGTATTTCATTTGTTCGAGCTGAGCCATGCTTGTAAATATTAAAGCTTTGTTCTTTTCAGGCTCCTCTCTGTTTAAGCTGTCGTCTGGCCTTCGGAGGCGGGCGGCTTGCAGACGAGCCTGAGCAGCATAGCTGTGCGCTCGGCTGCCGCAGCTCCCTTCTGCTGGGGGCATCATCATAAAAATGCAGCAGCAGCCTGCTGCCCAAGACCCAGCCAATCCTTTAGCCATCACAGGATCACGGTACTTTAGAGGTTGGAAGAGACCTCTAGAGGTCAGCCAGTCCAGCCCCACTGCCAGAGCAGGATCACCCCAGGGCAGTCTGCACAGGAATGCATCCAGGTGGGCTTGGAATGTGCCCATACAACAGAATAGAATTGACCGGGTGGGAAAAGACCTTCAAGATCATCCAGTCCAACCTCTCACCCAGCACCATCTGAGCAACTCAACCATGGCACCAAGGGCCTCAGCCAGGCTCTTCCTAAACACCTCCAGGCATGGGGACTCCACCACCTCCCTGGGCAGCACAGCCCAAGGGCCAATCTCTATGGCTGGGAAGAACTTTCTCCTCACCTCCAGCCTCAACCTCCCCTGGCACAGCTTGAGACTGTGTCCTCTTGTTCTGGGGCTGGGGGCCTGGCAGAAGAGACCAAGCCCCAGCTGGCTCCAACCTCCCTGCAGGGAGTTGCAGAGAGCAAGAAGGTCTCCCCTGAGCCTCCTCTGCTGCAGGCTAAGCAAGCCCAGCTCCCTCAGCCTCTCCTCCCAGGGCTGTGCTCCAGACCCCTCCCCAGCTTTCTTGCCCTTCTCTGGACACCTTCCAGCAGCTCAACATCTTGCCTGACCTGAGGAGCCCAGAACTGGACACAGGACTCCAGGGGGTGGCCTGAGCAGTGCTGAGCACAGGGCAGAAGGACTTCCCTGCTCCTGCTGGCCACACTCTTCCTGCTGCAGGCCAGGATGCCCTTGGCCTTCTTGGCCCCCTGGGCACACTGCTGCCTCATGTTCAGCCTACTATCAGCCAGTAAAAGGAGACTCCACAACCTATCTGGGCAGCCTGCTCCAGGGCTCTGTCACCCTCTCTGTAAACAAGTTTCTCCTCATGTTGAGGTGAAATCTTCTAGGTTCAAACTCCTACCTGTTGTTCCTTGTCGTCTTATTGTGCACCAGCACAAAGAGCTTGGCCCCCTCCAACCCCTCCACCCCTCAGATATTTATAGACATTGATCAGATCCCTTTGCAGCCTTCTCTTCTCCAGACTAAACAGCCCCAGGGCTCTCAGTCTCTCTTCACAGAGAAGGTGCTCAAGTCCCCTAAGCATCCTCATGGCAACATCCTCCCTGAAACTTAGTGGTATGAGTTTCAGGTGCAGAGACCCTGCCTGGAACCCTCTCCAGACCACTCTAGAGCAGACTCTGGGACATGCAAGCCAGGGCTTTTCCACACTTGCCTGCCACATAAACAATCATCAGTTAAAAAACCCCCCAAACCATCACCAAACCCCCCACCAGCACCCAGCATCAAGCACAACCCTTCCACGAGGAAGGTTTGAACCAGCCACCTCATTTTTATCCTCAAGTTCTGAGGCATAAAACCCTACTTGGAGCCTTAGGTTTTGTGCAGAACAACTTTAATTCCCCAGGCAGTGGGGATAGACTTCCTGCTACAGGATCACACAACAGCTCAGCTGAGTTTTGATGGTACCAAAGGTGCCATTTGGGTTGGGTGTTTTTTGGGTGTTCTGATCCATCCTAAAGCTCATCTCCTGACCTAAAAGCTACAGAGGACCTTTTCCCTGCCAGCTCTCATAACCTTTGCACCAGGTAGATTTATGCGGCTCCAGCTCATGGAGCAGGAGCTACTGCTCCCACCACAGAGGGCTTATCTCAGCCTCTGCTTGCACTCTTTGCAGTTTCATTAACCATCAGCAAGGAGTTCTAAAGCTTGAAAGTTCTTCCTGGCATCTCTGTGTGCCCACACACTGGAGCTGAGCAAGGGGGCTCACCACTGAGCATCTGGCAGGTGAGGAGGCACAGGGCAAAATCCTCAGCCATGACAAGTCAATGCTCCTTGGTTTGTATTAGGTGCAAGCCCCCAAGTAAAGCAGCCACACCAGGCAAAGGGAGGGGGCACTGGCTACTCTTTCACAGGCCCAGCAGTCAGCTCCTCATCACAGAGAAACACAAAGGTTGGAAAAGACCTCAAAGATCATCAAGTCCAACCTGGCACCCAACACCTCAGGACTAAACCATGGCTTCAAGTGCCACATCCAATCCCCTCTTGAACACCTCCCGGGATGGGGACACTACCACCTCCCTGGGCAGCACATTCCAATGAGTAATAACTCTCTCAGTGAAGAACTTTCTCCTCACCTCCAGACTAAACCTCCCCTGGCACAGCTTGAGACTGTGTCCTCTTGTTCTGGGGCTGGGGGCCTGGCAGAAGAGACCAACCCCCAGCTGGCTCCAACCTCCCTGCAGGGAGTTGCAGAGAGCAAGAAGGTCTCCCCTCAGCCTCCTCTTCTGCAGGCTAAGCAAGCCCAGCTCCCTCAGCCTCTCCTCCCAGGGCTGTGCTCCAGACCCCTCCCCAGCCTCGTTGCCCTTCTCTGGACACCTTCAAGTGTCTCAATGTCCTTCTTAAACTGAGGAGCCCAGAACAGCTCACAGGACTCCAGGTGTGGCCTAAGCAGTGCTGAGCACAGGGGCAGAATGACCTCCCTGCTCCTGCTGGTCAGGGACCATCCTTCTGCATGGATCAAAAGGCTCCCTGCACGAAGAGTTCAGGTGAGTTTGTCCCCCAGTAGTGATCATTCGCTTGCATCCTCTCATTTACAGACAGATACATGGCTTATAAATCACTTGTCCTGCAAGCTCTAAAACATTCATTGACATCCACTGTCAGCAACTGAGGAAAAAAGAACACAAAAAGCAATCCCTGCACCAGGGTGAGCCCTTCCAGGCGTGGGCACAGAGATCTGTATCCTCAATGCTCAGCTGAAAAAGATTGGCCACTCTTTGGTGTTAGAGCAGGAAAGGAGAGGAAGACGTGGAAAGAACTGAAAAAGGTAGAACTGAGCATAAATCCATTCCTCTACTGAGCTTGTGGACCTTCAGCCCATAGATCTTTGTCCTAGCTCTAGAGGCCAAGTCCCTCTTGGAGGAGGGACTCTCAGCAGAGGTAACATTCCACCAGGAACTTTCTGCCACTTCTTATCCCACGAGCAAAGCAGCCTCAGAGGGGTGCACCCTGCTCCTGCCCATCCATATCCCCTTCCTCAGCCCCATCTGCCCAGCCATGCCAGTGGGGGCGAAGGTGGTTGGGGAGCCCTGCCGGGGCAGAGCCAGGCTGCAGCTGCAGGACAGCTGCACAGCACCCCGGGCTCCACATCTGCATTCACAGCCAACGGCCCTGCTGCTTTTTGTGGGTACACTGACAGCTCCAGCCCACCCAGAGGGCCCCTCAAGGCTCCTCTGCTGCTTTCCCTGTTATCTGCAGAAGCAGCCAAACCAGGGCTGTTTTCTTCCATTACAGCACAGACAGCTGGGGATAAAAGACAGCCTGGGAGCCTCTGCTCAGGTTTGTCAGCTGAGTGAAGTGCCCACGCTCCTCCAAACCCAGCAGCACTCAGACTCAGCTTTCCAAAAGCACAGCCATGCTGCTGAGAGCCCCTGGGTTAAACCCTTGCAAGCTTCTTCCCATAGATCCGGGGAAGGAGAGGTCTCATCTTTCCCCCCCACCCTGTACTTGCACTGCCAAAGCTAGCAGCAAGGAGAATGACACCGTGTGGTTGCTAATTCTTTGGACAGATATGGGAAGCCTGAGTTGCATTTCAGTTCTGAGCAGGTTGGTCCCTGAGTCACCTTCCATTCTGAATGTCCTGAGATGGTTGGTTGGTTTCTCCCTGAACAGAAAAGAAAACAAACAAAGCAGCAAAACAAACAAAACAAACAAAACAAAACACAACACAACACAAACCACACCACCAAATTACAGGAAAAGTAACCTTAGCTGTTTAAGGCACCTTTTAATTAGCACCTCACCAGAACTGCTTCCCTGGACAGTTTGAATGACAGCACTGCAATTCTTCCATACCTTGAGATACCAAATTTAATCCAACAAAATCATCTAGTGAGCACAGAAAAGCACTCCTGAAGTGTGGGGGCTTACCAGAAAGCCTTTGGAAGGACCCAAATGCAACAAAGCACAGTAATTTAGACAGCAGGGTCTTAGGAAAGCCACCCCAAACCAGCATTTGTTCATGCACCTGTAAAATGGTGGAGTCCCCAACCCAAGAGGGGACTGGACGTGGCACTCAGCGCCATGGTTTAGTCATGAGGTCTGTGGTGACAGGTTGGACTTGGTGATCTTTGAGGTCTCTTCCAACCTTGGTGATTCTGTGAGAGGTTACACAGCTCCCTCACCTTTGAGGAGAGACAGCCTCCAAGTCCACCTCTTTAAAGAGGACACAGCCACAAGCAGCACAAGTTCCAGTCCCTCAGCAGCACTTAGATGGTGTTGGCCTGTGGGTGTGGGCTCAGCGCTGCCCGGAACAGCTGTGGGCTTCACCTGGGCTGAAAAGCACCACCTGATGGAGGGGTTCAGTGGAGCTGTCAGCTCAGCCAGCAGCTGCTGCTGTGAACCAAACTGTGGCATCAGATGCTAAGAAGAATTCCCTGCTCCTCTGTGCTCCTCATAAAGGCTCGAGAAGAGAAGTGGCCTTCTCCTTTGTGCTGTACGCTTGGAGAACATCAAACAAACCTTTCATCCGAGGCCTCCATCCACTGACCTTCACAAATCCTGACACCCATACAAGTTATGAACATCCCTGGTTGCTTTGATAGCTGTGTCTTGCTGAACTCCAAATATCTAAATCAGGATCCTGGAAGCAGGGGGCAGGAAAGGCATGCACTGATGCACAGGTAGTGCCATCCAAGCCTGTCTGCATGGCAGGGGAGCTGCTGGACTCTGCTGGCACCATGGCTACAGCACTTCCAGCCACTGAGCTGCTTCAGCCATCTTTGGACTCTGCCTGTGCAGTAATTAAGTACTGTAATTGTGCACTCGAAGGCCAAGGGTCCCACTGCAGGAGCTGTGAGGCTGGGTGAGTGTCCCAGTGATCCGCTCCAGCCCCCACAGCAAACCAGTGCAGAGCAGCAGCTTACGCTCACGTTCCTGGCAGGAGTCAAACTCCTTCCCATCAACTGCTCAGGGCAGTGAGCAGCATTTTATATTTAGTCCACACTGATCTAAATTTACCTCACAGCCTCCTAAGGCTGTGAGCCTACACACAGATTAAGAGTCTGCCACAAAGGTTATCTGAAAGCTCACTCACTTTTGCCCAGATAAAGCTCTCCTAACAGAGGCAGCTTTGACAGAAAGCAGGGAGGCATTTCAGATATGCTTTCCTGAGTGTGCATCCAAAAGCCTGGGAACTTTGCCTCCAGGAGGAGGGAAGGGCTTGCAATTGCTTCAGAGCTGCAAACCAGAAGAAATCTCATTCCCACTGGTGCCATTGGTCTCACTGGCATCGGTGGGGTGGCAGAGCTGCAAAGCCAAGCCGAGTCCAACTGGAGACTCCTTCCCTTCACCAGTAGCCGTCAGAGGGAGATCGCACCGCAGCTGAGCTGAGCTCTTTTATGATGCAGGACATACAAGAAGATAAAGCCAATAAGCTTTACAGGCTGGAAAAAATTGCCAGGCAGCTCAGGCTCTCAACAGAATTGGAGAGTTTTAGTGCTTTGTCCAGGCTGAGACATCTCCAGAGGTCCAGAGCTCCAGGGACTGATGAGTTCCAGTCTCACTAATAACAATCTCTGCTTTGAAATTCACAGGTGGAAGCTCCCCACACCAAAGTCGTTTTCCAATGTTTGAGTGCACAGCACAGCTTCTTGCTCTGTCCTGTTCTTAAGCCTGAGAGCTCTCTCTGGCTCTGTGTGTTTGCAGGCACAGCTTTGTGTTTGGATGCAGCTCTCAGCACTGTCTGCTCTGCTCAGCGCCTGACAGGTAATAGCCACAAAACAACTGCTAGAAAAACTGTTCCCTTGTCTGTCAGAAAAGCTTTTTCTCCTGCCCACTTTGCTTCAGGTCACCTCCATGAGGTTATTGATCTGTATGCAGTGATGGCTCACAGGCTTACAGGATGTTAGGGGTTGGAAGGGACCTCTGGAGATCGAATCCAACCCAGAGCACAGTATCACAGTATCGCCAAGGTTGGAAGAGACCTCAAAGATCATCGAGTCCAACCTGTCACCACAGACCTCATGACTAGACCATGGCACCAAGTGCCACATCCAGTCCCCTCTTGAACACCTCCAGGGACGGTGACTCCACCACCTCCCTGGGCAGCACATTCCAATGGCAAATGACTCTCTCGGTGAAGAACTTTCTCCTCACCTCCAGCCTAAACTTCCCCTGGTGCAGCTTGAGACTGTGCAGGGCCAGAGAATCTAGCTCAGGTCACACAGGAATGCAACCAGACAAGGCTGGAAGTCTTCAGAGAAGGAGACTCCAAACCTCTCTGGGCAGCCTGCTCCAGGGCTCTGTGACCCTCACAGGAAAGAAATTTCTCCTCATGTTGAGGTGGAACCTCCTGTGCTGGAGTTTCTATCCATTGCCCCTTGTCCTGTCCCAGTGTGCAGCTGAGAGGATGGTGTTGTCCATGATCAAACACTCAGCAGGGAGGATCAGGTAAGAGTTCCTTCCAAACCACTCAGACAGAAGAGAAATTAAATGTAAACTGAAATTTTAATACTCCATTAAACATTTGCCCAAGTTTGAGGATAAAATCCAAGTCAGTTGTGCCTGTTCCTCAGTCACTTCCTAGAGTCCATTAAAAATAAAAATAAATTAAAATAAATTAAACAAAATTAAATAAATTACATTGAATTAAATTAAATTAAATTAAATAAATACAATAAAAATAAATAAAATAAAGAACAATAAAATTTAAATTAAATTAAGAAAATAAAATCAATAACCTAAAAGAAAGCAAAATAAATAAATTTAAATAAATTCAATAAATTACATTTAAATAAATAAAAAAATCTAAGATATAATAAATAAATAAAATTAAATTTAATAAAAATAAATTAAATAAAATAGAGTAAAAGAAATAAATTAAAGTCAATAATTACATTTAAATAAATATATAAAATCTAAATAGAATAAAATTAAATAAAATAAAAATAAATAAATGAAGTAAAAGAAATAAAATTAAAGTCAATAAATTACATTTAAATAAATAAAATCTAAAATATAATAAATAAAATAAAATGAAATAATAAAATGAAATCATAAAATAACATAATAAATAAAATGAAGACTAAATAAGATGAAGAAAATTAAATAAAATAAGATAAAGAAAAATAAATTAAAATAAAAATTAAATTTAATTTAATTTAAAAGAAAATAACATTTTAAAAATTAAATTAAATTTAAAATAAAATAAATTTAAAAAAATAAATTAAATTAAATTAACAATAAAATAAATAATAAATAAAATACAAATAAAATTTAAGATAAAATAAAAAATAAAAATTAAATAAATTAAATAAACAATATAAAATAAATTAAATAAAATAAATTTAAAATAAAATAAAAATTAAATTAAATTTAATTAAATTAAATTTAAAATAAATAAATAAATAAAATAAAAATAAAATTTAAAATAAAAATAAAATAAAATAAATGTAATAAAATAAATTAAAAATAAAATAAAATAAATAAAATAAAAATAACATTTAAAATAAAAATCAAATTAAATTACATAAAAATAAAATACAATTTAAAATAAATTTAAAATAAAATAAAATAAAATAAAATAAAATAAAATAAAATAAAGGCAGTGCAAGCTTCTAACAGTTACAATCATCACTCAGAAAGGGTGAAAGTGTCCTTATAAACAGAGCACTCTGTAAAATCCCACCCAGGGGCCCACAGCCCCTCTGCTTCTCTTGCCTCGTTTCCTGGCAGTGGCTGGCCACAGGAAATAAATAGAAAACTGGCATTAATCTGCTGTCTTATTTTACCCCAAAGCCTCTTCCCTTAATATTTCCTTACTGCAGAGGCTGTAAAATTAAGAAGCTTGTGGCTTGTGTGAAGCTCAATAAGAGGGATGATTCATCTCTAGAAGAAATGTTTGGACATTAAGAAAAGGGGGGAAAAAAGAGGGAAAACGGCCAAAAGGAAGATTGCAGAAGTGACGTTTGCCCTAACACAGCTCCCGTCGTGCAGAGCCTCCACCACCGCCTGACTCAGCTCACCTCTGCGCGGCTGAGCCACCAGCAGACCGCTCACCCCTCTTCCCGGCTTCCCTGACACGTGTGATGTATGGCACTGTAAAGGGCTCCTTCACGCCAGCTGACGAGCTGAGCACTGCTCAGGCTGCGCCCTGGTGCTGAGACCACCGGCACCGCCTCTCCCTGCCCGTGTCGCTAAGCTCCCTCAGCCTCCAAGGGCCCAGCCTGCCTTCTGGCAGTCACTAGCTCCTGAGTCACTCCGTGAGCTGGCTGCAAGCTGTTATCTTCTGGGGGTCACCAGTGTGCTGTTCTTGGGCTGCTGCAGCCATAGCGATCAGACAGGCAGGTGCCCGTGCCCCAGAGCATTCCCCTGGAGCCACTTAATTCCCTCCCATGGATGTATCCATGTGTTCAGCTCAGGCTTTCCAAAGTTCCCCAGCTTTTCACATCTCTGAAAAGCAGAGAAGATTTCAAACAGCTTCCCAACTCTGATCACCTTCTTCATGGTAAGGGCAACACTTTCCCCCATGCAGTAAATAAAGACCTAGAATCACAGAATGGTCAGGGTTGGAAGGGATCTCAAGGCTCATCCAGCTCCAACCCCCCATGCCATGGGCAGGGACACCTCACACTGCAGCAGGTTTCTCACAGCCACATCCAGCCTGGCCTTCAAAACCTCCAGGGATGAGGCTTCCACCACCCCCCAGGGCAACCTGTGCCAGTCTCTCACCACCCTCATGGGGAACAACTTCTTCCTAACATCCAATCTGAATCTCCCCTTTCTAGTTTTGCTCCATCCCCCCCAAGTCCTACCACTCCCTGACACCCTAAAGAGCCCCTCTCCAGCTTTCTTGCATAATTTGTAGACACAAACAAGAGGGCCTGAGGTCATCCCTGATTGGATTTTAACAGCTGCAGGAGTTTTAAAGCAAGGCACAAGGAAGGCCTGCAAAACCAATCAGAGTCTGACATTTGTCCTGATGTGTCCCCACCACTGGACAAGAACTGCTAAGCCCAAGAGAAGAGAGACCCAGATACGTGCATTTGCTAAGGAAATAGTGTCACCTGTGACTGCCAGAGACCACTTAAGGGCCAGCCCTTGTCAGATCACCTGCAAAAACCATCTCTGAGAGTCCCCCTGGGCAGCGCCAGGTGCAAACCAAATCACAGCAGCTGAGCACAGAGAGAAGTTCATTCATCCTAATTTAGTGGTGGAGAGGACTAAATGCTTTCATGGGGTCACCAGTGTTAACTTTCTGTTCCCCAGCAGCTCCATCTCTCTGTGTTTCTGCTGGCATTCCCTGAGACTAAAAGATCCTGAGGATCTTCTAAGGAACCCTGAGAAGCAGAAAAAGGCATCACAGCTCATGGGCCTGACACCATGCCTTGGTTTCTCGTCTCCAGCCAAGGCAGGCTGCAGCTCTCTTCCCATGAAGCAATGGCTGGCAGTGCCACACAGATGGATTTCTGTGGCAGTGATGCAGCACTATCAAACAAGCCCTCCACAAATAAGGATCACAGCCACCAGCAGCCCTTAGCAACTGCCCATGAGGAATCCAGAGAGGAGCAAACGTCAAAGCGAGGCACTTTAATTAAACCTCCAATATAGCTGAAAGCCAGTTTGGGAGAGAAATTGCTAGATTCTGAGAACACATTAGATGACTCTACAGGAATCCAGCCCAAGGGAGGTGAGAATCTGTGCTCTTAGTGGAGGGGGGGGGGCACAAAATCCTTCTAATTGGAAAATGACAGTGGCAGTGGTCACACATAAAGTGTGTGACTCGGCAAGTAACTGGTTGGTCTCAGCTGCATCACCAGATCAGCAAGGATTCAGAATAAGGATAGACAGGGGAGTTTTCCAGGATCACAGCAGAAGTGATCCTAGGCAGGGCCTGGCTGGAGAGCAGCCCTAAAGGAAAGGACTTGGGGGTGCAGGGGAATGAGAAGCTCAACAGGAGCCTGGGCTGCAGCAAGAGAAGTGTGGCCAGCAGGTTGAGGGAGGGGATTCTCCCCCTCTGTTCCACTCTGGAGAGACCCCACTTGGAGCACTGTGTCCAGTTCTGGAGCCACTATTACAGGAAGGCTCTGGAGGTGCTGGAAGGTGTCCAGAGAAGGGCCACGAGGAGGAGCAGAGGGCTGGAACTGCTCTGCTATGGGAACAGGCTAAGACAGTTGGGGTTGATTAGTCTAGAGAAGAGAAGGCTGTAAGGAGACCTAATTGTGGCCTTCCAGGATCTGAAGGGGGCTACAAGAAAGCTGGGGAGGGTCTTGTGAGGGTGTCAGGGAGGGATAGGACTGGAGGGGATGGAGCAGAACTAGAAATGGATAGATTCAGATTGGGTGTTAGGAAGAAGTTGTTGCCCATGAGGGTGGTGAGAGCCTGGCACAGGTTGCCCAGGGAGGTGGTGGCAGCCTCCTGCCTGGAGGTGTTCGTGGCCAGGCTGGAGGTGGCTGTGAGCAACCTGCTGCAGTGTGAGGTGTCCCTGCCCATGGCAGGGGCCTGGAACTGGCTGAGCCTTGAAGTCCCTTCCAACACTAACAATTCTGTGATTCTGTCTTCCTAATCTGTGGGGAAATTATGTAGCTCCTGCCTCTGGCTGGGTGTAGTTACTGTAGTTCATAGATAGATAGATGCCTGAGGTGCTACACACTTGTTCTTTATCTTCTACATTTGCAGCTCTGCAAATGAAAATAAGAGAACAGATGTGGGATACCTAGTTCAGTGCTGGCCTTCCTCATCATTCCTCTGGCATTCTTGAGAAGTGTTTTTAGACTTTGGTTCAGAACTGATTTTCCCATTGATTCCCAGGACCTGCTGATCTAGGAAGCCCCTCACGATTATCCATTGACTAGTGATCCAGGTGAACACATCCTTCAGTAAGCTTAGTATTTGTAAGCAGTAAGGAGCTTCTGGATATAAAGGAGCACATCACAGAAGGGAGGTGGCATTCTGGGGAGCATGTTAATGGGACCCCACAGAAGATCACTGCACTGTATGGAGTTCTGGAAGGGAACACGAAGAACTAATGAGCAAGACTAAAAAGCAAGCCAAAGTTACTTATCAAGCATTATGAAGACAGCAGCACTACCAGAAGCAGCAGAAGGGCACAGCTCTCTCCCAATGCCAGGTGTGACCTATCACAAGCCTCTTCCCTCTAACATGTTCAGATTTGTGTGTCTCTCTTCCTCTCTCCCCAGCTTAGCGCATTGACAGAACACCCAACCCCTCGTGCCATAGCCCAGCTTTGCTTTCCCCTCTGGTTCACTGCCCTGGTTTTAAAAGTCCTTGCCCTGTCTTAACAAATGAGCACAAATCATCTCCTCAGTTTCCCTTGCTCCCACACCCAGATCACCAGCACTGACAGCCCTCCACCTGCTCTCCGGTGTCTCCTGCTTCCCCTTTCTCTTCTCACATGCTCATGAAGTACCCCAGACCTTGCTCCCCACTCACTTCTTTTTCTCCCCACTTTCCCATTGTAAAGTCTGGAATGGAAGGAATGGAATGGAATGGAATGGAATGGAATGGAATGGAATGGAATGGAATGGAATGGAATGGAATGGAATTAACCAGGTTGGAAAAGACCTCAGAGATCATCGAGTCCAACTTATCACCCAGCACCATCTGATCAACTCAACCATGGCACCAAGGGCCTCAGCCAGGCTCTTCCTAAACACCTCCAGGGATGGAGACTCCACCACCTCCCTGAGGAGCACATCCCAAGGGCCAATCTCTCTTCCTGGGAAGAACTTCTTCCTAACATCCAGCCTGAACCTCCCCTGGCACAGCTTGAGACTGTGTCCTCTTGTTCTGGGGCTGGGGGCCTGGCAGAAGAGACCAAGCCCCAGCTGGCTCCAACCTCCCTGCAGGGAGTTGCAGAGAGCAAGAAGGTCTCCCCTGAGCCTCCTCTTCTGCAGGCTAAGCAAGCCCAGCCCACTCAGCCTCTCCTCACAGGGCTGTGCTCCAGACCCCTCCCCAGCTTTCTTGCCCTTCTCTGGACACCTTCCAGCAGCTCAACAGCTTTCCTGACCTGAGGAGCCCAGAACTGGACACAGGACTCCAGGGGTGGCCTCAGCAGTGCTGAGCACAGGGCAGAAGGACTTCCCTGCTCCTGCTGGCCACACTCTTCCTGCTGCAGGCCAGGATGCCTGTTCCCTTGGCCCACAGCACACCCCTGCCTCCTGTTACCTCTGTCCCTCCTCTGCCCAGCCCAAGCAACACTCTCCCCCTTGATTTATTCCTTTTTCCTTCAGTTCTGCTACATCCCCAGCCAAAAAACCTCTGTACTGCTGTACTTCAGCTGAATCCCACATCTGTAGAGCTGTCACCTCCTCATCACCTTTTATTTCCTCCTTCAACCATTTTTCCTTCCTCCATTGCACCCTTCCCAACCATCTCCTGGAGTGCAAAATTTCACCAGCTCATTAAATTGAATGCATTAAACCTGTCAGGTTTGCAAACACCCTTCCATGCCAAGGCTTTTCTTCTCCCTGTGCAGGACACATCACCTGCCATGTCCATTCTGAGCAGAGGGTTAGTTTTTCCCAAGCCTGGTACTCTTTCACTCCCTCTTCATTATTTTTGTTTCTCAATTTCCTCAGGATTCTCCACCTCACAAAACAAACCTAACCCCTCTTTGACCCCATTCTCCCCTCCTCCACCCCACCCCCCTTTTTGGGCTGCATCTGTATTCTGGAGCTCTTCTGGCAGAGTTCAGCCTCAAGCTCTCTTGTTCCTATCTGCTTTCTTTTGCTCTCCAGTGAAGGAGCCACATTTTCACCTAAGTCCCTCACGAATCATCCCCCCCCAAAGCCAGAACTCTCACCCTTTGTTGTCTTCCCCAGCCTACAATTCTGCTCCTCTCAGAGCCGCATTCCATGGACTTTGACTCATCCATGTCTTGATTCTCCTCTTTTCCCTCTAATTGCTCTTTCAGCATACCTTTCAAAGGAATTTCCTCACTCTGCCCTCCAGTTTTCTACAGAAACCTTCTACACCTTGGCTCTGTCTCTGTTTCTCTTCATGTTGTCTCCAGTTAATTCGTTTACAGATAATTATGGGGATAACCAGATTCCAGATAATTTCATCTGCAAAACCGAACCAAGTACCTGCTCCGTGTTTCAGCCATCTGCTAACGAGTGGCAGGGTCAGAGTGGGGCTCATCAGCCTTTCCCTCTGACGTTTCCCCTTTTCTCTGTCACTATGGCAATACTACTGTCCGGCCTCTCCTCCAGCTCCTCAGGTCTGCAGCCTCGGTACAGCCTTTAGCTGAAGCCCCGGCTCACTCGCGCTCCACCTTTGTTTACCTTACAACTGCAAGTTACTCACTTTTATTCTCATTCACAGCCTAAAGCGCTCCTCCAGGCTCTCACCATTGCCCTTCCTGGCTATACCATCATCTCCTACACATTTGTCACATGCAGCATTGCTACCTATTCCCATTCAGAACGTTGCAGCCCAGGGAACTTCCCTCGCCCTTTGCTCGGAGCATGTGATTCCACTCTTCACAGCCTTCCCCCTCTTCATTCACACCAAACACCAGATCCTTGCCTTCCTCCTTCACAGCTTGTCTCTGCAATATTTATCATCTTTTGTGTACTATTAGTGACAGAAGCATTTAACACCTGTTCCCACAGACACTTGGCAGGAACAGGCATTCAGGGCCAAAAGCAGAAGAGAGGAGAGTTAATGTCCCTTGCATGAAGCCACCAGGGTGTGCCCAGGCGGTGGCAGAGACACTTACCAGGCTGCCCTTGCCGCTAAGGAAGGGAAAGGACTCCTCAGTAGCTTGGGGAGCAAAAAGCTTTATTCATGCAAGACAAAGTAGGAAGGGAATCCCTTCCGAACTGGCCCCTCAGCAGATGGCAGGGTAGAGTGAAGACAGAGCCCAGGAGCCAGAGGCAAAGGGCCCCCAGGCTGACTTGGCACCCTCGGTCTGTGTCCGGTCATGCAGTAGCACAGGGACAGACTCACAGAAGCATTCAGGTTGGAAAAAACCCTCAGGATCACCAAGTCCAACCAATGACCAGTACCCATCAGAAGTATTCCTCAAAAGCCAGAGATGGAAATGACTGAAACTCAAAGGGTTGGTGGGCAGCAGAGAGCTGAGGTGCAGGACTCTGTGTTAGAGTATGCCAAGAAGGCCAATGGGATCCTGGGCTGCATTCAGAGGAGTGTGGCCAGCAGATCCAGGGAGGTTCTCCTCTCCCTCTACTCTGCCCTGGTGAGACCCCACCTAGAATATTGCATCCAGTTCTGGGCTCCCCAGATCAAGAGGGATAAAGATCTGCTGGAGAGAGTGCAACAAAGGGCTACAAGGATACTGAAGGGACTGGAGTGTGTGCCCTATGAGGAGAGGCTGAGAGCCCTGGGGCTGTGTAGTCTGGAGAAGAGAAGACTGAGAGGGGATCTGATCAATGCCTATCAATATCAATGGGGGTCAAGAGGGAGGGGACAGGCTCTGCTCAGTTGCACCCTGGGATAGGACAAGGGGCAATGGATAGAAACTATAGAACAGGAGGTTCCACCTCAACATGAGGAGGAATTTTTTCACTGTGAGGGTCACAGAGCCCTGGAACAGGCTGCCCGGAGAGGTTGTGGCCTCCAGCCCCATCTGGATGTGTTCCTGTGTGAGCTGTGCTGGATTCTATGGTCCTGCTCTGGCAGAGAGGTTGGGCTTGATGATGTTTGGAGGTCCCTTCCAACCCCCAATATCCTCTGATCCTGGGATCCCACGATCCTATGTCAAACTGTCTCCAGGCAGCTCAGTAGCGCCTGAAGGCAGGCTTGGTCCAGAGTCAGAGCTGAGTCAACGCCTGCCACTGAAAGCATCTTAATAAAAGTGCTCTCCAAAGCATCTGGCCTCTCAGCCTCTCAGGCCTCCTTTTGCACTGTCCTCCTACAGATGTTCACCAAAGGCAGTCAGCAGTCGTGGGTGACTGCAGGAGGTGGCTGAAAGGAAAGAGACTCAATCTTCCCCACTCCCTGTCCCTTAGTTCCTCCCTCCTTATTCAGATCCATGCTGCTCACTTGCCTGCACTTCAGACTCTGCTGCACACCTGGGGAGACTTTAGAATCCAGGTTTGAGAGCATCTTCCCCTCATCCTCTAGGCTCAGTATGAAATACAGAAACATTCAGCTTGGAAAAAGCCCTCAGGATCACGGAGTCCAACCCTCCATTAACCCTCCTCCACAAGGGTCACCCCTAAACCATAGCCCCAAGCACCACATCCAAACCACCCTGAAACACCTCCAGGGTTGGTGACTCCACCACCTGCCTGGGCAGCACTGTCCAGTGCCTGACCATTCTTGCTGGGAAAATATGTTTCCTGCTCTCCAGTCTAAACCTCCCCAGTCATATGAAGCTTTCACACTCATAAAGGACAGCACCTGAGAAGTCAGCTACCTCATCTGTAGGTGCATGCAGATGGAAACATTCTGAGAGCTAGAGATGACCATTGGACCAGCTCTGAATTGGTTTCCCTGTGGCTGGCCCCTTGACAGGAAACTGTCTGGGCGGTGGGTTTCAAAGCCTCGCTCACAGAAACAGGCATTTTGTCCAAACACAGACTGAACCAACCTCAAAGATTTGCCCTCCTTCACTTCTGATGTGTTTCAGCAACTACATTTCTTTCTAGTATGTCAGAACAGACCAAACAAAAAACAACAACAAAAGAGAGACTATCTAAGGGCCATGCTTTTCAGGCAGAGGAGCCCAGTCTGTTCCTGTGAGCAATCAAAAACTCACATTGAGATGCTTTTCAACCCATACTTGCTCAAAAGGAGAAGAAAATGAGCACATCTCCCTCTCCAGCTTCAAAGTCTGCCTTGGACAGGGTTGCAAAGCAAGGTGCAGCCCATTCCTGGCCAGCTGTGCAGGTGTCAGGCACTGCAGCTCATGAGAGGCACCAGGCCAGGCCCTGCCCTCCCCTTTCTGCCAGGCCTGAGTGGAACTTGCTGGCACAGAGCAGGACCTCAGCCACCCAGCCCCACTCCTGCATCATGCTGCAGGCACTCCCGTTGGCTATGGTCGTGCTGGTTTGAAACAGTGGGGTTAGGTTTCTCTTCTGCTTTACAGGGCAACCAGAAAGATTCATCTGCCATTTAGGCTGGAAAGAAAAGGGGCAGGGGCAGTGGACCACCAGCATTAGACTGCTGGCAAGAACACATCTGCCACGACCTTCAGAAAAGAACCCAGATGGGCTCCCTGCAAAGAGCCTTTCAGCAGCTGAGCCCTCAGGACTCTTCCTGTGGCTGCCACAGGTTGCCACCTAATTAGCATGGCGTGTTTAATTAGTGCATGCACCTTGGGGTTGTATTTGGTTTGAAATCACCCAAACCCCACCACGTGCAGGCTGCAGTGACAAAGGGAATTGTGCTCTCCTTCCAGGCAGCAAGTTGTGATGGCAACAGACCGCAGGCAAAATGGTTGGAAGGAAGCGAGGGAGAGACAAAAATAAACAGGAAACTGAAATAGAGAGATGCTGAAGGAAGGGAAGGAGTTAACCAGCTGCTTCTCGGGGACGCTAACTACCGAAGGAAGATTTGGAGGCATTAGCAGGGCTAACGTTTGTGGAATGTGAAGCAGCCCTGGCATCGCTCAGCTCAATACCACCAATCGATACCCTCTGAAATGCAGGAGAACCTAAGAAGGTCGTTGCTTGGTGTAATCAGGGTCCTCTCCGTAGTGCCTCCCCACGGACCCCTGGCTGATGGTTTCTTATGGAGAGCTGACAACTTTTCTGCTTAATGAACACGAAGGTTTCCTCAGGTCAATGGGAAGATGATGGGGAAAGAGATCTTTCCAGGTCCCACGTTCATTAGAGCCTGCAGTCTGCAGCAGTTTTCCTCACGCAAGGAGGTCAGGCTCGGCCAGATCAGACCTTCCCACTCCCCGTCCACCTGGCTCAATGTGGAGGTGCTGCCGTGTGAGGGCCTTGGCTGGCCCTTCCATCTTGCCTTGACAGAGCCTCAATTTATTTCCCCGAGGGCAGGGTCCGGGGGCTGCTGCTAATGGCAGCGTTTCTTCGAGGAGCTTCGGCCAAGCTGCCACCGAGGGGCTGCTTGTTGGCTTTATTTATCTGCTTATATTGGAAGCTGCTTCACATTTCTTGTCTGCAGTGGTGTTGTGTGACCTCAGAGACCTCTGAAAATTAAGAACACTTTATTAATGGGAATGGGAGCACCTCGTCTGTTTCCCTTGTTTGTGCAGCTCCAGCAGAGGGGGGTGGGGGGGCGGGGGGGGGGGTTGTCTGAGGCTGAGCTCCCAGTTGCTATGGCAATACAAGTGATAAATAAATAGTGAAAAAAATAATGCCTGGGAATAAAGTCTTCTGATTTGGAAAGCAAGCTCTCTAGAGCAGGAGTAGCAGCACTTCCTACAGACTACCATTTCTGAGCAGCATCCTGCTGCTGGGGTGCCCCAAAACCCCAGCATGGATGATGTCAGGGCTCGTAAGTGCTGTAGGGTGGGAAAGGCTCCAGCACATGAGCTGCAGCGCTGGCCGTGGCTCCAAGCCTCTGTCAGCAGAGGTGTGCCCAGGACAGAAGGTGTGCCTGAGCGTGTGTGAGGGCACCTGCAGGACAGGCGGGAGCCAGGCGCGCCCGGACTGGTGAGGCTGCGCCTGTGAAGGACAAGCAGAGCGACACGGGCTCCTCTCCCTCACCATGACCACCATGTTCCCACTCTCATTCAGAGGGAAAACATTTATGCTCCTCCAGCTGTGCAAGAAGGACAGAAAAAGGCTCTAATTTGCATTTCTCCTTGCTTTAAGTAATGTTTTTTTTGGTCATATACAGAATATAGAATACAGAATTAACCAGGTAGAATAAGACCTTCGAGATCATCAAGCCCAACCTATCACCCAACACCAGCTAATCAACTAAACCATGGCACCAAGTGCCTCATCCAGGCTCCTCCTAAACACCTCCAGGGATGGGGACTCCACCACCTCCCTGGGCAGCACAGCCCAAGGGCCAATCTCTATGGCTAGGGAGAACTTCTAACATCCAGCCTAAACCTCCCCTGGCACAGCTTGAGACTGTGTCCTCTTGTTCTGGTGCTGGGGGCCTGGCAGAAGAGACCAACCCCTAGCTGGCTCCAACCTCCCTGCAGGGAGTTGCAGAGAGCAAGAAGGTCTCCCCTGAGCCTCCTTTACTGAGGGGCCCAGAACAGGACTCAAGGTGTGGCCTCAGCAGTGCTGAGCACAGGGCAGAAGGACTTCCCTGCTCCTGCTGGCCACACTCTTCCTGCTGCAGGCCAGGATGCCCTTGGCCTTCTTGGCCACCTGGGCACACTGCTGCCTCGTGTTCAGCTTCTATCAACCAGTACCCCCAGTTCCCTCTCTGCCTGGCTGCTCTCAGCCACTCTGCCCCCAGCCTGGAGCACTGCCTGGGGTTGCTGTGGCCAAAGTGCAGCACCTGGCACTTGGATGTGTTCAATCTCCTGCCCTTGGCCTCTGCCCATCTGCCCAGCCTGGCAAGGTCCCTCTGCAGAGCTCTCCTGCCCTAAAACAGCTCAACTCCTGCCCCCAGCTTGCTGTCAGCTGCACATTCACTGCTGATGGACTCAATCCCCTCCTCCAGATCATCAATAAAGATATTGACCAGGCTGGGGCCCAGCACTGCTCCCTGGGGCACACCACTGGTGCCTGGCTGCCAGCTGGCTGTGGCACCATTCACCACCACTCTCTGGGCTCAGCCTCCAGCCAGTTCCTGACCCAGCTCAGAGTGCTGCTGCCCAAGCCAGGGGCTGACAGCTTGGCCAGGAGCTTGCTGTGGGGGATGGTGCCAAAGGCCTTGCTGCAGTCCAGGCAGACCACATCCACAGCCTGCCCCACAGCCCCAGGCAGCTCATGAAGAGTTCAACTCATCTTAGCCGAGACACAATTTTGCCACACAAAGCTGTAGATCAAGAGTTGTGTCTGAGAAAAATAACATAAAAACCAAAGAGCAGAACTGATGTGTCTTGAAGAGTGTCAGCACTGCAGGGCTTTCCTCTCCCTGCTCTTCCTCAATGTCCACTAATCTGCATTTCCATGACCTCTGGAAACTGAACCCATGCAGAAAATCAGTTGGCTGCCCTCCTGGTTGCAGGGGAGATCACAAACACTGCTGAAATATGAAGTGTCTGAAGAGTTGTTTCTTTGTTGGAAGTAGAGAAGTACATAGATTCTGTTTGCTCCTCTGAGTGCTTAAGCTCACACAAACAGATGCTTACATATGAGTGTGTGCTGACCACTGGATCACAAGATGCTAGGGGTGGGAAGGGACCTTCAAAGATCATCTAGTCCAACCCCCTGCCAGAGCAGGAGCAGAGAATCCAGCACAGCTCACACAGGAACACATCCAGACAGGCTCCTGAAAGTCTCCAGAGAAGGAGACTCCACAACCTCCCTGGGCAGCCTGCTCCAGGGCTCTGGGACCCTCACAGGGAAGAAGTTCCTCCTCATGTTGAGGTGGAACCTCCTGTGCTGGAGTTTCCATCCATTGGCCCTTGTCCTATCCAGGGTGCAGCTGAGCAGAGCCTGTCCCCTCCCTCCTGATCATGCAGAAACTGCTGCTACCTTCATTTATAAAATAAGGAAATAGAAACTTCCCTTCTTGGGCAGTGAGAGATGTGCCTGACCACCTCCAGCAGCTCCACTGGTCCCAGAATCACAGAATCACCAAGGTTGGAAGAGACCTCAAAGATCATCGAGTCCACCCTGTCACCACAGACCCCATGACTAAACCATGGCACCAAGTGCCACATCCAATCCCCTCTTGAACACCTCCAGGGATGGGGACTCCACCACCTCCCTGGGCAGCACAGCCCAAGGGCCAATTACTCTTTCTGGGAAGAATCTTCTCCTCACCTCGACCCTAAACTTCCCCTGGCACAGCTTGAGACTGTGTCCTCTTGTTCTGGCTCTGGTTGCCTGGGAGAAAGGACCAACCCCCTCCCGGTCCTGGCAATGCTTAAACATTTCCCTACCTGTTGGCAGGTTTGTAGGATGGATGGAAAAAAACCCAAACCCCAAAACAAAACAGAGGCAATGTTGAGAGTAGGAAGTGCAAACATCACTGGCTTGCAAACGAAAAGGAAGGTTAACTGCAGAGGGCTCAGAGGTGGTACTGTGCAGCTATGACAGAGAACTCGTGTTACTAAAGACAAACCCTGACAAATGAAGTCAATAACTCCATGCATCTTCATTGCAATACATCCAACCACACACAGCACTCACACAACCACTAGCACATGGGGATTGCAGCTGCTTGCTGCTGCAAGTTTTAAGAGGAAAATTCCCTCTTCTGAGGCAGTTATTAGCCACAGGAAGAATCTCTGAAGAAGGAGAGTGCAGCGGTACAAATGTCACAGCAAGCAGCTCGGTCTGGCTTTCTCCCAGATCTCTTCTGGTTTTCATAACAGGCCTCAGCAGGATGCCTGTAACACAAACAAACACAACAACATTTATTTTTCCTACCTTGTCCCAAATCCTCTTGTGGCCAGGAAGGCCAATGGGATCCTGGGCTGCCTTCAGAGGAGTGTGGCCAGCAGAGCCAGGGAGGTTCTCCTCCTCCTTTACTCTGCCCTGCTGAGACTTCACCTGGAATATTGCATCCAGTTCTGGGCTTCCCAGTTCAAGAGGGATAAAGATCTGCTGGAGAGAGTCCAAGGGAAAGCTGCCAGAATACTGAAGGGACTGCAGCACTGCCCAGCGAGGAAAGGCTGAGAGCCCTGGGGCTGTGTAGTTTGGAGAAGAGAAGACTGAGAGGGGATCTGATCAATGCCTATCAATATCTGAGGGCTGGGGGTCAGGAGGAAGGGCACAGGCTCTGCTCAGCTGCACCCTGGGATAGGACAAGGAGCAATGGATGGGAACTCCAGCACAGGAGGTTCCACCTCAACATGAGGAGGAACTTCTTCCCTGTGAGGGTCCCAGAGCCCTGGAGCAGGCTGCCCAGGGAGGCTGTGGAGTCTCCTTCTCTGGAGACATTCCAGCCCCATCTGGATGTGTTCCTGTGTGAGCTGTGCTGGATTCTCTGCTCCTGCTCTGGCAGGGGGGTTGGACTAGATGATGTTTGGAGGTCCCTTCCCACCCCTAACATCCTCTGATCCAGAAGGCTTTTTTCACCCACTCACTGTCTCATACAAACAGTGCAATATGATTTTCCAACAACACAATCATGCTTCACAAGAAGATATTGTACAGAAGGAGAAGGTAACTTGCAATTCAGCCACAGCCAGACTCACCTTCTGCCCTTTGAGGACAGCAGGTTACTGATCACTCTGACTGTCTCAGGGGAAAGCAAGCTGCCAAGCATGCAACAGGGAGGAGCAGTAGGCTGCAGCCCCATTTCTCCAGCTCACAGATAAATCATAGATTCGTAGAATTGTCAGGGTTGGAAGAGACCTCAAGGCTCAGCCAGTTCCAACCCCCTGCCATGGGCAGGGACACCTCACACCACAGCAGGTTGCTCACAGCCACCTCCAGCCTGGCTGCAAACACCTCCAGGCAGGAGGCTGCCACCACCTCCCTGGGCAGCCTGTGCCAGGCTCTCACCACCCTCCTGGGCAACAACTTCTTCCTAACATCCAATCTCAATCCCCCCTTCTAGTTATGCTCCTTCCCCCCCAGTCCTATCCCTCCCTGACACCCTCAAAAGTCCCTCCCCAGCTTTCTTGTAGCCCCATGCAGATCCTGGAAGGCCACAATTAGGTCTCCTCAGAGCCTTCTCCTCTCCAGACTGCACAACCCCAACTCCCTCAGTCTGTCCTCAGAGCAGAGCAGCTCCAGCCCTCTGCTCCTCCTCGGGGCCCTTCTCTGGACACTTTCCAGCGCCTCCAGGTCCTTCCTGTAACAGAGGCTCCAGAACCGGACACAGTGCTCCAGGTGGGGTCTCTCCAGAGTGGAACAGAGGGGGGAAATCACCTCCCTCACCCTGCTGGCTATGCTTCTCTTGCTGCAGCCCAGGCTCTGGCTGGCTCTCTGGGCTGCAAGTGCTCACTGCTAGCTCCTGTTGAGCTTCTCCTCCCCCAGCACCCCCAAGTCCTTTCCTTCAGGGCTGCTCTCAAGCCCTCTCACTGGCTTCTGACTAGCAATGTGTCCAGGGGGACATTGCTGGTGACAATCAGGTGACACCCTGTACAGAAGCAGCTGACAAGCAGCCAAACATTTGGTTATGTCAGGGCTTTAGGCATTCAGATTCTGCCTGCAGAACCTTGACCTCTATTAGCAGGACAAAGGGAGGCATCGGTGAACTTCAAGCATCTGTATTGCTGGGCGGGAGGTACATGAACACAGTACTGCCTCGGGCACCAAGCCATCCCTTCCTCCTGGTGGCTCCAGAGCTCAATGTCAAAGCCTAGGATACACCTAGCCTGAGCCTGCCAAGCACATTTATCATGGTAAGCACAATGATCCAGGTGCAACTGCTGCCTGGCAGCTTGTCCCCTGCCTTCTCTCAGACCAGAGACAAGCTGCTGGCTAACAGCAGTAACCTGAGGCAAGCTTCCAGGGCCAACTTCCACACAAAACTGAGAGTCTTGTGGTATATTTAGGGTGCCAGGTAGTGACAGGACTGAGGGGAATGCAGCAAGAATAGAAATGAGCCATCAGAGTGCCCTTGCAACCCAGAGAGCCAAGCAGAGCCTGGGCTGCAGCAAGAGAAGTGTGGCCAGCAGGGCAAGGGAGGGGATTCTGCCCCTCTGCTCCACTCTGCTGAGACCACAGCTGCAGCTCTGGGTCCAGTTCTGGAGCCCCTAGTACAAGAAGGCTCTGGAGGTGCTGGAAGGTGTCCAGAGAAGGGCCATGAGGAGGAGCAGAGGGCTGGAGCTGCTCTGCTATGGGAGCAGGCTAAGACAGTTGGGGTTGATCAGTCTAGAGAAGAGAAGGCTCTGAGGAGACCTAATTGTGGCCTTCCAGGATCTGAAGGGGGCTACAAGAAAGCTGGGGAGGGACTTGTGAGGGTGTCAGGGAGGGATAGGACTTGGGGGGGGGGGGGAGTGGAACAAAACTAGAAGTGGGGAGATTCAGATTGGATGTGAGGAAGAAGTTGTTGCCCATGAGGGTGGTGAGAGCCTGGCACAGGCTGCCCAGGGAGGTGGTGGCAGCCTCCTGCCTGGAGGTGTTTGCAGCCAGGCTGGAGGTGGCTGTGAGCAACCTGCTGCAGTGTGAGGTGACCCTGCCCATGGCAGGGGGTTGGAGCTGGCTGAGCCTTGAGGTCCCTTCCAGCCCTGACAGTTCTGTGCTTCTTTATTCCAAATGCAGATTCTGGGAGGGCAGATGAAGAAGCAGGGATGGGTCAGAGCAGGAAGCCCCACACTTCTTCTGCATGTCTTTCTCCTCCCAAGCTGGAAAGTGCCTGCTGCTGGTTAGGTAGCCAAATTTTGACATGGCAGCAAGCACAACGTGCAAGAGCCAATCTGTGCCATTTGCACTTACTAAGCCTAAAAATTGAGACCAAAAATAGGATCTGCACAGTCTGTACAGACTGAGAACAATCAATTCAAGTGGGTTCTGCATTAGCTTTGCATGGAGCATAACCTGGGCTGCAAGCCTAGCTTTGGCTACTCTTTGTCTTCCCAGTGGAGGAAGGGAACGCAGCTGGCCACAGGGCCACTCGCCCTCCCTCTGTACCTTTGCCAGAGGCTTGGAGACCCCCCTGCAGTGCCACCCCGACCCACCCAGAGTGTTTCCAGGTTTCTGTGTTGGGACTTCATTGAACAGAATAGCATTTGTGTTCCATATCGCTCTGCATCCATGTCCACATCAAAGTACTGCCTGCAAGTGCTCATCCGCTGCGTTTGCAGGGGCTTCCAGCCCTGGCCAGGCAGCAGCACCACAGGAAAGCCCCACTGAGCTCTCCCCTCTCTTCCACCCACCATGAAGATTAAACTGTGCAAAACAGGCTTTGGCAAGAGGCTTGTTGAGGCGCTTCACTGCAGCTGAAAGCGGATCCGTAGATGTACAGATCGCATCAGGCTGGCAGGGAGCTTCAAAGGGCATCTTGTCCAACCCCCTGCAGGCAGCAGGGACACCTCCAGCCAGAGCAGGCTGCACAGGACTACATCAAGCCTGACCCTGAATGTCTCCAGGGATGGAGCCTCAAGCACCTCCCTGGGCAGCCTGTGTCAGTGTGCCCCCTCCCTCCCTGTGCAGAGCTGCCTCCTGATGTCCAGCCTGACTGTGCCCTGCTCCACTTCCAACCCACTGCCCCTCCTCCTGTCCCCTTCTGAGCAGTCCCTCCCCAGCCTGCCTGTAGGTCCCTTTCAGATATTGAAGTGCAGCTCTGAGCTCTCCACAGAGCCTTCTCTCCAGGCTGAGCAGCCCTTTCACAGACTGCTCCATGTGAGACTGGGAAGCAGAGCAGAAGGGCCAGTGGCTGTGAGGCTGGTGCTGGTGTACAAGCCTCTGGGGGCTCTGGGGACAGGCACCTGTTGGGGGTTCACAGTTGTCGCTACAAATACTTCCAGCAGAGCTGGAACTCGTGATTCCCTCCTCTCTCTGCTGAAACACTTGAGAAAATACAATACAATACAATACAACACACCAGGTTGGAAGAGACCTTCAAGATCATCGTGTCCAAACTATCAACCAATCCAACCCACCTAAACAACTAACCATGGCACCAAGCACCCCAGCAAGTCTCCTCCTGAACACCTTCAATGATGGTGACTCCACCACCTCCCCAGGCAGAGCATTCCAATGGGCAATCACTCTCTCTGTGTAGAACTTCTCCTAACATCCAGTCTAAACCTCCCTGGCACAGCCTGAGACTGTGTCCTCTTGTTCTGGTGCTGCCTGCCTGGGAAAAGAGACCAACCTCTGCCTGTCTACAACCTCCCTTCAGGTAGTTGTAGAGAGCAAGAAGGTCTCCCCTGAGCCTCCTCCTCTCCAGGCTAAGCAACCCCAGATCCTCAGCCTCTCCTCACAGGGCTTGTGTTCCAAACCCCTCACCAACTTTGTTGCCCTTCTCTGGACATGCTCCAGCAAGTCAACCTCCTTCCTAAACTGAGGGGCCCAGAACTGGACACAGGACTCAAGGTGTGGCCTAACCAGTGCAGTGTACAGGGGCAGAATGACCTCCCTGCTCCTGCTGGCCACACTCTTCCTGATGCAGGCCAGGATGCCATTGGCCCTCTTGGCTGCCTGGGCACACTGCAGGCTCATGTTCAGCCTCCCATCAACCAGCACCCCCAGGTCCCTCTCTACCTGGCTGCTCTCAGCCACTCTGACCCCAGCCTGTAGCACTGCCTGGGGTTGCTGTGGCCAATGTGCAGAACCTGGCACTTGGATGTGTTCAATCTCCTGCCCTTGGCCTCTGCCCATCTGTCCAGCCTGTCCAGGTCCCTCTGCAAAGCTTCTCTGCCCTCCAACAGCTCAACTCCTGCCCCCAGCTTGGTGTCGTCTGCAAATTTACTGATGATGCTCCCCAGTTCCTTAACCAAACAGTCTGCTGACTTCCTGCTTTCTAGGAAACATGACACCCCAGGGCCCAGCCCGACCCCAGTGGTTATGTCAAGTTATATTCATCTGATGTGAATTCAACCCCCTCCCACTCAGGATGAAGCACAGAGGAAAGTCCACGCCCCGGCCAGCTTGGCTTTGCCCGTGGTGGTTGGTATGAGGCACCCAGCCAGGGATGGCTGTGTCAGCAGAAGGCAATTTGATCTGTGTGCATCCTCATCACAGAATCACAGAATCAGCCAGGTTGGAAGAGACCTTCAATATCATCAAGTCCAACCTATCCCCCAAGCCTGACTAACCAGCTAGACCACAGCACTAAGTGTCTCATCCAACCTCCCTCCAGGGATGCTGACCACACCACCACCCTGGGCAGCCTATTCCAATGGCCAATCTCTCTTGCTGGGAAGAACTTCCTTCTAAGATCAAACCTAAACTTCCCCTGGGACTGTGTCCTCTTGTTCTGGTGCTGGTTGCTAGAGAGAAGAGACCAACCCCCTCCTGGCTCCAACCTCCCTGCAGGGAGTTGCAGAGAGCAAGAAGGTCTCCCCTGAGCCTCCTCTGCTGCAGGCTAAGCAAGCCCAGCTCCCTCAGCCTCTCCTCCCAGGGCTGTGCTCCAGACCCCTCCCCAGCTTTCTTGCCCTTCTCTGGACACCTTCAGCAGCTCAACAGCTTTCCTGAGCTGAGGAGCCCAGAACTGGACACAGGACTCAAGGTGTGGCCTCAGCAGTGCTGAGTACAGGGCTGACTTCATTCAGAACAGGCTGAAAGATTAAGCTGCTCCTTGCCCCTCCAGATGCCTCTGTGCTGGCACCAATTGACTTTGTTGGCTGGGCCAAGTCCTCTTTCTTGAATGCATCTTCTTATTCTGCATCTCTCTTTCCCTCTGCTCTACAGCACAGAGCTCCTGCTGGATCCATGAACACCACTCATGTGGTCTGCCTGGACTGCAGCAAGGCCTTTGACACTGTCCCCCACAGCAAGCTCCTGGCCAAGCTGTCAGCCCCTGGCTTGGACAGCAGCACTCTGAGCTGGGTCAGGAACTGGCTGGAGGCTGAGCCCAGAGAGTGGTGGTGAATGGTGCCACAGCCAGCTGGCAGCCAGGCACCAGTGGTGTGCCCCAGGGAGCAGTGCTGGGCCCCAGCCTGGTCAATATCCTTATTGGTGATCTGGAAGAGGGGACTGAGTCCATCAGCAGCAAATTTGCAGATGACACCAAGTTGGGAGCAGATGTTGGTCAGTTAGAGGGTGGAAGGGCTCTGCAGAGGGAACTCAACCGACTGGGCAGATGGGCAGAGGCCAACAGGATGGCATTCAACAAGTCCAAGTGCCAGGGGCTGCACTTTGGCCACAGCAACCCCAGGCAGAGCTACAGGCTGGGGGCAGAGTGGCTGAGAGCTGCCAAACAGAGAGGGACCTGGAGGTGCTGATTGACAGCTGCCTGAACATGAGGCAGCAGTGTGCCCAGGGGGCCAAGAAGGCCAAGGGCATCCTGGCCTGCATTAGGAAGAGTGTGGCCAGCAGGAGCAGGGAGGTCATTGTGCCCTGTGCTCAGCACTGCTTAGGCCACACCTTGAGTCCTGTGTCCAGTTCTGGGCCCCTCAGTTTTGGAAGGAGGTTGACTTGCTGGAAGGTGTCCAGAGAAGGGCAACAAGGCTGGGGAGAGGCCTTGAGCACAGCCCTGGAGGAGAGGCTGAGGGAGCTGGGGTTGCTTAGCCTGGAGAAGAGGAGGCTGAGGGGAGACCTCATTGCTCTCTACAACTACCTGAAGGGAGGTTGGAGCCAGCTGGGGTTGGTCTCTTCTCTCTAGCAGGCAGCACCAGAACAAGAGGACACAGCCTCAATTTGCGCCAGGGGAGGTTTAGGCTGGAGGTTAGGAGAAAGTTCTATACAGAGAGAGTGATTGCCCACTGGATGGGCTGCCCGGGGAGGTGGTGGAGTCCCCACCCCTGGAGGTGTTCAAGAGGGGATTGGATGTGGCCATGGTGCCATGGTCTAGTCATGGGGTCTGTGGTGCCAGGTTGGACTCGATGATCTTTGAGGTCTCTTCCAACCTTGGTGATACTGTGAGAGTGTGATACCACTCCCCACCCAGCTCCTGCTGGATCCAGGGAGCACCACTCAGTGGTGGCCACACAGGTGCTGTGTTGTGGAAGCATAATCAACATGGAATAATTTCTCGTGGTAGGGGGAAGGACACAGCCTGTTATGTTTGTCTTTATAAACCCATCTGGACATCTTCAGCTCACCAGATTTTTTTTTGCCTGATTAAGGCAGCCAGACTCTAACAAACCCCTGCTGGCTTATGTCTTTCACTGCCATGCAGAGCATTGCAGCTCCAAGTGGTCAGAGAATGGCAGCAGCATTTCCCTGCCCCTTCCTTCTTCGGGTGGCAATGAGCCTAGGCTGATTGCATGCAGAAAAATCCTAGAAACCCAGAGGGAATGCTGTACTTGAAAGCCACAAAGAGCAGCAAACAGCAAGTTTCTTCAAAGGATGCCTTAGCAACCCTGATGAGCAAAAGATGGAGTCCACATGGGTGCTCTGTGATTGAACACATCCAAGTGCCAGGTTCTACACATTGGCCACAGCAACCCCAGGCAGTGCTACAGGCTGGGGGCAGGGTGGCTGAGAGCAGCCATGCAGAAGGGACCTGGGGAGTGGTTGATAGCAGCTGAACATGAGGCAGCAGTGTGCCCAGGGGGCCAAGAAGGCCAAGGGCATCCTGGCCTGCAGCAGGAAGAGTGTGGCCAGCAGGAGCAGGGAAGTCCTTCTGCCCTGTGCTCAGCACTGCTGAGGCCACCCCTGGAGTCCTGTGTCCAGCTCTGGGCTCCTCAGGTCAGGAAAGCTGTTGAGCTGCTGGAAGGTGTCCAGAGAAGGGCAAGAAAGCTGGGGAGGGGTCTGGAGCACAGCCCTGGGAGGAGAGGCTGAGGGAGCTGGGCTTGCTTAGCCTGCAGAAGAGGAGGCTCAGGGGAGACCTTCTTGCTCTCTACAACTACCTGCAGGGAGGTTGGAGCCAGCTGGGGCTTGGTCTCTTCTGCCAGGCCCCCAGCCCCAGAACAAGAGGACACAGTCTCAAGCTGCACCAGGGGAGGTTTAGGCTGGAGGTGAGGAAGAAGAGAGATTGGCTATTGGAATGTGCTGCCCAGGGAGGTGGTGGAGTCAGTGTCCCTGGAGGTGTTTAGGAAGAGCCTGGATGAGGCCTTGGTGCCATTTTACAGTCAATTAGATGGTGTTGAGTGATAGGTTGGACTTGATAATCTCAAAGGTCTCTTCCTACCTGGTTAAGTCTATTCCATTCCATTCCATTCCATTCCATTCCATTCCATTCCATTCCATTCCACTCTATTCTATTCTACTGGTAGGTGTTTTGGCAGCGTCCCTTTTTGCCTAGGTGGTTATGCTATAGTTTCTGTATCCTAGGCTGGGAGTAGGCATGGAAAGGAGAACTGTTCAAAACAAAACCAGTTCAAGTGAGGTGAGGGGAAAGTTCTTCCCAGCAAGAGAGATTGGCCATTGGAATGTGCTGCCCAGGGAGGTGGTGGAGTCCCCACCCTGGAGGTGTTCAAGAGGGGACTGGATGTGGCACTGGATGTGGCAGCCATGGTTTCGTAGTCCTGAGGTGTTGGGTGAGAGGTTGGACTTGATGCTCTCTGACGTCTCTTCCAACCTTATTGATTCTGTGATTCTATTCTATGATTCTAAGGTGTTCATTGCCAGTTAGGGGCTGGGTTTTCCACCTGGCATCTGCCTACTGCTGGTTTGTGTCTCCACTCTTCTAACAAGAATCCAGATTCCAGGCAGGAGCACTCTGCTGCAAAGTCAAGGGCGTGCATCATGCCCCTTTCATCAGCACACAACCCAAATCAGAACGTGTGCCCACAGGAAGGAATGTTTCCCATGCAGGGGATGACTCAGACGGGGTCAGAGCAGAGCTGCAAGGAGAGGGAGCAGTGAGCACAGGTTATGAAAGCTGCCATTGCTCTTCACAGGGCACAGCTGCCCACGGGCAAGTTACAGCAAAGTGTTGGGATTTTCTGACTCTGGAACCCACCCTTTAGGAAACACTGACCCAGAATATGGGAAAAAAAAGACTGCACATGCTGAAGAAGGGTCAGGGAGAAGACAGGGTCAGGGGTGGTGATGAATCTCACTCACACTGAGCAGCGTTTTCCTCCTGCCTGTGGCCCCATTCGTGTTAACAGCATCGCTGCTGGTGAAAGACTGAGTCAAGTGCAGCTGTAGTACTGCTGATGGATGCTGATCATTGATCATTCCCATTGGTTTTTTATTTTCTCCAGGTGTCCAGCTCGACTGGGCAGTAGCAACAGCACGAGCCGGCCCTGGCAGGGCTCTTCGCTGAAGTTATTGCATCGATTTTGCATCCCCTTCCATGGAGCTGCAGGAGCGGAAGCTGCAGGAGCAGAAGCTGCAGCAGCTACCAGGCATGAAGTTCTCCCTCTCTTTATAAGATTAAACAATGACTAAGCTTAGCAAAAAGCATAAACAGTGGTGTAATGAGGTTGTCACTGCAGCACAACCAGAATAAAATGGCAGTGCTATAAAACATAACTGCATTTTATTATAGCAAAGCCAAGGGCCATCAGAAAACTGCTTGCTCCTGGTTCCACCTGCCCCCATGCAGCCTGCCACACAGAGCCCCCAGGTTAACCACCCCCCCTGGGCTGCTGCAGCACGCAGCAAGGCAGCCACACAGAGCCCCCAGGTTAACCACCCCCCCTGGGCTGTGGGATGGCACTGGGCTGCTGCAGCACACAGCAAGGCAGCCACACAGAGCCCCCAGGTTAACCACCCCCCCTGGGCTGTGGCATGGCACTGGGCTGCTGCAGCACACAGCAAGGCAGCCAACCAGCCAGAAAAGGCAGAGTCTCAAGAGCCCAGCCTGGCTTCCCTAGTTTTTATGTATTTGTTGACCCAGGGGAAAAAGAGAGAAAATCCACAGAAGTTGTAGAGAAGCAGATTAAACTTCCAGCCTGTAACAGACCTGGGGTGTGCTTTGTGATACCTGTCAGGCTGTGCTGGAGAGAGAGATGCTGCCAGGACAAAGAGGCAGATGGAAGGCTCTAACCCACGCTGCCCAAGAAGAACATTGTGGTAGTTTTAGGCTGTACCTTTAAGGTTTTCCACAGACCTTGAACAGAAGGTGGTAAAATGTAAATAAATCACTGTTGGGTGTAAAAGGGGAAATAATGGTGAGTTCTTAATGATCCATTGGAGAGGTGTCTACCCTGAGAATTAGTGTGGTAAACAACCTTTCTCTCTTTTGGCTTCTCCACTCTGGGAGATACTGACTTGGTGCTGTGCTGGCTTCTGCTTGACCTTGGCTGCATTGCTTGAGCTAATTTCTAACAAGCCTCTGCTCTTTTCTCTTGTCCCTTTGTGTCCAGGGGAGTAAGGAGGGGGGCAGAGAGGGAGAAGCTATTAGCTCCCCTGGGTTTTGGCCAGGGTGGGTTCTTGTGCTGTTTATCCATTGTAAATACCTGCAAATATTGCAAATCCTGTACATTTTGTCCATGTTCATTGCATTCCATTGTAGATTGGAGTTTTGCTTGCAAACACAGCTTCATGTGCTTCCAGCTAGGCAGATCTGGCCAATTTAGTGTTGGGGGGGTGGATTTTTCAACCCACCACAAGCATCCTGTGTCCAGCACAGAGGAGATGAGCTGATAACCTTCTGGGAGCAGCCCAGCCACAGCCACCCACAGGCACTATACTGCTCTTCCCTCCTTCTGGCCAGGAGCTTGTTTCCAGAGGCAACCCTCAGAGGAGAAGGAATCATAGAATCAACAAGGTTGAAAAAGACCTCAGAGATCATCAAGTCCAACCTGGCACCCAACACCTCCTGACTAACTAAACCATGGCTCCAAGTGCCACATCCAATCCTCTCTTGAACACCTCCAGGGATGGTGACTCCACCAGGCATGGGGACTCCACCACCTCCCTGGGCAGCACAGCCCAAGGGCCAATCTCTCTTGCTGGGAAGACCTTCTTCCTAACATCCAGCCTAAACCTCCCCTGGCACAGCTTGAGACTGTGTCCTCTTGTTCTGGGGCTGGTTGCTAGAGAGAAGAGACCAACCCCTTCCTGGCTACAACCTCCCTGCAGGTAGTTGTAGAGAGCAATGAGGTCGCCCCTGAGCCTCCTCTTCTGCAGGCTAAGCAACCCCAGCTCCCTCAGCCTCTCCTCACAGGGCTGGGCTCCAGACCCCTCCCCAGCTTTCTTGCCCTTCTCTGGACACCTTCCAGCAGCTCAACAGCTTTCCTGACCTGAGGAGCCCAGAACTGGACACAGGACTCCAGGGGTGGCCTCAGCAGTGCTGAGCACAGGGCAGAAGGACTTCCCTGCTCCTGCTGGCCACACTCTTCCTGCTGCAGGCCAGGATGCCCTTGGCCTTCTTGGCCCCCTGGGCACACTGCTGCCTCATGTTCCACATACTCTCAACCAGTCCCCCCAGATCCCTTTCTACCTGGCTGCTCTCCAGCCGCTCTGCCCCCAGCCTGACTTCACAGCTGGACTTCACACAGCCTATGGTGCCACATAACCTGCAGAATTCCCCTGGAGCGGCAGGAAGCTCCCTGTCCCGCAGGAATTCTTGGGAAGAGAACAGCTGTGGGGGGGGTTACAGTGGGCAGGTAGCCACAGAGGTTGGGCAGGGTGGGCTGGGTTGGATTGGCCTCGCTCAGCTTGGTCAGGTGTGTTCCCCTGAAAGGAGGGAACCTCTGAGCGGCGGCTTGGGCATCACCTGAGCAGCCCTCACCTTTCCCATTGCAGCTTTTTAATCCCAGCTCTCCTGAAAGCCCAGATGCCACAAGGCAACCCCTGCCAGGCCAGCAGGCACCCCTGACTGCCAAAGCCGGGATCAGATCGCTGAATGAAGCCGCACTGCTTTCCCATGGGTGGCGGGTTGGGAGCCCAATTCTCCCACCACAGGCAAAAGAAAGACTCAGCCAAAGATTGCAGAAATGGTGGAGAGTTTACATGGAAAAACAATGCAAGTTTCACAGAGAGCCACAAGCACTGTGACAAGGAGAGAGATATCCTGAAACATACCCAAGAACCTCCCATCCCCACCTGGGGGATGCACCCAAACCCCAGCCCCCACCCCAGGGCTCTTTCTTCCCCCCAGGCAGGCCCAAGGGAGGCAGCTCACACCATTGTACCCAGGCAGCAGCAGGGGACAAAGAGGAAGTGAAGCCCCCACGCTGATGTGTTCTAGGGGAGCAGGGCGCTACGGGAATGGAATACCTGGCTGCCTGTGACCACCCCCTGGGCGGGACCCCTTTTGGGGCCTCCCAGGTGTGGCCTGTACGGCGGCATGCGGGCCAGCCCCCAGCCTGAACCACCACACCATGCGAGAGCAGAGGACCAAGGACACATCAACAGCCAAGGAAGAAAGGCAGAGCGGTTGAGAGGGAAGTTTGGCGCGGTGGCTTTTGTGTCGGTGTCTTTCCTCCCTTTTAAGCATCGAGAACGTCGGAGAAAGGCAAAGATGTAAAGGGGGGGGGAGGGGGGGGCAAAAAACCCAACCAACTTGGAGCCAGAAGATCCAAACTTCCCCTTGCTTCTAAACTTAGCTCAGCCGCTGGCCCACCGTGCAGATGACTCACTGCACTTCCTTGAACTTAAATAATTCCTCTTACAAAACTTGTTAAAGAAAAGACGTCAGTGTAAATTAGATGTTGTGCCTAAGTTTAGCTGTGGCCCCTACATAAGTGCTGGAGCTTTGGTGTGCCATCATTCTGTCTGATTTAGAAGCATGTGCACACACACACACCGAGGCACAGGCACAGCAAGGGGGAGGAAGAGGCCCTTGCCCTATTTTTACCATTTCATTTCCATAGATTGTTGTTTTGTGCTGGTGACATCAGAGCTCGGAGCCGATCAGGAGTTGAACCATTCTCCCAGCAGCACAATTCCCACCCACCCCACTCTCACCCCCCCACCTCCCCAAGCCCTCTCCTCTCTCTCATACTGTCAGGGAAGTTTCAGTCCCATGCAAGGCAGTGGGAGCTGAGAGCAGGCGTTCGGCACAGAGCGTACGCGGTGGATGATTCTTTGTGACATCAGCCCTTCGCTCCTGAGGGAGCAGCAGTCATTGATTCACTCAGAAGCAGCCAGGGAGAGAAATGTCAAAGCAGAGAGCAGCCATAGGCTCAGTCTGGTCTAATCTGTCCAAAATGAACACATATTTAGATCTCTTATCCATGGAGTCACCATCACTCGAGGTGTTTAAAAGAGACTGGTTGGGGTGCTTGGTGCCATGGTTTAGTTGATTAGATGGTGTTGGGTGATGGGTTGGACTGGTTTATTCTATTCTATTCTGTTCTGTTCTATTCTATTCTATTCTATTCTATTCTATTCTATTCTATTCTATTCCATTCCATTCTTATTCTATTCTATTCTATTCTATTCTATTCTATTCTATTCTTATTCTATTCTTCTATTCCATTCCATTCCATTCCATTTAGTTCTTATTCTATTGTATTCTTATTCTATTCCATTCCATTCCATTCCACTCCATTCTTATTCTATTCTATTCCTATTCTATTCTGTTCTATTCTATTCTATTCTATTCTATTCTATTCTATTCTATTCCATTCCATTCTTATTCTATTCTATTCCTATTCCTATTCCTATTCCTATTCTATTCTATTCTATTCTATTCTATTCTATTCTATTCTATTCAAATGGTAAACCCTTTAGCCTGGGAAACCATGTCCTCTGTCAGGCCCTTTCCTCCTGTAAATACACAGAATCACACAGAATCATCAACCAGCTTGGAAGAGACCTCCAAGATCATCAAGTCCAGCCATTCCCCCAAGCCTAACTAATCAACCAGACCATGGCACTAAGTGCCTCATCCAAGTTCTTCTTAAACACCTCCAGGGACATCAACCCCACCACCTCCCTGGGCAGCACATTCCAAGGGCCAATCTCTCTTGCTGGGAGGACCTTCTTTCCAAGCTCCAGCCTAAACTTCCCCCTGGCACAGCTTGAGTCTGTGTCCTCTTGTTCTGGTGCTGGGTGCATGGGAGAAGAGACCACCCCCCACCTGGCTACAACCACCTCAGAGAGTCTTCTTTACACAGGAAACATGGGCAGGACTTGAGGCTGACCAACCTTCCCGACAGGAGCACGCTCAGAGGACAAACCATGGACTTCTAGAAGTGTCTACTCTACCAGAAGGGGATATTTTTTTCCAAGAGGCTCTGCTCTTCATCACCCACCAAAAAATCACCAGAACCCTCCCTCCCAAGTGGCTGATCCAGCAAATGAGTAAAACAGGCTCCAACCTGGATGCCTGCTTGAGGGATCAGTGGAGGATGACAACAGAAATTCCCTTTCTCATAAAACTGTTAATTCTCAGCACTCCTCTCCTTTCTCCAGCTCTCACTTCCATTTTGGGGATGTCAGATGGGAGGGGTTTGGAACAGAAGCCCTACAAGGAGAGGCTGAGGGAGCTGGGGTTGCTTAGCCTGGAGAAGAGGAGGCTCAGGGGTGACCTTATTGCTCTCTTCAACTACCTGAAGGGAGATTGTAGACAGGCAGAGGTTGGCCTCTTCTCCCAGGCAGGCAGCACCAGAACAAGAGGACACAGTCTCAGGCTGCGCCAGGGCAGGTTTAGACTGGATGTTAGGAAGAAGTTCTATACAGAGAGAGGGATTGCCCACTGGAATGTGCTGCCCGGGGAGGTGGTGGAGTCACCATCACTGGAGGTGTTCAGGAGGAGACTTGATGGGGTGCTTGGTGCCATGGTTTGGGCTGGGTTGGATTGGTTGATAGGTTGGACACGATGATCTTGAAGGTCTCTTCCAACCCGGATTTATTGTATTGTATTGTATTGTGTTTGTTCATGCTAGGTACCTTCCTATCCGACTATGCCTCTGCAGCTCCTTATATCCTGATATCGAGATGCTGGCAGGCCCCACAGAAGCACCAGCAGTGACTGCCCTTTTCCTGTCCAACTTCTCTGCTTCATCCGACCAGAAATGTCCATCGGGTTCTTTTTGTGCAGTGGACTATCTTAAGCTCATCTCAGACCCTGAGGAAGAGGAGGAGGAGGTTTTCTCTTTGTGACCATAGAATAATAGAATCATGTAACCATTAGGGTTGGAAGGGACCTCAAGGCTCAGACAGTTCCAACCCCCCTGCCATGGGCAGGGACACCTCACACTGCAGCAGGTTGCTCACAGCCACATCCAGCCTGGCTGCAAACACCTCCAGGCAGGAGGCTGCCACCACCTCCCTGGGCAACCTGTGCCAGGCTCTCACCACCCTCATGGGGAAGAACTTCTTCCTGACATCCAATCTGAATCTCCCCATTTCTAGTTTTGTTCCATCCCCCCCAGTCCTATCATTCCCTGAAACCCTCAAAAGTCCCTCCCCAGCTTTCTTATAGGTCCCCTCATAAAGAATTTATACTGGTTTGGAGAACAGCACCTCTCTCCTTCTTAGAGGCTTCATTACTGAGGCTGTAAACTAAATACTCTGGTGCAAAGGGCAGGCAGAGGATCACAGAGTCACCAAGGTTGGAAGAGACCTCAAAGATCACCGAGTCCAACCTGGCACCACAGACCTCATGACTAGGCCATGGCACCAAGTGCCACATCCAATCCCCTCTTGAACACCTCCAGGGACGGTGACTCCACCACCTCCCTGGGCAGCACAGCCCAATGGCGAATGACTCTCTCAGTGAAGAACTTTCTCCTCACCTCCAGCCTAAACTTCCCCTGGCACAGCTGGAGACTGTGTCCTCTTGTTCTGGGGCTGGTTGCTAGAGAGAAGAGACCAAGCCCCAGCTGGCTCCAACCTCCCTGCAGGGAGTTGCAGAGAGCAAGAAGGTCTCCCCTGAGCCTCCTCTTCTGCAGGCTAAGCAAGCCCAGCTCCCTCAGCCTCTCCTCACAGGGCTGTGCTCAAGGCCTCTCCCCAGCCTTGTTGCCCTTCTCTGGACACCTTCAAGTGTCTTGATGTCCTTCTTAAACTGAGGAGCCCAGAACTGGACACAGGACTCAAGGTGTGGCCTAAGCAGTGCTGAGCACAGGGCAGAAGGACTTCCCTGCTCCTGCTTGCCACACTCTTCCTGCTGCAGGCCAGGATGTCCTTGGCCTTCTTGGCCCCCTGGGCACACTGCTGCCTCATGTTTAGGTGGCTGTCCACCAGCACCCCCAGGTCCCTTTCTGCCTGGCTGCTCTCAGCCACTCTGCCCCCAGCCTGTAGCACTGCCTGGGGCTGTTGTGGCCAAAGTGCAGCCCCTGGCACTTGGATTTGTTGAATGCCATCCTGATAGACTCTGCCCATCTGTCCAGTTGGTCGAGGTCCCTCTGCAGAGCCAGGATGCTTGTGCCCACAGCTTGCAGCCTGGGGTCTTTCTGGTGCTCAGATACCCTTGTTCAAAACTGAATCCCATTTTTAGTTTTGGATAAGCCCCACCAACAGCCACTGAATTAGATATTGCAAAAGATGTGTTGGGCTTTGCCCCATTGCCTCCACTGCATCCCGTGCTGTGGCTCTTCTCTCTGTATTCCTGGGCAGTCTGAGTTAGAAAAAGCATTTTCAGATGTCCCACCTGGGTTTAGAGAGAATTGGACCTCAGGTACACCTGGGTGGGACTGCTTCTCTAGGAGCACAAGTGCAAAAGAAGGAGATTTGGCCACCAGCCTGCTGTGAGGTCCTCTGACTTGCTCTAACTCAGGGTTTGCCCTTAAACCAGGCCAAATCCTTCCCTTACACGGGTCTGCACCAGAGCTGGATTTGGCCCATGTGTGCATATATATATATATATACATACACAGGGCAGAAGTATATCACACACAGTACAAAGAGCACTGCTGGAATGGATCTACAGCTTCTAAAGGTGGCAGGTGACAGCTGAAAGGACAAAGCATGGTGCTTTGCAGTGAAAGCAGGAATGCCTGTTACAGCAGCAGCTCAGTAAGGCAAATCCTCTTGGAAAAGTGCTTTAGCTCATCTCAACACAAAGCAGTACAAAACAGGAGCCAAGAGTGATGGTGTCCCTCCCAGGCCAGGGTTTCTGTCTGTTAGAAAGAAGTTCTTCATAAAAGGAGTTACTGGCCATTGGGCTGTGCTGCCCAGGGAGGTGGTGGAGTCACCATCCCTGGAGGTGTTTAAGAAGAGACTGGATGGGGTGCTTGGTGCCATGGTTGAGTTGATCAGATGGTGTTGGGTGAGAGGTTGGACTCGATGATCTCAAAAGTCTTTTCCAACCTGGTTAATTCTATTCTATTCCATTCTATCACCCAGGAACGCTCTTGGTATGGGAGCAGATCTGAACATGGCCAAGAAGGCAAATGCCTTGTTAACAATGAGCAGCACCTGAGGAAGGAGAGGAACGTTTACTCCTTCTTGCTACATCCTTGGTGGGGTGCAGGGGGGGGATGTTACTAGGTGTGAGAACCATTTCTGGTCTCAACAGTTTGACAAGTATGGGTTCAGCAATAATGCAATTCTTCCTGAAACAGCCATGGAAACCCTCCCTCACTTAAAGATCAGCCTTATTTCTTCAGAGGTAAGGCGCAGAGGAGAGCAAATCTCTGCCTAAGGCCGGCTGTGTGGCGAGGAAAATCTACCGGCATTAGAGATCCTCCAGCAGGCTACAGACCTCTTGGACTCAAATCCAAGACAAACCGAAAGGAGCAGAGCGCTCAAGTGCCACATTTGGAACGACTCCTCCAGCAAATTTGCCATTGCTGCAAGTGTGGCAATCAATAAGGGCTGTCATAGAGAACAGCTCGCTCAGAAATTAAATGCTAAATGAAGGACTCCATGAAATCCTACGCCCTGTATTACCTAAGATAAAGTAGATGATCATAAGAGTCCCCTTGGGTCTTCAAAATCTATGAGTGCAGTTAAAAGGACAATGTGCTTCCAGGAGCCAAACATATGGCCTTTACAGTTTTCAGGGATGTGCTCTCCCTGAAAGTTTCTTCCTTAAGAAAGACTAAATGAAAGGATTTAGCCCAGAATTGGCAAGGAAGCTGGAGAAGTATCAAGAAACATGCCCCGAGAAGATCAGACTTACTCCTGGTTTTCTGTTTCCACACAATCACAGAACAGTAGGGGTTGGAAGGGACCTCCGGAGATCATCCAGTCCAGTCCCCAGCCAAAGCAGGGTCACCTAGGGCAGGCCGCACAGGAACACGACCAGGCAGGTTTTGAAAGTCACCGAAGATGTGATTGGGATTCTCTGAACCACAGCATGGAGGGGTGGGAAGGGACCTCTGGAGAGCACTCAGCCTAAGCCCTGCTCCAGCAGGGTACCCACAGCAGCTTTGCCCAGCATCACAGCGCCTATCTGGGCTTGGAAGCTCTCCACACACGGAGACTTCACAACCTCTCTGGGCAGCCTGCTCCAGGGCTCCAGCACCCTTGTACCAAAGAAGTTTTTCCTCATGTTGAGGCAGAGCTTTCTGTGTTCCAGTTTGTATCTGTTGCCCCTCATCCTGTCACTGGGCATGAGTGCAAAGAGACTGGACCCATCTTCTTGACACCCACCCTTCAGGTATTTGTAAACATTGACCAGATCCCCTCTTAGGCTTCTCTTCTCCGGGCTAGACAGCCCCAGGGCTCTCAGCCTTCCCTCACCAGCCCTTGTGTCATTTCAGGTGGCAGTTCAAATCACCAGGAGCAGAGCTGAGCTTCCTGGGGGTTGGACTGGGTGACCTTTGGAGGTTCCTTCTGACCCAGACCATTTTATGGCTTTATGATTCTTCTTGAACTTGTATTTCATTTGGGGAAGAGGAATTTCAATCCTCTGCACATCTTCAACAGGTGCTAGGACTTAGTGCACAAAACTTTATAGTGCAGGTGGAGTAATCCCAAGTTTCACCCTTTAGCTACCAACACCAAGGAGACTTCTGCTTGGATTACTTAGAGCACACTTCCAGTTTAGCTGGGCAGAAAGTGTGGTGTGACCAAGTGCGTGAGCACTTGCAGCATCCCTGAATGAACCTGACAGCAGTTTTGCTGTGTGCTGCCCTTGGGAAGCAGAGATGTGATTTTCTGATGCTCTCAGTCTAAGAAATCATTATCCTTTCCCCTCTCTCTCAACAGATTTTTTTTCCCCCTTTTGCCTTCTTCTCTGCCTAGCTCTGTGTTAAATCCAGACTTCCACCTTGCTTTGCACTAGTTGCTAACACACACTGCTGGTGCCACCAGCTCTGTCTAAGTTTTCTCCGAGCTCTCTCAGTAAAATTGTGCTGTGGAAAGGCGTGAACCTTCGACAAGAGAGGGTTTGACCAGTCTGCTTCAAAGCCTGGACGCAGGAAATTTTGCAAAATAAACTGGTAGGAAACCCTAATTTCATTCCTTTGCTTCGCTTTTTTAATTGTCTGACCTTAGAAGGAAGCAGAGGTTAGTTTACCCCAGGCTGCTGTGCAACAACACAGCCCAGCAAAGCCCCTGAGCCACACGACACAAACGCAGGCAGCTGCTGCCGAGCTCAGGTGGCATTAAAGGTCAAGGATCCCTGCCCCGTGCCCTTGGAGCCTGTGCTCTGTCGGTGGGACTGGCCAAGCACCCCGCGAAACCAAAGTGACTCCTTATCATGCTGCAGTGATGTTTTTCAGGAGTGCCCAGCATGTTTCCAGTCCAAAGAAAGGTGCTGCCCGAGCTGGGGGAGGCCGGGAAGCTCATCATCCCTCACGGAATGTTCATTAAAAAGGGATTAAGCGGAGATCTCATCAAACACACCCATCCTGCTGGAAAGAAATGACTTCTAGGCACTGGGAGCGTTGGACAATGGGCACCGACTGATTCGGTTTGCATGTTGTAGAGGGTGTTATTGAGCCGGGGGGTGTGGAGCCAGGCCACTTACTCCAGCGAGTCTCTCTACTTCACTCAAACATTGGTAAAAATGTTGGAGGTTATTTGATGGGGGGGGGGGGGGGGAGGGAGGGAGAGAGGGGAATAATAATATATGTTGGAGATGGTAAAGAAAAGATACCCTGGGCACGAAAAGCTAAAAGAATGCTGCATAAAAACGAACTAATTCTTAAAGAATAATAGTAAACGAGACGTTAACATTCCATGCTGCTTTCACTCTTAGGTTTCTTTCCCCCAAACATTAGACGAAATTGCATTGTTTACAAAAATTTATTAATACAAAGTTTACACACTTCATAGAACAGTTACCAAAGTCCTAGTTAGAGAATATCATGTGTGTAACCACACTTGGTGTAAGCTCTTTTGGTTTTGTTTTGGGTTTGGGGTTTTTTTTTGTTTGTTTTTTTTGGGTTTGTTTTTTTTTATATATATATCTATATATATTCATTTGCACACAAAGTAAGTTCTCCCACTAACGACTGCATCTCAGATCTGCTCGAGTTTGGGTAAGGCTGCTGGCGTTCCTACAAGAGAACCATACAAAGGATAATAATCTAGGTGATCACTTCAGGATGCTTGCGGCTAGCCACGGAACTCAGAAAGCAAAGGCCGGGGAGGGAGCCCTGTCAGACAGCACGGCCGACACGAACACGCGAGATCTGCCCGGCGCCGAGGAACAGAAGAAGCACGACTAAAACGCAAGCCGATGTGTTGCAGCATCGTAGGGCCACTGAATAGCCATCCGTCAACTCGTGGCGATTGACAAGGTGAAGAGAAGGCACGAAGGCTGCCCACCGCGCCCCGCAGCCCCTGCGCCCCGCACCGCCGGCGGGCCGGCACCGGCGGGGC
The DNA here is from genome assembly GCA_015227895.2 of Colaptes auratus. Classification (NCBI taxonomy): domain Eukaryota; kingdom Metazoa; phylum Chordata; class Aves; order Piciformes; family Picidae; genus Colaptes; species Colaptes auratus. Next base: position 6,451,267 of record CM037636.1, read on the forward strand.
AGGGCGGGCGGAGCTGCTGGGCTGCCGGGCAGGCGATGCCAGCGGTGCGGTCATCCGGGGCTGTGTGCCGGCAGCGCCTGCCCGCCCCGCCGGGCTCTACCCACCGCTCCCGGCCCGCCACGGCGGCGGCTCCCGGCCGGGACTAGAGGTTTGTGCCCGCCACTGCTCTCTGGTGCGAGGAGCGGCTGCTGCCGGCGTCTTGAACGCGGGACTGGATTTGTGTCTTTGGAATGACTCCTTTAAGGGGTGTGTGGTGCGCTGGAAGGAAGCCGGTACCTACGGGTCCTCCTTCACCCCCGGAGCGGGCGGGGGGGATGGGGCCGGCCCCAGGCGGAAGGTAAGATAGGAGTCCGTACAGAGAGAGATGAGGTGAAAATGGTTTATCTCGTTAGAAACCGCACCACAGGTGAACACTACACATTCTTTTATGACAAAAGTTTGTTTTATGAAATAAATTTTACTAAGCAATAAGCCAGAATGTAGAAAAATACATTTTACCTCCAAACTCAATAAACAAGGAACAAAAACGTTCGTAGTAGTGCATAATTCTTTAGTGGTAGCTACAACAGGGATTCCTAAACTCGTACAATAAGAGCTTGCATAAAACAGAACAAAGGAGTGAGAGAGCGTTCACAATCTTTTGGAATTTTTTTTTTCGGTTTTATATTTGGGGGGTGGGGGTTCCCCCAAAAGAACGTAACACAAAAAGGTGATTAGGGTGGGTTAAAACAGAGTTTGGAAAAGTGCGAAGAGAGGATGAGAGACGGGAGGGTTTACAAGGAAAAAAAAAAAGGGGGTGGGGGGGAGGGGAGAAGAATAAGGAGAAAAGGAAAAAAAGAGAAAAGAAGAAAACAAAGAAAATAAGAACGAGCAAACAAACAAACAAATCAAAGAGAAGAGCAACTCCGACCGGAAAATGCAAAGGCGAACCCTGCTCGTTACACATGATGAGAAGCGTGGACAGCACTGGAGAGTAACACACTGTACTTTGCATCCAGGTCCAGTACCGAGCTGCCCGGGGCAGTTGGGTAGCGGATCGGAGGTGGGATCCCCTCGTCTTGCCTCGACCCTGCGGTACGGGCTCCGGTACCGGGTCCGGCCCCGGGGCACGCCGGAGGCCGCCCCCACTCACTTCCCAAACGGGTCCTGTCTCCGCTTTCGCTTTGTTCTGCGGCTCTGCCTAGCCAGCCCGGAGAGCAGTGCTCGGGGCTTGGTCCTCACTGTCCTGGCTGCTGGATCGGGATTTAAGAGTTGGGAAGGGGGGCGGCTTTTTTACCTGTTATGGTTCGATCGGTTTTTGTTTCTTTCTTTCTTTCTTTGTTTGGTTTTGGTTTTATTTTGGTTGGTTTGGTGAGGGTTTTATATTTTTGTTTAACTATTTCTCCCTCCAATAGACAACAGAGATGCGCAATTTGGATCGAGCTGTTGTTTTCACAGGAGAATTATCCCCTGTGCTCATTGTTTGAGGAGACACTAATACGGCTACAACTGGGATCAAAGGAAGCGGGAGGGGGAGGGAAATAAAATATAAAGGAAAAAAATCGAAATCTAGAGGAAAGGGGACGCTGCCCCTTCACAGAGGCTGGTGGTGAAGGAGCCTGCCCGGAGACTCACCGGGGAAGAATCTGCTTCACCAAATCTCCTAAAACATTTTTCCTCATAATCCCCTGGGAGCAGGGCATCCTTCTCTATGTACAGTAGCAAATGGTGAAAATCAATGTCTTCGACCCTGTCACGGATAAAAATACTATCCTCTTAATTTCCGTTACAAAAATAGGAGTAATATTCAAAGCAATGATTGTCCTTTTTTTTTTTTCCTATTTATTTTATATAAAAACATAAACAGCTCAGGCGAATTCTCGTTCTTGTGCAGGCTTTATATGAAGAACTGTTCTTTACTATTCGTAGTAGTATTTATATATATATATTTATATATTATATATAACTTAATGATTGGTCCACAAAGTAGATCTGTGCGTTTCTCTAGTGCTTTTGTACAAAAAGAAAAACAATATTATTATCAAAATATCCATTTAATGGCTTTACTTCATACATAAATACATGTTTAGATAACACAAGAGCAGTGATTGTTCAGTCAGTTTGGAAATGACTTGGTTTGTTTAGATTTTTTTGTTGTTGGGTCTCTCTCTCTCTCTCTCTCTCTCTCTCAGGACTTTGTACACACAGGAGTGGCTGGTTACTCATCGCTACAAATACGCTACTCGGCGTCCTTTGTTTTTAACCCTTTGTTTATACCTTTTCCCCAGGACGGCTGCTAAGTACTTCTTGACAGCCATTTGTTTCCGGTAGCGGCTGTAGCTGTCCGTGAAGATGCCGTCTATGTGCCGCTTGGTCAGCGGCTCCGCCTCGTCCCCGGGGCCGCCGCTGCCACCACTGCAAGCACCCAGAAGCACAGCAGCGTCAGGCGGGGCTGCTCCGAGCATCCCCGCGCCCTCCCGCGCCCCGCCGAGCCCTTCCGAGCCCCACCGAGCAGCCCGCTCCGAGCCCCGCCGAGCCGCCCCCGGCGCAACACGTTGCGCTGAAGATGCGCTTGGAAGACAAAGGCCGCGCCCAACCGCGCTCCCGACGCGGGCCGGGAGAGACAAGATCTGTGTCCCCGGCCATGAATTATTCACTGCGGCGGGGAGCGCGGCTCTCCTCGCCTCTTCGTTAACGCGCTGCCTCTTGCCGAAGGGCAGCGGCTGGCACCGGGCTGGCCCCTGCCCCGCCGGCGGCGGCGGGAGGCCCCGGGGAGCCTCTCCCGGCGCCCCGCTGTGCGCAGGGCTGTAGCCCGGTGTCTCCCCGGCTTCAGCCGGGCGTTCGGTCATCGCTCCCGGAGGGCTTCAACCCCCGGCAAAGTGGTCAGGCTGCCTGGCTTTTTCATTTTAAATGGGCCGGTGGCAGCACAGGATGGATACGTGTACATAAATATACATGCACACATGGATATGCATCCATAAATATACATACACGCACAGATCTGCATCTATAAATACACACACAGACACAGGCATATGCACGTATACATAGAGGCACAGATGAATATGCGCATATCTCTGTGTGTGTGTTCCTCAGCGCAGCACCAAGCAAAGCTTCCCGAACCCCCGCGCTGATGGCCGGGCTCACGCTACGCCGGGAGCAGGCGGCAAGCCGTGGCCGGGGACGGCTGAGGTTTGGGGGCCCAGATCCTTCCTTTCTTCCCGCAGCCCCATGGCCGGCACAACAAATTCCCAGCCCCGGCCGGGGACATCTTTGTGCCCCCGGTGCGCGGCCCATTGAGCGCCTCCGCCCCGGCAGCACCAACGCCCCCCTCGGAAAAAAAAAGAGCGAGCGCGGCCCCTTACCCGACCCGCTTGGCCATCAGAGAGTGCAGGTATTTCCTGGCGGAGAGCTGCCCCAGCAGCTTCCTGTAAGCTTTGCTGAAGATGCCGTCGGCGTGCCTGCGCGGAGGGGAAAGCCCGCTGGTGAGCGGCGAGGCCCCGGCTTGCAGCGAGGACCAGCGAGCGGAGGGCGGCATCTCCCCGCGTCCCCCGGGACCCCCTCCGCCCCCACCCACTCTCCTCCCCGCCACTGTCGTTCAGCTCCGCACTGGCCGGACATTTCGGCTCGGTTCCCGGGCGCGTCGCCAGCCCTCCCGCTCCCGCCCCGCTCCGCTGGAGGTAAGCGGCTTGCCCGTTCCTTTTTCTCCGCCGGGCCCCGGCACCGGGCGGCGCCGCCGTTTATTTGGGTTCGGGATTCATTGTTGTGTTGGGATCGCTGCTGTTGGTTCGTCGAGCAGCTTTATTATTATTATTATCATTATTGTTATCACTCCCCCACAGTCGCCTCGGCCAGCCCCGTTTTTGCTCCCGGCACAGAGCCGAGGCCCGAGCCCCCGCGGGCTGCATTCACCTCTTTTCCGGGGGATAGTACCAGGTGTACATCTCGCCGATCACGGAGGACGGGTTCGCTATACCGAGGGGATCGTGGTCGTAGGCAAAGTCCTGTAGGGTGTTCCGTCCTCGTCGTAGACTTCATCTTCCAGCCTGGCAACGAGAGCGGCAAGAGGAGGGCGTCAGCCGGGCTCCGGTGGCCACCCGCCGGCCCAGCCGACCCGGGCGCCCCGTACAGCCTGCCCCATCCCTTCCCTGCGACCGCCCGCTCCCATCCCCTCCCTCCGCCTCCTCTGCGGGGCAGGACGACGGGGGAGGGAACAGACCTGCCGTCAGACGTGTTCCGAGAGAAGCCCCAAACATCCCCCCGCCCCCGGCCCGGCCCGGCCCGGCCCCGGGACCAGCCCCTCTCCGCCACAGCCGGTGCTTCCCGAGCGGAGCCCGCACAGGCTGCCGCGCACACGCAGCCACACGCATCCGCGTGCCAGGGGTTGGGCGGGAGAGGCAGGCTCCCCGGCGGGGACGGAGCGGGGGGCGGTAGCTGCCATCGCCGATGGGTGCGGGGGGCCGCACCCCGCTCCTCCCCGCAACGCCTGCCGGGCCGGGGGCGGGGGCTTCGTCTGGTGCTAGTTTTCGTTGAGTAGTGCCTCTACCCGCTGAGGCCTCGGCAGTTTGGGGGTGTGTGTGTGTGTGTGTGTCCCCCTCCGCCCCAGCCCACCCCCGCTCTCTGCAGCGCGATGTAGGTCACTGTACGTTACCGGCAGCTATTTCTGTCTGTGCGCCTTAGCGGGGCGATTAATAATAGATGCCGCTAAAGGCTTTCACTGCTAATTCAGGCGCTGGAGCGAAGGGAGCGGCTTGCTGCCGGCTAATGGCCCCGCAGCCCCTCTACCCAGGGAGGGGAAGGGGGCTGCTCTGCGCCAGCCCCGACAGGTCCCTTTTTTTGTGCTAGGACATCTCCGAGTCAACCCCTCCCCTCAAAGGGATACCGTCCTCGGACTGCCCTGCGCGCCTGGCATCGCCCCCCACTCATTCCCCTACACACGGCCGGGTCTTCCACGGGGCACCCCGGAACAGAGTCAAGCACCCGTGGCGCAGGACGACAGCACCGAACCTCAAAGCTCTTCTCAAGCCACGCAACACCGGTCTCCCGAGCAAGCTACAAAAAGGGGGCTGTCCCAGTCCGGGCACCCTGTGCCCCTACTCTCGGCTCAGTACAGGACACTGTGGCCGCTGGGGGCCCTCCAGTCCTGCCCGAAAGACAGTGGGGTCCAAACGCCCTCGGCTTCCGAGTGTAAAGGACCAGCACAGGCATCGCCCTGCGCTGCAGCCCCGCACAACTGCTCCCAACAGGCGCAGAAAACCAAACGGCTTTGTGACAGTTGTTTTGCCCCTTGAGAAGGGGGGCTGCACACCTACAGCCAGAGAGGCCGGGGTTGAACACCCGCCAGTTCCCGTGCCGCTGCACACACCGTGACAGCCCTCGCACATTGCAGCCCATGGCACCCGGACCCCCGCCCCGCTTTCCCCGGTCCGGAGAGCCAATGCTCGCCGTTCATCCTGGGCGACTGGGGCCGGGAGGGGGGCTGCTGCTGGGCCCCCTCGAGATGTGGCCGGTACGCAGCAGGACAGGTCCCCTCCACTTCCCCGGGGACAGAGGCTGCAGGGTCACCCCTCCGGGATCCCGGAGAGCGGTTCTAGGGCAAGCCAGCGCTGCAGCCCGGGAGGCGACAGCGGGGACCTCTTCGCCCTGTGACCCTACCGGCGGCTCCTACCCCGGGTCGGAGGGAGTGGGCACACAGCCTAAGTGCGGGGGGGTTGTTCTGGTGACTGCGCCCCACATCTCCTTCCGCTGTCGTCTCTGGTAGGAGTACCCTACCTTCAGCAAAGCCGGGGGGCAGAGGGGGCCTGAAGGGGTCCCGGCGCTCCAACCGGGCGGGGGGCGGACCTACCTGAGCGGCGGGTACTGAAGTCCGGCCGCCGGCGAACAGTAGACACTGCAGTGCATTATTATGCCATAGACCAGGAGTGCCAGGAGCGCTTTGCTACACATTGCCACTCTGTGCGGAAGGGAAAGGAAAAACGCTGTAAAAAAAAAAAAAAAAAAAAAAAAAAAGCCACCAAAAAAAACCCCCAAAAAACCCAACCCACAACCAAACCCAAAAAAAACCCAACACGAACGGGAAAAAGCACACCCCACGCCCCGCCAAGCCGCGGGCCGAGCCTGCAGCTCGGCCTCGAGGGGCAAGCGCCCTGGGCAGCCGGGGGATGCCGGCGTGAAGAGGAGCGGAGCGGTGCCCGTTGCAGAGCGGTGCCCGTTGCGGAGCGGTGCCCGTTGCAGAGCGCTGCCGCCGCCCGCTCCGTCGGTGCCCGCCCGCCTGCCCGCCCTCCCCGGCAGCACTGCAGGAAGGCCCGGCGAGCCGCCTCGTGTGCTTACCATTAAACTCTAAACACCCGGCACTATGAGCGTTCGTTTGCGAATAGAAAAGGGCAGGGCTTGGGGGGGGGGAAATAATAATTAAAAAAAAAAAAAAAAAAAGGAAAACCCCCAAAAAGACCCAAAACGAGGCGGGGGAAATCGAGCTTTCTCCCAAGTTGCAGCGGAGAGGAGTTAAAACCCTTGTGGCATCGTCTGTCTGATGGGCGAAGGAGATGAAGCAGACGCAAAAGCAGCAGTTTTAGTTGTTTGCTGGTTTTAGGGAAATCCGCTCAAAAAAAAAGAAAAAAAAGAAAAAAAGAAGAAGAGAGGATTACAAAAAACCGGGAGGAAAATAAAGTTCTCAGGTAGCAGCACAGATCTGGAGTGGAGTCTGCAAGGGAAGGGAGAAAGGGATGGAAAGAGACGCCGCCGGAGAAGGGGTGGCGGGGGAAGGGGAAGAGGGCGACGGGCGCGGAGGCGGAGAGCCGCGGGCTGGCTGCGTGCGATGTTGTCTTCCCCAGATTTCTCCCCTCACTGAGAGCCTTCAGCTTTCTCCTCTTCCTGCTCGGTGGCTCCAAACTTGACCAGCCTTCCGCAGCCCTCCGTCTGATACGCAATTAGCAACAAAACCTTTGCAAACAACCCGCTTCGGCGAGAGCCCTCTTCGTAAACATTTGCCTGCTTGTTACCTTAGAGGACGGGCAATATTGTTTGTGGCCCCCGTGGTGGTGTCCGGATTTTTATTCATGAATCAAATGTCTTTTTTTTTTTTTTTTATCGGTCTTTTTTCTCCCTTTTATTTTTTTTTCCTTCCCCCCCCAGTCACGTAATAATCGGGTATCAGAAAAGACGTCACCACCTCAATTCCTCAAGGAACACAGTTCTGTGTCGTCCTCAAAGATGAGCTTATCAGGAGTCATAAAGCTTCTCATAAACACCAACTCACACCTCCCCCTCCACCCCTCCCTTCTCCCCCCAAGAAATTAGGGGGGGAATCAAATCAACAACCAAGCAGCCACACGCAGAAACCCCCCAACAACCTACCCCCACTAACTCGCCACGGATGCTCGCCACGGGCAAGTTTCGCGTGCCGTGGGAAGGCACCTAGAGGTGTAGAAGAGCGGTTTGGGGTGATCGGGGGGCGGGGGGGGAAGGTGTGTCCCAAGACCAGGAGGGCTTCCCCGAAGTTTTGCTCCGTTTTGCTCCGCGAGACCACGTCACCCCCACGCCGGACCCCGGGGCCGCCGCCGGCAGCGGGGCCCCACGAAACCGCGCGGAGCTGGGCGCGCAGGCGGAGCAGTCCCAGCGCGGAACCCCACTTCCACCGAGATTTGTGCAGAAAGGGGATCTGCTTTTTGTCCTGACACCTCTCCCCCCCCCCCCCCCCCCCAATTTTCTTTCTTTTTTTTTTTATGTTTCTTTGGGGGGTGGTTGGTTTGTTGGTGGGTGGTGGTTTTTTTTGTGGTGGTGGTTGTTTTACGGGATTGTATTTATCTCATGACGCAAAATCCCCCCCGGGGAAACCAGCAGCGCCATAACCGCTCCGCCTGTGCCGCAGCCGCGGGGTCCGACGCACAGCCGCCACGGCCCGGGGGGTGGTGAGAACGGCTTTTTTCCACCTCCCTCCCCCAGTCTCTCACTCCCTCTTGGCCCGACCCTCTCTCCCCTCCCCGCCTTGTATGGAGACAGATGTGCGGCTCGCAGCGTCTGGCAGAGCAGGAGGGGAGACCTCCAGGAGGAGAGGGGAAATAAATTAAAAAAAAAAAAAAAGACGAAAGAAAGAAAGAAAAAAGAAAGAAAGAAGAAAGAAAGAAAGAAAAAGAAAGAAAGAAAGAAAGAAAGAAAGAAAGAAAGAACGAAGAAAGAAAGAAAGAAGAAAGAAAGAAAGAAAAGAAAGAAAGAAAGAAAGAAGAGAGGAAAGAAAGAGAGAGAGAAGGAAAGAAAGAAAGAAGGAAGGAAGATAGGAAGGAAAAAGAAAAAAGTTTGATTTGTCGGAGGGACTGGGAGGGAAATCCCTTCTCCGGGGACCTCCCGGCCGGCGGGATTTTTTTCCCCCAAGGGATGTGGCGAGCGCCGGGTGCTGACAACCGGCGGGCTCCCAGCCGGGGCCATCGCCTCCGCCCTCCCCTCCCGAAAAGCTGTGGCTGAACATCGGCCCCTCATTTCCAAGAACTACAGGCAGAGAAAAGGGCCACAGGGGCCGTGACTGCCCGTTGTGGTTATTTGGGATCATAAGCAGAGAGTTCGCAGCAGCGCTCAGGTGGATCTGCTGCCGCCCGCTCGGGTGGGCCGGCTGTGACACGGCGAGATGAGCTAACCGAGGGTAAATCGATTTCTCCGAACCGACAGCGACAAAACACGCCACGCAATTATATTCCGATTATAGCCAGTTAAAGTTTCAATGTTTTCCGGAGATAAAGGAAATTTAAGGTGAATGAACGATTCCCGCAGCAAGGGTCACCGACGCTGCGCCCTGGGGCCAGGACCCGGGACACGGTGGGACGCGGTCCCAGCTGCCATCCCGTACACGGTGCGGAGGAGCGGGCAGGACCCCCAGGAGGAGAAGGGCTCGGCGGGGCGGCTGCCGGAGCCACTGGGAAAGGGCCTGGCCCGCCCCGCCGCGGGACTCCCCCGCCACCGCCGCCGCCGGTCCGTGAGTGCAGGGCGACACCGTGTGGGCAGCGGCGCCCTCGCCGCCTCGCGTCCGCCGTCGGCGGGGCCTGAGCGCGCCGGGAGAGGCGGGCCCGGGGGTGTCGGGCCCGGGAGCGAGCCGCTGCCAGCTGCGGGAAGAGGTCAGCGGGGAAGGGCTGTCTCCTGCCAGCACCGGGCTCAAGGGGAGTTGTGGGGGGCTGTAACGTTTGAGAGGCTTTGGAGGCTGCTGGGTTTGGGGGGGGCTTTGAGATTGGTTTGGTTCAGGGAAGCTTTGAGGGATGTCAGGTGTGGGGGGCTGTCGGGTTTGGGGAGGGAGGGATTGTTTGTTGGTAACTGACCCTGTGGTAGGAGGGGTAAATATAGGGATTTCTGGACACAAGAGCAGCAGGAATTGTGTGGATGGCTTCGTTTTGCAGGCTTGAACAACAAGCTCAGCTGGGGAAGAAATGCTCCTTCTTTCCAAGGAGACTGGAATCGTGGGCAATACATTCTAATGCTGTTTGCACTCTAAGAAAAGGTACTTTCAGCCACTTTCTATTTATGCTGTCTCATTTCCTGCCCTCCCACCCCACTCCTTACAGGAAGCATCAGAACGCCTGAAGTAATGGGCATCAGAAGAGACGCAGCCTCCCATCAAACAGACCTGACCCTCCAGACCCCAGGGTGCAGCTGATGCCACCCCGGTGTACTGCACACACAGGAGTGATGCCGGGACGGCTCACAAAACCCCACAGCTTCCAGGCTCTTATTTAGGGAGAGTGAGTAACCCAGACATGATTCATGAGAATGCAAGTCTTGTGGCACCTCAGGCGACTCCATGGAGGTGGAGGTGCAGCATGGAGAGGCTGGTGGCACGACTTCAGTGTAGGGTGAGTAAGCGAAGGTTTAAATCCAGGTAAAACACTCTCACATGCAGGCTGAGGAGGATCTGAGTTCATAATGCTCCCCTCTAAGGCAAACTTCTGAGACAGCACTTGGAAGAAAGCCATGTTTTTCACTGGCAGAACTACAGGATCATAGAATCAACCAGGTTGGAAAAGACCTCAGAGATCAAGTCCAACCTGGCACCCAACACCTCAGGACTAACTAAGCCATGGCTCCAAGTGCCACATCCAATCCCCTCTTGAACACCTCCAGGTGTGGGGACTCCACCACCTCCCTGGGCAGCACAGCCAAGGGCCAATCTCTCTTGCTGGGAAGAACTTTCTCCTCACCTCCAGCCTAACCTCCCCTGGCACAGCCTGAGACTGTGTCCTCTTGTTCTGCTGCTGGGGGCCTGGGAGAAGGGACCAACCCCCACCTGGCTCCAACTCCCTGCAGGGAGTTGCAGAGAACAAGAAGGTCTCCCCTGAGCCTCCTCTTCTGCAGGCTAAGCAAGCCCAGCTCCCTCAGCCTCTCCTCACAGGGCTGTGCTCCAGACCCCTCCCCAGCCTCGTTGCCCTTCTCTGGACACCTTCAAGTGTCTCAATGTCCTTCTTAAACTGAGGAGCCCAGAACAGGTCACAGGACTCCAGGTGTGGCCTCAGCAGTGCTGAGCACAGGGGCAGAATGACCTCCGTGCTCCTGCTGGTCAGGGGACCATCCTTCTGCATGGATCAAAAGGCTCCTGCACGAAGAGTTCAGGTGAGTTTGTCCCCCAGTAGTGATCATTCGCTTGCATCTCTCATTTACAGACAGATACATGGCTTTATAAATCACTTGTCCTGCAAGCTCTAAAACATTCATTGACATCCACTGTCAGCAACTGAGAAAAAAAGAACACAAAAAGCAATCCCTGCACCAGGGTGAGCCCTTCCAGGCGTGGGCACAGAGATCTGTATCCCTCAATGCTCAGCTGAAAAGATTGGCCACTCTCTGGTGCCTCCCCAGCTTTGTTGCCCTTCTCTGGACATGTTCAAGTATCTCAATGTCCTTGTAAATTGAGGAGCCCAGAACTGGACACAGGACTCAAGGTATGGCCCAACCAGTGCCTTCATCTTTCTCCCACCACCTTAGATTAGACCTTTTAGTACCTGACTAAGCTATTTCAAATACCTATTTTGTTAACCAGAGCATAATACCTGCATAGGTATTTCAAGGGGAGCTCACATGCGCTGAGCCACGTTAAGCCTGCCCAGAACTGACTGCTCTAACACCTACTGACAACAGGTTTAAATCCAAAGGAACATATTTACTCCTGTACCATGATGGTTATCTTTCCCACATCTTAGAGAAATGCTTCTTTGGGGCATATTTGTGCATGGTTTATCAAAAATGCCACAAGTAATCCATCAGTCAGGAAGTGTAGTGGCCTGTGGAGCTGGAAGACCTCATGCACACTTGTTGGGATCTCCTTCTATGATCAGATGACTCGCCTGGTGGATGTGGGGCAGGCTGTGGATGTGGTCTACCTGGACCTCTGCAAGGCCTTTGACACTGTCCCCACAGCAAACTCCTGGCTGGCAGCCCCTGGCTTGGACAGCAGCACTCTGAGCTGGGTCAGGAACTGGCTGGAGGCTGAGCCCAGAGAGTGGTGGTGAATGGTGCCACAGCCAGCTGGCAGCCAGGCACCAGTGGTGTGCCCCAGGGAGCAGTGCTGGGCCCCAGCCTGGTCAATATCCTTATTGATGATCTGGATGAGGGCATTGAGTCCATCCTCAGTAAATTTGCAGATGACACCAAGCTGGGGGCAGGAGTTGATCTGCTGGAGGGCAGAGAGGCTTTGCAGAGGGACCTCGACAGGCTGCACAGATGGGCAGAGGCCAAGGGCAGGAGATTGAACACATCCAAGTGCCAGGTGCTGCACATTGGCCACAACAACCCCAGGCAGTGCTACAGGCTGGGGTCAGAGTGGCTGAGAGCAGCCAGGCAGAGAGGGACCTGGGGTTGCTGGTTGATTGTAGGCTGAGCATGAGCCTGCAGTGTGCCCAGGGGGCCAAGAAGGCCAATGGCATCCTGGCCTGTATCAGAAACAGTGTGGCCAGCAGGAGCAGGGAGGTCATTGTGCCCCTGTACACTGCACTGGTTAGGCCACACCTGGAGTCCTGTGTCCAGTTCTGGGCCCCTCCATTTAGGAAGGAGGTTGACTTGCTGGAAGGTGTCCAGAGAAGGGCAATGAAGTTGGTGAGGGTTTTGGAGCACAGCCCTGTGGGGAGAGACTGAGGGAGCTGGGCTTGCTTAGCCTGGAGAAGAGGAGACTCAGGGGTGACCTTATTGCTCTCTGCAACTCCCTGCAGGGAGGTTGTAGCCAGGTGGGGGTTGGGCTCTTCTCCCAGGCAGGCAGCACCAGAACAAGAGGACACAGTCTCAGGCTGCGCCAGGGGAGGTTTAGGCTGGATGTTAGGAAGAAGTTCTATACAGAGAGAGTGATTGCCCATTGGAATGGTCTGCCCATGGAGGTGGTGGAGTCACCATCATTGGAGGTGTTCAGGAGGAGACTTGCTGGGGTGCTTGGTGCCATGGTTTAGCTGTTTAGGTGGGTTGGATTGGTTGATGGGTTAGACACGATGATCTTGAAGGTCTCTTCCAACCTGGTGTATTGTATTGCATTGTATTGTATTGTATTGCATTGTATTGCATTGTGTCCAGCCACTCATATTCATCTCTTCTCCATATGTCCCACCTTAGCTGTGTATTTGAAAAGGAACCAGGCAGACTGATGGACCTGGAAGCTGTGATTTTACCAGGAAGGGACACATGTTGTGGCTTTGGTTCATTTGGGGTCTTTTTTCTGCCAGGATAGACAAGGACAGATTCTTCTTTCTGAAAACCAAACAACCCTGCCAGCTCAGCTCTCTCTCTCACACACATGCTATGACATTATCATCTGTCTTGCTCTTATCTCACTCCCTCACTTGGGAGAGCTTGGGGAACCCGCTGCAGACCGGTCTGCTGGTGAGTGCACACCTGCATCAGCTTCACAAACAGAAGACCAACCAGGGAGGTGGTGGAGTCCCCATCCCTGGAGGTATTTAAAAAGAGCCTGGCTGAGGCCCTTGGTGCCATGGTTGAGTTGATCTGGTGGTGCTGGGTGAGAGGTTGGACTTGATAATCTCAAAGGTTTTTCCAACCTGGTCTATTCTATTCTATTCTATTCTATTCTATTCTATTCTATTCTATTCTATTCTATTCTATTCTATTCTATTCTATTCTATTCTATTCTTTCATCTTTTCTTGGCTTTCCTCCTCCTCCTTCTCAACAGCTAGCCCCTAGGGAGAATGGACTTGTCAGAGGGGAGATTAACTCACCCATGAAGTTACTCAGGTGTAGCTAGCTCTCTGACTGGTGGCTGTGGTCCCTCTCATCACAGACTGCCTGGCAGAGAAACAGAAGTGGTGAAAGCTCACGCAAGGGAAGCTGGGGCTGGGTGGGGGGGACACACATACCAGCACTTCCAGCTCAGACATGGCACCTGCAGCAGAGGCTGGCAAGCCTGGCTTTCCTCATCGAGGCTCAGGGATAGAGAGAGCTGAAGTGACTCATTCACAGAGTCTGTATCCTTTTATCAAACCATCCCCTCTCATGTTTTCTCCAAGTAGAATCAGCAAAACATTTGGGCAGGCTGTGGGAAGCACTCACACCTGTGTGCTCTCCCTCGTCTGTTGCAGACTGAAGGAGCAAAGCTGAAACCCAGGCAGCTCATTCTGGGCAGGAAGTACCTGGGAGTAAAACAGAGGTCAACAAGCAGGGACAAGACTCTCTCAAGACACGAGAGAGGTAAGACGAGCCTTGTGGCTGGCAAGGTCACCAGTGCCCACCAGGCACTAGCAAAGTCTTTGTAAGGATAGAATGGAATGGAATGGAATGGAATGGAATAGAATAGAATAGAATAGAATAGAATAGAATAGAATAGAATAGAATTAACCAGGTTGGAAATACCTCAGAGATCAAGTCCAACCTCTCACCCAGCACCATCTGATCAACTCAACCATGGCACCAAGGCCTCAGCCAGGCTCTTCCTAACACCTCCAGGGATGGGGACTCCACCACTTCCCTGGGCAGCACAGCCCAAGGGCCAATCTCTATGGCTGGGAAGAACTTCTTCCTCACCTCCAGCCTAAACCTCCCCTGGCACAGCTTGAGACTGTGTCCCTCTTGTTCTGGGGCTGGGGGCCTGGCAGAAGAGACCAAGCCCCAGCTGGCTCCAACCTCCCTGCAGGGAGTTGCAGAGAGCAAGAAGGTCTCCCCTGAGCCTCCTCTGCTGCAGGCTAAGCAAGCCCAGCTCCCTCAGCCTCTCCTCCCAGGGCTGTGCTCCAGACCCCTCCCCAGCTCTGTTGCCTTCTCTGGACACCTTCCAGCAGCTCAGCATCTTCCCTGACCTGAGGAGCCCAGAGCTGGGCACAGGACTCCAGGGGTGGCCTCAGCAGTGCTGAGCCCAGGGCAGAAGGACTTCCCTGCTCCTGCTGGCCACACTCTTCCTGCTGCAGGCCAGGATGCCCTTGGCCTTCTTGCAGATCATACCTTGCTGACTTTTATTACTTTAATTATATTTCCAAGCAAGCAGTTAAGATTCTTCAGCATGTGCACTCTGAGGAAAAAGCAAAAAGCCTAGGATTTGTTAAGCCTTTGTGTGTGTGTGTCTGTGTGTGTGTGTATCTGTGTGTCTGTGTGTGTCTGTGTCTGCGTGTGTGTCTGAGTGTGTGTGTGTCTGTGTGTGTGTCTGTGTCTGCGTGTGTCTGAGTGTCTGAGTGTGTGTCTGTGTGTGTCTGTGTCTGCGTGTGTCTGAGTGTCTGTGTGTGTCTGTGTCTGCGTGTGTCTGAGTGTCTGAGTGTGTGTCTGTGTGTGTCTGTGTCTGTGTGTCTCTGTGTGTCTGTGTGTGTGTGTCTGTGTGTCTCTGTGTGTCTGTGTCTGTGTGTGTGTGTGTCTGTCTGTGTCTCTGTGTCTCTGTGTCTCTGTGTGTCTGTGTCTCTGTGTCTGTGTCTGTGTCTCTGTGTGTGTGTGTCTCTGTGTGTGTCTCTGTGTGTGTCTCTGTGTGTGTGTCTGTGTCTGTGTGTGTGTGTGTCCTTTTCTGAAGTGAGAAGGCAGCAGAGCGCTTCCCGGGGCAGGCGTGTGGTAGCACCAGGAGTGCAGTCACCCTGCTCTTGGCCCTGCTTAGAGCTCGTGGGGAGAGACCAGGTCAGTGGGATTTCCCACACAGCAGCTCAGTGTTCAGTCCCATGTGGCTGGCATCCTCCTCCTCTTTTCCAGTAAACGAAGCCAGATGCCAGTGACAACACAGAGGAGAAGGAAGAGTCATTCCCAGCCAAACACAAAGGCAAGAGAGGCACTTTCCAGAGGAATGAAAGGTCAGCCCGTGGAGTGGGTTCCAAAAGGAGACACCACCATGCTGTGCAGGGGACAGATCATTTCCCTGGCTGACCAGCAGATGCATTCATAACAAGGCAAGGAAAACCCCAACAAAACACTGACAACATAATTCACCTTCTGAAGGTTTAATACTGCAAAGGCCTGCTCCACACTCATGCCAGCAACCTGCAAGACATCACTAAAGGCACTGCTGTTCTGCAGAGCAGAGTAAAAGCTTTTAGCACTGGCAGCAGGTCAAGCTCTGCTCCCACTCCTGTTTCCATGGGGTTTGGTGTGCAGGGGAGGGTAAACCCTTCAGCAGATTGAACATGCAAAGCTTCACAGGATGCAGTCAAGCTACGATAATGACAAGTGATGGCCACAGTATTTCTGTATTCCAGGCTGCTTCAGGTGCAGCTGCAAGCCAGCACGAAGAGCAGGCACTGGCTTTGTACTAGAATAGAATAGAATAGAATAGAATAGAATAGAATAGAATAGAATGGAATGGAATGGAATGGAATAGAATAGAATAGAATAGAATAGAATAGAATAGAATAGAATAGAATAGAATAGAATAGACGAGGTTGGAAGAGACCTTCAAGATCATCGTGTCCAACCTATCACCCAACACCACCTAATCAACTAAACCATGACACCAAGCACCCCATCAAGTCTCCTCCTGAACACCTCCAGGGATGGGGACTCCACCACCTCCCTGGGCAGCCCATTCCAATGGGCAATCACTCTCTCTGTGTAGAACTTCTTCCTAACCTCCAGCCTAAACAGCCTGGCACAGCCTGAGACTGTGTCCTCTTGTTCTGGGGCTGGGGGCCTGGCAGAAGAGACCAAGCCCCAGCTGGCTCCAACCTCCCTGCAGGGAGTTGCAGAGAGCAAGAAGGTCTCCCCTGAGCCTCCTCTGCTGCAGGCTAAGCAAGCCCAGCTCCCTCAGCCTCTCCTCCCAGGGCTGTGCTCCAGACCCCTCCCCAGCTTTCTTGCCCTTCTCTGGACATCTTCCAGCAGCTCAATGTCCTTCTTAAACTGAGGAGCCCAGAACTGGACGCAGGACTCCAGGGTTGGCCTCAGCAGTGCTGAGCACAGGGCAGAAGGACTTCCCTGCTCCTGCTGGCCACACTCTTCCTGATGGCCAGGATGCCCTTGGCCTTCTTGGCCACCTGGGCACACTGCTGGCTCATGTTTAGGTGGCTGTCCACCACTACCCCCAGGTCCCTCTCTGCCTGGCTGCTCTCAGCCACTCTGCCCCCAGCCGGGAGCACTGCCTGGGGTTGCTGTGGCCAAAGTGCAGCCCCTGGCACTTGGATTCGTTGAATGCCATCCTGTTGGCCTCTGCCCATCTGCCCAGCCTGGCAAGGTCCCTCTGCAGAGCTCTCCTAGCCTCTAACAGATCAAGTCCTGCCCCCAGCTTGGTGTCATCTGCACATTCACTGCTGATGGATTCAATGCCCTCCTCCATATCATCACTAAAGATATTGACCAGGCTGGGGCCCAGCACTGCTCCCTGGGGCACACCACTGGTGCCTGGCTGCCAGCTGGCTGTGGCACCATTAACCAGCACTCTCTGGGCTCAGCCTCCAGCCAGGTCCTGTGTGGCAGAATTTTGGGTGCACCCTTAGAATCACAGAATCACATTCAGGTTGGAAAAGACCCTCAGGATCACCAAGTCCAACCAATAACCCTACTTTACTGGAGTCACCCCTAAACCATATCCCCAAGCACCACATCCAAATCCCCTTCAAACACATCCAGGGCTGGTGACTCCACCACCTCCCTGGGCAGCACATTCCAATGCCTGACCACTCTTGCTGGGGAATAATGTTTCCTACTGTCCAGTCTAAACCTACCCAGTCACAGCTCGAGGCCATTCCCTCCTGTTCTGTCACCGATTACCTGTGAGAAGAGGCCAGCACCAAGCTCTCTCCTATGTCCTCTGAGGCAGAAGCAGCAGTGGGACTGCCACGTGCCTTTGTCCACAAACTCAAACCCCTCTGTAGCTCTGAGGTATCGCTAATGGCAGAGCTGAAGTTATTCATAGTTTAGATTTACCAGAAATAGTTGGAACAAATTAATAATGAATTAGAACATTTCTGACCATGGCAGGAGCGAGGGGGAATAAATAGAATCATCCATAGTTTCCTATTACAAAGCAGTGTGCAGCCTATTACCAAACACTCATTTGGCGCTGCCTGTGCGGGAAAGCCGTGGCAGGGTCCCTGGCTCCTGACAGCGTGGCTCAATCCGGTCTGGTGGGGGCAAGGCTGTGTAGAAGCAGGCCAGGGTGGGCAGGTGAGGACCCTCCCAACGGGGGTGAATCCCAGCTCAATAGTTCCAATTAACCACGCTGAGGACAAGAGAAGCAGGTCAGGCGGAGCCTGGCGAGCGTCGGCCAGAAGCGCAGGTCGTGAGGGGAGGAGAGCAAAGTCTGCCTCGTCAAGGGAGAGAGGAAAGAGGTTTGGCTCGGCACCGAAGCCAGCCTGCCTCACAGAGCTGCAGTCACGGCATCACAGAATCAACCAAGTTGGAAAAGACCTCCATCAAGTCCAACCGATCTCCCAGCCCTAACGAATCAACTAGACCACGGCACCAGCCCGTGCTGGCCACAGCCATGATTGCCCCAGGCAGGCGTGGAAGCCCCTCACGTAGCTTAGCTCCCTGCTATGTGCACCGAGCTGGGCTTGGCCTGCATCCCTTCGGGGTGCAGGGTGGGCCTCTGCTCGGCCGGGCACGTAGCTGTGCAAAAACAAAGGTGACAGCCCCGGGGCTGGGTGTGCCGACCTCTGTGCCAGCAGCCGACTGCACAGCAGGCACTGGGGCCACCAGCCAGACCCTGGGGCCAGGAGCCAGCGTTTTGCCTTTTGGATCCAGAATTGGGCCTTTTAGCTGCCAGCATAGCTAGACCTGCAGAAAGCACCAGGACATTTGTACAGCAGCTGTCCCCAGCTCGGCTCAGAGCTGGATCCCTCTGCCAGCAGCCAACACAGACTGCCCCTGCTCTGGCTGTGTGAGGCCAGGGGCTGTTTGTCTTAGCACCCAGCTGCCCCTGCTCTGGCTGTGTGAGGCCAGGGGCTGTTTGTCTTAGCACCCAGCTGCCCCTGCTCTGGCTGTGTGAGGCCAGGGGCTGTTTGTCTTAGCACCCAGCTGCCCCTGCTCTGGCTGTGTGAGGCATGGGGCTGTTTGTCTTAGCACCCAGCTGCCCCTGCTCTGGCTGTGTGATGCCAGGGGCTGTTTGTCTTAGCACCCAGCTGCCCTGCTCTGGCTGTGTGATGCCAGGGGCTGTTTGTCTTAGCACCCAGCTGCCCTGCTCTGGCTGTGTGAGGCATGGGGCTGTTTGTCTTAGCACCCAGCTGCCCCTGCTCTGGCTGTGTGATGCCAGGGGCTGTTTGTCTTAGCACCCAGCTGCCCCTGCTCTGGCTGTGTGATGCCAGGGCTGTTTGTCTTAGCACCCAGCTGCCCCTGCTCTGGCTGTGTGAGGCATGGGGCTGTTTGTCTTAGCACCCAGCTGCCCCTGCTCTGGCTGTGTGATGCCAGGGGCTGTTTGTCTTAGCACCCAGCTGCCCCTGCTCTGGCTGTGTGATGCCAGGGGCTGTTTGTCTTAGCACCCAGCTGCCCCTGCTCTGGCTGTGTGAGGCATGGGGCTGTTTGTCTTAGCACCCAGCTGCCCCTGCTCTGGCTGTGTGATGCCAGGGGCTGTTTGTCTTAGCACCCAGCTGCCCCTGCTCTGGCTGTGTGAGGCATGGGGCTGTTTGTCTTAGCACCCAGCTGCCCCTGCTCTGGCTGTGTGATGCCAGGGCTGTTTGTCTTAGCACCCAGCTGCCCTGCTCTGGCTGTGTGAGGCATGGGGCTGTTTGTCTTAGCACCCAACTGCCCCTGCTCTGGCTGTGTGAGACCAGGGCCTGTTTTAGCCCCCAGCTGCCCCTAGCTGCCAGTCTCTGGGCATGTTTAAGGGCCAAAGCCTGTAATTCTAAGGCAGCACCACTGGCTTTAAATTTATTTATTTGTTAATCCATTTAAGTTCACCAAAGGACTTGAGTCTACTTAGCCTAAAGGCTTATGGGTGATTCTTAGTTTTTGTATTTAAGATAGCACAAAGAATTTCTTGTCTGTGGCCTTATGGCTTGATCCATCTCTATCCCCTAATAAAATGCATTTCTGTAGCAGCTGAGGCAATTAATCACTTAAACAGAATTGGATTACAATCTCCATTACTCGAAAAAGAAATCTTTCAAGTCAGTCTCGCTGCCTTTCTGAAAGATCCTAAGCCTCTGCAGCCATTCTTGGCCCTGCTTTATTGCAAAGGTCAGGCTGGATGTTCGTAATGGCCTCTCCTAATGTCAGAAATCAGTCTCTGACCCTTCTAATGCCACACAGGAAAGAGCCTCATGGATTTCAGACAGAACTGCTCTGCATTGATTGGAGCTTCTCATTACAAATGAAGGCTGTCTGCAGAAACTCCCATGTGATGTCACAACTCTAGGTACGTGCTGTTGAACCCGTTATGCCAATCCCACTGCCCTTGGTCCTTTTGAATTTCATAGGGGCTTACAGAGCTAGCTCAACACAACCAGAAATTGCCAGGACACTGTTACAGTTTGAAGGGGGAACTTTAGCCTAGATCCTGAGAGTAAAATATATTGCCATTGGATGCAAAAGGAAAATAGTCATAGAAGCATAGAAGAGAATCATAGAATCAGCCAGGTTGGAAAAGACCTCTCAGAGATCATCAAGTCCAGCCTATCACCCAACACCCAACACCTCCTGACAACTGAACCATGGCTTCAAGTGCCACATCCAATCCTTTTTTGAACACCTCCAGTGATGGTGACTCCACCACCTCCCTGGGCAGCACATCCCAATGGCCAATTACTCTTTCTATGGAATCATAGAATAGAATAGAATAGAATAGAATAGAATAGAATAGAATAGAATGGAATAGAATGGAATAGAATAGAATGGAATGGAATGGAATGGAATGGAATGGAATGGAATGGAATGGAATGGAATGGAATAGAATAGAATGGAATGGTATAGAATGGAATGGAATGGAATGGAATGGAATGGAATGGAATGGAATGGAATGGAATGGAATAGAATAGAATGGAATGGAATAGAATAGAATAGAATAGAATAGAATAGAATAGAATAGAATGGAATGGAATGGAATGGAATGGAATGGAACGGAATGGCATGGCATGGCATGGCATGGAATGGAATAGAATGGAATGGAATGGAATGGAATGGAATGGAATGGAATGGAAGGGCTAGAATAGAATATAATAGAATGGAATGGAATAGAATAGAATAGAATAGAATAGAATAGAATAGAATAGAATAGAATAGAATAGAATTCGATCAGCCAGGTTGGAAAAGACCTCAGAGGCTACCGAGTCCAACCAGTGCTAAGGTCTATATAATTCATTGGCTTGCTAATGGGGATGGAGAGCAGAGTCATAAACAGTTCTCTCCCTTTTCTTCTTCTGTCATTTCTGCTTAAAACTTCTCCCTCTCTCTCCCATGGCCTTGCCAGGCTTGTCTCTCTTTTGATTACTGTGTGAGGTAACAGGAAGGAGGGAGGGAGTGGGGGAGGAGGTAACCAGGTCTCCTGGATCTGTTCAGGGGAGTCTGAGGGGTCTCTGTGTTCTGGAGTCCCCATCCCTGGAGGTGTTTAGGAAGAGCCTGGCTGAGGCCCTTGGTGCCATGGTTGAGTTGATCAGATGGTGCTGGGTGATAGGTTGGACTGGATGATCTCAAAGGTCTATTCTGGTTAATTCTATTCTATTCTATTCTATTCTATTCTATTCTATTCTATTCTATTCTATTCTATTCTATTCCATTCCATTCCATTCCATTCCATTCCATTCCATTCCATTCCATTCTATTCTAAATATGCATCTATTGGACATCTATCCTATATTTTGTACATATTCACTGCATTTCACCTATCTAGATTGCAATTTGCTTGCAAATGTAGCTTCATTTTCTTCCATCCCAAACTGAGCTGCTCTGTAGATTTTATTTTGGGGGTGATTCTCAAAAGTGAGTTGGGGGATGATTCCTAAACCCACCAGAGACACTGCAAGACTAAACCTTCTCTTTTTGGCCCCTGATATTGAACTTCTGCAGGTAACTGGATTGGTCAACGGTAACAAAACCAAACCGAGCAAAAAAACCCCAAACTGTGCAATATTAGAATAGAATAGAATAGAATAGAATAGAATAGAATAGAATAGAATAGAATAGAATAGAATAGAATAGAATAGACCAAACCAGGCTGGAAAGTACCTTTGAGATCATCCAGTCCAACCTCTCACCCAGCACCATCTGATCAACTCAACCATGGCATCAAGAGCCTCATCCAGGCTCTTCCTAAACACCTCCAGGGATGGGGACTCCACCACCTCCCTGGGCAGCACAGCCCAAGGGCCAATCTCTGTTGCTGGGAAGAACTTCTTCCTCACCTCCAGCCTGAACCTCCCCTGGCACAGCTTGAGACTGTGTCCTCTTGTCTGAGCTACAAGGCACATACTGAGATGTGGGTACAGAGTTCTGTTTATGAAAGAGTCAAACTGAATTCAGTACTGAGCCAATTCTCCTAAACCCCTCATGTCATAGTTTCAGGGAAGAAACTTGCCTCTGCCTCTAGGTAAAAGACAGGCTGACCACAGAACCACTCTATGCGGGTTAGGAAGTGGCTGGAGGGCTGAGCCCAGAGAGCTAAGAAAGATTGGCCGTTGGAATGTGCTGCCCAGGGAGGTGGTGGAGTCCCCATCCCTGGAGCTGTTCAAGAGGGGATTGGATGTGGCACTTGGTGCCATGGCCTAGTTGTGAGGTCTGTTGGGACAGGTTGGACTTGATGATCCTTGGGTCTCTTCCAACCTTGGTTATACTGTGATACTGTGATATACTGTGATACTTGGAGCCATGGTTGAGTTAGTCAGGAGGTGTTGGGTGACAGGTTGGAGTTGAAGACCTTTGAGGTCTTTCCCAACCTTATTGATTCTATGAGTCTAAACTAAAACTCGTGAAACACACATTGCTCACCAGCAAGAAGGAGGTAACCAAAGGAGGTAAACTGCAACTGAGCAAAAGCTGTTCTGCAAAAGAAATCTTCCCCCTGCTGCAGTGAATAATTCTGCTACCTGTTACACTCAAGTGTAGGTGGTGTCCTGCCTTGATTTTCCTGGGGGTGGAGAGGAGTCAGAATTGTTGTCCTCATGTGTGCACTGCTGCTCTGGAGCACAGCACTGGGCAGTGGCAGCACAGTCACAGGAAAAGGGCTGCAAAGCTCCCAAGCCCTGATGCATGAACCTGAAGCCTTAAAGCTTGCCTTAGGGTGTGAAGTACAGGGTCCAGCGATTCCCTCATGCCTTCTGCAGGGTCCAGTGATTCCCTCATGCCTTCTGCAGGGTCCAGTGATTCCCTCATGCCTTCTGCAGGGTCCAGTGTTTCCCTCATGCCTTCCAAATCTGCATTTGGGTTCATTAAATCAATAGGAAATACTTTTTTGGGCTCATTGCTCCTCCATTTCTACAGACACCACCCAGGGTTGGGGACAAACCCCCCCAGGATGGTTATGAAACTGAAAAACAGTAACTGGGAGCAGTGCTCCATAGCATCAAATCCCTGCAGCATTCTGTGCTGTGCTGTGTTAGTCCTGAGCCTAAATGAGCCTGCAATGAAAGGGGAGCTCATCTTGAAGAAGAAAATAGCTTCTCTGCTCCAGTTAGGTGACACAAGCCTGGAAGGGCACAGAGATATGAAAGTCTAATTTATATATATATATAAAATAGTATCATAGTATCAGTCAGGGTTGGAAGGGACCACAAGGATCAGCCAGTTCCAACCCCCCTGCCATGGGCAGGGACACCCCACACTAGATCAGCCTGGCCACAGCCTCATCCAGCCTGGCCTTAAACATCTCCAGGGATGGGGCCTCAACTACCTCCCTGCACAACCCATTCCAGGGCTTCACCACTCTCATGGGGAAGAACTTCCTCCTCACCTCCAGCCTCAATCTCCCCACCTCCAGCTTCATTCCATTCCCCCTGGTCCTATCACTATCTGAGAGCCTGAGAAGTCCCTCCCCAGCCCCCCTGTAGCCACAATGAGGTCACCTGGGATCCTTCTCTTCTCCAGACTGAACAGCCCCAACTCCTTCAGTCTGTCCTCACAGGAGAGGTGCTCCAGCCCTCTGATCATCCTCGTGGCCCTGCTCTGGACACCTTCCAGCACCTCCAGATCCCTCTTGTAATAGGGGCTCCAGAACTGGAGGCAGGGCTCCAGGTGGGGTCTCACCAGAGCTGAGCAGAGGGGGAGAATCCCCTCCCTTGCCCTGCTGGCCACACTTCTCCTGCTGCAGCCCAGGCTCTGATTGGCTTTCCGGGCTGCAAGTGCACATTGAGAGCTCCTGGGGAGCTTCTCCTCCCCCAGCCCCCAAGTCTCTCTCCTCAGGGCTGCTCCCCAGCCAGTCCCTGCCCAGCCTGGATTTGTGCCTGGGATTGCCTCGCCCCAGCTGCAGGACCCTGCCCTTGGTCTTGTTGAAGCTCCTGAGGTTGGCTTGTGCCCACCTCTCCAGCCTGTCCAGGTCCCTCTGGATGGATCCCTTCCCTCCAGCCTGTCTGCTGCACCTCACAGCTTGGTGTCATCAGCAACCTGCTGAGGGTGCACTCAAATGTATTTATAAATATTTGACCAGAGGAAAGAATGGAGACAACAAGAGGGGGTTGTGAAGTTTCTCTTTTCAGATGTTTTTTTTTTTTTTGTGGAAGGAGCAAAGTGGAACAAAGCTGGGCACAGTTCTTGAATTCCACAGAGATCTGTGAGCAAAGCACTTAGAAGTGCTTTAATTCACAGCTCCAGCCTTGCCTTTGCTGAGCAGTGCACAGCTGTGACTCCCAGGGAACTACTGCCCATCGCTAAGCACAGCCTCACACAGCATTAGGGGTTGGAAGGGACCTCCAGAGATCATCCAGTCCAACCCCCCTGCCAGACCAGGGGCACCCAGGGCAGGGCACACAGGAACACATCCAGGTGGGGTTTGAATGCCTGCAGAGAAGGAGACTGCTCAACCTCTCTGGTTGCCTGCTCCGGGGCTCTGGCACCCTCGCAGTGACAAAGTTTTTCCTTATGTTCACATGGAACCTGTTATGCTCCAGCTTGCAGCCCTTGCCCCTGTCCTTGGCCATCCCTGAGCAGAGCCTGGCTCCAGCCCTGCACATCTTTATCCCCAGCAATGAGGGCAGCCCTCAGGCTGCTCTGCTCCAAGCTCCAAGCCCCAGCTCCCTCAGCCTGGCCTCACAGGGAGATGTTCCACTGCCTGCAGCAGCTCTGTGGCTCTGCTCTGGACTCTCTCAAGCAGTTCCCTTGAGGTCCTTCTTGAGCTGAGTGGGACACAATATTCTAGATGTGGCCTCTCCAGGGCAGAGCAGAGGGGCAGAACCCCTCTGGGCCTACTCACCACACCACTTCTAATCCACCCCAGGATGCCCTTGGCCTTCCTGGCCACAAGGGCACATTGCTGGCTCACAGGCATCCCACCAGGACCCCCAGGACCCTTTCCCCAGGGCTGCTCTCCAGCAGGTCAGGCCCCAACCTGTCCTGGTCCATGGGGTTTGTTCTTTCCCAGGTGCAAAACTCTATGCTTGCCCTTGCCATATTTCATTACATTTCTCCCTGCCCAACTCTGCAGCCTGTCCAGGTCCTGCTGAATGGCAGCACAGCCTGAGGGGGTGTCAGCCATTCCTCCCAGGTCTTGTGTCATCTGCAAACTGGCTGGCAGTGCCCTCTGTTCCCTCATCCAGGTAGCTGATTAATTGATTGGCCAGCACTGGTCCCACTCCCACTGAGCCCTGAGGACTGCCACTAGACACAGGCCTCCAACTAGACTCTGTCCTATTGACCACAACTCTCTGACTTCTTCCTCTGTGCTGGACCTGTTTAGAAACTTGCAAGTTTTCAATATGTAAGTACAAGAAATGGGAGTGTTGAGTGTTTGCCTTCCTTGGGCCTGGGCTGCTCATGGCACCTGCACAGCACTGGGTACCTTCAGATTGTCTCTAACCAAAATGCTTAGGCAGAGGGTAGGAGCTCTGCTCTGTTCTGCCAAGGGGAGATGGAAACTCCTAAACTCCCTGCAAGTGTGTTTCAAGGAAAGCCCTAGCTGTGAGCGAAGCAGTACAGCACAGGAACAGTACAGCTCGTCTGCCCTCTGCTGCCTGCTTCATTAACCCAGCTCCAGATTCTCTCTCTTTCTAGCACATCCTCATCAGTCCTGTTTGCTTTGGCAGAAGCAGCAGCAGTGCAAGAGAGAATCAGAGAATGGTCCAGACTGGGAGGGACATCGAAAGCTCCTCCAGTCCAACCTCCCTGCAGCCAGCAGGGACATCCCCAACTAGATCAGGCTGCCCAGGGCCTCATTGAGCCTCACCTTGAATATCTCCAGGGAAGGAGCCTCAACCACCTCCCTGGGCAACCTGTCCCAGTGTTCCACCACCCTCAAGTAAAGAATTTGTTCCTCACATCCAATCTCAATCTGCTCTGCTCTAGTTTGAAGCCATTGCCCCTCATCCTGTCCCTGCAGGCCTTTGCAAACAGTCTCTCTCCATCCTTCTTGTAACCTACTTGAGGTGCTGGCAGGTTGTTATTAGGTCTCCCCCCAGCCTCCTCCAGGCTGAATACCCCCAGCTCCCTCAGCCTGTCCTTGCAGCAGAGGTGCTCCAGCCCCCTGATCATTTCCATGGACCTCCTCTGGACCATCCATCCATCCATCCATCCACTCATCCATCCATCCACTCATCCATCCACTCATCCATCCATCCATCCACTCATCCATCCACCCATCCATCTACCCACCCATCCATCTGTCCATCCATCCACTCATCCATCCATCCACTCATCCATCTATCCATCCACTCATCCATCCATCCATCCATCCATCCATCCATCCATCCACCCATCCACTCATCCATCCATCCATCCATCCATCCATCCATCCATCCATCCACTCATCCATCTATCCATCATCATCCATCCATCCATCCATCCATCCATCCATCCATCCATCCACTCATCCATCCATCCATCCATCCATCCATCCATCCATCCATCCACCATCCACTCATCCATCCATCCATCCATCCATCCATCCATCCATCCATCCATCCATCCACTCATCCATCTATCCATCCATCCACTCATCCATCCATCCATCCATCCATCCATCTATCCATCCATCCCCTCATCCATCCATCCATCCATCCATCCATCCATCCATCCATCCATCCACCCATCCATCCACCCACCCATCCATCCTCCATCCATCCATCCATCCATCCATCCACCCACCCATCCATCCATCCATCCATCCATCCATCCACCCATCCATCCCCCCATCCATCCCCCACCCATCCCCCATCCCATCATGCCCCATCCACCCCCCGCCCCACTCTGCCAAACGTCCCAGGTGCCCCGTGTCCAGCAGAGGCATCGTGCATACATCAAGGAGGTGCTTATCTGTGAGAGAAAACCCCCAACAGCTCCCCAGCTTTGCTCCCACCATGGTGGCACCACGGGGTGGTTGCAGGCGGCTTTTGCAGTCTCCTGCATCAGCAACTCTCTCGTTTTGCTGGCTGCTGGATCTGTTGGAGGTTATGCGGGGAGCAGAGATACTGCAAGAGCCGAACTGGGAACGTCTGCTGCTCGTTTGGCCTCTTGCACCTCCACTGCATCTGACCAGTTCCAGCACTGTGGGCACAGGGCACGCTTGCACCAGCAGGCACTGGGGCTCTGGCCAACCTAGCCAAAGGCTCAGCACTCTACTGTGTTTTGCAAAGCATCTTCGGATGCCGCTGAGCCTGCAAGAGCCGACAAGCGCTGGCACTCTCACAGGGCACCCGAGTGAAGACAAGAAGGGAGGATTTGTGCAGGAGCAGGTTCAGGAGGGACAGGGATCTGCTGGAGAGAGTCCAAGGGAGAGATACCACTCTCCTACCACCAGGGACTGGAACACTGCCCTGTGAGGAGAGGCTGAGAGCCCTGAGGCTGTTCAGTCTCTCACCACCCTCATGGGGAACACCTTCTTCCTAACATCCAATCTCAATCTTCCCACTTCTAGTTTTGTTCCATCCCCCCCAGTCCTATCCCTCCCTGACACCCTCACAAGTCCCTCCCCAGCTTTCCTGTAGCCCCCTTCAGATCCTGGAAGGCCACAATTAGGTCTCATCACAGCCTTCTCCTCTCCAGCCTGCACAACCCCAACTCCCTCAGTCTGTCCTCACAGCAGAGCAGCTCCAGCCCTCTGCTCCTCCTCGGGGCCCTTCTCTGGACACCTTCCAGCCCCTCCAGAGCCTTCCTGGCACAGAGGCTCCAGAACTGGACCCAGAGCTGCAGCTGTGGTCTCAGCAGAGTGGAGCAGAGGGGCAGAATCCCCTCCCTGGCCCTGCTGGCCAACATCAGTCAGTCCCACCCCCCCTTCCATGGGCAGGGACACCTCACACTGCAGCACGTTGCTCAGAGCCACATCCAGCCTGGCCTTCAATACCTCCAGGGAGGAGGCTGCCACCACCTCCCTGGGCAACCTCTGCCAGTGTCCACCTGCCACACTGGGGTGGGGCTGAGCCTTCGG
Source organism: Colaptes auratus (assembly GCA_015227895.2). NCBI lineage: Eukaryota > Metazoa > Chordata > Aves > Piciformes > Picidae > Colaptes > Colaptes auratus. The sequence goes on from CM037636.1 coordinate 6,479,109, forward strand.
GCACTTCTCCCCCAGGCACATTAGGGGGCCCTTGAATCATGCCAAGGGATGAAGCAGATCGGTGTTGGGGGGGAGGAGGGGGAGCAGCACGGCTGCCCATGGCTCAGCCCTGAGGCACGCAGAGAATCTCTCCTCCCAGGGCGGGCACAGGGCGCTCTGAGGGAGCCCCAGGGCTGCCCGCGGTGAGAAAACCATTCTCCTGTTCTCTCCTGGTGCCTTACGAAAAGCCTCTGCCAGGGAGGAGCTCTTCACACCACAGAAGCCTCTTAAAAGCATCTTGCCAGCACAAAAGCGACACTTCCAGCAGCTGCCCCTGACAGGATTGTGAGCCTGCAGATTCTGCAAGGCAGCTCCTTCCTTTTTGTAACTTTGGAGGGTTGGGTTGGTTTGGGGGGGGGGGGGTTTGGGGGGGATTGCTTGGGGTTTTGGGGGGGGGGTTGGTTTGGGTTTGTGTCTCAGTCCAGAGAGGGAAAGAGACTCAGTTCTGGGGGTGCTGATCAACTGTTCCTGAGGGGGTCTGGAGCCAGGCCAAGGGGGAATGGTTTGGAGCTGAGGCAGAGCAGGGTCAGAGTGGAGCTGAGGAAGAAGCTGTTGAGTGTGAGGCTGCTGAGCCTCTGGCCCAGCTGCCCAGGGAGGCTGTGGCTGCCCTCCTGCCTGGGAGCGCTCAAGGCCAGGCTGGATGAGGCCCTGAGCAGCTGAGTGTGGCTGAGAGGTGTCCCTGGGCATGGAGGGGAGGTTGGAGCAGATGAGGTCTGAGCTCCCTTCCAACCTGAGCCATTCTATGATCTTAATGACCATGGTGGTCTTAGGTTGATGGCCGAACTTGATGACCTCAGAGGTCATTTCCAACTGGAACCCCAGGCAGTGCTACAGGCTGGGGTTGAGTGGTTGGAGAGCAGCCAGGCAGAAAGGGACCTGGGGGGACTGGTGGATAGTAGGCTGAACATGAGGCAGCAGTGTGCCCAGGGGCCAAGAAGGCCAAGGGCATCCTGGCCTGCAGCAGGAAGAGTGTGGCCAGCAGGAGCAGGGAAGTCCTTCTGCCCTGTGCTCAGCACTGCTCAGGCCACACCTTGAGTCCTGTGTCCAGCTCTGGGCTCCTCAGTTTAAGAAGGACATTGAGACACTTGAAGGTGTCCAGAGAAGGGCAACAAGGCTGGGGAGAGGCCTTGAGCACAGAGGCTGAGGGAGCTGGGCTTGCTTAGCCTGGAGAAGAGGAGGCTCAGGGAGACCTCATTGCTCTCTGCAACTCCCTGCAGGGAGGTTGTAGCCAGGTGGGGGTTGGTCTCTTCTGCCAGGCCCCCAGCACCAGAACAAGAGGACACAGTCTCAAGCCTCCCTCTGATTTTAACCCACAGGCTCTCAATCACAGACTCACAGTATCACCAAGGTTGGAAGAGACCTCAAAGATCATCGAGTCCAACCTGTCACCACAGACCCCATGACTAGACCATGACAAGAAGTGCCACATCCAGTCCCTTCTTGAACACCTCCCAGGATGGGGACTCCACCACCTAATCCCTTCATCCTCCACCTCAAGTTCTGTGGCAAAGAGCGACTCCCTAATATACAGAGCCACCCCTCCTCCTCTTCTCCCTCACCTGTCTCTCCTAAAGAGCCTGTAGTTTAGGCTGAAGTTTAGGCTGGAGGTGAGGAGAAAGTTCTTCACTGAGAGAGTCATTCGCCATTGGGCTGTGCTGCCCAGGGAGGTGGTGGAGTCACCGTCCCTGGAGGTGTTCAAGAGGGGATTGGACATGGCACTTGGTGCCATGGTCTAGTCATGAGGTCTGTGGTGCCAGGTTGGACTCGATGATCTTTGAGGTCTCTTCCAACCTTGGCGACTCTGTGCTTTGGTGATTCTTTTGAATATTCCCGTGCTGTGAAATGAGAGGCACAAAGGAGGCCAAAATATCAACAGCTAGGCTATTGATTACACAAATAAAGTGGGTGGATCAGAAAGGGAGAGAGAGAAAAGAGAGAGGGAGAGAGAAAATAGAGAGGGAGAGAGAGAAAAGAGAGAGGGAGAGAGAGAAAAGAGAGAGAGAAGAGGAAAGGAATTATATTACCACACCCCTCACCGCCCCCAAGTCAGTTTGAGTCTGTGGAGGAAAGGTGCTGCAGGAGATGTCGGGTCTGTAGAGGAAGGGTGCTGAGGCTTTGGCTGTAGAAGGGATGTGGTCCTCTGGGCAGCCTCTTCAGCTCCATGAGATGCAGCAGGCGGAACTTAGGACACAGAGAGAGGTTTCTGCTTCTTCCAGGCTCCATGGGGATGTCTCTGTCATTTTTCCTCTCCTGTTTTGCTTCGGGGCAGCATTGCCCCGGGCTTTTCCTTCTCAGCAGCATTGTCCTTCTCCCGTGTTTTCCTTCATCTGTGCTTTCCTTCTCCTGTGTTTTTGGTTTCTCTTGAGCCAGCAGCTGCTCAAGTCTTTTACACAGTTTTCAGTCCTCAGCTATGTGTCCAAGTATTGCCCCTCAGGAAATCAGGGGCCAGGTGGTGAATCCTTTGTCCCACCATCCTCCCTTTCCGGGGTACCCGATGGGTGGAGGTTATTTGTCTTCCTCAGCCCATTGTTGTGAGGCCAGCTGTGGTGCAGAGAGCAATGTTGTCTTTGCTCCTTCCCAAGAGCCGTTATCCCGTGGCTCTGCCCAACACTCATCAGCTGTTGTCTGGGCAAGCAGCAAGGGGGATTCTGTCTTTGGTGAGTGTTTGGGTCTATAAAAGGATATATTAATGTTCAATAAAAGGATATATTAATGTTCAATAAAAGGATATATTAATGTTCGATAAGCAGAGCGATTAATAAAATATTAATAATTTTATTAATCACCAAAAAAATTACCACAAAAAAATATTAAATAAAACCTATTTACAGGTTCGAGGGGTTTCGGTCGTGGAACAGATCCCTCCCCAGCAGGAACAAGTAACCATTTAAGCAATATGTACAAAAATCCAGGCACAACAAACAGCACTTTAAACTGTAAAGAAAAGGAACCTCGGCAATGAAGCCGGCGGCTGCCCACAACGGGGTGGGGGGGGAGGAGGAACCTCAGAATCCCCCAGGGCAACAGACCTTCAATAGATGCTTATAAACATCAGGTATTGCAATTCCTCACTGATCCCGATACCTCGTGGCACACGTTAAGATCTAGGCAAACCCAAATGGTGCTGACCATGTGGGAGCTGCAGGAGCAGAGTTTCACTTCCTGTTGGTGTCTGCAGCTTATGGCTGGGGCAGGATTTGTAGCTGAAAGCTTTGTAGAGAGGTTTGTAGCTGAAAGCTTTGTAGAGAGGAGGTTTCTGGGCTGTAATCCTTTTGCAGCAGCGCTCACTCCTTGCTCCAATCCAACGAAACTGTCCCGGGGACTCAGCTCCTCCGGGGTTTCGCCTCTCGACCCGGCAAGGCACGGATCTGTCCTCTGGGCTTTACAACGCTGAGAATAGCGAGGGGGCTTTGCTGTCTTGTCTGGGCAAACTGGAACACAGTTCAGCTTCCAAGCGAAGCTTGTGGTTCCTTCCAGAGTGTGGACAATGGCAAGACAAGGCTCTGGCCCTTTGGGCTGGTACTTAGAGATTTCCCGAGACAATATGGCCAGTAGCAACACAGGTCTGGGGGTAAACCCCTGGTATTGCAACCTGTAGAAAGCCTTCTTTCCAAAGGTGGCCAAAAGCACACCCACCTGGCTCATTCTGGCTCTGAAACATGTCCAGGCAAGCCTAAAGAAGCAGATCTACGAGCTTCTGCCTCATTGGCTGGTAAAAAGCCACTTTAAGGCTTTTTATGCCCATCCAGGACAGTGAGTCACATCAGGAGGGACAAGCTTTGGTCTCTCACAGTTTGGCTTTGCTTTTCTGAAGTTTCTGCAGATTTGGCCTGCCTCCTCTCAGGCTTCAGAGGAGTGTGTTCCATGACAGCATGAGTAAGAAAACGCTCCTTTTTAAAGAAGGATTTGTAAAGAGATTCCTCCCCAGAGGGATGCCCAGCTGGATGGACCTTTGCCTCAGCAGTCACATTACATGCTGCAGGGAAAAAGTACCAGAACCAGTGAGGAGAGACTGAGAGAGGGCTGGAGAAGAGGAGCCTGAGAGGTGACCTTATTCATGGCAGGCTGCAGAGCTGGGCCCAAGCCAACCTCATGAGGTTCCACAAGACCAAGGGCAAGGTCCTGCAGCTGGGGCAGGGCAATCCCAGGCACCAATATAGGCTGGGCAGGGACTGGCTGGAGAGCAGCCATGAAGAAAAGGCCTTGGGGGTGCTGGGGGAGGAGAAGCTCCACAGGAGCCAGCAGTGAGCACTTACAGTCCAGAGAGCCAAGCAGAGCCTGGGCTGCAGCGAGAGAAGTGTGGCCAGCAGGGCCAGGGAGGGATTCTGCCCCTCTGCTCCACTCTGCTGAGACCACAGCTGGAGCTCTGGGTCCAGTTCTTCACCATGAGGGTGGTGAAGCCCTGGAATGGGTTATCCAGGGAGGTGGATGGGCCCCCGTCCCTGGAGGTGTTTAAGCCCAGGCTGGATGAGGCTCTGGCCAGCCTGATCTAGTGTAGAGTGACCCTGCCCATGGCAGGGGCGTTGGAACTAGATGATCCTGTGGTCCCTTCCAACCCTGACTGAAACTATGAAACTATAATAAACTATGAAACAGTTCTGGAGCCTCTGTGCCAGGAAGGATCTCAGGTGTCCAGAGAAGGGCCATGAGGAGGAGCAGAGGGCTGGAGCTGCTCTGCTATGAGGAGACTGAGAGAGTTGGGGCTGCTCAAGCTGTAGAAGAGAAGGCTGTGATGAGACCTAATTGTGGCCCTCCGGTATCTGAAGGGGGCTCCAAGAAAGCTGGGGAGGGACTTGTGAGGGTGTCAGGGACTGAGGGGGATGGAACAAAACTAGAAGTGGGAAGATTCAGATTGGATGTGAGGAAGAAGTTGTTGCCCATGAGGGTGGTGAGAGCCTGGCACAGGCTGCCCAGGGAGGTGGTGGCAGCCTCCTGCCTGGAGGTGTTTGCAGCCAGGCTGGAGGTGGCTGTGAGCAACCAGCTGCAGTGTGAGGTGTCCCTGCCTATGGCAGGGGGGTTGGGACTGGCTGAGCCTTGAGGTCCCTTCCAGCCCTGACAATTCTATGTTTACAAAGCTGTGCAGGGTGAGTGCCCAGAGGCTGGAGCCAGGCTCTGCTGGGTGATGCCCAATGCCAGCACAAGGGGCAGTGGTGGAAGCTGAGGCACAGGAAGTTCCATGGAAACAGGAGGAAGGATTTTTTTTCCTTGTGAGGGTGACAGAGCCCTGGAGCAGGCTGCCCAGGGGGGTTGTGGAGTCTCCCTCTATGGAGATATTCCAAACCCACCTGGATGTGTTCCTGTGTGATCTGCTCTAGGTGACCCTGTTCTGGCAGGGGGCTTGGATTGGATGATCTCTGGAGGTCCCTTCCAGCCCCTCACATTCTGTGGTTCTGTGGTTCTGTAACTCAGTGAGGAGAGCAGGAGTCCCATGGCCCACATCGTGTCACCACGCAGTCAATACTCTCTGCTGTGTTTTCCTCCTCTTCTCCTTTGCCCTTCATCCACATAGATCAGCAACCCTCAGCACAAAGCTGGTGTTTTACAACTCAGGCCTCCCTCCCCTTTTGATGACGTTAAGAGGCAAGTCAGCACACAGAGAGCAATGTGCCCCCCTCATGTGCTTCAAGTACAGTGCTGCTGTTGCTGTCTCTACAAAAAAAAACCCAGAGGGCTGTGTGGCACTGGGCACCATGGATGGGTCACCACTTGCAAATCATTCCTCTCCAGGCAACCAGCAAAGTTATTTTTCTCCCAAGGGGTGGGCACTGGAAGTTCTGTCTCTTGAAACTTCCCCCTTGGGGCTCATTCTGATCCCCTCATTACCATAAATCTCATAGAGATGCTGCCCACACTGCAATTCCAGCAGAGGAATTTGCAAGTCAGACCAGACAGGAGGTTGTAGCCAGGTGGGGGTTGGTCTCTTCTCCCAGGCCCCCAGCACCAGAACAAGAGGACACAGTCTCAAGCTGTGCCAGGGGAGGTTTAGACTGGAGGTGAGGAGAAAATTCTTCATAGAAAGAGTGACTGGCCCTTGGGCTGTGCTGCCCAGGGAGGTGGTGGAGTCCCCATCCCTGGAGGTATTCAAGGGGGGATTGGATGTGGCACTTGGAGCCATGGTTTAATAGTCCTGAGGTGTTGGGTGACAGGTTGGACTGGATGATCTCTGAGGTCTCTTCCAGCCTTATTGATTCTATGATTCTGTCTTCCACAGTTCGGAGGCTGCCTACAGCTCTGCCCGCTGCAGCACACAGTCAAGAAAGCAGTGGCCTTGTAAAGAAGGTAATGTGTGCTACAGCTGGGGTTTGTCCTGAAAGAAACAACTACTACAGGAGGAGGAGGAGGAGGAGCAGCAGCCCCCTGCTTTGGAGCAGGGCCAACCACCAGCTTATGTTGTGTTTTAAAAAGGATCCATTGGGCAGGAAGCCGCGGTGAAGGCAATAGCTTACGATTGATCACCCACCCTGCACCAAATCATCCTGCTCCAGAATAATCATGCAAGTGATAAAACCACAGGGCAGCTGCTGCCTTGCAAGGAGTTTTTCACCTCTAACAAGAGGGCAATCTGCAGCTGACATCAGTGCCATGGCAAGGAGAGAGAGGAGCCAGCCTGGCTCAGCAGCCAGTCAAAGGGAAATTTCGGATGTCCAGGATTAATTCAGCCCGGGGAGGCTGTGGAGCTCAGGTCAACAGCCAGGCCTGGCAGCTGTCAGCAGCAGCTGCTTTGCAATGTTAATGCAGTAATGGATCCCAAAAGGCCTTTAATGTTTTGACCTTTTTATCAGGAGCTCCGAGACGGCCACCAGAGAATACATGTTCAGAAGAGTTGGCCATGAAAAATGCAAGAGGCACAGCACAAAACTCAGCTCGTGTGGGTTGGGGCTTTCTTAGGGTAGGGGCTCTGGTGGGAGCGAGTGTTTCGCTGACAAGCAAGCAGGGAGCCCAAGGGCTGGTGGGGCTGTGAAGGGGCTGCAAAGAGAAGGTGAGGACCACCAACAGCACCGGGACCCCGCCGTGTCCATCCACCACATCTAGGTGGTAGTTGCTTGTACCAGAATGAGGGGGGGCCTGAGGCATGAGAGGAACATTAGCCAGGGACCCTTTGCAGGACGCCGGGAGGAAAACGCTCATGCAGCTGTGAATGCCGCCCTGTCAGTGCTCAGTGCTGCCACCGTGTGTTCCATTGCTGTAACTGCAGCCGTGCATCGTGTGTGCTGCCCTGTCAGTGCTCAGTGCTGCCACCGTGTGTTTCATTGCTGTAACTGCAGCTGTACATCGGTGTGTGCTGCTCAGTGCTCAGTGCTGCCACCGTGTGTTCCATTGCTGTAACTGCAGCTGTGCGTCGCTGTGTGCTGCCCTGTCAGTGCTCAGTGCTGCCACCGTGTGTTCCATTGCTGTAACTGCAGCTGTGCATCTGTGTGTGCTGCCCTGACAGTGCTCAGTGCTGCCACCCTGTGTTTCATTGCTGTAACTGCACCTATGCGCCAGCATGTGCCGCCCTGTTACAGCTCAGTGCTGCCACCGTGTGTTCCATTGCTGTAACTGCAGCTGTGCATCGGTGTGTGCTGCCCTGTCAGTGCTCAGTGCTGCCACCGTGTGTTCCATTGCTGTAACTGCAGCTGTGCGTCGCTGTGTGCTGCCCTGTCAGTGCTCAGTGCTGCCACCCTGTGTTTCATTGCTGTAACTGCACCTATGCGCCAGCATGTGCCGCCCTGTTACAGCTCAGTGCTGCCACCGTGTGTTCCATTGCTGTAACTGCAGCTGTGCATCGGTGTGTGCTGCCTGTCAGTGCTCAGTGCTGCCACCGTGTGTTCCATTGCTGTAACTGCAGCTGTGCGTCGCTGTGTGCTGCCCTGTCAGTGCTCAGTGCTGCCACCCTGTGTTTCATTGCTGTAACTGCACCTATGCGCCAGCATGTGCCGCCCTGTTACAGCTCAGTGCTGCCACCGTGTGTTCCATTGCTGTAACTGCAGCTGTGCATCGGTGTGTGCTGCCCTGTCAGTGCTCAGTGCTGCCACCGTGTGTTCCATTGCTGTAACTGCAGCTGTGCGTCGCTGTGTGCTGCCCTGTCAGTGCTCAGTGCTGCCACCCTGTGTTTCATTGCTGTAACTGCACCTATGCGCCAGCATGTGCCGCCCTGTCACAGCTCAGTGCTGCCACCGTGTGTTTAATCAGCGACACTGCAGCTGTGCTTCCTCGTCTCTAAACACCCTGACTGCTTGAAATGTCTGAAAAATCATTGGAGGACAGGGTGGGGAGGAGGGGTGGGTTGAGAATAAAAATTATTTAAACTTGAAGCTATTAACTGTGAGGACTTAAAAAGACAGAAATCTCTTATTTGCATACAGGCACTGAAAATTCCTATTCATTTATAGCTACAAAGGGCATTTAAAGATAAAAAGGCTGTAGCTACTCATTTATAGATGGGGTTTTTGAGGTCAGATGGCCACGAGTCGAGCTGAAAGGCGCCAAAGCCAGCCAAGCTGGAAGCAGCTGAGTTTGATGGGGCTGAGCTGCGTAGAGCTGATTTGTGTGTGGTGGTGTTTTGTTTGTTTGTCTTTTAATTTGAAGGGCAAAACCTCTGACCAGACCCCAGCTGAGCTGCTTCCCACACACAGAGGCAGGAGAAGCCCCACAACTGCTCAGTGTTGTCAACCCTCTTAAGGGGGTCTGCAGGCATCTAAAGGGGGTCTGGGGGTATCAAAGGGGACTTTGGGGGCATCTAAAGGGTTGTGAGGGCATATAGAGGTATCTGGGTGCCTCTGGACCATCTCCTGGGGGCTCCTGTGGGGGGGGTCAGGATGTTTCCGAAGCAGCTAGGGGGTGGAGGGCCTCAGTGTGGTTTTGGGGTCTCTGTCAGGTCCCCACAGTGTCTGAGGTGTTGCTAAGGATTCAGCATCCCTAGTGCTGTGGACTCTCGCACTCACTGCTGCTACCTTGTGGACATAGCCAGGTACTGCTTGCTGCCACCTCCTGCTAAGGGGTCTGAGTGGCCTCTAAAGGGGTTTGAGGCAGGTAAAGTGTTATTTGGGGCACCTAGAGAGGTTTTGAGGGCATCTAAATTGGTCTGGGGAACTCTGGAGGATCCCTTGAGGGCTCCTGGGGGGTCCCTGGAGTATCCCAAAGGAGATGGTTGTGGGGTGTCAATGAGGTTTAGGGGTCTCCATGGCGATTCAGGTTTTGAGGTCCCACAGGATTTGGAGAGGTCTCACCCTGGTTTTCAGTGTCCCTGCTGCCCCAGGACCCCCAGCCATGTCTTCCCAGGCATCTAAAGGTGACCTGGAGCATCTAAAGTGGTTTAGAGGGTAACAAAGGGGGTCTGGAGGCATCTAAAACAGTCTGTGGGCATCTAAAGTGGGTCTTGGTATATCACAAAGTCTTTTGGGGTCATCTAAAGGGGACTGGGGGGATATAAAGTGGGTCTGGTGACATCTAAATGAGGTCTGTGAGCATCCAGAGGCAGTCTATGGCCTGCTTTAACAGGTGTGCAGGCATCTAAAGTGAGTTTGGGGGTGTTTGGGGAACATCTAAAACAGTCTGTGTGCATCTAAAATGGGTTTGGCTAAGTCAAGTCTTCTGGGGATACCTAGTAGGTTCTAGGGGGCATCTAAAGTGGGTGTGGGGAGGTCTGTGAGCAGGTAGAGGGGGTCTGGGGTCCTCTTAACAGGGTCTTCAGGTATCTAAAGTGGGTCTGGAGGCATCAAAAGAGGATTTGTGGGTATCTCAGGGCCTGGGGCCTCTGGATTTTCCCTTCAGGGGCACCCACAACCTCCCTGGGCAGTCTTTTCCATCCTGGAAGTGTTCAAGGCCAGGCTGGATGAGGCCTTGAGCAACCTGGGCTAGCAGGAGGTGTCCCTGCCCAAGGCAGGGAGTTGGACCTAGGTGACCAAACTACTTCTTTGGGTCCATCCCTACAAGAAAGACACTGAGCACTGGAGTGTGTCCAGAGAAGGGCAACGAGCCTGGGGAAGGTTCTGAGAAGAGGGCTGGTGAGGAGCAGCTGAGGGACCTGAAGGTGTTCAGTCTGGAGAAGAGGAGGCTGAGGGGAGACCTCATTGCTCTCTATAGCTCCCTGAGAAGGGGCTGCAGTGAAGTGGAGGTTGAGCTCTTCTCACATGTAACAAGTGATGGGAGAAGGGGAAACAGCCTCGAGTTGTGCCAAGGGAGGTTTAGGTTGAACATGAGGAACAATTTCTTCCCAGCAAGGGCTCTCAGGCACTGGCCCAGGCTGCCCAGGGAGGGAGGTGGTGGAGTTCCCATGCCTGGAGATGTTTAAAGGATGTGTGGATGTGGTGCTGAGGGATGTGGTGCAATGGTTTATAGCCATGGTGGGGCTGTGAGCTCTGAGTGAGCAGCTGGACTTTTGGACCTCAAAGGTCTCTTCCAGCCTCAACAGTTCCATGATTCCTTGATCTGTAAGGTCCCTCCAACCCAGCCCAGGCTGTGATTCTGTGCTTTCTAACACATGTATTCATCATCACTGCTGCAGCTCTGGAATTGACACTAAAGGAAGCCCCACAAGGACCATTTCTCACCCCACTTCAGATGTGCCTCATCCTGCCCACAGAACAATGCTCTTTCACCAAGCACACCCACCAGCCCCACCCCCCCAGTCCCTTTCCTGACTCCAGCAGGGTCTCACAACCAAGAACAGGGGTAAGAACAGCTGCTGCTCAGCTCCAGGAATTCCTGCTGCAGCCATTCCTTTCTTTTTCCTGTTGCTGTGCTGTTAATGAAGGAGGGAACAAGTGGCACTGAAGATAGCAGCACCTGGTCTCAGCAGGATGCAGGAGCAGTGGGAAACCCAACCTGCAGCAAGAGAGCCAGAGTCACAGAATCATGAAATCACAGAATGCTTTTGGTTGGAAGAGGCCTTTCAGATCATCCAGTCCAGCCCTTAATCCAGCACTGCCAGGTCACCACCAGAACATGGCCTTCAGCTCCACAGCTTTGAAGACTGCCCAGGCATGGGGACTCCAACGCTGCCCTGGGCAGCCTGGGCCAGGCCTTGACAGTCCTCAAGGGGAAGAAATTGTTCCTCATGTCCAACCTAAACCTCCCCTGGGGCAATCTGAGGCCATTTCCTCTTGTCCTATCTCTTGGTCCTAGAGAGAGGAGACCAACCCCCACCTCACTCCAACCTCCTCTCAGGGAGCTGCAGAGAGCAATGAGCTCTCCCCCTCAGCCTCCTCTTCTCCACACTGAGCACCCCCAGCTCCCTCAGCTGCTCCTCCCCAGCCCTTTTCTCCAGACCCTTCCCCAGCCTCATTGCCCTTCTCTGGCCCTGCTCCAGGCTCTCAAGGTCCTTCTTGGAGTGAGGGCCCCAAAACTCAACCCAACACTCAAGGTGTGGCCTCACCAGTGCCCAGTCCAGGGGGACAACCCCTGCCCTACTGCTGGCCACACCATTGCTGCCCCAGGCCAGGATGCTGGTGGCTTTCTCGGTCACACCCTGGCTCATCTCCAGCTGCTGTCCACCAGCTGTCCACAGTGCTGTCCACCACCGAGGTCTTTTTCTGCGGGTCAGTTTCCAGGCTGGAGCATTCATGGGGTTGTGAGAAGCAGCCATGATGGGGCAGGTGTAGATTTAGCCCCAGATCGATAGATGTCATTTCCAGGGTCCCCTCCTGCCCGCGGCGCTCCCTCTGCCTGGCTCTGCGTGGCAGCCCGTATGAGGCGCGCCCCCTGCTGGTGGCAGCCGGTACAGCAGCTGCCGGGAACGAGAGCGTGTCCTGCCCAGGTCTGAGTTACAAACCGAGGGGAGTAGATGAGCGCTGTGTGCTGTGAGCAAGCATCAGGCTGAGTCACTTTATGGCCAATTCTGAAGCTGGTTACGTGTCTAGAGGACGGACGCTCACAGGGGGGTTGGAAATGGTGCACTGGGTCCAGCGCTGGGCTCCCCAGTCCCCGAGGAACAGGCTATGGCTGGAGAGAGCCCGGGGAGGCTGCATAGCTGCTGAGGGGCCTGGAGCAGCTCTGGCAGCAGCAAAGCTGAGAGCCCTGGGGCTGAGAGCCTGCAGAAGAGCAGCCCCAGAGGGCAGCTGAGCAATGCTCAGCAAGAGCTGAAGGAGCTGTGGGGGGCAAGAGGCTGAGGCCAGGCTCTGCTGAGCGGTGCCCAGGGCCAGGCCAAGGGGCAAGGGGCACAGCCTGGAAGCCAGGAGGTGGCAGCTGAGCAGGAGAGAGTTGTTTGGTGTGAGGGTGCAGAGAGGTTGTGGAATCTCTTTGTGTGGAGAGCTTCCAACCGCCCCTGGGCACTGTGCTGCCGGGCAAGCTGCTGTGGGGGCCCTGCTGGAGCAGAGTGTTGGACTGGGTGGTCTCCAGAGGTCCCCTCCCATCCCACTCCGCTGGGCTTGGGAGGCACCAAGAAGCAGGCGCTGCCGGCTGTGGGACGCGGCGGGGCCGGGGGCTGCTCCGGGGCGGGCACAAGCAGCGGAGCCCCTCCCAGCCCCGCCGTTGCCTTACAAGGGCACAAGCGGCTCAGGAATGCGGTGACGGCACCGGCGGCACCAACGCTCCGCTCCCGGGGGGGTTGAAAACAGCGGAGAGCCCGAGCCCTGCTCCTCGGCCCAGTCTCCCGGGGAGCGGAGAGGGGATGTTCGGGGAGAAGGAGCGTAACCGGCACCGCGGCCATCCCGCCTCGGCTCGGCCGCTGCCGCCCGCTCGCCACAGCGCCGAGCCCGCCGGCCGTGTCCCCCCCCATCTCTGGGCAAGGATGGTGCAGCCGCCCGGCCCAGCCCGGCCCTTCCTTCCTTCCTCCCTGCTGCCGCCGTTGCTGTCTGCCGCGCCCGCACCAGGACCCCATCCCGCAGCCCGCAGGTGAGCCCCGGCCGCTGGGACGCGGGGTTTGGAATCGGGGGACTCCGGGGCGGGCCCGGGGCTCGCTTCGACCTGCCCCGCCTCGGGGGCAGCGCCCTTCGGCCCTTGTCTGGGTGCTGCCGGGACCCTGGGGGGATAGTCCCGCACCGGCCTGCTGCGCCCTTGGCTGCCCGTGGGAGGGGGGCGGCTGCTTCCCCACCTCCTGCAGCCCATTCCTCCCTGTGGATAGCGCAGGGGAAGGGCTGGGGTGAGAATTCCGGCGGTGGGAAGCGGCGGAGGTCGCGGCTCTCCTTTCCTGCTCATTCCAGCAGTAAGTATCGCCGAAGAAAAGGTTCTCCGGGACAGTTCCGTGGTCGTTTGCACTCTGAGCTTGCAGACAGAAGCTTTGGGACTGCCAAAACCAATACTCTTGGGGCAGCCGGACTCCTGCACCGGCGTTTGGCGAAACCTGTGGCCGAGGGGTGCAGTGAGATGTCCCTCGGGAGCAGGTCGGGTTGCACGGGGTGGGGTTTGGTACCTGCTCTCTATGGAGCTGGCAGAGCCTTGACCTCACCATCTCGTCCTGCTCCCACCCTGGCCCTGCCGGGTGAGTGCCGTTGATCCCATGGGCACAACCTGGGGGTTGGCTTTGAGGGGGACTTTGATGAGTTAAGAGAAGGTGGCTACTAGAGCTGCCTTTAATGAACTCCTAACCGATGGGCAGGGATAGAATAAAGCATCGAGTGTGCTTCCTTGGGTGTGGTTCTTGTGTGGTGGTCTTTGGACAGTGTAAAAGCATCATGAGACCCACCTTGCAGACAGAGACTGATGTACAGGGCCAGACAGCAAACAATTCATCAGTACTAAGGATGGGATTGGGAATCTCTGAACCCCAGCATGGAGGGGTGGGAAGGGACCCCTGGAGCTCCCCCAGCCCCAGCCCTGCTCCAGCAGGGCCCCCACAGCAGCTTGCCCAGCAGCACAGTGCCCAGGGGGGGTTGGAAGCTCTCCACACCAGCAGACTCCACAACCTCTCTGGGCAGCCTGCTCCAGGCCTCCAGCAGCCTCACCACAAACCACTTTCTGCTCCTGCTCAGCTGCCACCTCCTGCCTTCCAGGCTGTGCCCCTTGGCCTGGCCCTGGGCACCACTCAGCAGGGCCTGGCCCCAGCCTCTTTGCTCATGCCCTTTAGCTCTTGCTGAGCACTGAGAAGATCCCCTCAGGCTGCTTTTAGCAGAGGGGCTGGACTAGGTATGCCCAGATGTCCCTTCCAACCATACTGGCATTCTGGGACTATTTTGAAGACTGGGCACCACTGGAAAGATTCTGACCCATCCTCTTGCCCCCTGCCCTTTACCTGCTGATCACAGCATGGCTCAGGTTGGAAGGGATCTCAGAGATCATCTACTCCAACCCCCTGCCATGGGCAGGGACACCTCCCTCCAGCCCATGTTGCTCCAGGCCTCATCTAGCCTGGTTGTGAACACCTCCAGGGAGGGGACATCCATGACCTCCCAGGGCAATCTATTCCAGAGTCAATGAGAAGCTCCTGTGATGCTTCTCTGAAGGAGAACTTCTGGTCCCTGCCTCTAGACAGATCAAAGTTGCACCGCTCTTGGTGGGTCGTAACACTTCCTGACTTGCCTGCTTCAAGCTCTTCAGCTGCTCAGCTTTGTCTCCTTCTAGGGTTTATCTTTCCCTGTGAGGTTGTTCAGCTGAGCAAGCAGTGGATTATCAGTGGGTTGAGTGCCTGACTCAGAGGAGGGCAGTTCCTGCTCCTGACATCATCCACAGCTGACATAGAGACAGCACTGAGGGTAAACACTTGGAGCTGTTTCACCCTGAACTGGGCTCTTTGGAGAACTGCTTGGATGTCCTCTTTTCCTGAACACCTTTCAATATATCACCTTCTTCGTGATGGACTTCATAGAGTCCCAGAATGATTCAGGTTGGAAGGGACCTCAGAGCTCAGCTGCTCCAATCTCCCCTCCATGCCCAGGGACACCTCTCAGCCAGACTCAGCTGCTCAGGGCCTCAGCCAGCCTGGCCTGCAGCACCCCCAGGCAGGAGGCAGCCACAGCCTCCCTGGGCAGCCTGGGCCAGAGGCTCAGCAGCCTCACACTCAACAGCTTCTTCCTCAGCTCCACTCTGACCCTGCTCTGCCTCAGCTCCAAACCCTTCCCCCTTGGCCTGGCTCCAGCCCCCCTCAGGAGCAGTTCCTCTGCAGCCTTCCTGCAGGATGCCTTCAGGTGCTGGCAGCAGCTCTGAGGTGCCCCTGGAGCCTTCTCCTCTGCAGGCTGCACAGCCCCAGCTTCCCTCAGCCTGTGCTCCCCAGCAGAGCTGCTCCAGCCCAAGGAGCATCTTTGTGGCCTCCTCTGGCCTCTCTCCAGCAGCTCTGTGTCCTCCTCCTGCTGGGGCAGCAGAGCTGGAGGCAGGGTTGGAGGTGAGGTCTCAGCAAAGCATGTCCCTCAGCACCATGTCTCCATGGCTTTGAAACCACTCTGGGTCCAGGCCTTGACAACCAACAATCCAAGTGCCAGGTGCTGCACTTTGGCCACAGCAACCCCAGGCAGAGCTACAGGCTGGGGTCGGAGTGGCTGGAGAGCTCCCAAACAGAGAGGGACCTGGGGGTGCTGATTGACAGCTGCCTAAACATGAGGCAGCAGTGTGCCCGGGTGGCCAAGAAGGCCAAGGGCATCCTGGCCTGCAGCAGGAAGAGTGTGGCCAGCAGGAGCAGGGAAGTCCTTCTGCCCTGTGCTCAGCACTGCTGAGGCCACCCCTGGAGTCCTGTGTCCAGTTCTGGGCTCCTCAGGTCAGGCAAGATGTTGAGCTGCTGGAAGGTGTCCAGAGAAGGGCAAGAAAGCTGGGGAGGGGTCTGGAGCACAGCCCTGGGAGGAGAGGCTGAGGGAGCTGGGCTTGCTTAGCCTGCAGAAGAAGAGGCTCAGGGGAGACCTTCTTGCTCTCTCCAACTACCTGAAGGGAGGTTGTAGCCAGGAGGGGGTTGGTCTCTTCTCTCTAGCAACCAGCCCCAGAATAAGAGGACACAGTCTCAAGCTGCACCAAGGGAAGTTTAGGCTGGAGGTGAGGAGAAAGCTCTTCACTGAGAGAGTTGTTAGCCCTTGGGCTGTGCTGCCCAGGGAGGTGGTGGAGTCACCGTCCCTGGAGGTGTTCAAGAGGGGATTGGATGTGGCACTTGGTGCCATGGTCTAGTCATGAGGTCTGTGGTGACAGGTTGGACTCGATGATCTTTGAGGTCTCTTCCAACCTTGGTGAGACTGTGAGACTGCAACCCTTTTGGGAAAGTGATTTGTCCTCATGTCCAAACTAAACCTTCCCTGGGGCAGCCAAGGCTATTTCCTCTTGTCCTGCTGCTTGTTCCTTTAGCAAAGAGACCAAGTCCCAGCTGGCTCCAGCCTCCTTTCATGAAGTTGTGGAGAGCCAGAAGGTCTCCCTTCATGTCAGGTCACTGACTAGGCCACAAACCCTGAGTTATTTCACAGAACACTTGCTGACAGAGAACTCTTCCAAGCAGTGGAGTTTTTAAACAGTAGCTCCACATTTCAGAATGGTTTTGGAGGTCAGAAGGCAGCTGAAGTTCTGGCCAAACCTTGGCTGCCCCTCCAAAGCCCCCTTGCTTGGCTGTCAGCTGTCCTCATCTGTACCCAGGCGTCAGCAGCTTGGATTTAGTTGCTGGAGCACTGCTGGAGGCCAAACATCTTGGATAGCTTTGTGGTCAGTGAAAGCCGTGAGGAGCAGCCCAGCCTGGCCAGGGGATGCTGCAGCTGCTATTTTTAGCTGGGGCAGCTACAGGACGTCAGGAGAAGGCTGGATGTCCACAGAGGGCTTAAAAGGGGGGAATTAGCACAGGGGAAAACAGTCAGGCTCCCTGTGGAGAGACTCAGAAGGTCCCAGCCATGGAATTTCCTTTCATGATCCAGATGCTTGGTGCAGCTTCTCAGGTCCCTGCTCCAAAGCAAGGTAAAACTGGCTCTTTTTAGATAAACCTCTACAAACTAACTGGTTTGGGGGGTTTGGGGAGGTCTGGGGTTGCTCCACCATGGAAGGGAGTCGCTTTTGCTGAATTCCAGAAGGATGAAGCCCAAGTTGGTGGCTTCAGACCTGCTTTCCAGGGCTCTAACAGAAAATGCCCAACTTTGGTCTGACTGAGAAGCAGCCAGACCTCTGCTGTGGCTCTGAGCAGCATTTCTGAGGAGCTCATCTAATTAAAGCTATAAAATTAATTAACACTTCAATTGCAAAATGTTGGCATTCCTGTGACTCCACAGAAGTGGACTTTGTGCCCACTGCCCCTTGTCTTGTCCCTGGGCACCACTCAGCAGAGCCTGGCCCCAGCCTCCTGGCCCCAGCCTCCTGACCCCCACAGCTCCTTCAGCTCTTGCTGAGCATTGCTCAGCTGCCCTCTGGGGCTGCTCTTCTGCAGGCTCTCAGCCCCAGGGCTCTCAGCCTTTGCTGCTGCCAGAGCTGCTCCAGGCCCCTCAGCAGCTTTGCAGCCTCCCCTGGGCTCTCTCCAGTAGCTCTCTGTCTCTCTGGGACTGGGGAACCCAGCAGTCGTCCCAGCACTGCAGCTGTGGCCTCAGCAGCGCAGAGTAGAGGGGCAGGAGAGCCTCCCTTGCCCTGCTGGTGACAACTCTTCTTCATGCATCCTGAGACCTTCTGCTCTGTTCACAGCAGCTCTTCTCACAAACACCATTCAGACTCAAAAGTCCCTTTTTTGGATCTGTTTTTGGTCTGGTTTGGTTTGGGTCTTTTTTCCCTCCTAATTGTCCCTTTAGCAGACTGCTGGGTTTGGTTAGCCACTGCAGGCCCAGCAGCCCAGTGCCCTTTGTCACGGTGGGTCAACAGTGCCTCATAAAACACTGCGTTAGGAGGTCATCAGAGTCTGTGGAAGGTGTAGCCAGAGCATGGACTCAGCAGCACAGGAGCTGTGTGAGGTCCACCTCAAGAAGCAGGCTTTGGTTTGTTTTCCACTTCAGGCTGCTGTTGGCCCACAGAGCCAGTCCCCAGGTCCTCAAAACCCTCGTGTTAGCAGCAAGAGTTGTCTGAAGGGAAGGAAGAGGAGCAGGAGGCACCCAAATAAATGTCTGCTTTGGGCTGCTTGCTTCTTCCTTGATCCAGCTGCTTCTTTTATGATTTCATAAGGCTAAAGCTTGGCTCCCTCTCTCTAGAGCCACCAGCCACCATGTCCAGCAAAAGGGCCAAGACGAAGACCACCAAGAAGCGCCCGCAGCGCGCCACCTCCAACGTCTTTGCCATGTTCGACCAGTCCCAGATCCAGGAGTTCAAGGAGGCCTTCAACATGATCGACCAGAACAGGGATGGCTTCATTGACAAAGAGGACCTGCACGACATGCTGGCCTCCCTCGGTAAGGCCACCTCTCTGCTTGTGGTTGCGCAGCAGATCGGTGCTGCTCTGCTGACCGTGACTCAGCCTGGGCCAGCTCAGGACAGCTGTCGCCGTCCCTGCGGTGCTCCTGGGAGGGCTGTCGCTTCAGACTGGAGATGAGGAAACAATTCTTGATGGAGAGGGTGGGGAGACACTGGAACAGCTCGCCCAGGGAGGTGGTGGATGCCCCCTCCACAGGGCATCCACAAAGCCGGGTTGGATCTGGCCTCGAGCAGCCTGGGCTTCCCTGCTTCCCTGCCTGTGGCAGGGGGGTTGGAGCTGGATGCTCCTCGAGGTCCCTTCCCAACCCAATCTGGGGTTCTGTGACCTCTTGGTTGGGAAGCTAAAGCAGCCCTGCCTGCCTGCCTGCCTTTGTAGGGAAGAACCCAACGGACGAGTACCTGGATGCCATGATGAACGAGGCTCCAGGCCCCATCAACTTCACCATGTTCCTCACCATGTTTGGGGAGAAGCTGAACGGCACCGACCCAGAGGACGTCATCAGGAACGCCTTCGCCTGCTTCGATGAGGAGGCCACAGGTACGGGGCTGCAGTAATGACATCCTTGGAGGCAGAGAGTCAGTGAGCTTGGAAGAGTCCTCTAAGATCACTGAGTCCAACTCACTGCCCAAATTCACCATGGCCCTCAGCACCACATCTCCATAGCTTTGAAACCCCTCCAGGGACGGGGACTCCACCACTGCCCTGGGAAGCCTGGGCCAGGGTTTGTCAAACCTTGTGGGGAAGGAAATTTTCTTCCAGCCCAACCTACATCTTCCCAGGTGCAACTTGAGGCCATTTCCCCTCCTATCACTTGTTCCTTGGGAGACCACTACCCACCTGGCTGCAGCCCCTTTTTGGGGAGCTTTAGAAAGCCAGAAGCTCTCATGGCTGTGTGACTTCTGCACTGGTAAACACTTGGATTCATAGTAGTGGTGATGGATTTAGCTCTGAAAACTCTGCTTTCTGCACACTGGAAGTCTTGCCTGTATCTGCTCTAGTTGGAGGTGTCCCTGCTGACTGCAGGGGGGTTGGACAAGATGGTCTTTGAGGGTCCCTTCCAAGTCAATGCAATCTGTGAGGCTGTGTTTGTTGAACGCTGGTAGCCAAGGTGACTTGCTGGAGGGAATGGATGTTGGTCAGTCTGGAGAAGAGAAGGCTCCAGGGAGACCTTAGAGCAGCCTTCAAGTGTTTGAAGAGGGCTACAGGAGAGCTGGAGAGGGACTTTTGACAAAGGCTGGCATTGGCAGGACAAGGAGTGATCACAGGATCACAGAAACATTCAGGTTGGAAAAGACCCTCAGGATCACCAAGTGCAACCATTAACCCTACTCTACAAGGTTCACCCCTAAATCATATCCCCAAGCACCACAGCCAAACAAACAGAATCACAGAAACATTCAGGTTGGCTTCAGACTAGCAGAGGGTAGACTGAAATGAGACATGAGGAGGAAATGCTTTCCCATGAGGGTGAGGCACTAGGACAGGTGCCTGGAGGGGCTGTGAAGGCTTCAAGTCTGGAAGTGTTCAAAGGAACAGGTTGCCCAGGGAGGCTGTGGATGCCTCACTTCTGAACTGCATCCTGAGGTTGATGCAGTAACTCTTAGGACTAAACCCATGGGATGAACACGAAAGCCTAGGATGGGTCAACTCTTCTGTCAGCTTTTGTGCATTGAAGGTGGGAGAGGGGAGATTCATCAGATGATGTTGGGGGTTGGAAGGGACCTTTGAAGATCAAGTCCAACCTCCCTGCCAGAGCAGGACCATAAAATCCAGCACAGTTCACACAGGAACACATCCAGATGGGGCTTGAAAGCCTTCAGAGAGGGAGACTCCAAAACCTCCCTGAGCAGCCTGTTCCAGTGCTCTGTGGTCCTCACAGTGAGGAAGTTCCTCCTCATGTTGAGGTGGAACCTCCTGTGCTGGAGTTTCCATCCATTGCCCCTTGTCCTGTCACAGGGTGCCACTGAGCAGAGCCTGTCCTCTCCCTCTTGACCCCCAGCCCTCAGATACTGACAGGCATTTATTAAATCCCTTCTGAGTCTTCTCCAGACTAAAGAGATTGGGATTGGGGAAAAAAGTTCTTGGCAGTGAGGGTGGGGAGACTCTGGAACAGATTTCCCAGGGAGGCTGCGGATGCCTCACCTCTGGAACTGCATCCTGAGGTTGATGCAGTAACTCTTAGGACTAAACCCATGGGATGAACATGAAAGCCTAGGATGGGTCGACTCTTCTGTCAGCTTTTGTGCGTTGAAGGTGGGAGAGGGGAGATTGAGACTGGAGATTGGGAACAAATTCGTGGCAGTGAGGGTGGGGAGACACTGGAACAGGTTGCCCAGGGAGTTCTGGGTGCCCCCTCCCTGGAAGCGTTCAGGGCCAGGCTGGATGAGGCCCGGAGCGGCCCGGGCTGGTGGGAGGTCGGACTGGACGGCCCGCGGCAGGGGGGTCGGACTGGACGGCGTTGAAGGTCCCTCGCAGCCCAGGCCGATGCCTCCAGCCCGGAGCAGCCCGGTGCCCGAGCCCTCTCTCTGTGCCGCGCAGGCTTCATCCAGGAGGACTACCTGCGGGAGCTGCTGACCACCATGGGCGACAGGTTCACGGACGAGGAGGTGGACGAGCTGTACCGGGAGGCTCCCATCGACAAGAAGGGCAACTTCAACTACATCGAGTTCACGCGCATCCTCAAGCACGGCGCCCGCGACAAGGACGACTGAGCCCGGCCCCCGCCGCGCCCCTGCCTCGCAGCCGCCCTCCTTCCTCCAGCCTCTGCTGCTGCCAGACCTCTCTGCATGCCTTTAGCTTTCCCACTCCTGCCTTTCTCAGTCTATTTATCAGTTCTGGGCCATTCCAGGCACCGTTTGCGCCTCTCTAATCAGACTGGAAGTTGGGAGCTTCCTGGAGCCGGGGGGGAGGGGGAAAAGGAAATTGGGGCCAAAGCTGCTGCCCTGCAGAGCAATCTCAGCCTTGCTGGGGGAGTGATTTTTACAGTTTTGTAAGGAAAAAAAAACATTTTACAATAAGATTTGCTAGACAGAGAAAGTGTCTCTGGGCCTCTGTTGG
The DNA here is from genome assembly GCA_015227895.2 of Colaptes auratus. Taxonomy (NCBI): domain Eukaryota; kingdom Metazoa; phylum Chordata; class Aves; order Piciformes; family Picidae; genus Colaptes; species Colaptes auratus. The sequence continues at coordinate 6,500,404 of CM037636.1, forward strand.
GGGCTGCAAACTTCTAGCTGGAGCCAGCTCCCACCTTGGCTTTCTGCAGTGGGATCCAACCAGGGTCACCACTTAGTCTTAGAGAAGGTTCTTGCCCTTGCCCAAGGGCCACCAGAGCACTTTCTGTCATTCCTAAGCAGACATCACATGCAGTTGTTATTGGCTTTGAGGGCTGATAGCTTTTTACCACCAGCTTGGGTGCAGGAGAAGCTCAGGAAGTTCAACCAGGGCAAGTATAGGAGAAGAGTGCAGAGTCCAAGGGTCTTTGAAGTGCTCAGAACCTTGGAGCTCTTTCTGGGAGCTGAATGCTCTTTATTTTTGGAAGTGGATGACTGATGACAGCCCTCAGCAAGCAGCCTCAGCTGTCTGCACGTTCCTCACACGTTTGTTGCTCTTAAATGGTCTCCTGGCTGGCTCTGTAGCTCTGACAACCTTCCAGTGGTGAAGGGCTTGGCCCTGAGGTCTACATGAAAATAGAGCTACTGTGGAAGGCTGAAATGGGAAGGCCATCACTCTGCTGCACCAGCCATGGAAGTCCTCTCTCAAGGAGCTGTCTTCCCAAGGACAATCCAGCTTGGGAAGACAGCTCCAATCCTGCTTCCACGTCTGCTGTCCCCAGCAGAAGGAGGACACAGAGCTGCTGGAGCGAGTCAGAGGAGGCCACAAAGATGCTTCTTGGGCTGGAGCAGCTCTGCTGTGAGCACAGGCTGAGGGAGCTGGGGCTGTGCAGCCTGCAGAGGAGAAGGCTCCAGGGGCACCTCAGAGCTGCTGCCAGCACCTGAAGGCATCCTGCAGGAAGGCTGCAGAGGAACTGCTCCTGAGGGGGGCTGGAGCCAGGCCAAGGGGGAATGGTTTGGAGCTGAGGCAGAGCAGGGTTAGAGTGGAGCTGAGGAAGTTCAGTGTGAGGCTGCTGAGACTCTGGCACAGGCTGCCCAAGGAGGATGCCTCCTCCCTGGGGTGTTGAAGGCCAGGTTGGGTGAGGCCTTGAGCATCTGAGTCTAGTTGAGAGGTGTCCCTGGGCCTGGTGGGGAGGTTGGAGTGCATCCTGTGATGATCTCTACATGGATACAAGGGTTCCCTGTTGCCTAACCATGCAGGACAGGATGCAAGCCCCCTGCACCACAGATGGTGTCTCAGCTTCTCCAGGCTTTTTAGCTGAAGCTGCTTTTCTGGAGTTCAGCCACGTGAAGTAGGTCAGCACATGGTTCCAGGACAAGAGGTCACCACTCTTACGCATCCGTGGGTGAGATGAATTTCCCTTCCCCTTGTAAGCTTGCAGGAGCCTGTGGAAGGCCATTAGGGTCATCCTACAAGCCAAGAGAACCTTTCTCTTGATATTTGAGGCCACAGCATCAGCACAGCTCTTGCAAGAAATTGGTCTTGCTTGCTTAAAAGCCATCTGCTGGATGTGAGGAATATTTCTGCTCTCCTCAACAGTGAGAATAACTTCACCACATACAGGGAGTCTCCTGCTCTGAAGAGCTTCCAACCCCCCCTGGCCACTTTGGGCAGGCTGCTGTGGGTGCCCTGCTGGAGCAGGGGGTTGGGCTGGGTGAGCTCTGCAGGTCCCTTCCAACCCCACCATGCTCAGGTTCCGTGAAGGTTTTGCCAAGTCAACTCCCAGCTGCAGAACAGCAAAGCTTTGGCTTCATTTTTTTTATTGTTTGTCTGGGCACCACTCAGCAGAGCCTGGTCCCAGCCTCTTGCCCCCTACAGCTCCTTCAGCTCTTGCTGAGCATTGCTCAGCTGCTCTCTGGGGTTGCTCTTCTGCAGGCTCTCAGCCCCAGGGCTCTCAGCCTTTGCTGCTGCCAGAGCTGCTCCAGGCCCCTCAGCAGCTTTGCAGCCTCCCCAGGCTCTCTCCAGCAGTTCTTTGTCTGAGACTGAGGAGCACAGTACTGGAGCCAGCAGTGCAGCCTTTCAGGACATGAGGACAGCTGACAGTGTAGCTCAGCAGCTGCTGTCATGGAAGCAGTGCTCAGAGACTCTGGATCCATTTCACTGCTGACCTCAGAACTAACTTTAGCTGCCTTGTTTCTAGGATCACCATCGTATGTGGAAAAACAAAACAGGGCAGGGGGCCTCAGACTGGCACAAGCCCACTGTAACCACGCACCTCTGTGTCCTGCTGCTTCCCAGCACATGCTTCTGGTGGCCTTTGCTCAAGTATGAATGTTCTTAGGGATGTTCCTGAGGGTTTGGAATACCTCTCTGAACACACCAAAGGCATTCAGACAACCTCAGTCCAAATAACCTGTGAGCAACAATCAAAGCAGCCTCAGGAATGTTTTGGAGACCAGCAGTTAATCTGCTGCTGGTGTCACTGATGGCCACATGGCTCTGCTTTAGCTTCCTGACCTCATTTTTTTCACTCTACCAAAAGGAGGCAACAGAAATATGATACAAGGGCTGGACCAAGCCAAATTCTTATTTGCATTCCATGGATCCTAAGAGGGCAGCTGAGCAATGCTCAAGCAAGAGCTGAAGGAGCTGTGGGGGGCAAGAGGCTGGGGCCAGGCTCTGCTGAGTGGTGGCCAGGGCTAGGCCAAGGGGCACAGCCTGGAAGGCAGGAGGTGGCAGCTGAGCAGGAGCAGAAAGTGGTTTGTTGTGAGGCTGCTGGAGGCCTGGAGCAGGCTGCCCAGAGAGGTTGTGGAGTCTCCTGGTGTGGAGAGCTTCCAACCCCCCTGGGCACTGTGCTGCTGGGCAAGCTGCTGTGGGGGCCCTGTTGGAGCTGGGGCTGGGTGGTCTCGAGAGGTCCCTTCTAGCCCCCCACCATGCTGGGATTCCACTCTCCTCCACTAAGGCAGCACATGAGAAATTGACCGGGGCTTTATTTACCTCACTGCTAGGACACCATCAACACGTTAACTCCACCGCCACCACCTGAGGCTTTCAGGAACAGAGACCACAGCTCCATTGCCAATAAGGCACCTAAACCCCCACCCAGCACAAGGGTTAGGTCGCTGACCCAACAAGTCCTCCAGACACTTTCCACCCCCCAAATCCACAGCCCAGCAGCAGGTGCTGACGGTCCACAGCCTGGGGCTGCCCCATGTCCTTCCGTGAACTGGAATTTATCCTTCACACCACCTTCACCTCAAAACGCATCCGCGGGAATCCCTCCCAGCCCTGCCCGGTACCCGGCACCGGCAGCGACCTCCCCCGGGCTGTGCCATCACTCCTGAAGCTGGGGAGGAAGGGGGAAGCCACATCGCGGACGGGGATTTAGGGTGAGGGAGGCTCCATCCCACCATCTCTCTGAACTTCTTCACCTCAAGACCCACCTCCGGCGCTCCTTCCCAGCCCTATCTAGTACCCAGCACGGGCAGCGACTTCCCCCGGGCTGTGCCATCGCTGCTGGAAACTGGGGAGGAAGGGAGAAGCCGCTTTGGGGACTGGGATTTAGGGTGAGGGAGGCTCCATCCCACCATCTCTCTAAGCTTCTTCACCTGAAAACCGAGCTCCGGGGCTCCTCCCAGCCCTTCCCGGTACCCGGGACCGGCACTGGCTGCGACTTCTCCCAGGCTGTGCCATCGCTGCTGGAAGCTGGGGAGGTGGGGAAGCCACATTGCGGACGGGGATTTAGGGCAGGGAGAAATAGTGAGGGAGGCTCCATCCTACCATCTCTCTGAGCTTCTTCACCTCAAGACCCACCTCCGGCGCTCCTTCCCAGCCCTATCTAGTACCCAGCACGGGCAGCGACTTCCCCCGGGCTGTGCCATCGCTGCTGGAAGCTGGGGAGGGGGGAAACCGCTTTGAGGACCGGGATTTAGCGGGGTAGGGTGGTGGAAATGGTAAGGGAGCCTTCACCCCACCAACTCTCTCAGCTTCTTCCCCTCAAAACCCACCTCCGGGCCTCCTTTCAAGTCCTTCCCGGTACCCGGCACCGGCTTCCCCTGGGCTGCGCCATCGCTGCTGGAAGGTGGGGAGGAAGGGGGAAGCCGCTTTAGGCACATCCCCGACCCAGCCACCCTTAAAACGAGGATTTAGAGTGTGCGTGGGGATGGTAAGGAGAAACCCTCTCGCTGCCATTGCGCTGCCCTTACGCCGTCTTCCTTCTCTCCTCCCTCCGCAACCCATGGGTTTATCCCTCCCCCCCCCTCCCCGGGAAGGCGATGGTTTATTCCGGGAAGTACCGGGGCTGGGGGCGTGTGGTTGGGGTTGGTTTACCGTCGCTTCCTTCCTTGTCTCAGCTTCTTTCGCTCCGGGGATTCCTTCATAGCCAGCGCCGGGGTGAGGAGGGAAGGGTTCGGTGAGGCGGGAAGAGGCTGTGAGGGGAGGCCGGGGAAGGCGCTGCTGAAGTGGGAAAAATGGCGGCGGGCGGGATCCTGGCTTGCAGCGCTCGCCGCTGGCTGAGGCACCGACAGCCACGGATGTGGCTGCCGGTGCCTCAGCCGGCGGCGAAGGAAAAAGGGGAGAAGGTGGCTAAAGGAGCCTCAAACAGCAGCGAGATAAAGGGGACACACACCTCCCACTCCCTCGCTTTCCCCGGCGCCATTTTATCTTCATCGCCTCTGTGCGGCCTGGAAGCCGCAGGGGTGGGGTTGGGGCTTTAGGCCTTTTCTTTAGGTAGGGAAAAAACAAAACAAAAAAACCCTATAAAATAGGTCAAAGTTTCGGCATAGAATAAAGGTAAAAAAAAATCGTAGAATGGGATGGTTTGGTGAACCTCGTTAAAGGTTCGTCTAGCCCCGGCAGTGAGCAGCCTGTGCTTGGCGGAGGTAGTGGAAGTGTCCCGGGGGTGGTGTCCGTCTCAGAACTTTAACACTAAAGCTTAGAATCGTAGAATTGTCAGGGTTGGAAGGGACCTCAAGGCTCAGCCAGCTCCAACCCCCTGCCATGGGCAGGGACACCTCACACTGCAGCAGGTTGCTCACAGCCACCTCCAGCCTGGCTGCAAACACCTCCAGGCAGGAGGCTGCCACCACCTCCCTGGGCAACCTGTGCCAGGCTCTCACCACCCTCATGGGCAACAACTTCTTCCTCATATCCAATCTCAAGCTCCCCACTTCTAGTTTTGCTCCATCCTTCCCAGTCCTGTCACTCCCTGACGCCCTCAAAAGTCCCTCCCCAGCTTTCTTGGAGCCCCCTTCAGATCCAAGGCCACAATTAGGTCTCCTCAGAGCCTTCTCTTCTCCAGACTGGATCACACCTTCCCAAAGCTGCAGGAGAGGCTTCAGCCCCCAAAAGGTGTTTGCAGGGCATGGAACCCTGGGTTTGGGTGCTTGGAAGGGGGAGGTTTGCTGCTAAGATGCCTGAACCCACAGGGAACACATTGGCTGCTGATGGCATCTAGGGAAAAAAAAAGCAAAGGGTTTGAGAGAGGAAAGGTTCTGAAAGCACTGCTGGAGCTGCAGACACAAAGCACAGCACCTGTGGGAGAGGAGGTGGCTGAACAATGAACCTGCCTGGTGTTAGCTCAGGGTCAGTGGGCACCTGACAGGGGTGAAAGGTGGTTTGTAACACACTCATGGCATGTACAGGACCTGGAAGGAGAGGAAAGGGTGACAATCCCAGAATGTTAGGGGTGGAAGGGACCTCTGGAGCTCCCCAACTCCCTCAGTCTATCCTAGCAGAGCAGCTCCAGCCCTCTGCTCATCCTTGTGGCCCTTCTCTGGACACCTTCCAGCACCACCAGATCCTTCCTGTAATAGGGGCTCCAGGAGTGGACACAGTGCTCCAGGTGGGGTCTCACCAGAGTAGAGAGGGAGAATCACCTGCCTCAAGCTGCTGGCTATGCTTCTCTTGCTGCAGCCCATGATGTGATTAGGATGGGGTTTGTTTGGTTTTGGGTTTTTTTTTTGAAGTCCTAACTCTGAATTTACCACATTTACTTCTCTTCCTAGTGTCCCAAAGCCACCATGTCCAGCAAAAAGGCCAAGACGAAGACCACCAAGAAGCGCCCGCAGCGCGCCACCTCCAACGTCTTTGCCATGTTCGACCAGTCCCAGATCCAGGAGTTCAAGGAGGCCTTCAACATGATCGACCAGAACAGGGATGGCTTCATTGACAAAGAGGACCTGCACGACATGCTGGCCTCCCTCGGTAAGGCCACCTCTCTGCTTGTGCGCAGCAGATCGGTGCTGCTCTGCTGACCGTGACTCAGCCTGGGCCAGCTCAGGACGGCTGTCGCCGTCCCTGCGGTGCTCCTGGGAGGGCTGTCACTTCAGACTGGAGATGAGGAAACAATTCTTGACGGAGAGGGTGGGGAGACACTGGAACAGCTGCCCAGGGAGGTGGTGGATGCCCCCTCCACAGGGCATCCACAAAGCCGGGTTGGATCTGGCCTCGAGCAGCCTGGGCTTCCCTGCCCGTGGCAGGGGGGTTGGAGCTGGATGCTCCTCGAGGTCCCTTCCCAACCCAATCTGGGTTCTGTGACCTCTTGGTCGGGAAGCTAAAGCAGCCCTGCCTGCCTGCCTGCCTTTGTAGGGAAGAACCCAACGGACGAGTACCTGGATGCCATGATGAACGAGGCTCCAGGCCCCATCAACTTCACCATGTTCCTCACCATGTTTGGGGAGAAGCTGAACGGCACCGACCCAGAGGACGTCATCAGGAACGCCTTCGCCTGCTTCGATGAGGAGGCCACAGGTACAAGGGTGACACTCAGCTGCTTGCTGGGGGCACTTTAACGTTGTTTATTGGGTGATTTTTGCACCTTTCAAGTGAGGTGTGACCCAGCTGGCAGCCTCTAGCACGTGGTGAGAACCTGACCTGATCCACAGCTGAGTTTTCTGCACTTGGGCTGCTTTTAGCTTATGAAAAGGAGACAGAATGATTGAGGTCACCGGTAAACCATGGCCCTCAGCATCACATCACCATGGCTTCTAAATTCTGGGGACTCCACCACTGCCCTGGGCAGCCTGGGCCAGGCCTTGACAACCCTTCTGGGGATGGAATTGTTCTTCATGTCCAACCTGAACCTCCCCTGGGGCAACTTGAAGCAGTTTCCTCTTGTCATACAATCATAGAACTCTTTTGGTTGGCAAAGACCTTTAAGATGATTGAGACTAATGGGTTCCTAGAGAAGAGTTGTTCTCACTTGTAGCTTGAGAGAAGCTCTCCTTTTTTCCTTGGGAGCAGAGACCATCCCCCACCTGCCTGCAGCCTTCCAGGGAGCTGCAGAGGTGTGAGCAGCAATTTGAAGAGGTAAATTTTGTAGCCTCCGTGCTAGAGATGACACCACACCTACAGCTTCCAAGTGTCCACCAGAACCCTTGCAGCCAAGCTGTGTGCTCCCAGCCTTTTCCAGCCGGGATCCCTTTTTCCTGGCAGTTCTTTCCAGGCTGTGTATTTTTAGCACCTTTTCAAAGAGCATCCCCTTCCTGCTGAGGTGGAGGCAAACAGCCCCTTCTGTTGGAGAGACCCTTTTCAGATGCTAATCAACTTCCTCCCTCTGCAGGGCCATCTCCTCAGCCTCTCCTGGAGAAGGAAGTCGTTGTTAGGAAGTTAATTATTGTCTCTCCACAGGTTGTCTGACTCACTCTGGGCTCTTTTTTTGTGGGCACCAAAAGAAGAGGCTGCCAGTTGGGATATAAAGCCCGTGATTGTGCTACCAGCTCTTTTCAGCTGTGACCTTGTGGTTCTGTGCAAACATAAGTGACTAGTTGAGGCCCCCGGGAAGCTGATAAGATTGAGCTGCTTATCTTGCACCTCTGCCTGCTTAATGTTTTAGTTTAGTCCTGGGATCATCTGAGGATCATGGTTCTCCTTCGGTGTCTTGGGCCATCCTCAAGCTTTAAGCAGCTGAGTTCTGCTCTTCTGTTGGGTTTTGATTTGTAATGCTCAAAATGCAGGCTTCAGAACAGTCCCAGAGTCCCAGTGTGGTTGGAAGGTTAGAGGAAGCACCTCCAGTGACATCTCCTTAACATCATGGAATCACAGAATGGCTTGGGTTGGAAGGGCCTTTGGAGGTCATCTGCTCCAACGTGAATGGATGGAAGCTTGAGGAGGGCAGATTGAAACTGGAGGTTAGGAAGACATTTGTGACAGTGAGGGGGGAGACACTGGAACAGGCTGCCCAGGGAGGTGGTTGAGGCCCCACCTCTGGAGACATTCAAGGTTGCTCTGAGCAACCTGATCCAGTGGAGGATGCCTCACTTCTGGAGTTGTATCCTGAGGTTAATGCAGTTACTCTGTTGACTCAACCCATAGGTTGAACATGAAACTTTAGGATATGTCAACTCCTATCTCGTCCTCACAGTGAGGAAGTTCCTCCTCATGTTGAGGTGGAACCTCCTGTGCTGGAGTTTCCATCCATTGCCCCTTGTCCTGTCACAGGGTGCCACTGAGCAGAGCCTGTCCCCTCCCTCTTGACCCCCAGCCCTCAGATACTGACAGGCATTTATTAAATCCCTTCTGAGTCTTCTCCAGACTAAAAGAGATTGGGATTGGGAAAAAAGTTCTTGGCAGTGAGGGTAGGGAGACTCTGGAACAGATTTCCCAGGGAGGCTGCAGATGCCTCACCTCTGGAACTGCATCCTGAGGTTGATGCAGTAACTCTTAGGACTAAACCCATGGGATGAACATGAAAGCCTAGGATGGGTCGACTCTTCTGTCAGCTTTTGTGCATTGAAGGTGGGAGAGGGAGATTGAGACTGGAGATTGGGAACAAATTCGTGGCAGTGAGGGTGGGGAGACACTGGAACAGGTTGCCCAGGGAGTTCTGGGTGCCCCCTCCCTGGAAGCGTTCAGGGCCAGGCTGGATGAGGCCCGGAGCAGCCCGGGCTGGTGGGAGGTGTCCCCGCCCGCGGCAGGGGGGTCGGACTGGACGGCGTTGAAGGTCCCTCGCAGCCCAGGCCGATGCCTCCAGCCCGGAGCAGCCCGGTGCCCGAGCCCTCTCTCTGTGCCGCGCAGGCTTCATCCAGGAGGACTACCTGCGGGAGCTGCTGACCACCATGGGCGACAGGTTCACGGACGAGGAGGTGGACGAGCTGTACCGGGAGGCTCCCATCGACAAGAAGGGCAACTTCAACTACATCGAGTTCACGCGCATCCTCAAGCACGGCGCCCGCGACAAGGACGACTGAGCCCGGCCCCCGCCGCGCCCCCCGCGTTCTTCTCTCTCTGTTTCTTGCCGGAGCCCTTTCTGCAACCATTTTTCACCCTTCCAGCTTTTTCCCCTCTGAGGACTCTGGGGCTGCACCTCGGTGGCAGAATGGTGGAGGTTGGAGCAGATGATCTCTGAAGGTCCCTTCTGACCTTAGGGTGTTGTGTGAGCTGGAAGCGTGGGCAGGGAGAGGGACACAAGTGACAGTGCAAACTGGAACGCTGCACATGGACTGCAACCCAGGAGGTGCCGCCTCAGCTGGAGGAGAAACTTCTCTGGTGTGAGGATGCTGGAGCCTGGAGCCAGGCTGCCCAGAGAGGTTGTGGAGTCTCCTTCTCTGGAGAGCTTCCAACCCGCCCTGGGCGCTGTGCTGCTGGGCAAGCTGCTGGGGGTGCCCTGCTGGAGCAGGGGGCTGGACCAGGTGATCTCCACAGGTCACTTCCCACCCCACCACTCCATGGTCACGGAAGCCCAGGTAAGGATGCCAGAGCTGCTGCTCCCTACCCAGATTATTTCCCCACCCCAGCTCACAGCCTGCTCTGTGAAGCACAGCATGCAGATTTCTCACACTCATTGCCCACTCTTTCTAACCAGAGCTGTAAATATTTTTGCAGTCCTGTTGTCACCTCTTTTGGCCTTAAAAATAAACGTTGGTCACGCTTGCTGGGGTACTCCAGTGCTGGCTTCTCTGAGCACAGCCTGGCAGTGGTTTCCATCCTTCAGCTTCTGATGCACTTTAATGATTCCTGCCCAAACTTGCTCATTAACTCTTTTAAATCACGGGGAGGTAGCTGAGGGGGTCCTTTGCCACCTTGGCACCTCCCCTTTCCTGCCAAATCGGGGTAGTAAATCCTGTGCCACTGCTGAGGCACCACAACAGGTTGCCAGGAGAAGTTGTGGAGGCTCCAAGCCTGGAGGTGTTGAAGGCCAGGTTGGATGAGACCTTGATCGAGCTGGGCCAGTGGGAAGTGTCCCTGCCCATGGCAGGGGGTTGGAACTGGACGGTCTTGAAGGTCCCTCCAACCAAACCCATTCCATGAATCTCTGACCAAGCCAGTCCTTCTCAGCAGGACAGGCCCACACAAAACTCTGCCAACTGTCAGACAAAGCTCTGCAGCTCCTGCTGTCCCCTGCCCCCGAGCTGCCCACAGCAGATGAGCCCCTCCCTCCTCAACACCTGCATGAAACGCACCGACCCCCGCCCCCTCTGCCGGAGTTCCTGCAGCATGTGTGCCGTGTCACTGCCCGCAGCCAGCGGCAGGTGGCATCCCAGCTCCTGACACGGCTCGGCCCGCAAGGACCTCACCAGCGCTCCTGTGGGCTTTGCAGTCCCGCAGAAGATCCTCGGCACCGCGGCAGCTGCTGCACCCTCTCAGACCACACCTTCTGCATGTGCCCAGGTTGGGCTCTTGGATCAAATGGCTACAGAAGGAGGAGAAGGAAATCGCCTGCAAGACATGGATGAGGCCACCCGCAGTGCTGGGGCAGCCCTGGAGCCCTCGGCACAGGACCTGTTGGAGCAGAGCCAGAAGAAGCCACAGCAGTGCTGGAGGGCTGGAAGCCCTCCACTGGGAGGCCAGGCTGGGACAGTTGGGCTGTTCAGCCTGGAGAAGACAAGGCTCCAGGAGACCTGGTGGCCTTCAAGGGGTGAGCAGAAGCTGGGGACAGACTTTTTCTCAGGGCCTGTGGTGCCAGGCCAAGGGGGGATGGTTTGGACTCCAAGAGGGAGATTGGGAATGGAGAGAAGGGAGAAATGTTTGACACTGAGAGTGGGAGAGCCTGTCCCAGGCTGCCCAGAGAGGTGGGAGCTGCCCCATGGCTGGCACCACTGCAGGTCAGGTTGGTTAGGGCTCTGAGCACACTACTGTAGCTGGGGATGTCCCTGCTGACTATGGAGAGTTGAGGTTAGATGACCTGGAAAGGTCCCTTCAGTCCAACCCATTCACTGATTGTATGTCTAAAGCTGGTGAGTTTGTAGAGGGCTGAAGATGACCCTGGGCACATCCTGCTAACTCACAGCAGGTGCTGCTCAAAGAATTATAGAATGGTTGGGTTGGAAGGGACCTCTGGAGCAACCCCAGCCCAACCCCCTGCTCCAGCAGGGCACTCAGAGCAGCTTGCCCAGCAGCACAGTGCCCAGGGGGGGTTGGAAGCTCTCCACACCAGGAGACTCCACAACCTCTCTGGGCAGCCTGCTCCAGGCCTCCAGCACCCTCACATCGAACATTTTTCTCCTGTTTCAGATGGAACCTCCTGGGTTCCACTTTGTGCTCCCTGGAGGTGCTCAAGTCCAGGCTGGATGAGGCCTTGAGCAACCTGGGCTAGTGGGAAGTGTCCCTGCCTATGGCAGGTGGTTGGAATGGGATGGTCTTGAAGGTCCCTCCAACCAAACACATTCTGTGACTCTGTCCCTGCTCAGTGCAGTGAGGTTGGACAAGAAACCTTGGAGGGTCCCTTCCATGCCAATGCAATCTATGGCCTTCCAAGCATCCCCCAGGACGAACATCATCCCCAACCATCTCCTGCTTTCCCAGCACCCTTCACCTCCTGCCCCCAGGTGACCATCTTGCCATGTGTTGTCCTATTGCCATGTACCCAGGGTCAGATCTGTGCTACTAGCCAACAGACTGAAGTGTCTGAGCTCTGATGTGCTGTGTAGATACCATCAGCCCCTGAGCTCTTCCTTAATCCTGAATATGTTTGAGCTGCTGGGAATGTGCAAAGCCTGCCTTATCAGCTGCTTGGGATCTTACCTGCAGCTGAGGCCCCAGCTGTGGTAGACCTCCCTCCCTAGAGGGGCTCAAGCCTCAGGCATCTGGAAAGCCTGGAGCAGGAAGGAAAGATGCAGGCCGCTGATATGTGGAAGGCTTTGAGGTGCTTGCATAAAGGATGGCCTGGGAGAGAAACATCTCTGGAGGTGTTCGAGAACCGTGTGGCCACGGCACCTGGGAGCACAGTTTGGTGGTTGTTATACATGACCAAGCCAATTAAAGTCAAATGAATATAGTTTTAATTTGAAAAGAGCAATTTTAAAGCAATAAGAGACATGCAAAACCGCGCTGGGCGCTGAAATGCACACTAATCACTTTCTAACTACCCCTTAAATATTCTACCCTTAGTACATATGCATACAAAGGTGGGTTTATTTAAATCAGTTTGTCCTTCTGGTGGTCTTTCAATGATGTAATTAATCCTCTAGTCAGCACAGCCGGTGGGTTGGGTGCTAAGTCCTTGTGATTGTGTCTTTTTCGTTCTGTTGTTACAACCAATGTCCTTTCCCAGGGATGGGTCTGCACATAGGTTCTGTTGATTCTCACAATCGTCCTTTGTGTTCATGTCTTCTGTAAGAACTTCTCTTCCTTTCTCATCCTTAAAGAACTTACTATTTCATAATACTTCAATTGTTAGCTGTTAATTCCTAACATTTCACTAGGGCATTAGTATACATCCATTAAAGCAATTAAAACAACAACAGGTTATAATAAAACCTAAAATCTTACTCTATACTAAACAAGTCAAATTAATCATAAACAACTAATTATAATGAGGCCTAAAAGGAATTTCACTCCAGTTACATGTGTAAGTTCCCAGTGTCTGACCCCTCGTCGCATCATTCATGCCTCTGCTTTTGCTTTAATCAAAATCATCTGACACGAAATATCATTCCATTTATCACAGTGGTCATGGTGGTGTTGGGTTGATACTGGACTGGATGGATCTTGGAGATCTTTTCCCACCCAAACAATCCCAAGATTCTACAAGCCATAAAAAAAACCCTTTTGCCTCTGTGGTGTGCCCAGCTTCTGTCAGCTCGGTGCTCAGACTCCTCACAGCTCCCAGGGAAGACCTTGCTGCAGGCCTTCAGTGGACTTCAGCCCGGGGAGCTGTGTCCCTGGGTGTCAGCAGCCGTTGGGCAAGCCCCGGTGAGGTCAGCTGTTTAAATAACTGTGTGTAAATAACTGCTGAGCAGGCAGCTGGGGACACAGGAAGTGAAGCAGTCCTCTCTCACTCCAGAAAGGCTTAGCTCCAGGACATCGCTGTCCTCCAGAGCCTGCAGGACTCCAGGAGCTGGAACATTCCCTTGGGATGTCTCTCACTCCATGACTAAGCAGCACATGGTTGCTCCAGCTGATGACCCGCGTTGCCTCGGGATGACTCCACCAGGCTGAAAGATCACAGCTTCCAAAAGTTTTCACAGCGGGGGGGAGGGGGCGGGAAAGAGCTCATGAGAGGATGATGACAGAAAGATGACAAAGCCTTAAGGAGGGTCCTTAAGGAGGACTGGAGCAGTCCTGCTGACACTGGGAATTACAAAGCTGGTCCAGGTCATCCCCTCCTGCCTGCAGAGCCAGCACTTGGGGATAACTCTTGCCAGAAGAGGTTGGAAATGCAAGGACAAGCCCCCAGTCCCACATGGAGGGGGGGAGGGGAACTTGGAGCTCCCCCAGCCCAACCCCCTGCTCCAGCTGCGCACCCACAGCAGCTTGCCCAACATCACAATGGCCAGGGGAGGCTGGAAGCTCTGCTCCAGGCCCCCCAGCAGCTTTGCAGCCTCCCCATGATTCTATCCATCAGTTCCCTGTTTCTCTCGGACTGGGGAGCACAGCACTCAACCCAGCACTGCAGCTGTGGCCTCACCAGAGCAGAGAGTGAAAAGAACCTCCTTTGACCTGCTGGCCACACTCTTCTCCATACCTCCAGCAGACCTTCAACTTTCTTGGCCACCAGGACACACTGATGGCTCCTGGGGAACTTTTCTCACTGTGACTGGGGTGCAGCTTTCTCTGCTGCACCTGGAGGCACTTCTGGAGAGATGCTTGGAGCACCGAAGCTGATGCCCCACCACGATCATTTTTGTCATCTTTAGTGCCAGCTTCACCCCCTTCAGCTCCAAAGCTGCTGGTAAGGGTTTGGAATTGACTACCAACATATCAACATCTGCAGATGGAAGTCAGCTGTGTCAGTAGCTGCTGGAGAGGCCCCAGCCCAAAGGAGCAGCGTTGGCCACCTAGGGCTTGCTGCACCCATCTTGCAGGTGGTGAGGGTGAGCTGATCTGCTCCCCTGGGTGGAGCCCTGCAGAGATCTTTGATGACTAAAGAGAATGAAGTTGTCAGGGCTGAGGGAAGTGTGCAAGACACCTAAGGTGACAGCAAAGAGGTACTGGCTGCTTTTCTCTACCTCCTAGACATTCCCCGAGGCCCTACAATCCAGAAGGCCAATGAGTGCGGATTGATGGGATGGTTTGGGATGGTTTGGGGTGGAAGGGATCTTTGAGATCATCAAGGCCTCATCCAACCTGTCCTTGAACACCTCTATGGAGGGGGTACTCACAGCCTCCTGGGCAACCTGTGCTAGTGTCTCTTCTGCTGGATTTTAAGTGCTGGGAGAGTTCAGGGAGTTTCAATTTTGGAGATTTCCTTTCAGCACCACTCAGTGAGCTCAGAGAGCTGCTGGAGAGAGCCTGGGGAGGCTGCAAAGCTGCTGAGGGGCCTGGAGCAGCTCTGGCAGCAGCAAAGGCTGAGAGCCCTGGGGCTGTGCAGCCTGCAGAAGAGCAGCCCCAGAGGGCAGCTGAGCAATGCTCAAGCAAGAGCTGAAGGAGCTGTGGGGGGCAAGAGGCTAGGGCCAGGCTCTGCTGAGTGGTGGCCAGGGCCAGGCCAAGGGGCACAGCCTGGAAGGCAGGAGGTGGCAGCTGAGCAGGAGCAGAAAGTGGTTTGTTGTGAGGCTGCTGGAGGCCTGGAGCAGGCTGCCCAAAGAGGTTGTGGAGTCTGCTGGTGTGGAGAGCTTCCAACCCCCCCTGGGCACTGTGCTGCTGTGGGTGCCCTGCTGGAGCAGGGGCTGGGGCTGGGGGAGCTCCAGAGGTCCCTTCCCACCCCTCCATGCTGGGATTCTGAGGTTCTGCATCTGAGCAGCCTACAGAAGCTCAGGGACAGCCTTCAGGGCCAGAGCTGCTGCTATGGTGTCAAGTCCCAGTAGTCAAGGAGATGAAGCTGGCTGAAGCTGTTTGTAGTGAGAACAGGGGGTCAAGGAGACCTGGTCTGTTGGAGGCATGGAGGTCAAGAGTCTTCAAGTGGTAAGGTGGCCTGAAGTTGTGCCAGGGGAGGTTCAAGTTGGACATGAGAAACAATTTCTGTGCTGCACGACAGGCCATGGACTGGAAGAGGCTGCCCAGGGAGGTGGTGGAGTCACCATCTCTGCAGGTGTTCAAGAAACCTGTGGCCATGGCACCTGGGGATGTGATTTGATGGCCATGGTGGGGTTGGGTTGGTGTTAGACTGGATGATCCCAGAGGGCTTTTCACACCCAATCAGTGCCATTGGTCTGTGACACAATTTGTAGAGGGGCCTGAGGTACTGCAGTCAGCATTCCTGGGATCCCACAGCCCAGCAGAGCTGGAAGGGATGGTTCTGACACCCTTAAAAATAGAGCCCCAGATCAATGGGAAAAGAAAACTTTATTTTCTTCCTCCTCAGAAATGTGACCTTGCTGAAGAACAACAAACCCAAACCAGTCCAAACCCCACAGATAAAAACCCAACCCAAGCTAACCTTAAAGGAAAACAAAAGACACAGGGAAAGGAGAGGACAGATATAAAAGGGGGAAGGGGGGGAGAAGCAAAAAGGAAACAAAATGGGGGCAAAGACACACAACAGAAGCAAAAGAAACAAAGAGGGGGTAAGGAAAAAAAAAGAGAGGAGAGTGGGGGGAAAAGGCAAAAGAACACAAGAGAAAAAGGGGGGAAGAGGAGAAAATAGGGGAACAAGGAGGGGCAAAAAGGGGGGTGGAAAAAAGGAAAAGGGGGGCAAGAAAGAAAGGGATGGGGCAAAATAAAGGGAGGGGGAGGGAAAGGGGAAAAAGGGGGAAAAGGAAATAAAGGGGCAAAAAGGAAAAAAGGGGGTGGGAAAAAGGAAAGGAAAAGGGGGCAAGAAAAAGGGGAGGGGGTAAAAACGAGAGGATCAAAAATGGGGAGGGAAAGGAGCAAAAGGGGGAAAAAGAGGGGAAATGGGGCAAAAAGGGGGAAGAAAATAAGGGGGGTGGAAAAAGGAAAAGAGGGCAGAAAAAAGGAGGGGGGCAAAAACGAGGCGGGGGGTTGGCACTAAAACGAGGCAGCATGAGGGGGGATAGTGTCCGAGGGAAAAGGAGAGCAAAAGGCAGAGAGCAGAGTGTGTGCCCCAGCCGCGCAGCAGCCCCCGGGACAATCGAGCGAGCGTGAGGCGGCGGCGCGGGCGCAGGCAGAGCTCTTCAGCTCCCTTTGACGTCTCTTTTGTTAACTTCCCTCACGACTTTTATTTTGCTTTTTTGGCAGGAGCCTCGGCCCGGACGCTGAGGAGAAGGAAGAAAGAAAAAAAAAAAAAAGGGCAAGCAAACACCACCCAGCAGTGCGAGGCGTCAGCCCTCCCAGCTGGGAAGCGGCACTTCCAGCGAGAGAAACAAAACAGGAGAGGAGGGATAAAAAAAAAAAAAAAAAAGAAAAAAAAAAAAAAGCAACCACCCCGAACACAACAGACGGCGGCGGGCGCGGAACAGGCCCGGCCCGCTCCGCACACGCACAGAGCCCTGAGGCACCGAGGCCTCGGGACACAGCCACCCGTAGAAACACCCCCACGGTAAAAACAAACAGACGCACGCCCAGCTCCCTCACGCCGCCCGGGCAGGCCCGAGGGCAGCCCGCAGAGGGCACGGCGGCCCCCGAGGGCGGGAAAGCGGCCTGAGGGCAGAAAAGGGCGGGCTGAGGACCCCGCGCGGCCGCGCCGCGAGCCCCCTCTCTCAGCGCGGCGGGCAGCACCCAGCCGGAGCCCTCCTCGCGAGCCGTCAGCAGCGGGTGGCACATACACGTAAGGCCAACACCGACTGAGACCCCCCCAAGCCACCGGCACCGAGCTGAGCCGGCTCCCCGCACACACATCCCGCTCCCCCCCCAGGCAACCGCGGCCGTTTGGTCCCTGTTGTAATGCCGCCACATCAAAATAGTTACGGGGTTCTCGGGTGGATTTGCCGTTAATGCGGCGCCGCTGCCGCTGCTTCCTCCTCGGCCGTGAAGCCGAGCTGCTCCGCGGGCTGGAGGGGCGAAGGGGCTCGGCCGCACCACTTCCTAGGCCCCCGCTCCTCCTCCGGCAGCTCAACACGTGGCGGTGCGGCAGCAACACAAATACAGCCCGCAGCGGCTTGCCACGACTTTCCATCCACACACCCCCCAAAACCAAACCCCTTTCCGCGTGGAATTCCGCCCGAGGGCTTTGGGAAGGGGGGAAGCGGTGGGGGAGCCGGTGTGCGGTTTGGGGGGGGGGGGGGGGGGGGCGTTATTCCCCCCGGGAAAAGAGCAGCTGGGAGTTCCCAGTCCCTCCCCATCCATCCCGCAGGAAAATAAAACTTGCTACAAGGCGCCAAACTCCGGAGATTTTAGTGGGTTGGGTTTGGTTTCTCGCAGCGACTAAATCCCACCTGGGCTAGGGGTGCTTAAAACAAAACAAACAAAAAACACCCCAACCTCTAAGGAGCCAGAAACCAAAACAAATAACCCCCAGAAACGGGGGGGAGAAGGGGGTTAGGAAGGGGGTGTGAGGAGCTGGCCCCGGGGGTGTTTAGTGCTATGGGACGGGGGGTGTAAGGACCTGGCCCCGGAGGTGTGTGGTGCTACGGAAGGGGAGGTAGGAGGTTATGCATGCCCCCCCGACGTCGAGCAGAGCTGGGGAGGGGGCCCCGCTCCTTCTCCAGCCCTAGGGACCCTCCTTTCTTCTCCTCTCTATTGAGGGTGAAGGAGTGGGTGGTTCATCCGGCAGCAACAGGAGGAGGCTAGTCAAGGGCAGCTGTCAAAATTCCCCCCCCCCCCCCTTCTTCCTCCTCCCTACTCCTTTTCCCTCCCTTCTCCTTCCAGTTTAATGATCAAACGTCTGCTTGGAAGAAAGCCGAGGAGCGGGAGGAGGCACGGAAGATTTCTTCGCCAACCCCCAAGCCCTCCACCGCCGTTCTGTCCCCGCAGCAACAAGCGGGTACGAGCAAACACACACACCCCCCCCCCCCCGTTTTACTCTGCCGTCCCTCCCCGTCTGACAGAGCCGGGAGGGGAGGAGAGAGAAGGGAGAGGAGGAGGAGGCAGCGGCGAGTGCCAGTGCATCGCCGGGTTACTCGCTGGGGGGAGGCGGCCGCCCTGCACCTTTCCCTCTCGGGCTTCTCCTCACTTTAAGCAACCGGGGCTGGTGGAAAGGAACAAAGGGACCGTGTGTGTGTGTGAGTGTTGGGGAGGGAGCGGGGGGCGAGGAACGAAAAAACCTACCACAGCTGCGGCCATACCGGAATAAACCCCGCCATCCTCATCCTCCCGGGGCTGGGGGTAAAGGCAAAGAGCCCTGCGGCTCCCGCTGACAGGCGCCTGGCTCCGAGCTGCTGCTGCTTCATCACCATCACCGTGCTCTCCCTCCTCAGCCTCCTCGCTGCGGAGTTGCAAGGTGGGGAGCAGCGCCCGACAACAACGGGGAAGAAAAACTTGGATCTGTCCGGCGATCGAGATGAAAAGTAAAAAAGGTAGCTGGGGAGGCGGGGGGGAGGCAGCGGGGATCCCCAAATATCCTCTGCACGGGCACAGCTCGGGCGGGGGGGGGGGTGGTGTTGCCAAGCCAGACGGAATCTTGTTTTCCTTGTAAGCCCTTCGCAGTGTCCCCCCCCTGCCAGGGGAAGATGGCAGTGGATGCTTCTCTCCCAGACAAAACACGCGGGGCTGTTGTCTGAGCAGCCGCCTCGCTGGCTCCCTGTCAAAAACATGCCCAAAGCCGCCCTCTTTGTGCCTACCACAACTTTAGGGGGTTTTGGGTTCTCTTTTTGCTGAGCCCCCTCCCGTGCCCTCCCCATAATCGCTTTTTTGTCTGTTTGCCCACCAAGCAAAAGGAGGGGGGCGAGTGGGGGGTCGTCCCAACTTGGGGCACCCCCCCCCCCCCAGCTCCGCTGGCTCTTTGTTCGCGGTGAACACGTTGGGGCTGGGGTGGGGGCGGCTTGTGAGAAACGGGGGAGGAGGGGTGTCCCAAAGCTCGTCTTGACTTTCAGCTGCCTTGTTTTGATTCAAGTTGGCTTCATTTCCCTTCTCTTTATCCCTTTAAAAGAAGGCTAAAAAACAAACCAAAACACCCGAAAGTACAAAAGTTTCGGCTGGAGGTTCAAAGGAGGAAGGGGGGGGTGAGGAATTTTTCTCCCTCGCTCCCCCCCCCCCAAAAGAAGGCTTTTTCAAAGTTTTCTTTGTGTCAATTCCCAGACCGAAAACTTTGCCCCCGTGGGGTTTTAAAGTGCTTTTAAATCGCTTTTCAATCGCAGCTCGGCCACAAAGGCGCGGGACGAGCTGTTACAACTTCAGTCGCGACTCCTGCTCTCTGTCGCGATTCGCCCAGCGCCAGCCTGAGCGAGGGGGGGGTTGCATTAAACCACCCCCCACACACACACCATTAAATGACCCAAAAGTGGAGGGTCTGAGAGGGGGGGAGCGGTAAGAAGTGCGCATGTTCAGCGCGCTGGAGTTGGGCTGTTTCTTTTCCAACCTCCCCCCAACACATTCCTGCGGCTCCGTGCAGAGCAGCCCCGCTCCTCGTTAATGGCCCTGCAGTAATTAACGCACATGTCGGGAGATGCGATGCGCTAATGCTGGGGGGGGGAGCCCCCCGGAGCGGCCCTGTGGAAGCGCCCTCCGCTCGGCAGGGGCAGGCACGCAGGGGCATGGAGCCCCGAAAGCTGAAGTTTGGGGTTAGCTTTGCAGGGCGCTTGATCGCGGCGTGCTCCTCAGGCAGCCCGGCGGCACGGCGGAGGGGCTCGGCCCCCCGAGGTACGAGGAGATTGCAAACAGGCCGGGGGGCTCTTTTGCGCCTCTTGCTTCCTTCTTCCTCCTCTTTTTTCTTTTTTCCTATTTTTCTTCTATTTTTCCTTTTTTTATAAAAACTGTTTTCTTTTCATCTTTTTTCCCCAGTTTTTCTTCTTTTCTTTCCCCCCTTTTTCTTTTTTCCTTCTTTCCCCCCTTTTTCTTTTTTCCCTTCTTTCCCCCCTTTTTCTTTTTTTTCCCTTCTTTCTCCCCCCTTTTTTCTTTTTCCCTTCTTTCCCCCTTTTTCTTTTTTCCCTTCTTTCCCCCTTTTTCTTTTTCCCTTCTTTCCCCCCTTTTTCTTTTTTCCCTTCTTTCCCCCTTTTTCTTTTTTCCCTTCTTTCCCCCTTTTTCTTTTTCCTTCTTTGCCCCCTTTTTCTTTTTTCCCTTCTTTCCCCCCCTTTTTCTTTTTTTCCCTTCTTTCCCCCCTTTTTCTTTTTTCCCTTCTTTGCCCCCTTTTTTCCTTTTTCCCTTCTTCCCTTTCCCCCCTTTTTCTTTTTTCCCTTCTTTCCCCCCTTTTTCTTTTTCCCTTCTTTCCCCCCTTTTTCTGTTTTCCCCTTCTTCCCCCTTTTTCTTTTTCCCTTCTTCCCCCCTTTTTCTTTTTTCCTTCTTCCCCCCTTTTTTCTTTTTTCCCTTCTTTCCCCCTTTTTCTTTTCCCTTCTTCCCCCCCTTTTTCTTTTTTCCCTTCTTTCCCCCCTTTTTCTTTTTTCCCTTCTTTCCCCCTTTTTCTTTTTTCCCTTCTTTCCCCCCTTTTTCTTTTTTCCCTTCTTTCCCCCCTTTTTCTTTTTTCCCTTCTTTCCCCCCTTTTTCTTTTTTTCCTTCTTTTTTCCCCCCTTTTTCTTTCTTTTCCCCCCTCTTTCCCCCCCTCGCTGTACCCGAACCCAGCGCAGTTATTTTTAGGACATTCCAGCGCTCCCTGTTTGCACAGCAGTGGTGGAGCTGGTTTCCTGCTGCTCGCTCCCATTGTTCGAACTGCTCCCCCCCCTCCCCTTTTCTCCTCTCACCCCCCACCCCCCAGGGCAGCTGCTGAGACACCAAACTCCTGCAAACTGCAGGGTGAAAAGCGCTGACGTCGCTCCGAGGTGTCCATGTGTAGGGCTTTGTGTGCGCCTGGCAGAGCGGGGGGGACGACACCAGGGCTGAGCTGGGGGCCGGAACAATGGGAACAATGAGGGGTGACAGGCTGAGGAGAGACAACTTCAGAGAGAGAAGAGGGGGCCGTGGGCTGCGGAGGAGGGGGGGGGCTTGCATGGCAGGAATTAAAAGGGGTGGAGACACAGAAGGGAACTTTGAAATTAGGGCCAGGGGGTGCCTTTGTTTCGTGGAAGGTTGGGCTTGTAGCTACTCGTGACCTGGCATCTGAGAAGCGCTTCCAGAAGTTCTCAAAGAGTGACTTTGTTGCAAGACTCTCTCTGCGTGCTCTCCCAGGAAAAGCACCTTGGAAAAGGGGGGAGAGGGGAAAAACACCCAGTTAAAGACTCTTAACTCCCGAGCTGGCTGCCTGCTGGAGTCAGAGCTCCAAATCTGGCTGGTTCGTGCAATCAGAGCCCCAATCTGGACGGTTTAGCCCCGATGAAGTGCAGGTTGTGCAACAGGGGGAAACAACCTGGTTCCTCAATTCTTCAACTTGGAGGAAAAAGGGGTTGGGGTTTTGGGGTTGGTACTGTTTTGGTTGTGTGCGATTTAGAGGGGGAGGGGGGTGTTGGTGTTTGAAACTGATTTCTTTTGGGGGGTGTGAAATTCACACGAAATTTTAGCTGCTTTGGTGTCTGGGGGATTTCTTTTTGTGGTTGGTCTTAATTTTGTTTGGTTGGTTGGGTTGTACTGAGAGGGTTTTTTTAGGGGGGGTTGTGGTTGTGGGTTTTTGCTTTTTGGGGGGGGTGTTGTGCTTTTGGGGGGTTGGTGGTGGTTTGGAGGTGTTTGGTGTTGTGGGTTGGGGGGTGTGATTTGAGGGAGGTTGTGGTTTTGAGGTGTTTGGTATGGAGGGGTGTTGTGGTTATGGAGGTTGTGGCTTTGAGGTGTTTTGGGGTGTTACTTTTTTTGGGGGGTGGTTTTGAGGTGTTGGGGAGGGTTGCTGTGTTTTGGGGGGGTGTTTGTCTTCGTGATGTTCATTGTGGGTTTGGGGGTGTCATGTTTGGGGGGCCTTGGGGGAGCTTAGTTTGGATTGCTGTGGTTTTGGGGGGGTTGTTTTGGCGTTTGGGTTTGAGGGGTGTCTGGCTGCGTTTGGGGTGTTTGGTTCGGGGGAGTTTGTCTTGGGGGGTGTTTGCTTTTGGGGGGGAGTTGGTGTTTGGGGGGAGTTGTGCTTTTGGCTGGATTTGTTGGTTTAGGGGAATGTTTGTGTTTTGGGGAGATGTTGTCTTGGGGGACCTTGTTTTTGGGGGGTGGTTTGGCTTTGGGAGCGTTGTTTGTTTGTTGGGGGGTTGTCTGTTGGTTTAGGGGAGTGTTTGGCTGCTTGGGGTGGGGGGGCTGTTGGTTTTGGGGAGGGGAGGTTGTTTTTCGTGTGTTGTTTTTGATAGCTCCCAGCCTGTGTCTGAAAGCCCTGGGGGCTCCTGTGTGGATGGTTTCATTTACAGCTAATAAGCTGATAGGGATCAGAGGGAAGGGCCTGAGCCTGGCCAGGAGCTGCTGAGGAGCACAGGCAGGCATCTGCTCAAGTTGGGACATGTGGGGGAGTCTTCCTCAGCCTGGGTTACAGCAGATCCAGGGCTGGGAGGTGGGAGCTGCTTCTCTTTATCTCTGAACCCTTCGGAAGTTCAGAGAGCCCCGGGGGGGTGGGCTGGGAGTGAGTTTTGGTCATCTCCTCTCTGGTCAGAAGGTTGTTGGATCTGCTTTGAACAGCAATGGGCTTCTGCTGCTCTTCCTCCTTGATGGAAAGTCTTCTTCACACAATGGGATAGTTGGTGTTTGTCCTGACCCTCAGCCCAAGTTTTTCATCTGGTTTGACAGGCTCAGCCTCCCTAAAGCGCTTTGGCCTCCCCTCTCCTGCAGGAGCAGGAGGCTCTTTGGAGATCAGCTTTGGTCATGGCTCAACTCCAGTTGTGCCGAGCTGTTAACAGTTGGGTGTTGAGCCTGGACTAGGTGTGATGTTCTCTAAGGTCTTGTTTTGGGCAGCAGAATGTTCAGGAGGTGTAGGACACCTCCAGATGGGAAGCTGGAGGAGAAAGTCTTTCGTTTAGGTTGGATAGTAGGAGAAATGGCTTCACAGAAAGGGTTCTTCAGGCACTGGGCTAGGCTGTCAGGGAGGTGGTGGAGTCACCATCCTTGGAGGTGTTTAAAAGACCTTCATGCATCTCTGTGCTGAGGCTGAGCAGTCCTGGATGGTTTTCATGTCCTAGTGTAGAGTGTGAGTAGGAAAAATGTCTGTAGCATGGCTGTGATGCCGAGGGACGTGGTGTGGTGGTGGCGGCTCAGCAGCAGCGGTGGGATGGTGAGCTCCAGGTGAGCAGCTGGGCTTGATGAGCTCAGAGGTCTCTTCCAACCTCAACAGCTGCTCTGTCAAGAAGGGAATGCTGCTGGAGTAGTTCTGAAGTCATGGGCTGAGTGGTGCTGGTGGGACACTGATAGTGTGGGCTGGCCACCTGAGTGGTGCTGGGGCATTTGTCTATAAATACCTGAGGTGTGGGTGTCCAGATGAGGGTGCCAGGCTCTTTATGGTGGTGCCCAGTGACAGCACAAGAAACTTGGCTCCAAAGCTGCTGAGGGGCCTGGAGCAGCTCTGGCAGCAGCAAGGGCTGAGAGCCTGCAGAAGAGCAGCCCCAGAGGGCAGCTAAGCAATGCTCAGCAAGAGCTGGAGAAGCTGTGGGGGGCAAGAGGCTGGGGCCAGGCTCTGCTGAGTGGTGCCCGGGGCCAGGCCAAGGGACAAGCGGCACAGCCTGGAAGCCAGGAGGTGGCAGCTGAGCAGCAGGAGAAAGTTGTTTGTTGTGAGGCTGCTGGAGGCCTGGAGCCCAGAGAGGTTGTGGAGTCTTCTAGCCTGCCCTGGGCACTGTGCTGCTGGGCAAGCTGCTGTGGGGGCCCTGCTGGAGCAGGGGCTGGGGGAGCTCCAGAGGTCCACCCCTCCACGCTAGGGCTTGTTGCTCCTCTGCAAGCCAACTCGTGCTGCCTTGATTTTGCCCTGCAGAAGCAGTGTCTCTGTTTAGATGAAGTGTGCTTAGGAGGAGACATGAGAGAAGAAGATGAAATAACTGAGGAGGTCATCCGGGGGTTGCTGGTGGTGTCCACCAGGCTCCATTGATGGTGTTAAATAGCAGCGAGGCCGGGATGGAGCCCGGCCAGCAGCTCCTTTCAGTTGGGCCCTGTTGGAACAGGAAGCCAGCGGCGCATGGGCTGATTACTCACAAGGCAGAGGAGAAACAAAGCTGGGCTGTAATCAGCAGGAAAGCTTTGATGAAAACACAGCCTTGACAGCCACAACGTGGCTCCTGCTCCTCCTGCCAAGGGCTGTCAGCTGGGACAGTGGAGGACGTGTCCCACCACGGCTTCCTGTGGGGCTGCTGGCTGCGGCCGGCCCAGGCTGGGGGAGCTGCGCCGCTGCGGGGCTGAGCGCCGCCGCTGCTTCAGCTCCTCTGGAAGCGAGGAGAGGCGCTTGGAAGCTGGCTGCTGGAGCAAAGGCAGCTTTGTGTGTCACTAACTCAGTGTGTCAATCGATGTGACACGAGCAAAGGGCAGCCTGCCTGGTGACTCATTCCTGGCCAGGTAGGTGGCGGTTAGGCAGGCGGTGACTTTGACTGCTGCTCAAGGGCTTGTTTGCCAAACACAGAAAGGATTTGCAGGCTGCTGGCTTCCAGGCAGGCTTTGCTCATTTCTGGTCGTCTTCTCTTGGCTGAAAGACAGCAACAGTCCCAGAAGTAGTTTTTGCTGTTGGGAGTTGGAAGGGACCTCTGGAGTTCCCCCAGCCCAACCCACTGCTCCAGCAGGGCAGCCACAGCAGCCTCCTCAGTTATTTCATCTCCTTCTCTCATGTCTCCTCCTAAGCACACTTCATCTAAACAGAGAAACTGCTTCTGCAGGGCAAAATCAAGGCAGCACGAGTTGGCTTGCAGAGGAGCAACAAACCCTAGCGTGGAGGGGTGGACCTCTGGTGGACCCCCAGCCCCTGCTCCAGCAGGGCACCCACAGCAGCTTGCCCAGCAGCACAGTGCCCGGGGGGGTTGGAAGCTCTCCACACCAGCAGACTCCACAACCTCTCTGGGCAGCCTGCTCCAGGCCTCCAGCAGCCTCACAACAACCACTTTCTGCTCCTGCTCAGCTGCCACCTCCTGCCTTCCAGGCTGTGCCCCTTGGCCTGGCCCTGGCCACCACTCAGCAGAGCCTGGCCCCAGCCTCTTGCCCCCCACAGCTCCTTCAGCTCTTGCTGAGCATTGCTCAGCTGCCCTCTGGGGCTGCTCTTCTGCAGGCTGCACAGCCCCAGGGCTCTCAGCCTTTGCTGCTGCCAGAGCTGCTCCATGCCTCTCAGCAGCTTTGCAGCCTCCCCAGGCTCTCTCAGCCAGGTTTAAATTCAGTTTAAAGGTGCTGAGCTGCTGGTGCAGAGCTATTGTGTTGTCCCTGCAGGATCTTTGTTCCAAGGAAGTGCTCCTCAAGGTTTAATGGTGCAGGGCCTGTCCTCGGGGCTGGGCTGTGTGACAAGGACTTCCCCTGCAGCTGTGCTAGATGCCAAAGCAGCTCCTGGGCATGGTTTTGCATGCAAGCTTCTCATACTTTCTCCATGAATTAAGACCCTGTTGACACTGCATGGACCTTATCTCCTGTCTCATTGTTCCTGGGCCCTGACTGGATAATTCATGGAGCTAATCATCAGAGGAGAAACTTGGTGGTGTGTCAGTGCAGGCTTGGCTGCTGACATCAATCAGCAGTACAGGGGATGGAAACAATACTGAGTAAGTTCCTGGAGGAACTGTGCCAGGCCAGTCACAGCTTGGTCATCCTGCTGGGAAAGTGCCTCAGCAACAGGCAGGGAAGGTTGGGCAACCTGCTGGGAGCTGGAGGGTGTTGGGGCAACCTCTAACCTGAGCTTAAAGGTGTTGGGGCAGCTTACACTAAGTTGAAGGCTGTTGGGGCAACCTCTGCACTGACTTGTAGCACAGTTGGGCAACTCACACTAAGCTTAAAGAAGTTAGGTCAATGTCTGTGCCAATCTGGAGGGTGCTGGGGCAGCCTCTACCCTGAGCTACTCATAAACAGGGGAAGGAAGACCACGGCAGCTTGGCTTGGAGTGGTGGGTGGAGGTCCTCCTCAGCTCCACCTTCCCAGATGTGAGGAGAACTTGCAGCACCACCCCCAGACTCACTTTGTGTTGTGGGGCTTTGTGGGGGGGTTCTTTGGTGTTCAGGGGATGTTCATGCCTTCACTAGTTTTACTTGGGGAAGTACTCAGAGCTTAAGAGTCATGGAGTCACAGGGTGGGTTTTGGTGGAAAAGACCTCCAAGCTCACCCAGATCCAACCATTCTCTCACTCTGCCCAGGCTCGGGGCTGCCCCATGGCCCTCAGCACCACAGCTCTGCCTCTGGGGAACACCTCCAGGGATGGGGATTCAGCCACCTCCCAGGGCAGCCTGGGCCCGGCTTGGAGAACTTTTCAGTGAAGAAGCTTCTTCTGATGTCCAACCTAAAGCTGCCCTGGGGCAGCTTGAGGCCATTTCCTCTTGTCCCATCTCTTGCCCCTTGGTAGCAGAGCCCACCCCCCACCTGGCTCCAGCCTCCTCTCAGGGAGCTGTAGAGAGCAATGAGCTCTCCCCTCAGCCTCCTCTTCTCCAGACTAAACACCCCTTGCTCCTCCCCAGCCCTGTTCTCCAGACCCTTCCGCAGCTTGGCTGCCCTTCACTGGACCCTCTCCAGCCC
This sequence comes from Colaptes auratus, assembly GCA_015227895.2. Taxonomy (NCBI): domain Eukaryota; kingdom Metazoa; phylum Chordata; class Aves; order Piciformes; family Picidae; genus Colaptes; species Colaptes auratus. The sequence goes on from CM037636.1 coordinate 6,527,116, forward strand.
CTCTTTTAGGGCTGACTTTGTTTCCTCAAACAGAATTTCCGAGTTCTGGCTGGTTGCCCACATAAAACCTTTTACTTCTGACCTTTAGCTGCCTCTTGCTCTTGAGGTTTGTTTGGTTTCGATGTTATGAATGACCCAAGTTTCTCTCCTCCTCCTCTCCTCCTCCTCCCCCCCCAGCTGTCTGAGAGCACAGAAAGGGGAAGGACTTGTTTTCCCTTCTGGAGCTTCTAGGAGATGTCCCAGCCAGCAGGAGCTGATTTCACTGAGAAGTGTGTGGTGCTGGTTGCAGAGGAGCAGGATCTCAGTGGGAGCTCCACAGAGTTTGTGAGATTCCTGAAGTGGGGAGCACCAAAGCGTGGGTTTCATTCTGCTTTTCTGTGTTGTGTTTTGCCATTGGTTTCCTCACTGCCTTGCAGGCCTCCAAAATGTTCTGCAGCCAAAGGGGCAGGATGTGAGCCTCTCTCAACTAATTAACACTGATGAGCTTGGTTGGATTTGATTTTTCCCCTCGCAGCGGTGCAGTGTGACACCAAGCTGTGGGACTGACTCGAGGGCAGGGGTGGCATCCAGAAGGCTCTTGACAGGCTTGAGAAGTGGCACAGTGCCAACTGCAGGAGGTTCAACAAGTCACAGTGCAAGGTCCTGCAGCTGGGTCAGGCCAGCCCCAGGCACAGATCCAGGCTGGGGGCAGAGTGGGTTGGGAGCAGCCCTGAAGGAAGAGGCTTGGGGGTGCTGGGTGCTGAGCAGCTCCCCAGCAGCCAGCAGTGCCTCCTGCAGCCCTCAGGCAGCTGTGTGCTGGGCTGCAGCCAGAGCAGTGTGGGCAGCAGGGCAGCAGAGGGGATTCTGCCCCTGGGCTCTGCTCAGACCTCACCTCCAATCCTGCCTCCAGCTCTGCTGTCCCCAGCAGGAGAAGGACACAGAGCTGCTGGAGGGAGGCCACAAAGATGCTCCTTGGGCTGGAGCAGCTCTGCTGGGAGCACAGGCTGAGGGAGCTGGGGCTGTGCAGCCTGCAGAGGAGAAGGCTCCAGGGGCACCTCAGAGCTGCTGCCAGCACCTGAAGGCATCCTGCAGGAAGGCTGCAGAGGAACTGCTCCTGAGGGGGGCTGGAGCCAGGCCAAGGGGGAATGGTTTGGAGCTGAGGCAGAGCAGGGTCAGAGTGGAGCTGAGGAAGAAGCTGTTGAGTTGTGAGGCTGCTGAGCCTCTGGCCCAGGCTGCCCAGGGAGGCTGTGGCTGCCTCCTGCCTGGGGGTGCTGCAGGCCAGGCTGGCTGAGGCCCTGAGCAGCTGAGTCTGGCTGAGAGGTGTCCCTGGGCATGGAGGGGAGGTTGGAGCAGCTGAGCTCTGAGCTCCCTCCCAGCCTGAGCCACTCCATGAGTCTCTGCCTGTGCAGGGATGGGTGGGAAATGAATTTATCCTTGACTGATGGCTTCATTCATTGCTTCTCTTCCCACATGGCAGTGGGCTGTGATCTGTCAGGATGCTGTTTCCCCATCTCCCAGCTTTGTGCAGCCTGATCCAGGAAGTCTCCATCATGGCAACCACACAGTGAAAAACCTGAAGGCTTCCTTCATCCCTTCCTTGTTTTGTTGGCTTTTGGGGGGGGGCAGTTTAAGAGCAGCTCCAATTAATCCCTGTTTATAACCCCCTGGATGTCACACAACTGATCCCTTGAGGGCATCCAGCTCCCTGCTGCCCGAAATAGGTGAGAAATGCAGCAAGGAAAGCAGCTTGTGATGCCTCTGAAATGAAGAGACTCCAGGAGAGCTGGGAAGGGACTTTGGACACGGGCTGGGAGTGCCAGGATGAAGGACAGTGGCTTTGAGCTGGGACAGGGCAGATCGAGACTGGAGCTGAGGAAGAAGCTGTTGAGTGTGAGGCTGCTGAGCCTCTGGCCCAGGCTGCCCAGGGAGGCTGTGGCTGCCTTCTGCCTGGGAGACCAGGTTGGATGAGACCTTGAGCAGCTGAGTCTGGTTGAGAAGTGTCCCTGGGCATGGCAGGAGGTTTTAACTGGATGATCTTGCAGATCCATTCCTACCTACCCCCATTCTGTGAATCTCTGAACATTTCCTCAGATGAAAACGTGAGAGGAAAACCACCAGGATGAAGAGGAAAAAGAAAGGCATCAGGATGCAAAGTGGTGCACTGGAAAGCAACCAAACCCAGCCAGACATGAAGTGGTTGTGGTTTGTTGGCAAAGTGCAATTAGATTCAGGAAGTTCCTCTGGTGACTCTCAGGCACCTGATTCTTGCCATTTTCCTCCTCTTCTGTGTCTCTCCCAAGTGCAAGTCCTCCCAGAGGTGGGGGCAGACACAGCTTTCCCCCACACACACTCTGTTTGGTGGTGTTGCTCTTTCTGCCTGCATCAAGAGATGTGGAAGGAGCTATCAAACCCCCAAGCTCCATCTCCCAGCAGAGGCTTCTCCCAGCAGGTTAGGAAATCATTAATGACCCCTTGCTTGAGCTGGGTGTCTCCAGCCCTTCCTTATTGACTTTCTGACCTTTTCTCCTGGAGGAGAAGCGTGGGATGCATTCCACAGCCAGCAGATGTGGGCAGCCTTGGTGTGAGGTAGGAGCTATGCAGGAGATAAAAGCCAAAGGTTGCCAGGGGAAGCAGGAGCTGAGGGTTTGCAGAGCAGAACAGGCCTGGCGCCGCCGCTGCCTGTTCAGCTCGGCAGGGCTGCAGGACAAACCTCCTCTGAAAGAGGCACGCTGGGGACTGGTGATGGAGGGAAAGCTTCTGAGCCCATAAGGGTGCTGGAGATGAGTGGTTGAAGGATTTAGGAGGTACCAATCCGGGCTGGGGGATGAGGAGATGGAGAGCACCATGGCCCTCACCACCACAACTCCAGGGCTTGGAAACCCCTCCAGGAATGGGGACCCCACCACTGCCCTGGGCAGCCTGGGCCAGGCCTTGGCAATCCCTTCTGGAGAAGAAATTGTTCCTCATGTCCAACCTAAACCTCCCCTGGGGCAATTTGAGGCCATTTCCTCTTGTCCTATCACTTGTTCTTTGGGAGCAGAGCCCAACCCCCACCGGGCTCCAGCCTCCCTTCAGGGAGCTGCAGAGAGCAGTGAGGTCTCCCCTGGGCCTTCTCTTCTCCACAGAGCATCCTCAGCTCCCTCAGCTGCTTTTCACCACCCCTGTTCTCCAGACCCTTCACCAGCTCTGCTGCTGTTCTCTAGACACTCTCCAGCCCCTCAATGTCCCCCTTGGAGTGAGGAGGCCAGAAGTGAACTCTGTAGGGATATTGAAGGAGATAACTGCCCCCCGGGGCCTGGGGGGGGTGCGGCTGGAGGAGCTGCCCCCCGGGGCCTGGGGGGGGTGCGGCTGGAGGAGCTGCCCCCCGGGGCCTGGGGGGGGTGCGGCTGGAGGAGCTGCCCCCCGGGGCCTGGGGGGGGGGGGTGCGGCTGGAGGAGCTGCCCCCGGGGCCTGGGGGGGGGGGGTGCGGCTGGAGGAGCTGCCCCCCGGGGACTGGGGGGGGGGTGCGGCTGGAGGAGCTGCCCCCGGGGCCAGCCCTTGCCCTGACTGCTGTTTTCTCCCCCCTGCAGGCGTGGCGGCGGCCTCGGGCAGCGACACGGAGGACGATGACACCATGGAGGTGCCGCTGGACCTGTCTGCGGGCGCGGGCAAGCGGCGGCGCCGCGGGAACCTGCCCAAGGAGTCGGTGCAGATCCTGCGGGACTGGCTCTACGAGCACCGCTACAACGCCTACCCCTCCGAGCAGGAGAAGGCCCTGCTCTCCCGCCAGACGCACCTCTCCACCCTGCAGGTACCGCCGCGGCAGGCGCCGGGCTGCTGCTCCTGGCGTGGGCAGCCCGAGCGGGGCGCACGGAAGCCTCCTCGCGCCCCTGGCGGAGGCCGGAGCCCTTCCGGCGCGCTGCGGCTCCCTGAGAGGAGGCTGCAGCCGGCTGGGGCGTGTGAGGGACGGGAGAAGAGGAAACGGCCTCGGGTTTTGCTTGGGGAGGTTCAGGTTGGCCATGAGGAGCGATTTCTGCCCCACAAGGGTTGTCCAGGCCTGGCCCAGGCTGCCCGGAGCCATGGTGGAGTCCCCATGCCTGGAGGGGTTTCAGAGCTGCGGAGATGTGCTGAGGGCCGTTGGGTGGTGGTGCCCTGGCAGTGCTGGGGTAAGGGTTGGACTGCAGGATCCTCAAGGTCTCTCCCAGGCAAAACTCTTGTGTGGATCCACTTGGGATCCAGGCTCTGGGGTCTGTTGGATACTTGGTTCTTCTGTCTTCATCTTTAGTGGAAAACTTGTTTGGAGTGAGGGTGCTGCAGCAGGCTGCCCAGAGAGGTCATGGAGTCGCCTTGTCTGGAGAGCTTCCAAGCTGTGCTGGGCAAGATGCTGGAGCAGGGGATTGGGCTGGGGGAACTCCAGAGGTCCTTGTCCGCTCCACCATGCTGGGTTTCTGTTTCAGCTATTGACAGCTGCTGCTTTCCACCTGGTAGAAGGTTGCTGCAGGAGAACTTGGGTCGACTCTGGTTTGGTTTTGAGAGATGCTAAACATTGAGCTGCTCCTCTGGGCTTTGGGGTTTTTTGGATCGATTCATTGATTTGTAGAATGGCTTGGCCTGGAAGGGACCTTAATGGATATCCAGTTCCAACCCCCTGCCATGGGCAGGCCCAGGTTGCTCATGTCCTCATCCATCCTGGCCTTGAACACCTCCAGGGAGGGGACATCTACAACCTCCCTGGGCAACCTGTGCCAGTCTCTTCCCACCCTCACTGCCAAGAATTTCTTCCTCCTCTGCAGTCTCCTGCAGCTCAAAGCCGTTGCCCCACATCCTGTTGCTCCCAGCCCATGTCAGATGTCCCTCCCAGCATTCTTTCAGGGCCCTTTGAGCTGCTCGAAGGCCACCAGAAGGTCTCTTTGGAGCCCTGGTGAAAAGCCTGTATTAGAAGTGCTGGAAGTGTCTGTGAAAGGAAGGTTCCTCTGTGGTAGGCCCTCAAGAGCACCTCCTTTTATGTAGTAAACGAGGTGGGGGAGGGGACTTGGGGGGGGGGTAAAAATAAAACAAAGTCTAAGGACTCTGCTGTCTGGGCCAGGAAGCTGGTTTGATGTTTAAACAAGACCAACCTTCAGTGAGGTCACTCCTGTTATGTCTGTGGACACAGGCAGTTGAACAAGGAAAATCAGTAACTGCTGGTGGGAGGGGTGGCTGTGCAGGGGAGGGGGGGGAGCAAAGCTTGGGCTGTTGCTGATTAACCCCAGCCTGAGGAACAATGGCAGCAGCTTAATGAGTGTGCTCAGGAGCTCACCCCTGAACACAGCCTGCCTGGCCTCGGAGCAGCCTTCAGATGTTCCTCAGGGAGGAGGGAAGGGCCTGGGCCAGGCGTGCCAGGGCTTGTCAGTTGGGCTCCCTTTGTTCTGGGGTTGCTAAGAGGGATTCATTAATCTCCCACTGCAGTGGTGGCACAGAACTGGAAAGCATGGAATGGAAGGGTGAGAAGGGGCCTCTGGAGCTCCCCCAGCCCAAGCCCTTGCTCCAGCAGGGCACCCACAGCACAGTGCCCAGGGGGGTTGGGAGCTCTCCACACCAGGAGACTCCACAACCTCTCTGGGCAGCCTGCTCCAGGCCTCCAGCAGCCTCACACAAACCACTTTCTGCTCCTGCTCAGCTGCCACCTCCTGCCTTCCAGGCTGTGCCCCTTGGCCTGGCCCTGGCTGGGCACCACGCAGCAGAGCCTGGCCCCAGCCTCTTGCCCCCCACAGCTCCTTCAGCTCTTGCTGAGCATGCTCAGCTGCCCTCTGGGGCTGCTCTTCTGCACGCTCTCAGCCCCAGGGGCTCTCAGCTTTGCTGCTGCCAGAGCTGCTCCAGGCCCCTCAGCAGCTTTGCAGCCTACCCTGGGCTCTCTCCAGCAGTTCTCTGTCCCTCTGGCACTGGGGAGTGCAGCACTGGCCCCAGCACTGCAGCTGTGGCCTCAGCAGAGCAGAGGGGCAGGAGAACCTCCCTTGTCCTGCTGGCCACACTCTTCGTGATGCACCATCAGCCTTCTTGGCCAGAAGGACACATTGCTGGCCCTTGGGGAACTTCCTGCCCCGCTAGGACTCCCAAGGTTTTTCTTCATGAAGCTGCTTCCCAGCAGGACAACCTCTGCTTGTATCCATTGTCCATAGCGGAGATGTTCCAGTACCTTTGTCATCCTTTCAGCTCTCCATTGGACTCTCTCCAGTAGATCCAGTAGAGAAGCTGTGGATGTCCTCTCCCTGGAGGCGTTCAAAGCCAGGCTGGATGAGGCCTTGAGCAACCTGGGCCGGTGGGAGGTGTCCCTGCCCATGGCAGGGGGGGTGGAACTGGACGACCTTTGGGGTCCCTTCCAACCCAGAGCGTTGTGTGAGTTCTTGAGCTGGTGTGACAGAAGGAAGGAATGGTTTCTGAGAAGCTCTCCCCTCAGGATGAGAAGGAAGCTGTGCTGGCTAGGGCCACTGCTGGGTGGTGGGGACGGAAGGCAGGCAGGACCTCAGCTGTCTGTCGTTGCATCCCCAGGTCTGCAACTGGTTCATCAACGCGCGGCGCCGGCTGCTGCCCGACATGCTGAGGAAGGATGGCAAAGACCCCAACCAAGTTCACCATCTCGCGGCGTGGCACCAAGCTCCCCGAGGGCAGCCTGCTGGTGGAGCCTGCCATGGGCACCAAGAACTACATCCCCCTGCTGGAGGAGGCCTCCTTCCTCCCCGGTGCCGCTGCCGCGCTGGGCAAGACTCTGTCGTCCGCCAAGCCAGCGCCGGGCGCGCTGCTGGCCCGGCCCTCCGTCATCTGCCACACCACTGTGACTGCCCTCAAGGATCCCTTCCACTTCTGCCAGCCAGCTGATGTCAGCCAGCCCATGGACCTGCCCCAGCCCCCAGCCCCCACCAGCTTGACAGACAGCTGCCTGTCCTCCCAGGAGGACCCCTCCAGACTGGCTCCCAGCTCAGCCGCCCAGAGCGGCCTCTTTAACACTCCTCCACCCACCCCTCCCGACCTCAACCAGGACTTCAGCGGCTTCCAGCTCCTGGTGGACGTTGCACTCAAACGGGCAGCAGAGATGGAGCTGCAGGCAAAACTCATGGGTGAACTCATCCTCTCCCCCTTCCCCTTTTCCCCTTCCTCCTCCTCCTCTTCCTCCTCCTCCTCCTAGGCAGGGATCTCCCAAGCTGCGTGGCCCTCGCCGGCCGCGCTCCGTGGAAAGGACTTCGGCTGCATTACTTTCTTGGCATTGGTTGGTTGTTTTGGGGGGGGGGGTGTGGGGGAGGTTTGGTTTGTTGCTTTGGTTCTTTGGTTGGTTGGTTGTTTTTTGGTTATTCTTAATCTTATTTGCACAAGGGGTTGCTGAAATGAAGCTTCCTTCATGTCACTGAGAGATGGTCTTCAGTGGAGTTCTGGTCATTCCAAGGGTGTAGAAACTTCTTGAAGCTACTGTAGAAAGGATTTGAGTTGCTGGGGGGGGGGTGGGGGGGCAGGGAGGGTGGATCCTGGGTTTATTGTTGGGGTTTTATTTGGTGGTTATTCTTTTTTAAATGTTTTCTTTTGTAGCTTTGGTTTTTTGTTTTCTTTCCTTTCGTTGTTCTCATAATGTGAGCTTGTTCCCAAACTCAAGGGAGTCCTTGGGCTTGGGGTTTGTGTTCCTTCCAGGCTGTGCAATATCTAGGTGATGATGATACAAAGTCTTCTTCTGAGCATTCCCCACATGCTGGCTAAAACAAATCCTCCTTTTTTTTCCCCCTTTTTTAAAAAAAAACAAAAAACCCAAACCCAAACCAGTACCAATTTTGGATGATTTACACTTTTTATTGCCCTCCCCCCCCTTACCATAACGTAATAAAAGTATTTTCTTTACAAATGGAAGCACAGAGTAGTTTGTTTGCAGCTGCAGCTTGGGCAGGAGCCTCACAGGAACCTCCTTCACTCAGCAAAGGGTGAGATCTCCTTCTCCCCCCCGTCTCCTTCTCCCCCACATGGTCCTACTGGTAGGTGAGAAGCTGGAGAGGAGCCAGCTGTGGGCACTGGCAGCACAGGAGGCCAAGGGCAGCCTGGGCTGCAGCCAGAGCAGTGTGGCCAGAGACAGAGGGGATCCTGTCCCTCTGCTCTGGGGAGACCTCAGCTGCAGGGCTGGCTCCAGCTGTGGGACCCCCAGCACAAGAGACACAGGGGCCTGCTAGAGTGGATGCAGAGGAGGCCTCAGAGATGCTCAGAGGCTGGAGCAGCTCTGCTGTGGGGCCAGGCTGGGAGCTGGGGCTGTTCAGCCTGCAGAAGAGAAGGCTGCGGGAGAGCTCAGAGCTGCACTTTAGTATCTGCAGGGGAGCTGCAGGCAGGCTGGGCAGGGACTGCTCAGAAGGGGACAGGAGGAGGGGCAGTGGGTTGGAAGTGGAGCAGGGCACAGTCAGGTTGGACATCAGGAGGCAGCTCTGCACAGGGAGGCTGGGGAGGCTCTGGCACAGGCTGCCCAGGGAGCTGCTGGAGGCTCCATCCCTGGAGCCATCCAGGCTCAGCCTGGCTGTGTCCCTGTGCAGCCTGCTCTGGCTGGAGGCATCTCTGCTGCCCGTAGGGGGGTTGGACAAGATGACCTCTGGGGGCCCCTTTCCAGCCCAATCTGTGAAGTCCATGGAAGGCAGAAGTATTTTTGAGTTCATCCTACCCAGGTTTGGTTTGCAGGAGCAGGAGTTGTTGGTCAGGTGGCTGCAGGAATGCTGAAAAGCCAGCCAGGAGGACCTGTCCATCTCCTGGGAACGTTTCATAAAGAGGTCAAAGGGAGCTGGGTGGCAGATCACCAAATTTCAGGAGGGTATCTTGACCCCTCTAAGAATTCCAGCTTTTGGCTCCCAGATGTGCTGCAGGGCTGCAAGACAGAACTGGTTCATTTGGGTTGGAAAGGACCTTTCAGCTCACCCCCTCCAGCCCTTCTCTCACTCTGCCCAGGCTTGGGGCTGCCCCATGGCCCTCAGCACCACAGCTCTGCCTCTGGGAAACACCTCCAGGGATGGGGATTCAGCAACCTCCCTGGGCAGCCTGGGCCAGGCCTGGAGAGCCCTTTCACTCAAGAACTGTCTTCTGATGTCCAACCTAACGCTTCCTGGAGCATCTGAGGCCATTTCCTCTATCCATCACTTTTTCCTAGGGAGCAGAGCCCAACCCCACTTCATTCCAGCCTCCTCTCAGGGAGCTGCAGAGAGCAATGAGGTCTCCCCTCAGCCTCCTCTCCTCCACACTGAGCACCCCCAGCTCCCTCAGCTGCTCCTCCCCAGCCCTCTTCTCCAGAACCTTCCAGCTCTGCTGCCCTTCTCTGGCCCTGCTCCAGCCTCTCAAGGTCCTTCTGGGAGTGAGGAGCCAGAACTGAACCAGCCTCAAGCAGTGGCCTCCCCAGTGCTGAGTCCAGGGGGCACAATCCCTGCACTGCTCTGCTGCCCACAACCAGTGCTGCTCCAGGCCAGGCTGCTGGTGGCCTTCTTGGCCACCTGGGCACCCCCTGGCTCACCTCCAGCTGCCGCTGTCTGCACTGGCAGCCTGTGGCCACGCCTCAGGAGAGCTGTGCCGTGTTGTGGGCAGCAGGTGACCCTTCAGAGGAGGCCTTGGCTCTGCAGATGACTTGTTCCTGAAAAATGTGAGGAGTTGCAGCTCAGGTTTCAACTGACTCAGGTGTCGCTCCCCCACCCTTCTCCTTCCAACAGCCCTGAAACATGAGACCTGCCGGGGGGGGGAGGAAGAAAAATGCCCAGTTCCTGCTAATCCTTTCCAAACAAACCAGTTGTCTGCTGGGGGAAGGGACTGGTGGAGCAGGAGAGCTTGAGGTGATGCAAAGGAGATGGTTGCGAGGAGGAAACCGCAGCCCTCAGCCTGCAGGGTCTGCACTTGTTGGGGCGGAGGGGGGGGTCTGTGCCTTTCAGCTTCAGAGAGTCATGGAATGGGTTGGGTTGGAAGGCACTTTGAAAGTCATCCACTTCCAATCCCCCTGCCGTGGGCAGGGACATCTTCCACTAGCCCAGGTTGCTCCAGACCTCCCCCAGCCAGCCCTCGCCCAGCTGTGATGGAGAGTCAGAAGGGCTCAGCCTCTGCTCTCCCGAGGGCTCCTTGGTCAGGGTTCTGCTCAACCACTGCCTTCAGGATGAAAATGAAGATTGGGGTGGTTGGGGGTTGGTTTACTGCTTTGAGTTTTTGGGGGAGGTGAATTGTTTTTGGGGGGTTGATTGTTTTTGGGGGGATTTTGATTGTTTTTGGGGGGGGTTGATTGGGTTGGGGGGGTTGATTATTTTGGGGGGTTTCATTATTTTTGGGGTTTTTTGGTTTTCTTGGGTGTTGGATGTTTTTTTTTCTTGGGTGTTTTGATAGTCTTTTTTTTTCTGTTTTGATTTGGGGGGGGAGGGGAGGGGGCTGTTTGTTTTGTTTTCCCATGGCTTATTCCAAAATCAAACAGCAATGCACTTGAGGTCAATGCTGAGGGAGGGGTCGGTCAGCAGAGGTCCCCCAGTGGCATGGATGGTTCTTCTCCAAGGGCTTTGGGTGCCCACAGAGCAATGACACCTTTGGTGCAGGTTTGGAAGCTTTGGTCTTGCCCTTTAGGTGTCGAGAGGCACTGAGCAGATCCCTTCTCAGGCTGCTCTTAGCAGCAGGGCTTTGAGTCCCCATCCCTGGAGACATCCAGGCTCAGCCTTGCTGCGTCCCTGTGCAGCCTGTTCTGGCTGGAGGTGTCCTGGCTGCCTGCAGGGGAGTTGGACAAGATGCCCTTGGAGGGTCCCTTCCAACCCCCCATGAGGAGGAAATTCTTCCTCATGAGGGTGGTGAGGCACTGGCACAGGTTGCCCAGAGAAGCTGTGGATGCCTCCTCCCTGGAGGTGCTCCAGGCTGGATGGGGCCTGGAGCAACCTGGGGGAGGTGTCCCTGCCCATGGCAGGGGGATGGAGCTGGATGATCCTTGAGATCCCTTCCAACCCAACTCATTCCATGCCTCTCTGAACGTCCCCCCTTGCTCCTTCTCCTGGGGAAGCCTTCAGCTACTCTGACAGTTTGTGATTTCACTTCCTCTTCCTGCCTGCAGCCTTCTGATCGCCTGACCCTGTGCCCAGTGTCTTCTGTTTTCTTTCTCAGTTCTGGTCTCAGTCCCTGGGGGACCTCTCCCTCTGTCATCTCTCCCTGCCTGCCTGCAAGCTGCTCAGGCAGCAGGGCACATCCTGCCCGTGGCTGGGATGGGGATTGCTGGGGGGCTGCTTGCAAGCCAGATGGACCTTGCTGCCTCACTGAACCAACCTCAGCAGCAGATCCTGCTCCCAGCAAACAGCTCAGCCTCTGTGCATCAGCAGAAGGACATCTTCCTTCTCGAGGGCAGGGACTTCTGCTTTCTGTGCTGGGCAGGCCAAGGCAGCTTCTCCTGCCCCTCTGCTCTGCCCTGCTGAGGCCACAGCTGCAGTGCTGGGGCCGGCTCTGGGCTCCCCAGTGCCAGAGGGACAGAGAGCTGCTGGAGAGAGCCCAGGGAGGCGGGAAGCTGCTGAGGGCATGGAGCAGCTCTGGCAGCAGCAAAGGCTGAGAGCCCTGGGGCTGAGAGCCTGCAGAAGAGCAGCCCCAGAGGGCAGCTGAGCAATGCTCAGCAAGAGCTGAAGGAGCTGTGGGGGGCCAGAGGCTGGGGCCAGGCTCTGCTGAGTGGTGGCCAGGGCCAGGCCAAGGGGCACAGCCTGGAAGGCAGGAGGTGGCAGCTGAGCAGGAGCAGAAAGTGGTTTGTGGTGAGGCTGCTGGAGGCCTGGAGCAGGCTGCCCAGAGAGGTGTGGAGTCTGCGGTGTGGTGGAGAGCTTCCAACCCCCCCTGGGCACTGTGCTGCTGGCAAGCTGCTGTGGGGGCCCTGCTGGAGCAGGGCTTGGGCTGGGGGAGCTCCAGAGGTCCTTTCCCAACCCACTTCCCCTGCCCCATGATGTGTGGCTGCAGAGAGAAGCAGGGACAGAAGCTCTCAGGCACTGTCAGGAGCAGAGGACCTGGGTTTGGTTTCCAGCTGCTGGTGTTTCTGGGTCCAGCACAGGGTCCTGGTCCTGGCTGTGCCCCGGGGAAGTGTGCAGCAGGCATTGCTGTACCAGGCTCCAGGCAAGGTCAGGTCAGGTCATCCTGAGGAGCCCTGCTCAGGTGATTGCTGCAGCAGCTCATTCTTGGTGTTCAGTGCAGCTGGCTTGGGTTCAGCCAAGGCATTTCCACTCATGTGCTGCCAACTTTCTCCAAGGGCTTCCTCAGGAGCCTTTCTTCCCTTAGCTGGTGGAATGTGTTCAAAAGCCTCCTGCAGATACCTGCTGTGAGTGCAGGGATTGACAGCTGCAGAGCACAGCCCCTCCGCTCCCTGCCTGCACCAAACCAGGCCTCTCCCTGCTCTCACCACCACCTCCTCGCCAGCTGGCACTTGCCACCACATCAGCAGCCCTGGCCCTGAAGGCTGTCCCTGAGCACCTGTAGGCTGCTCAGATGCAGAACCTCCCTCACCCTTCTGGCCACACTCTTCTTCATGCCCCCCCACCCAGGGCATCACTACCCTTCTTGGCCAGGAGGCCAGGCAGCTGCTGCTGGGGCTCTCAGGTTCTGGCTGGCAGCTGGGCAGTGCTGACGCCCTCCCGTGCCCACCAGCCTGCTCCTCACTGCTCAGCACCCAGCTGTGCAAGCCTGGGACTGCCTGCTGAGGTGTTTGGGAGCTGCCCTGGTGGCATTTCCAAGCCCAGCTTTTGACCTCAGTCCCTGGGCTGCGTTTTCCTCCAAGGTAGCCACAACAACTCACACGTCTGGCCCCAGAGTCCACATGAGCGCTGCTGGCCAGGCTGTGGTGGGGTGGCAGTGGGGGACCTGCAGATAAGGAGGCAGAGGAATGTCTCTGGGAACCTTGGGGAGAGCCAAGAGTGCGTCAGAGCCGGCCAAGGCTGAGCACAGCCACGGCCAGGAGGCAGCCCAGCAGCTGGGCGGATGCCAGGGGGGAGCTGGCACTTGGGGTCAGAGGACCTGTCCCCCAGCACCCAAACCTTGTGGAGAGCCTGGTGTGGGGGTCCATCCCCACATCCAAATCATGACAGCTGGCGTCCAAACCCTGGCCCAGGGCAACAGATCCTGCCAAAGAGTAAAGGAAGCAGAGACTCCCCAAACCCCAACATGGGAAGGGACCTCTGGAGCTGCCCCAGCCCCTGCTCCAGCAGGGCCCCCACAGCAGCTTGCCCAGCAGCACAGTGCCCAGGGGGGGTTGGAAGCTCTCCACACCAGCAGACTCCACAACCTCTCTGGGCAGCCTGCTCCAGGCCTCCAGCAGCCTCACCACAAACCACTTTCTGCTCCTGCTCAGCTGCCACCTCCTGCCTGCCAGGCTGTGCCCCTTGGCCTGGCCCTGGCCACCACTCAGCAGAGCCTGGCCCCAGCCTCTGGCCCCCCACAGCTCCTTCAGCTCTTGCTGAGCATTGCTCAGCTGCCCTCTGGGCTGCTCTTCTGCAGGCTGCACAGCCTCCAAGTGAAGAGCTTTCTGCTGATGATCCTTTGCTCCCCTCTCTGCTCTGATTGTGTCTGTGGTGTGTAGGCCAAGGGACACGTTGCTGGGCTTTGGTCCTTCACTGATTTACTTGAATTTGCATGTGGAGGCTAGCTGGCAGGAGGGCAGGGTTCCTAGACTCACAGCCTGGCTTGGGCTGGAGGTCCCCTCAAAAATCATCCAGCTCCAACCCCCTGCCATGCCCAGGGACACCTCTCAGCCACACTCAGCTGCTCAGGGCCTCATCCAGCCTGGCCTTCAGCACCCCCAGGCAGGAGGCAGCCACAGCCTCCCTGGGCAGCCTAGGCCAGAGGCTCAGCAGCCTCACACTCAACAGCTTCTTCCTCAGCTCCAGTCTCGATCTGCCCTCTCCCAGCTCAAAGCCACTGTCCTTCATCCTGGCACTCCCAGCCCTTGTCCAAAGTCCCTTCCCAGCTCTCCTGGTGTCTCTTCAGGTACTGGAAGGCTGCTCTGAGGTCTTCTTGGATCCTTCTCCAGGCTGAACAGCCCAGGCTGAGCTCCTCCATCTCTGGCAGCCGTGCCAGGGTCCCTCACTGGAGCAGGCTGCCCAGCCAGGCCAGGGAATCTCCTTCTCCCCCTGGATGTGTCCCTGGGTGCCCTGCCTGGGTGATGCTGCTCTGGCAGGGGGGTTGGACTGGGTGATCTCTGGAGGTCCCTTCCAGCCCCATTATAACATTCCATGATGCCATGCCATGCCAGGAGAAGCCATGCAGTGTCCCAGTCACCACCTGGAGCTTCTCCTAAGCCACGCTCAGAGGAGGCAGGGCCTGGGCTGTGGCCTCCACAATGTGGGACAGCCCTGCCCCAGCTGGGCAGGGATTGTTCTGCTGCTGGTGTTTGGCTTCTCCTCCTGGCTGCTAGCTGTGACCCAGCACCCTCTCTGCTCCCTGCACTTTATTACTCCTTGTGATAAGCAGAATCCAGCCCTGAACTCTTCCACTACAAAGGAAACAGAACCTTTGCCCTCTGCAGCTGGCAGGAGGAGGCTGCTCACGGGACAAATAAAAGCAGCCTGAGGCTGATGGACACCAAAGTTACACCCAAAGGTGCTCCCCAGGGAGGGTGGGGAGACACTGGCACAGGCTGCCCAGGGAGGCTGTGGATGTCCCCTCCCTGGAGGTGTCCAGGCCAGGCTGGATGAGGCCTGGAGCAGCCTGGGCTGGTGGGAGGTGTCCCTGCCCATGGCAGGGGGTTGGGACTGGATGAGCTTTAAGGTCCCTTCCAGCCCAAGCCATTTGGTGAGTCTGTCATAGAATCAATAAGGTGGAAAAAGACCTCAGAGATCATCAAGTCCAACCTGTAAATAAAAATAAACCTATGAATCTGTGAGGTCAGGATCCTGGAGCTGAGCTCTCTGGTGTCAGCCTCCTCTTAAAACAGAGAACACCTTCAGCTGCTCCTCCCCAGCCCTCTTCTCCAGACCCTTCCCCAGCTCTGCTGCCCTTCTCTGGCCCTGCTCCAGCCTCTCAAGGTCCTTCTGGGAGTGAGGAGCCCAGAACTGAACCCAGCCCTCAAGCAGTGGTCTCCCCAGTGCTGAGTCCAGGGGGCACAATCCCTGCCCTGCTCCTGCTGCCCACACCAGTGCTGCTCCAGGCCAGGCTGCTGGTGGCCTTCTTGGCCACCTGGGCACACAGTGCCCCATCTTGAGCCATGGTCTGTCAGCCCCTCCAGATCCCTTGACCTCCATGGCTTTGAAACTGCTGCAGAGTTGGTGCCTCCACCACTGCCTCAGGCAGCCCTGCTGCAGGGTGTGGGCAGCCCTCAGCCCAGGCACCCAAGGTGCTGGTGGAGACAACTCTCTGAAGGGCAGGTGGGGCAGGACCAGCCTGGGGCTGGCTCAAAGTGCAGCCTGCTGGAACCCAGCCCTTGGGGCAGGCTGTGTAGTGGCCGGCGGGCGCTGCCAGCTGTGCCAGGCTGGCTCCCGGCGCTGTGTGCACAGCCTGGAGGGATGCCTTGGCACAGGCCAGCAGGGGTGGTGTGCAGGCTGCTGGGGGGGCAGTAAAAGAGCTTTGAGCTTCCCCTGTGCAGCAAAGCAGGAGAGGCCAGGAGGTGAGGTCAGTAAGCCATAGAATCGTTGGATTGTTGGGGCTGGAGAGAGACCTCGAGGACCATTGAGGCCAACCCTTGACCCAGCACTGCCCCAGGGCACCACCAACCCACAGCCCTCAGCACACAGCTCCAGGGCTTGGAAACCCCTCCAGGCGTGGGCACTCCTGGGCAGCCTGGGCCAGGCCTGGACAATCCTCAAGGGAAAGAAATTGTTCCTCATGTCCAACCTGAACCTCCCCTGGGGCAATTTGAGGCCATTTCCTTTCATCCTATTGATTGTTCCTAGGGAGCAGAGCCCAACCCCCCCTGGCTCCAGCCTCCTCTCAGGGAGCTGCAGAGAGCAAGGAGGTCTCCCTCAGCCTCCTCTGCTCCAGGCTGAACACCCCCAGCTCCCTCAGCTGCTCCTCCCCAGCCCTGCTCTCCAGAGCCAGAACTCTCTGTTTCTGGATCTTGCTGAGCTCCTGGCCAGCAATGTGGAGGTGGCTCTGGTGTGAGGCCACCCTTCCACCAGCACTGCCGTGCCTGCAGATCCCTGGCTTTGAGCCTCCTCCTCCGGCTCTGGAGAGCACACAGCAGCTCTGAAGTGGGTGGCTGCGTCTGCAGGGGAGCGCTGGAGGTGCTCCTGCAGCCGCACCTCAGGTGCTTCGGATCTGGGCGGTGCTTTGAGCGCTGCTGAGCTGTCCCTCAGGTCAGGTGAGGAGATGTGAGCAGCCAGGAAGTGCTCCCCAGCGAGTGCTGTCATCCTGCCGCTGCCTCCTCAGCTCGACCGACACTGGCGGCCAACGAACAGCTCCTGCAGCCTCGGCAGGCGAAGGTTCGGACAGCTTCAAAGCAGCCCGGGGAGCAACACCTCCTGCGCAGCCAGGAACTGCAGGGCTGTGTGGGGGGGGTGGCAGTGCCAGCTGTGCCCTCAGCAGCCACACAGCTCTCAGCTGCAGCCAGGAACGCTGCAGGGCTGTGTGTGGGGGTGGCAGTGCCAGCTGTGCCCTCAGCAGCCACACAGCTCCTCAGCTGCAGCCAGGAACGCTGCAGGGCTGTGTGTGGGGGGTGGCAGTGCCAGCTGTGCCCTCAGCAGACACAGCTCCTCAGCTGCAGCCAGGAACGCTGCAGGGCTGTGTGTGGGGGTGGCAGTGCCAGCTGTGTCCTCAGCAGCCACACAGCTCCTCAGCTGCAGCCAGGATCGCTGCAGGGCTGTGTGTGGGGGGTGGCAGTGCCAGCGTGCCCTCAGCAGCCACACAGCTGCTCAGCTGCAGCAGGAACGCTGCAGGCTGTGTGTGGGGGGGTGGCAGTGCCAGCTGTGCCCAGCAGCCACACAGCTCCTCAGCTGCAGCCAGGAACGCTGCAGGGCTGTGTGTGGGGGGTGGCAGTGCCAGCTGGCCCTCAGCAGGCCACACAGCTGCTCAGCTGCAGCCAGGATCGCTGCAGGGCTGTGTGTGGATGGTGGCAGTGCCAGCTGTGCCCTCAGCAGCCACACAGCTCCTCAGCTGCAGCCAGGAACGCTGCAGGGCTGTGTGTGGGGGGGGTGGCAGTGCCAGCTGTGCCCTCAGCAGCCACACAGTCTCAGCTGCAGCAGGAACAATGCAGGGCTGTGTGTGGGGGGTGGCAGTGCCAGCTGTGCCTCAGCAGCCACACAGCTCCTCAGCTGCAGCAGGAACGCGCAGGGCTGGGGGGGGGTGTGTGTGTCTGGCAGTGCCAGCTGTGCCCTCTGGCCAGGCTTGCAGCTGCTGGAGTCCTTTTCCTTCCCAGACCTCCTCCCCCTCACCAAGGTGCTGACAGCCACCCTGCTGCTTGGGCACTGGGCCAAAAGGCAGTCGTGGAGCATCTGCTCTGCTGCCTGCCTGTGGCAGGGGGACCCAGCCCTGGGGCTCTCTGCAGCTGCTGCCACATCTCCCTGGTCTTATCAGAGGCTTTGGGAGCAGCCTCTTCCCTCCAGGCTTGGGCTGGGTTTGCCTGCAGCAGAGCCTTGGCTTGTCCTGCTCCTGCTGAGCCACTGCTACCTGGCAAGGGCTTGGGAGCTGAAGCACTGTGGAATGGTTTTACATGGGAGAGACCTTGAACATCCTCCAGTCCAACCTTTAACCCAGCACTGCCAGGGCACCATCAACCCATGGCCCTCAGCACCACATCTCCAGGGCTTTGAAGCCCCTCCAGGCAATGAGACTCCACCACTGCCCTGTGCAGCCTGGACCAGGCCTGGACAACCCTTGGGGGGCAGAAATTTGCAGATGACACCCAGCTGGGGGGAAGGAATTGATCTGTTAGAGGGTAGGAGAGCTCTGCAGAGGGACCTTGCCAGGCTGGGCAGATGGGCAGAGGCCAACAGGATGGCATTCAACAAGTCCAAGTGCCAGGTGCTGCACTTTGGCCACAGCAACCTACAGGCTGGGGTCAGAGTGGCTGGAGAGCTGCCAAATAGAAAGAGAGCTGGGGGTACTGGATGGCAGCAGCTGAACATGAGGCAGCAGTGTGCCCAGGGGGCCAAGAAGGCCAAGGGCATCCTGGCCTGCAGCAGGAAGAGTGTGGCCAGCAGGAGCAGGGAAGTCCTTCTGCCCTGGGCTCAGCACTGCTGAGGCCACCCCTGGAGTCCTGTGTCCAGCTCTGGGCTCCTCAGGTCAGGAAAGCTGTTGAGCTGCTGGAAGGTGTCCAGAGAAGGGCAACAGAGCTGGGGAGGGGTCTGGAGCACAGCCCTGGGAGGAGAGGCTGAGGGAGCTGGGCTTGCTTAGCCTGCAGAAGAGGAGGCTCAGGGGAGACCTTCTTGCTCTCTGCAACTCCCTGCAGGGAGGTTGGAGCCAGCTGGGACTTGGTCTCTTCTGCCAGGCCCCCAGCCCCAGAAAAAGAGGACACAGTCTCAAGCTGTGCCAGGGGAGGTTCAGGCTGGAGGTGAGGAAGAAGTTCTTCCCAGCCATAGAGATTGGCCCTTGGGCTGTGCTGCCCAGGGAGGTGGTGGAGTCCCCATCCCTGGAGGTGTTCAAGAGGGGATTGGATGTGGCACTTGGAGCCATGGTTTAGTTAGTCCTGAGGTGTTGGGTGCCAGGTTGGACTCAATGATCTCTGAGGTCTTTTCCAACCTTATTGATTCTATGGTTCTCAGCTGTGGCACCTCCATCCTTGGAGCTAGTCAGAACTTCCAACCTTATTGATTCTATGATTCTAAATTATTCCTCATGGCCCTGTTATTTTTTTCCCCTGCTGTCCAAGGAGGCTTTGCTGACCCTCAAGACCCTGCTGAGGGCAACTTTTACACCCAACTTTGAGCAGCCTTCTCTGCTGGGAGGTGTCCCTGCTCATGGTGAAGTAGGGGCAGGGGGTGGCAGGGGTTTGGGAGTAGATGGTCTTTAAAGACCCTTCCAACCCACTCCAGGATTATTTCTGAAGGACTCTGAGCACTGCCAGGGCTTCACAGGAGGCTTTGCAGCCTCAACCTTAAGCAGCTTACGAGAAGGACTCTTCCTGCTGCGGCTGGCCGCAGCAAACGCAAGCCCTTGGCGGTGGCTCTGGGAGGACAGAGACGCACTGGACACCCACAGCTCTGTACAAGCAGTGCATTAATCGGTTTATTAATCCATTTACTCTTTTTGTTTGGTTGTTGTTTGTTTTGTTTTGCTTGGGTTTGCTTGGTTTTACACCGTGGGGGAAGCATTCGTCCGTATTTACATTTCTCCTGTCCACGCACACGCCAGAACCCAGAGCACCCTGTGCAAAACCTTCCCCTCTCCCCCTCCCCCCCAGAAAGAAGTACCCCCTTCAAACCAGCCTGGAAGAAAAACCTCTTCCCCTTACCTAAAGGGTTTGAATAAGTGTTATTGTTGTTATTGTTGCTGTTGTTATTATCGTTGTCATTATTGTTATTGTTATTATTATTATTCTCTCAGAGTGATGTATTTGGAAGCAAAACAAACAGCTCCAAGAATCACAGCTGGGAACGGGGTTGGAGGTGAACCATTTACATTCCAGTCACTTCAAATAGTCATTTGCACCATTTATAATAATAATAATAATAATAATAATAATAATAATAATAATAATAACACTGATAACAATAATAATAAATAACAATAATAATAACAGATAAAAAAACCCAACCCCAAACCCCTCAAACCAAACCAACAACAACAACAAAACCCCAACCCCAAACCAAACCCCAACCCCAAATCAACCCCAGAACTTCACAGAGATACAGCTGAAAGTCAAGGGACAGTGCACAGTGAGGGGCAAACCACCAACAAATAGAGGCAGCTACAGCACAAAGAAATTGACTTCTCTTTCCCTTTGCAAAGATTAAAAAGCTTGAACTCATTTTTTCTTTACCAAAAAAAAAAGATTGTGATTTAGTAATTTATTATTATTATTATCATTATAATATAATAATGGAAACATCTGCCAAAAAAAATAGAATCAATACCTCTTTGTTGTTGTCGTTAATTGTTGTTATCTGAAGCTTTCGAAGCAGGAGATGAAAACAACTTCTTTTT
>CM037636.1:6547117-6597599 GCA_015227895.2 Colaptes auratus
GCTCCATGCCCCTGCGTGCCTGCCCCTGCCGAGCGGAGGGCGCTTCCACAGGGCCGCTCCGGGGGGCTCCCCCCCCCAGCATTAGCGCATCGCATCTCCGGACATGTGCGTAATTACTGCGGGCCATTAACGAGGAGCGGGGCTGCTCTGCACGGAGCCGCAGGAATGTGTTGGGGGGAGGTTGGAAAAGAAACAGCCCAACTCCAGCGCGCTGAACATGCGCACTTCTACCGCTCCCCCCCTCTCAGACCCTCCACTTTTGGGTCATTTAATGGTGTGTGTGTGGGGGGGGGGTGTTAATGCAACCCCCCCTCGCTCAGGCTGGCGCTGGGCGAATCGCGACAGAGAGCAGGAGTCGCGACTGAAGTTGTAACAGCTCGTCCCGCGCCTTTGTGGCCGAGCTGCGATTGAAAAGCGATTTAAAAGCACTTTAAACCCCACGGGGGCAAAGTTTTCGGTCTGGGAATTGACACAAAGAAAACTTTGAAAAAGCCTTCTTTTGGGGGGGGGGAGCGAGGGAGAAAAAATCCTCACCCCCCCCTCCTCCTTTGAACCTCCAGCCGAAACTTTTGTATTTCGGGTGTTTTGGTTTGTTTTTAGCCTTCTTTTAAAGGGATAAAGAGAAGGGAAATGAAGCCAACTTGAATCAAAACAAGGCAGCTGAAAGTCAAGACGAGCTTTGGGACACCCCTCCTCCCCGTTTCTCACAAGCCGCCCCCACCCCAGCCCCAACGTGTTCACCGCGAACAAAGAGCCAGCGGAGCTGGGCGGGGGGGGGTGCCCCAAGTTGGGACGACCCCCCACTCGCCCCCTCCTTTTGCTTGGTGGGCAAAACAACAAAAAAGCGATTATGGGGAGGGCACGGGAGGGGGTCAGCAAAAGAGAACCCAAAACCCCTAAAGTTGTGGTAGGCACAAAGAGGGCGGCTTTGGGCATGTTTTTGACAGGGAGCCAGCGAGGCGGCTGCCAGACAACAGCCCCGCGTGTTTTGTCTGGGAGAGAAGCATCCACTGCCATCTTCCTGGCAGGGGGGGGGACACTGCGAAGGGCTTACAAGGAAAAACAAGATTCCGTCTGCTTGGCAACACCACCCCCCCCCGCCCGAGCTGTGCCCGTGCAGAGGATATTTGGGGATCCCCGCTGCCTCCCCCCGCCTCCCCAGCTACCTTTTTTACTTTTCATCTCGATCGCGGACAGATCCAAGTTTTTCTTCCCGTTGTTGTCGGGCGCTGCTCCCCACCTTGCAACTCCGCAGCGAGGAGGTGAGGAGGGAGAGCACGGTGATGGTGATGAAGCAGCAGCAGTCGGAGCCAGGCGCCTGTCAGCGGGAGCCGCAGGGCTCTTTGCCTTTACCCCAGCCCCGGGAGGATGAGGATGGCGGGGTTTATTCCGGTATGGCGCAGCTGTGGTAGGTTTTTTCGTTCCTCGCCCCCCGCTCCCTCCCCAACACTCACACACACACCACGGTCCCTTGTTCCTTTCCACCAGCCCGGTTGCTTAAAGTGAGGAGAAGCCCGAGGGAAAGGTGCAGGGCGGCCGCCTCCCCCCAGCGAGTAACCCGGCGATGCACTGGCATCGCCGCTGCCTCTCCTCCTCTACCTTCTCTCTCCTCCCCTCCGGCTCTGTCAGACGGGGAGGGACGGCAGAGTAAAAACGGGGGGGGGTGTGTGGGTGTTTGCTCGTACCCGCTTGTTGCTGCGGGGACAGAACGGCGGTGGAGGGCTTGGGGGTTGGCGAAGAAATCTTCCGTGCCTCCTCCCGCTCCTCGGCTTTCTTCCAAGCAGACGTTTGATCATAAACTGGAAGGAGAAGGGAGGGAAAAGGAGTAGGGAGGAGGAAGAAGGGGGGGGGGGAGGGAATTTTGACAGCTGCCTTGACTAGCCTCCTCCTGTTGCTGCCGGATGAACCACCCACTCCTTCACCCTCAATAGAGAGAAGAAGAAAGGAGGGTCCCTAGGGCTGGAGAAGGAGCGGGGCCCCCTCCCCAGCTCTGCTCGACGTCGGGGGGGCATGCATAACCTCCTACCTCCCTTCCGTAGCACCACACACCTCCGGGGCCAGGTCCTTACACCCCCCGTCCCATAGCACTAAACACCCCCGGGGCCAGCTCCTCACACCCTTCCTAACCCCTTCTCCCCCCGTTTCTGGGGGTTATTTGTTTGGTTTCTGGCTCCTTAGAGGTTGGGTGTTGTTTTTTGTTTGTTTTGTTTTAAGCACCCTAGCCCAGGTGGGATTTAGTCGCTGCGAGAAACCAAACCACCCAACCCACTAAAATCTCCGGAGTTTGGCGCCTTGTAGCAAGTTTTATTTCCTGCGGGATGGATGGGGAGGGACTGGGAACTCCCAGCTGCTCTTTTCCCGGGGGGAATAACGCCCCCCCCCCCCCCCCCCCCAAACCGCACACCGGCTCCCCACCGCTTCCCCCCCTTCCCAAAGCCCTCGGGCGGAATTCCACGCGGAAAGGGGTTTGGTTTTGGGGGGTGTGTGGATGGAAAGTCGTGGCAAGCCGCTGCGGGCTGTATTTGTGTTGCTGCCGCACCGCCACGTGTTGAGCTGCGGAGGAGGAGCGGGGGCATAGGAAGTGGTGCGGCCGAGCCCCTTCGCCCATCCAGCCGCGGAGCAGCTCGGCTTCACGGCGAGGAGGAAGCAGCGGCAGCGGCGCCGCATTAACGGCAAATCCACCCGAGAACCCCGTAACTATTTTGATGTGGCGGCATTACAACAGGGACCAAACGGCCGCGGTTTCCTGGGGGGGGAGGCGGGATGTGTGTGCGGGGAGCCGGCTCAGCTCGGTGCCGGTGGCTTGGGGGGGTCTCAGTCGGTGTTGGCCTTACGGTATGTGCCACCCGCTGCTGACGGATCGCGAGGAGGGCTCCGGCTGGGTGCTGCCCGCCGCGCTGAGAGAGGGGGCTCGCGGCGCGGCCGCGCGGGGTCCTCAGCCCGCCCTTTTCTGCCCTCAGGCCGCTTTCCCGCCCTCGGGGGCCGCCGTGCCCTCTGCGGGCTGCCCTCGGGCCTGCCCGGGGCGGCGTGGGAGCTGGGCGTGCGTCTGTTTGTTTTTACCGTGGGGGTGTTTCTACGGGTGGCTGTGTCCCGAGGCCTCGGTGCCTCAGGGCTCTGTGCGTGTGCGGAGCGGGCCGGGCCTGTTCCGCGCCCGCCGCCGTCTGTTGGTTCGGGGTGGTTGCTTTTTTTTTTTTTTTCTTTTTTTTTTTTTTTATCCTCCTCTCCTGTTTTGTTTCTCTCGCTGGAAGTGCCGCTTCCCAGCTGGGAGGGCTGACGCCTCGCACTGCTGGGTGGTGTTTGCTTGCCCTTTTTTTTTTTTTCTTTCTTCCTTCTCCTCAGCGTCCGGGCCGAGGCTCCTGCCAAAAAAGCAAAATAAAAGTCGTGAGGGAAGTTAACAAAAGAGACGTCAAAGGGAGCTGAAGAGCTCTGCCTGCGCCCGCGCCGCCGCCTCACGCTCGCTCGATTGTCCCGGGGGCTGCGCGCGGCTGGGGCACACACTCTGCTCTCTGCTTTTGCTCTCCTTTTCCCTCGGACACTATCCCCCCTCATGCTGCCTCGTTTTAGTGCCCACCCCCCGCCTCGTTTTTGCCCCCACCCTTTTTCTGGCCCTCTTTCCTTTTTCCACCCCCTTATTTTCTTCCCCTTTTTGCCCATTTCCCCTTTTTTCCCCTTTTGCTCCTTTCCTCCCCATTTTTGATCCTATCGTTTTACCCCTCCCCTTTTTTCTTGCCCCCTTTTCCTTTCCTTTTTCCCATCCCCCTTTTTTCCTTTTTCCCCTTTATTTCCTTTTCCCCCTTTTTCCCCTTTCCCTCCCCCTCCCTTTATTTTTGCCCCATCCCTTCTTTCTTGCCCCCCTTTTCCTTTTTTCCACCCCCCCTTTTTGCCCCTCCTTGTTCCCCTATTTCCTCCTCTTCCCCCCCTTTTTTCTCTTGTTTTCTTTTGCCTTTTCCCCCACTCTCTCTCTCTTTTTTTCCTTACCCCTCTTTGTTTCTTTTGCTTCTGTGTGTGTCTTCTTGCCCCCATTTTGTTCCTTTTTGCTTCTCCCCCCTTCCCCCTTTTTATCTGTCCTCTCCTTTCCCTGTGTTTTTTGTTTTCTTTAAGGTTAGCTGGGTTGGGTTTTTATCTGTGGGGTTTGGACTGGTTTGGTTTGTTGTTCTTCAGCAAGGTCACATTTCTGAGGAGGGAAGAAAATAAAGTTTTCTTTTCCCATTGATCTGGGGCTCTATTTTTAAGGGTGTCGAACCATCCCTTCCAGCTTTGCTGGGCTGTGGGATCCCAGGAATGCTGACTGCAGTACCTCAGGCCCCTCTACAAATTGTGCACAGACCAATGGCACTGATTGGGTGTGAAAAGCCCTCTGGGATCATCCAGTCTAACACCAACCCAACCCACCATGGCCATCAAATCACATCCCCAGGTGCCATGGCCACAGGTTTCTTGAACACCTGCAGAGATGGTGACTCCACCACCTCCTGGGCAGCCTCTTCCAGTCCATGGCCTGTCGTGCAGCACAGAAATTGTTTCTCATGTCCAACTTGAACCTCCCCTGGCACAACTTCAGGCCACCTTACCACTTGAAGACTCTTGACCTCCATGCCTCCAACAGACCAGGTCTCCTTGACCCCCTGTTCTCACTACAAACAGCTTCAGCCAGCTTCATCTCCTTGACTACTGGGACTTGACACCATAGCAGCAGCTCTGGCCCTGAAGGCTGTCCCTGCTCTGTAGGCTGCTCAGATGCAGAACCTCAGAATCCCAGCATGGAGGGGTGGAAGGGACCTCTGGAGAGCTCCCCCAGCCCCAGCCCCTGCTCCAGCAGGGCACCCACAGCAGCACAGTGCCCAGGGGGGGTTGGAAGCTCTCCACACCAGGAGACTCCACAACTCTCTGGGCAGCCTGCTCCAGGCCTCCAGCAGCCTCACAACAAACCACTTTCTGCTCCTGCTCAGCTGCCACCTCCTGCCTTCCAGGCTGTGCCCATTGGCCTGGCCCTGGCCACCACTCAGCAGAGCCTGGCCCTAGCCTCTTGCCCCCACAGCTCCTTCAGCTCTTGCTGAGCATTGCTCAGCTGCCCTCTGGGGCTGCTCTTCTGCAGGCTGCACAGCCCAGGGCTCTCAGCCTTTGCTGCTGCCAGAGCTGCTCCAGGCCCCTCAGCAGCTTTGCAGCCTCCCCAGGCTCTCTCCAGCAGTTCTCTGAGCTCACTGAGTGGTGCTGGAGGAAATCTCCAAAATTGAAACTCCCTGAACTCTCCAGCACTTAAAATCCAGCAGAGGGACACTAGCACAGGTTGCCCAGAGGCTGTGAGTACCCCCTCCGTAGAGGTGTTCAAGGACAGGTTGGATGAGGCCTTGATGATCTCAAAGATCCCTTCCACCCCAAACCATCCCAAACCATCCCATCAATCCGCACTCATTGGCCTTCTGGATTGTAGGGCCTAGGGGATGTCTAGGAGGTAGAGAAAAGCAGCCGTACCTCTTTGCTGTCACCTTAGGTGTCTTGCACACTTCCTCAGCCCTGACAAATTCATTCTCTTTAGTCATCAAAGATCTCTGCAGGGCTCCACCCAGGGGAGCAGATCAGCTCACCCTCACCACCTGCAAGATGGGTGCAGCAAGCCCTAGGTGGCCAACGCTGCTCCTTTGGGCTGGGGCTCTCCAGCAGCTACTGACACAGCTGACTTCCATCTGCAGATGTTGATATGTGGTAGTCAATTCCAAACCCTTACCAGCAGCTTTGGAGCTGAAGGGGGTGAAGCTGGCACTAAAGATGACAAAAATGATCGTGGTGGGGCATCAGCTTCGCGGTGCTCCAAGCATCTCTCCAGAAGTGCCTCCAGGTGCAGCAGAGAAAGCTGCGCCCAGTCACAGTGAGAAAGTTCCCCAGGAGCCATCAGTGTGTCCTGGTGGCCAAGAAAGTTGAAGGTCTGCTGGAGGTATGGAGAAGAGTGTGGACAGCAGGTCAAAGGAGGTTCTTTTCACTCTCTGCTCTGGTGAGGCCACAGCTGCAGTGCTGGGTGAGTGCTGTGCTCCCCAGTCCGAGAGAAACAGGGAACTGATGGATAGATCATGGGGAGGCTGCAAAGCTGCTGGGGGGCCTGGAGCAGAGCTTCCAGCCTCCCATGGCCATTGTGATGTTGGGCAAGCTGCTGTGGGTGCGCAGCTGGAGACGGGGTTGGGCTGGGGGAGCTCCAAGTTCCCCTCCCACCCTCCATGTGGGACTGGGGGCTTGTCCTTGCATTTCCAACCTCTTCTGGCAAGAGTTTTCCCAAGTGCTGGCTCTGCAGGCAGGAGGGGATGACCTGGACCAGCTTGTAATTCCCAGTGTCAGCAGGACTGCTCCAGTCCTCCTTAAGGACCCTCCTTAAGGCTTGTCATCTTTCTGTCATCATCCTCTCATGAGCTCTTTCCCGCCCCTCCCCCCCGCTGTGAAAACTTTTGGAAGCTGTGATCTTTCAGCCTGGTGGAGTCATCCCGAGGCAACGCGGGTCATCAGCTGGAGCAACCATGTGCTGCTTAGTCATGGAGTGAGAGACATCCCAAGGGAATGTTCCAGCTCCGGGAGTCCTGCAGGCTCTGGAGGACAGCGATGTCCTGGAGCTAAGCCTTTCTGAGTGAGAGAGGACTGCTTCACTTCCTGTGTCCCCAGCTGCCTGCTCAGCAGTTATTTACACACAGTTATTTAAACAGCTGACCTCACCGGGGCTTGCCCAACGGCTGCTGACACCCAGGGACACAGCTCCCCGGGCTGAAGTCCACCTGAAGGCCTGCAGCAAGGTCTTCCCTGGGAGCTGTGAGGAGTCTGAGCACCGAGCTGACAGAAGCTGGGCACACACAGAGGCAAAAGGGGTTTTTTTTATGGCTTGTAGAATCTTGGGATTGTTGGGTGGGAAAAGATCTCCAAGATCCATCCAGTCCAGTATCAACCCAACACCACCATGACCACTGTGATAAATGGAATGATATTTCGTGTCAGATGATTTTGATTAAA
Organism: Colaptes auratus; assembly: GCA_015227895.2. Classification (NCBI taxonomy): domain Eukaryota; kingdom Metazoa; phylum Chordata; class Aves; order Piciformes; family Picidae; genus Colaptes; species Colaptes auratus. The sequence continues at coordinate 6,554,105 of CM037636.1, forward strand.
GCAAAAGCAGAGGCATGAATGATGCGACGAGGGGGCAGACACTGGGAACTTACACATGTAACTGGAGTGAAATTCCTTTTAGGCCTCATTATAATTAGTTGTTTATGATTAATTTGACTTGTTAGTATAGAGTAAGATTTTAGGTTTTATTATAACCTGTTGTGTTTAATTGCTTTAATGGATGTATACTAATGCCCTAGTGAAATGTTAGGAATTAACAGCTAACAATTGAAGTATTATGAAATAGTAAGTTCTTTAAGGATGAGAAAGGAAGAGAAGTTCTTACAGAAGACATGAACACAAAGGACGATTGTGAGAATCAACAGAACCTATGTGCAGACCATCCTGGGAAAGGACATTGGTTGTAACAACAGAACGAAAAAGACACAATCACAAGGACTTAGCACCAAACCCACGGCTGTGCTGACTAGAGGATTAATTACATCATTGAAAGACCACCAGAAGGACAAACTGATTTAAATAAACCCACCTTTGTATGCATATGTACTAAGGGTAGAATATTTAAGGGGTAGTTAGAAAGTGATTAGTGTGCATTTCAGCGCCCAGCGCTGTTTTGCATGTCTCTTATTGCTTTAAAATGCTCTTTTCAAATTAAAACTATATTCATTTGACTTTAATTGGCTTGGTCATGTATAACAACCACCAAACTGTGCTCCCAGGTGCCGTGGCAACACGGTTCCGAACACCTCCAGAGATGTTTCTCTCCCAGGCCATCCTTTATGCAAGCACCTCAAAGCCTTCCACATATCAGCGGCCTGCATCTTCCCTTCCTGCTCCAGGCTTTCAGATGCTGAGGCTTGAGCCCCTCTAGGGAGGGAGGTCTACACAGCTGGGGCCTCAGCTGCAGGTAAGATCCAAGCAGCTGATAAGGCAGGCTTTGCACATTCCCAGCAGCTCAAACATATTCAGGATTAAGGAAGAGCTCAGGGGCTGGTGGTATCTACACAGGACATCAGAGCTCAGACACTTCAGTCTGTTGGCTAGTAGCACAGATCTGACCCTGGGTACATGGCAATAGGACAAACACATGGCAAGATGGTCACCTGGGGGGCAGGAGGTGAAGGGTGCTGGGAAAGCAGGAGATGGTTGGGGATGATGTTCGTCCTGGGGGATGCTTGGAAGGCCATAGATTGCATTGGCATGGAAGGGACCCTCCAAGGTTTCTTGTCCAACCCACTGCACTGAGCAGGGACAGAGTCACAGAATGGGTTTGGTTGGAGGGACCTTCAAGACCATCCCATTCCAACCACCTGCCATAGGCAGGGACAATTCCCACTAGCCCAGGTTGCTCAAGGCCTCATCCAGCCTGGACTTGAACCCTCCAGGGAGCACAAGTGGAACCCAGGAGGTTCCATCTGAAAACAGGAGAAAATGTTCGATGTGAAGGTGATGGAGGCCTGGAGCAGGCTGCCCAGAGAGGTTGTGGAGTCTCCTGGTGTGGAGAGCTTCCAACCCCCCCTGGGCACTGTGCTGCTGGGCAAGCTGCTGTGAGTGCCCTGCTGGAGCAGGGGGTTGCTCCAGAGGTCCCTTCCAACCCAATCCATTCTATAATTCTTTGAGCAGCACCTGCTGTGAGTTAGCAGGATGTGCCCAGGGTCATCTTCATCCCTCTACAAACTCACCAGCTTCAGACATACAATCAGTGAATGGGTTGGACTGAAGGGACCTTTCCAGGTCATAACATCAACTCTCCATAGTCAGCAGGGACATCCCCAGCTACAGTAGTGTGCTCAGAGCCCTAACCAACCTGACCTGCAGTGGTGCCAGCCATGGGGCAGCTCCCACCTCTCTGGGCAGCCTGGGACAGGCTCTCCCCACTCTCAGTGTCAAACATTTCTCCCTTCTCTCCATTCCCAATCTCCCTCTTGGAGTCCAAACCATCCCCCCTTGGCCTGGCACCACAGGCCCTGAGAAAAAGTCTGTCCCCAGTTTTCTGCTCACCCCTTGAAGGCCACCAGGTCTCCTGGAGCCTTGTCTTCTCCAGGCTGAACAGCCCCCAGCCTGGCCTCCCAGTGGAGGGCTTCCAGCCCTCCCAGCACTGCTGTGGCTTCTTCTGGCTCTGCTCCAACAGGTCCCTGTGCCGAGGGCTCCAGGGCTGCCCCAGCACTGCGGGTGGACTCATCCATGTCTTGCAGGCGATTTCCTTCTCCTCCCTTCTGTAGCCATTTGATCCAAGAGCCCAACCTGGGCACATGCAGAAGGTGTGGTCTGAGAGGGTGCAGCAGCTGCCGCGGTGCCCGAGGGTCTTCTGCGGGACTGCAAAGCCCACAGGAGCCGCTGGTGAGGTCCTTGCGGGCCGAGCCGTGTCAGGAGCTGGGATGCACCTGCCGCTGGCTGCGGGCAGTGACACGGCACACATGCTGCAGGAACTCCGGCAGAGGGGGCCGGGGGTCGGTGCGTTTCATGCAGGTGTTGAGGAGGGAGGGGCTCATCTGCTGTGGGCAGCTCGGGGGCAGGGGACAGCAGGAGCTGCAGAGCTTTGTCTGACAGTTGGCAGAGTTTTGTGTGGGCCTGTCCTGCTGAGAAGGAATGGCTTGGTCAGAGATTCATGGAAGGGTTTGGTTGGAGGGACCTTCAAGACCGTCCAGTTCCAACCCCCTGCCATGGGCAGGGACACTTCCCACTGGCCCAGCTCGATCAAGGTCTCATCCAACCTGGCCTTCAACACCTCCAGGCTTGGAGCCTCCACAACTTCTCCTGGCAACCTGTTGTGGTGCCTCAGCAGTGGCACAGGATTTACTACCCCGATTTGGCAGGAAAGGGGAGGTGCCAAGGTGGCAAAGGACCCTCAGCTACCTCCCCGTGATTTAAAAGAGTTAATGAGCAAGTTTGGGGCAGGAATCATTAAAGTGCATCAGAAGCTGAAGGATGGAAACCACTGCCAGGCTGTGCTCAGAGAAGCCAGCACTGGAGTACCCCCAGCAAGCGTGACCAACGTTTTATTTTTAAGGCCAAAAGAGGTGACAACAGGACTGCAAAAATATTTACAGCTCTGGTTAGAAAGAAGGGCAATGAGTGTGAGAAATCTGCATGCTGTGCTTCACAGAGCAGGCTGTGAGCTGGGGTGGGGAAATACATCTGGGTAGGGAGCAGCAGCTCTGGCATCCTTACCTGGGCTTCCGTGACCATGGAGTGGTGGGGTGGGAAGTGACCTGTGGAGATCACCTGGTCCAGCCCCCCTGCTCCAGCAGGGCCCCCACAGCAGCTTGCCCAGCAGCACAGCGCCCAGGGCGGGTTGGAAGCTCTCCAGAGAAGGAGACTCCACAACCTCTCTGGGCAGCCTGGCTCCAGGCCTCCAGCATCCTCACACCAGAGAAGTTTCTCCTCCAGCTGAGGCGGCACCTCCTGGGTTGCAGTCCATGTGCAGCGTTCCAGTTTGCACTGTCACTTGTGTCCCCTCTCCCTGCCCACGCTTCCAGCTCACACAACACCCTAAGGTCAGAAGGGACCTTCAGAGATCATCTGCTCCAACCCCACCATTCTGCCACCGAGGTGCAGCCCCAGAGTCCTCAGGGGGAAAAAGCTGGAAGGGTGAAAAATGGTTGCAGAAAGGTGCCGGCAAGAAACAGAGAGAGAAGAACGTGGGGGGCGCGGCGGGGGCCGGGCTCAGCGTCCTTGTCGCGGGCGCCGTGCTTGAGGATGCGCGTGAACTCGATGTAGTTGAAGTTGCCTTCTTGTCGATGGGAGCCTCCCGGTACAGCTCGTCCACCTCCTCGTCCGTGAACCTGTCGCCCATGGTGGTCAGCAGCTCCCGCAGGTAGTCCTCTGGATGAAGCCTGCGCGGCACAGAGAGAGGCTCGGGCACCGGGCTGCTCGGGCTGGAGGCATCGGCCTGGGCTGCGAGGGACCTTCAACGCCGTCCAGTCCGACCCCCCTGCCGCGGGCGGGGACACCTCCCACCAGCCCGGGCTGCTCCGGGCCTCATCCAGCCTGGCCCTGAACGCTTCCAGGGAGGGGGCACCCAGAACTCCCTGGGCAACCTGTTCCAGTGTCTCCCCACCTCACTGCCACGAATTTGTTCCCAATCTCCAGTCTCAATCTCCCTCTCCCACCTTCAATGCACAAAAGCTGACAGAAGAGTCGACCCATCCTAGGCTTTCATGTTCATCCATGGGTTTAGTCCTAAGAGTTACTGCATCAACCTCAGGATGCAGTTCCAGAGGTGAGGCATCTGCAGCCTCCCTGGGAAATCTGTTCCAGAGTCTCCCCACCCTCACTGCCAAGAACTTTTTTCCCAATCCCAATCTCTTTTAGTCTGGAGAAGACTCGAAGGGATTTAATAATGCCTGTCAGTATCTGAGGGCTGGGGGTCAAGAGGGAGGGGACAGGCTCTGCTCAGTGGGCACCTGTGACAGGACAAGGGGCAATGGATGGAAACTCCAGCACAGGAGGTTCCACCTCAACATGAGGAGGAACTTCCTCACTGTGAGCGACGAGTTGACATAGGAGTGACATATCCTAAAGTTTCATGTTCAACTATGGGTTAGTCAACAGAGTAACTGCATTAACCTCAGGATACAACCAGAGGTGAGGCATCCTCCACTGGATCAGTTGCTCAGAGCAACCTTGAATGTCTCCAGAGGTGGGGCCTCAACCACCTCCCTGGGCAGCCTGTTCCAGTGTCCCCCCCTCACTGTCACAAATGTCTTCCTAACCTCCAGTTTCAATCTGCCCTCCTCAAGCTTCCATCCATTCACGTTGGAGCAGATGACCTCCAAAGGCCCTTCCAACCCAAGCCATTCTGTGATTCCATGATGTTAAGGAGATGTCACTGGAGGTGCTTCCTCTAACCTTCCAACCACACTGGGACTCTGGGACTGTTCTGAAGCCTGCATTTTGAGCATTACCAATCAAAAACCCAACAGAAGAGCAGAACTCAGCTGCTTAAAGCTTGAGGATGGCCCAAGACACCGAAGGAGAACCATGATCCTCAGATGATCCCCAGGACTAAACTAAAACATTAAGCAGGCAGAGGTGCAAGATAAGCAGCTCAATCTTATCAGCTTCCCGGGGGCCTCAACTAGTCACTTATTGTTTGCACAGAACCACAAGGTCACAGCTGAAAAGAGCTGGTAGCACAATCACGGGCTTTATATCCCAACTGGCAGCCTCTTCTTTTGGTGCCCACAAAAAAAGAGCCCAGAGTGAGTCAGACAACCTGTGGAGAGACAATAATTAACTTCCTAACAACGACTTCCTTCTCCAGGAGAGGCTGAGGAGATGGCCCTGCAGAGGGAGGAAGTTGATTAGCATCTGAAAAGGGTCTCTCCAACAGAAGGGGCTGTTTGCCTCCACCTCAGCAGGAAGGGGATGCTCTTTGAAAAGGTGCTAAAAATACACAGCCTGGAAAGAACTGCCAGGAAAAAGGGATCCCGGCCTGGAAAAGGCTGGGAGCACACAGCTTGGCTGCAAGGGTTCTGGTGGACACTTGGAAGCTGTAGGTGTGGTGTCATCTCTAGCACGGAGGCTACAAAATTTTACCTCTTCAAATTGCTGCTCACACCTCTGCAGCTCCCTGGAAGGCTGCAGGCAGGTGGGGGATGGTCTCTGCTCCCAAGGAAAAAAGGAGAGCTTCTCTCAAGCTACAAGTGAGAACAACTCTTCTCTAGGAACCCATTAGTCTCAATCATCTTAAAGGTCTTTGCCAACCAAAAGAGTTCTATGATTGTATGACAAGAGGAAACAGCTTCAAGTTGCCCCAGGGGAGGTTCAGGTTGGACATGAGAACAATTCCATCCCCAGAAGGGTTGTCAAGGCCTGGCCCAGGCTGCCCAGGGCAGTGGTGGAGTCCCCAGAATTTAGAAGCCATGGTGATGTGATGCTGAGGGCCATGGTTTACCGGTGACCTCAATCATTCTGTCTCCTTTTCATAAGCTAAAAGCAGCCCAAGTGCAGAAAACTCAGCTGTGGATCAGGTCAGGTTCTCACCATGTGCTAGAGGCTGCCAGCTGGGTCACACCTCACTTGAAAGGTGCAACAATCACCCAATAAACAACGTTAAAGTGCCCCCAGCAAGCAGCTGAGTGTCACCCTTGTACCTGTGGCCTCCTCATCGAAGCAGGCGAAGGCGTTCCTGATGACGTCCTCTGGGTCGGTGCCGTTCAGCTTCTCCCCAAACATGGTGAGGAACATGGTGAAGTTGATGGGGCCTGGAGCCTCGTTCATCATGGCATCCAGGTACTCGTCCGTTGGGTTCTTCCCTACAAAGGCAGGCAGGCAGGCAGGGCTGCTTTAGCTTCCCGACCAAGAGGTCACAGAACCCAGATTGGGTTGGGAAGGGACCTCGAGGAGCATCCAGCTCCAACCCCCCTGCCACGGGCAGGGAAGCCCAGGCTGCTCGAGGCCAGATCCAACCCGGCTTTTGGATGCCCTGTGGAGGGGGCATCCACCACCTCCCTGGGCGCAGCTGTTCCAGTGTCTCCCCACCCTCTCCGACAAGAATTGTTTCCTCATCTCCAGTCTGAAGTGACAGCCCTCCCAGGAGCACCGCAGGGACGGCGACAGCCGTCCTGAGCTGGCCCAGGCTGAGTCACGGTCAGCAGAGCAGCACCGATCTGCTGCGCACAAGCAGAGAGGTGGCCTTACCGAGGGAGGCCAGCATGTCGTGCAGGTCCTCTTTGTCAATGAAGCCATCCCTGTTCTGGTCGATCATGTTGAAGGCCTCCTTGAACTCCTGGATCTGGGACTGGTCGAACATGGCAAAGACGTTGGAGGTGGCGCGCTGCGGGCGCTTCTTGGTGGTCTTCGTCTTGGCCTTTTTGCTGGACATGGTGGCTTTGGGACACTAGGAAGAGAAGTAAATGTGGTAAATTCAGAGTTAGGACTTCAAAAAAAAAACCCAAAACCAAACAAACCCCATCCTAATCACATCTGGGCTGCAGCAAGAGAAGCATAGCCAGCAGCTTGAGGCAGGTGATTCTCCCTCTCTACTCTGGTGAGACCCCACCTGGAGCACTGTGTCCACTCCTGGAGCCCCTATTACAGGAAGGATCTGGTGGTGCTGGAAGGTGTCCAGAGAAGGGCCACAAGGATGAGCAGAGGGCTGGAGCTGCTCTGCTAGGAGGATAGACTGAGGGAGTTGGGGAGCTCCAGAGGTCCCTTCTACCCCTAACATTCTGGGATTGTCACCCTTTCCTCTCCTTCCAGGTCCTGTACATGCCATGAGTGTGTTACAAACCACCTTTCACCCCTGTCAGGTGCCCACTGACCCTGAGCTAACACCAGGCAGGTTCATTGTTCAGCACCTCCTCTCCACAGGTGCTGTGCTTTGTGTCTGCAGCTCCAGCAGTGCTTTCAGAACCTTTCCTCTCTCAAACCCTTTGCTTTTTTTTTCCCTAGATGCCATCAGCAGCCAATGTGTTCCCTGTGGGTTCAGGCATCTTAGCAGCAAACCTCCCCCTTCCAAGCACCCAAACCCCATGGGTTCCATGCCCTGCAAACACCTTTTGGGGGCTGAAGCCTCTCCTGCAGCTTTGGGAAGGTGTGATCCAGTCTGGAGAAGAGAAGGCTCTGAGGAGACCTAATTGTGGCCTTCCAGGATCTGAAGCGGGCTCCAAGAAAGCTGGGAGGGACTTTTGAGGGTGTCAGGGAGTGACAGGACTGGGAAGGATGGAGCAAAACTAGAAGTGGGGAGCTTGAGATTGGATATGAGGAAGAAGTTGTTGCCCATGAGGGTGGTGAGAGCCTGGCACAGGCTGCCCAGGGAGGTGGTGGCAGCCTCCTGCCTGGAGGTGTTTGCAGCCAGGCTGGAGGTGGCTGTGAGCAACCTGCTGCAGTGTGAGGTGTCCCTGCCCATGGCAGGGGGTTGGAGCTGGCTGAGCCTTGAGGTCCCTTCCAACCCTGACAATTCTACGATTCTAAGCTTTAGTGTTAAAGTTCTGAGACGGACACCACCCCGGGACACTTCCACTACCTCCGCCAAGCACAGGCTGCTCACTGCCGGGGCTAGACGAACCTTTAACGAGGTTCACCACCATCCCATTCTACGATTTTTTTTTACCTTTATTCTATGCCGAAACTTGACCTATTTTATAGGTTTTTTTTGTTTTGTTTTTTCCCTACCTAAAGAAAAGGCCTAAAGCCCCAACCCCACCCCTGCGGCTTCCAGGCCGCACAGAGGCGATGAAGATAAAATGGCGCCGGGGAAAGCGGGGAGTGGGAGGTGTGTGTCCCCTTTATCTCGCTGCTGTTTGAGGCTCCTTTAGCCACCTTCTCCCCTTTTTCCTTCGCCGCCGGCTGAGGCACCGGCAGCCACATCCGTGGCTGTCGGTGCCTCAGCCAGCGGCGAGCGCTGCAAGCCAGGATCCCGCCCGCCGCCATTTTTCCCACTTCAGCAGCGCCTTCCCCGGCCTCCCCTCACAGCCTCTTCCCGCCTCACCGAACCCTTCCTCCTCACCCCGGCGCTGGCTATGAAGGAATCCCCGGAGCGAAAGAAGCTGAGACAAGGAAGGAAGCGACGGTAAACCAACCCCAACCACACGCCCCCAGCCCCGGTACTTCCCGGAATAAACCATCGCCTTCCCGGGGAGGGGGGGGGAGGGATAAACCCATGGGTTGCGGAGGGAGGAGAGAAGGAAGACGGCGTAAGGGCAGCGCAATGGCAGCGAGAGGGTTTCTCCTTACATCCCCACGCACACTCTAAATCCTCGTTTTAAGGGTGGCTGGGTCGGGGATGTGCCTAAAGCGGCTTCCCCCTTCCTCCCCACCTTCCAGCAGCGATGGCGCAGCCCAGGGGAAGCCGGTGCCGGGTACCGGGAAGGACTTGAAAGGAGGCCCGGAGGTGGGTTTGAGGGGAAGAAGCTGAGAGAGTTGGTGGGGTGAAGGCTCCCTTACCATTTCCACCACCCCACCCCGCTAAATCCCGGTCCTCAAAGCGGTTTTCCCCCCTCCCCAGCTTCCAGCAGCGATGGCACAGCCCGGGGGAAGTCGCTGCCCGTGCTGGGTACTAGATAGGGCTGGGAAGGAGCGCCGGAGGTGGGTCTTGAGGTGAAGAAGCTCAGAGAGATGGTAGGATGGAGCCTCCCTCACTATTTCTCCCTGCCCTAAATCCCCGTCCGCAATGTGGCTTCCCCACCTCCCCAGCTTCCAGCAGCGATGGCACAGCCTGGGAGAAGTCGCAGCCAGTGCCGGTCCCGGGTACCGGGAAGGGCTGGGAGGAGCCCCGGAGCTCGGTTTTCAGGTGAAGAAGCTTAGAGAGATGGTGGGATGGAGCCTCCCTCACCCTAAATCCCAGTCCCCAAAGCGGCTTCTCCCTTCCTCCCCAGTTTCCAGCAGCGATGGCACAGCCCGGAGGAAGCTGGTGCCGGGTACTGGGAAGGGCTGGGAGGAGCCCCGGAGGTGGGTTTGGAGGTGAAGAAGCTCAGAGAGATGGTGGGATGAAGGCTCCCTCACCATTTCCCCCCACCCTAAATCCCTGTCCTCAAAGCGGTTTCCCCCCCTCCCCAGCTTCCAGCAGCGATGGCACAGCCCGGGGGAAGTCGCTGCCCGTGCTGGGTACTAGATAGGGCTGGGAAGGAGCGCCGGAGGTGGGTCTTGAGGTGAAGAAGTTCAGAGAGATGGGGGATGGAGCCTCCCTCACCCTAAATCCCCGTCCGCGATGTGGCTTCCCCTTCCTCCACAGCTTCAGGAGTGATGGCACAGCCCGGGGGAGGTCGCTGCCGGTGCCGGGTACCGGGCAGGGCTGGGAGGGATTCCGCGGATGCGTTTTGAGGTGAAGGTGGTGTGAAGGATAAATTCCAGTTCACGGAAGGACATGGGGCAGCCCCAGGCTGTGGACCGTCAGCACCTGCTGCTGGGCTGTGGATTTGGGGGGTGGAAAGTGTCTGGAGGACTTGTTGGGTCAGCGACCTAACCCTTGTGCTGGGTGGGGGTTTAGGTGCCTTATTGGCAATGGAGCTGTGGTCTCTGTTCCTGAAAGCCTCAGGTGGTGGCGGTGGAGTTAACGTGTTGATGGTGTCCTAGCAGTGAGGTAAATAAAGCCCCGGTCAATTTCTCATGTGCTGCCTTAGTGGAGGAGAGTGGAATCCCAGCATGGTGGGGGGCTAGAAGGGACCTCTTGAGACCACCCAGCCCCAGCTCCAGCAGGGCCCCCACAGCAGCTTGCCCAGCAGCACAGTGCCCAGGGGGGTTGGAAGCTCTCCACACCAGGAGACTCCACAACCTCTCTGGGCAGCCTGCTCCAGGCCTCCAGCAGCCTCACAACAAACCACTTTCTGCTCCTGCTCAGCTGCCACCTCCTGCCTTCCAGGCTGTGCCCCTTGGCCTAGCCCTGGCCACCACTCAGCAGAGCCTGGCCCCAGCCTCTTGCCCCTCACAGCTCCTTTAGGCTCTTGCTGAGCATTGATAAGATCCCCTCTTAGGATCCATGGAATGCAAATAAGAATTTGGCTTGGTCCAGCCCTTGTATCATATTTCTGTTGCCTCCTTTGGTAGAGTGAAAAAATGAGGTCAGGAAGCTAAAGCAGAGCCATGTGGCCATCAGTGACACCAGCAGCAGATTAACTGCTGGTCTCCAAAACATTCCTGAGGCTGCTTTGATTGTTGCTCACAGGTTATTTGGACTGAGGTTGTCTGAATGCCTTTGGTGTGTTCAGAGAGGTATTCCAAACCCCTCAGGAACATCCCTAAGAACATTCATACTTGAGCAAAGGCCACCAGAAGCATGTGCTGGGAAGCAGCAGGACACAGAGGTGCGTGGTTACAGTGGGCTTGTGCCAGTCTGAGGCCCCCTGCCCTGTTTTGTTTTTCCACATACGATGGTGATCCTAGAAACAAGGCAGCTAAAGTTAGTTCTGAGGTCAGCAGTGAAATGGATCCAGAGTCTCTGAGCACTGCTTCCATGACAGCAGCTGCTGAGCTACACTGTCAGCTGTCCTCATGTCCTGAAAGGCTGCACTGCTGGCTCCAGTACTGTGCTCCTCAGTCTCAGACAAAGAACTGCTGGAGAGAGCCTGGGGAGGCTGCAAAGCTGCTGAGGGGCCTGGAGCAGCTCTGGCAGCAGCAAAGGCTGAGAGCCCTGGGGCTGAGAGCCTGCAGAAGAGCAACCCAGAGAGCAGCTGAGCAATGCTCAGCAAGAGCTGAAGGAGCTGTAGGGGGCAAGAGGCTGGGACAGGCTCTGCTGAGTGGTGCCCAGACAAAAACAATAAAAAATGAAGCCAAGCTTTGCTGTTCTGCAGCTGGGAGTTGACTTGGCAAAACCTTCACGGAACCTGAGCATGGTGGGTTGGAAGGGACCTGCAGAGCTCACCCAGCCCAACCCCCTGCTCCAGCAGGGCACCCACAGCAGCCTGCCCAAAGTGGCCAGGGGGGGTTGGAAGCTCTTCAGAGCAGGAGACTCCCTGTGTGTGGTGAAGTTATTCTCACTGTTGAGGAGAGCAGAAATATTCCTCACATCCAGCAGATGGCTTTTAAGCAAGACCAATTTCTTGCAAGAGCTGTGCTGATGCTGTGGTCTCAAATATCAAGAGAAAGGTTCTCTTGGCTTGTAGGATGACCCTAATGGCCTTCCACAGGCTCCTGCAAGCTTACAAGGGGAAGGGGAATTCATCTCACCCACGGATGCGTAAGAGTGGTGACCTCTTGTCCTGGAACCATGTGCTGACCTACTTCACGTGGCTGAACTCCAGAAAAGCAGCTTCAGCTAAAAAGCCTGGAGAAGCTGAGACACCATCTGTGGTGCAGGGGGTTTGCATCCTGTCCTGCATGGTTAGGCAACAGGGAACCCTTGTATCCATGTAGAGATCATCACAGGATGCACTCCAACCTCCCCACCAGGCCCAGGGACACCTCTCAACTAGACTCAGATGCTCAAGGCCTCACCCAACCTGGCCTTCAACACCCCCAGGGAGGAGGCATCCTCCTTGGGCAGCCTGTGCCAGAGTCTCAGCAGCCTCACACTGAACTTCCTCAGCTCCACTCTAACCCTGCTCTGCCTTAGCTCCAAACCATTCCCCCTTGGCCTGGCTCCAGCCCCCCTCAGGAGCAGTTCCTCTGCAGCCTTCCTGCAGGATCCCTTCAGGTCCTCGCAGGCAGCTCTGTAGTCCCCATGAACCTTCTCCTCTGCAGGCTGCACAGCCCCAGCTCCCTCAGCCTGTGCTCCCAGCAGAGCTGCTCCAGCCCAAGGAGCATCTTTGTGGCCTCCTCTGGACTCGCTCCAGTAGCTCTGTGTCCTTCTTCTGCTGGGGACAGCAGACCTGGAAGCAAGATTGGAGCTGTCTTCCCAAGCTGGATTGTCCTTGGGAAGACAGCTCCTTGAGAGAGGACTTCCATGGCTGGTGCAGCAGAGTGATGGCCTTCCCATTTCAGCCTTCCACAGTAGCTCTATTTTCATGTAGACCTCAGGGCCAAGCCCTTCACCACTGGAAGGTTGTCAGAGCTACAGAGCCAGCCAGGAGACCATTTAAGAGCAACAAACGTGTGAGGAACGTGCAGACAGCTGAGGCTGCTTGCTGAGGGCTGTCATCAGTCATCCACTTCCAAAAATAAAGAGCATTCAGCTCCCAGAAAGAGCTCCAAGGTTCTGAGCACTTCAAAGACCCTTGGACTCTGCACTCTTCTCCCTATACTTGCCCTGGTTGAACTTCCTGAGCTTCTCCTGCACCCAAGCTGGTGTAAAAAGCTATCAGCCCTCAAAGCCAATAACAACTGCATGTGATGTCTGCTTAGGAATGACAAAAAGTGCTCTGGTGGCCCTTGGGCAAGGGCAAGAACCTTCTCTAAGACTAAGTGGTGACCCTGGTTGGATCCCACTGCAGAAAGCCAAGGTGGGAGCTGGCTCCAGCTAGAAGTTTGCAGCCCCCACAGAGGCCCAGAGACACTTTCTCTGTCTAGCAAATCTTTATTGTAAAATGTTTTTTTTTCCTTACAAAAACTGTAAAAATCACTCCCCCAGCAAGGCTGAGATTGCTCTGCAGGGCAGCAGCTTTGGCCCCAATTTCCTTTTCCCCCTCCCCCCCGGCTCCAGGAAGCTCCCAACTTCCAGTCTGATTAGAGAGGCGCAAACGGTGCCTGGAATGGCCCAGAACTGATAAATAGACTGAGAAAGGCAGGAGTGGGAAAGCTAAAGGCATGCAGAGAGGTCTGGCAGCAGCAGAGGCTGGAGGAAGGCGGGCAGCTGCGAGGCAGGGGCGGGCGGGGGCCGGGCTCAGTCGTCCTTGTCGCGGGCGCCGTGCTTGAGGATGCGCGTGAACTCGATGTAGTTGAAGTTGCCCTTCTTGTCGATGGGAGCCTCCCGGTACAGCTCGTCCACCTCCTCGTCCGTGAACCTGTCGCCCATGGTGGTCAGCAGCTCCCGCAGGTAGTCCTCCTGGATGAAGCCTGCGCGGCACAGAGAGAGGCTCGGGCACCGGGCTGCTCCGGGCTGGAGGCATCGGCCTGGGCTGCGAGGGACCTTCAACGCCGTCCAGTCCGACCCCCCTGCCGCGGGCGGGGACACCTCCCACCAGCCCGGGCCGCTCCGGGCCTCATCCAGCCTGGCCCTGAACGCTTCCAGGGAGGGGGCACCCAGAACTCCCTGGGCAACCTGTTCCAGTGTCTCCCCACCCTCACTGCCACGAATTTGTTCCCAATCTCCAGTCTCAATCTCCCCTCTCCCACCTTCAACGCACAAAAGCTGACAGAAGAGTCGACCCATCCTAGGCTTTCATGTTCATCCCATGGTTTAGTCCTAAGAGTTACTGCATCAACCTCAGGATGCAGTTCCAGAGGTGAGGCATCCGCAGCCTCCCTGGGAAATCTGTTCCAGAGTCTCCCCACCCTCACTGCCAAGAACTTTTTTCCCCAATCCCAATCTCTCTTAGTCTGGAGAAGACTCAGAAGGGATTTAATAAATGTCTGTCAATATCTGAGGGCTGGGGGTCAAGAGGGAGGGGACAGGCTCTGCTCAGTGGCACCCTGTGACAGGACAAGGGGCAATGGATGGAAACTCCAGCACAGGAGGTTCCACCTCAACATGAGGAGGAACTTCCTCACTGTGAGGACCACAGAGCACTGGAACAGGCTGCTCAGGGGGTTTTGGAGTCTCCTTCTCTGAAGGCTTTCAAGCCCCATCTGGATGTGTTCCTGTGTGAACTGTGCTGGATTTTATGGTCCTGCTCTGGCAGGGAGGTTGGACTTGATCTTCAAAGGTCCCTTCCAACCCCCAACATCCTCTGATGAATCTCCCCTCTTCCACCTTCAATGCACAAAAGCTGACAGAAGAGTCAACCCATCCTAAGGTTTCATGTTCAACCCATGGGTTTAGTGATAAGAGTTACTGCATCAACCTCAGGATGCAGTTCCAGAAGTGAGGCATCCACAGCCTCCCTGGGCAACCTGTTCCTTTGAACACTTCCAGACTTGAAGCCTTCACAGCCCCTCCAGGCAGCCTGTCCTAGTGCCTCACCCTCATGGGAAAGCATTTCCTCCTCATGTCTCATTTCAGTCTACCCTCTGCTAGTCTGAAGCCAACCTGAATGTTTCTGTGATTCTGTTTGTTTGGCTGTGGTGCTTGGGGATATGATTTAGGGGTGAACCTTGTAGAGTAGGGTTAATGGTTGCACTTGGTGATCCTGAGGGTCTTTTCCAACCTGAATGTTTCTGTGATCCTGTGATCACTCCTTGTCCTGCCAATGCCAGCCTTTGTCAAAAGTCCCTCTCCAGCTCTCCTGTAGCCCTCTTCAAACACTTGAAGGCTGCTCTAAGGTCTCCCTGGAGCCTTCTCTTCTCCAGACTGACCAACATCCATTCCCTCCAGCAAGTCACCTTGACTACCAGGGTTCAACAAGCACAGCCTCACAGATTGCATTGACTTGGAAGGGACCCTCAAAGATCATCTTGTCCAACCCCCCTGCAGTCAGCAGGGACACCTCCAACTAGAGCAGATACAGGCAAGACTTCCAGTGTGCAGAAAGCAGAGTTTTCAGAGCTAAATCCATCACCACTACTATGAATCCAAGTGTTTACCAGTGCAGAAGTCACACAGCCGTGAGAGCTTCTGGCTTTCTAAAGCTCCCCAAAAAGGGGCTGCAGCCAGGTGGGTAGTGGTCTCCCAAGGAACAAGTGATAGGAGGGGAAATGGCCTCAAGTTGCACCTGGGAAGATGTAGGTTGGGCTGGAAGAAAATTTCCTTCCCCACAAGGTTTGACAAACCCTGGCCCAGGCTTCCCAGGGCAGTGGTGGAGTCCCCGTCCCTGGAGGGGTTTCAAAGCTATGGAGATGTGGTGCTGAGGGCCATGGTGAATTTGGGCAGTGAGTTGGACTCAGTGATCTTAGAGGACTCTTCCAAGCTCACTGACTCTCTGCCTCCAAGGATGTCATTACTGCAGCCCCGTACCTGTGGCCTCCTCATCGAAGCAGGCGAAGGCGTTCCTGATGACGTCCTCTGGGTCGGTGCCGTTCAGCTTCTCCCCAAACATGGTGAGGAACATGGTGAAGTTGATGGGGCCCGGAGCCTCGTTCATCATGGCATCCAGGTACTCGTCCGTTGGGTTCTTCCCTACAAAGGCAGGCAGGCAGGGCTGCTTTAGCTTCCCGACCAAGAGGTCACAGAACCCCAGACTGGGTTGGGAAGGGACCTCGAGGAGCATCCAGCTCCAAGCCCCCTGCCATGGGCAGGGAAGCAGGGAAGCCCAGGCTGCTCGAGGCCAGATCCAACCCGGCTTTGTGGATGCCCTGTGGAGGGGGCATCCACCACCTCCCTGGGCGCGCTGTTCCAGTGTCTCCCCACCCTCTCCGACAAGAATTGTTTCCTCATCTCCAGTCTGAAGCGACAGCCCTCCCAGGAGCACCGCAGGGACGGCGACAGCCGTCCTGAGCTGGCCCAGGCTGAGTCACGGTCAGCAGAGCAGCACCGATCTGCTGCGCAACCACAAGCAGAGAGGTGGCCTTACCGAGGGAGGCCAGCATGTCGTGCAGGTCCTCTTTGTCAATGAAGCCATCCCTGTTCTGGTCGATCATGTTGAAGGCCTCCTTGAACTCCTGGATCTGGGACTGGTCGAACATGGCAAAGACGTTGGAGGTGGCGCGCTGCGGGCGCTTCTTGGTGGTCTTCGTCTTGGCCCTTTTGCTGGACATGGTGGCTGGTGGCTCTAGAGAGAGGGAGCCAAGCTTTAGCCTTATGAAATCATAAAGAAGCAGCTGAATCAAGGAAGAAGCAAGCAGCCCAAAGCAGACATTTATTTGGGTGCCTCCTGCTCCTCTTCCTTCCCTTCAGACAACTCTCGCTGCTAACACGAGGGTTTTGAGGACCTGGGGACTGGCTCTGTGGGCCAACAGCAGCCTGAAGTGGAAAACAAACCAAAGCCTGCTTCTTGAGGTGGACCTCACACAGCTCCTGTGCTGCTGAGTCCATGCTCTGGCTATACCTCCCACAGACTCTGATGACCTCCTAACACAGTGTTTTATGAGGCACTGTCGACCCACCGTGACAAAGCGCACTGGGCTGCTGGGCCTGCAGTGGCTAACCAAACCCAGCAGTCTGCTAAAGGGAAAATTAGGAGGGAAAAAAGACCCAAACCAAACCAGACAAAAAACAGATCCAAAAAAGGGACTTTTGAGTCTGAATGGTGTTTATGAGAAGAGCTGCTGTGAACAGAGCAGAAGGTCTCAGGATGCATGAAGAAGAGTTGTCACCAGCAGGGCAAGGGAGGCTCTCCTGCCCCTCTACTCTGCGCTGGTGAAGCCACAGCTGCAGTGCTGGGGCGACTGCTGGGTTCCCCAGTCCCAGAGAGACAGAGAGCTGCTGGAGAGAGCCCAGGGGAGGCTGCAAAGCTGCTGAGGGGCCTGGAGCAGCTCTGGCAGCAGCAAAGGCTGAGAGCCCTGGGGCTGAGAGCCTGCAGAAGAGCAGCCCCAGAGGGCAGCTGAGCAATGCTCAGCAAGAGCTGAAGGAGCTGTGGGGGTCAGGAGGCTGGGGCCAGGCTCTGCTGAGTGGTGCCCAGGGACAAGACAAGGGGCAGTGGGCACAAAGTCCACTTCTGTGGAGTCACAGAAATGCCAACATTTTGCAATTGAAGTGTTAATTAATTTATAGCTTTAATTAGATGAGCTCCTCAGAAATGCTGCTCAGAGCCACAGCAGAGGTCTGGCTGCTTCTCAGTCATACCAAAGTTGGGCATTTTCTGTTAGAGCCCTGGAAAGCAGGTCTGAAGCCACCAACTTGGGCTTCATCCTTCTGGAATTCAGCAAAGCGACTCCCTTCCATGGTGGAGCAACCCCAGACCTCCCCAAACCCCCCAAAACCAGTTAGTTTGTAGAGGTTTATCTAAAAAGAGCCAGTTTTACCTTGCTTTGGAGCAGGGACCTGAGAAGCTGCACCAAGCATCTGGATCATGAAAGGAAATTCCATGGCTGGGACCTTCTGAGTCTCTCCACAGGGAGCCTGACTGTTTTCCCCCTGTGCTAATTCCCCCCTTTTAAGCCCTCTGTGGACATCCAGCCTTCTCCTGACGTCCTGTAGCTGCCCCAGCTAAAAATAGCAGCTGCAGCATCCCCTGGCCAGGCTGGGCTGCTCCTCACGGCTTTCACTGACCACAAAGCTATCCAAGATGTTTGGCCTCCAGCAGTGCTCCAGCAACTAAATCCAAGCTGCTGACGCCTGGGTACAGATGAGGACAGCTGACAGCCAAGCAAGGGGGCTTTGGAGGGGCAGCCAAGGTTTGGCCAGAACTTCAGCTGCCTTCTGACCTCCAAAACCATTCTGAAATGTGGGGCTACTGTTTAAAAACTCCACTGCTTGGAAGAGTTCTCTGTCAGTAAGTGTTCTGTGAAATAACTCAGGGTTTGTGGCCTAGTCAGTGACCTGACATGAAGGGAGACCTTCTGGCTCTCCACAACTTCATGAAAGGAGGCTGGAGCCAGCTGGGACTTGGTCTCTTTGCTAAAGGAACAAGCAGCAGGACAAGAGGAAATAGCCTTGGCTGCCCCAGGGAAGGTTTAGTTTGGACATGAGGACAAATCACTTTCCCAAAAGGGTTGCAGTCTCACAGTCTCACCAAGGTTGGAAGAGACCTCAAAGATCATCGAGTCCAACCTGGCACCACAGACCTCATGACTAGACCATGGCACCAAGTGCCACATCCAATCCCCTCTTGAACACCTCCAGGGACGGTGACTCCACCACCTCCCTGGGGAGCACATCCCAAGGGCTAACAACTCTCTCAGTGAAGAGCTTTCTCCTCACCTCCAGCCTAAACTTCCCTTGGTGCAGCTTGAGACTGTGTCCTCTTGTTCTGGGGCTGGTTGCTAGAGAGAAGAGACCAACCCCCTCCTGGCTACAACCTCCCTTCAGGTAGTTGGAGAGAGCAAGAAGGTCTCCCCTGAGCCTCCTCTTCTGCAGGCTAAGCAAGCCCAGCTCCCTCAGCCTCTCCTCCCAGGGCTGTGCTCCAGACCCCTCCCCAGCTTTCTTGCCCTTCTCTGGACACCTTCCAGCAGCTCAACAGCTTCCTGACCTGAGGAGCCCAGAACTGGACACAGGACTCCAGGGGTGGCCTCAGCAGTGCTGAGCACAGGGCAGAAGGACTTCCCTGCTCCTGCTGGCCACACTCTTCCTGCTGCAGGCCAGGATGCCCTTGGCCTTCTTGGCCACCCAGGCACACTGCTGCCTCATGTTTAGGCAGCTGTCAATCAGCACCCCCAGGTCCCTCTCTGTTTGGGAGCTCTCCAGCCACTCCGACCCTAGCCTGTAGCTCTGCCTGGGGTTGCTGTGGCCAAAGTGCAGCCCCTGGCACTTGGATTGTTGGTTGTCAAGGCCTGGACCCAGAGTGGTTTCAAAGCCATGGAGACATGGTGCTGAGGGACATGCTTTGCTGAGACCTCACCTCCAATCCTGCCTCCAGCTCTGCTGCCCCAGCAGGAGGAGGACACAGAGCTGCTGGAGAGAGTCCAGAGGAGGCCACAAAGATGCTCCTTGGGCTGGAGCAGCTCTGCTGTGAGCACAGGCTGAGGGAGCTGGGGCCGTGCAGCCTGGAGAGGAGAAGGCTCCAGGGGCACCTCAGAGCTGCTGCCAGCACCTGAAGGCATCCTGCAGGAAGGGTGCAGAGGAACTGCTCCTGAGGGGGGCTGGAGCCAGGCCAAGGGGGAACGGTTTGGAGCTGAGGCAGAGCAGGGTTAGAGTGGAGCTGAGGAAGAAGTTGTTGAGTGTGAGGCTGCTGAGCCTCTGGCCCAGGCTGCCCAGGGAGGCTGTGGCTGCCTCCTGCCTGGGGGTGCTGAAGGGCAGGCTGGCTGAGGCCCTGAGCAGCTGAGTGTGGCTGAGAGGTGTCCCTGGGCATGGAGGGGAGATTGGAGCAGCTGAGCTCTGAGGTCCCTTCCAACCTGAATCATTCTGGGACTCTATGAAGTCCATCACGAAGAAGGTGATATATTGAAAGGTTTCAGGAAAAGAGGACATCCAAGCAGTTCTCCAAAGAGCCCAGTTCAGGGTGAAACAGCTCCAAGTGTTTACCCTCAGTGCTGTCTCTATGTCAGCTGTGGATGATGTCAGGAGCAGGAACTGCCCTCCTCTGAGTCAGGCACTCAACCCACTGATAATCCACTGCTTGCTCAGCTGAACAACCTCACAGGGAAAGATAAACCCTAGAAGGAGACAAAGCTGAGCAGCTGAAGAGCTTGAAGCAGGCAAGTCAGGAAGTGTTACGACCCACCAAGAGCGGTGCAACTTTGATCTGTCTAGAGGCAGGGACCAGTAGTTCTCCTTCAGAGAAGCATCACAGGAGCTTCTCATTGACTCTGGAATAGATTGCCCTGGGAGGTCATGGATGTCCCCTCCCTGGAGGTGTTCACAACCAGGCTAGATGAGGCCTAGAGCAACATGGGCTGGAGGGAGGTGTCCCTGCCCATGGCAGGGGGTTGGAGTAGATGATCTCTGAGATCCCTTCCAACCTGAGCCATGCTGTGATCAGCAGGTAAAGGGCAGGGGGCAAGAGGATGGGGTCAGAATCTTTCCAGTGGTGCCCAGTCTTCAAAATAGTCCCAGAATGCCAGTATGGTTGGAAGGGACATCTGGGCATACCTAGTCCAGCCCCTCTGCTAAAAGCAGCCTGAGGGGATCTTCTCAGTGCTCAGCAAGAGCTAAAGGGCATGAGCAAAGAGGCTGGGGCCAGGCCCTGCTGAGTGGTGCCCAGGGCCAGGCCAAGGGGCACAGCCTGGAAGGCAGGAGGTGGCAGCTGAGCAGGAGCAGAAAGTGGTTTGTTGTGAGGCTGCTGGAGACCTGGAGCAGGCTGCCCAGAGAGGTTGTGGAGTCTGCTGGTGTGGAGAGCTTCCAACCCCCCCTGGGCACTGTGCTGCTGGGCAAGCTGCTGTGGGGGCCCTGCTGGAGCAGGGCTGGGGCTGGGGGAGCTCCAGGGGTCCCTTCCCAGCCCTCCATGCTGGGGTTCAGAGATTCCCAATCCCATCCTTAGTACTGATGAATTGTTTGCTGTCTGGCCCCTGTACATCAGTCTCTGTCTGCAAGGTGGGTCTCATGATGCTTTTACACTGTCCAAAGACCACCACACAAGAACCACACCCAAGGAAGCACACTCGATGCTTTATTCTATCCCTGCCCATCGGTTAGGAGTTCATTAAAGGCAGCTCTAGTAGCCACCTTCTCTTAACTCATCAAAGTCCCCCTCAAAGTCAACCCCCAGGTTGTGCCCATGGGATCAACGGCACTCACCCGGCAGGGCCAGGGTGGGAGCAGGACGACATGGTGAGGCCAAGGCTCTGCCAGCTCCATAGAGAGCAGGTACCAAACCCCACCCCGTGCAACCCGACCTGCTCCCGAGGGACATCTCACTGCACCCCTCGGCCACAGGTTTCGCCAAACGCCGGTGCAGGAGTCCGGCTGCCCCAAGAGTATTGGTTTTGGCAGTCCCCAAAGCTTCTGTCTGCAAGCTCAGAGTGCAAACGACCACGGAACTGTCCCGGAGAACCTTTTCTTCGGCGATAATTACTGCTGGAATGAGCAGGAAAGGAGAGCCGCGACCTCCGCCGCTTCCCACCGCCGGAGCTCTCACCCCAGCCCTTCCCCTGCGCTATCCACAGGGAGGAATGGGCTGCAGGAGGTGGGGAAGCAGCCGCCCCCCTCCCACGGGCGGCCAAGGGCGCAGCAGGCCGGTGCGGGACTATCCCCCCAGGGTCCCGGCAGCACCCAGACAAGGGCCGAAGGGCGCTGCCCCCGAGGCGGGGCAGGTCGAAGCGAGCCCCGGGCCCGCCCCGGAGTCCCCCGATTCCAAACCCCGCGTCCCAGCGGCCGGGGCTCACCTGCGGGCTGCGGGATGGGGTCCTGGTGCGGGCGCGGCAGGCAGCAACGGCGGCAGCAGGGAGGAAGGAAGGAAGGGCCGGGCTGGGCCGGGCGGCTGCACCATCCTTGCCCAGAGAAGGGGGGGGACACGGCCGGCGGGCTCGGCGCTGTGGCGAGCGGGCGGCAGCGGCCGAGCCGAGGCGGGATGGCCGCGGTGCCGGTTACGCTCCTTCTCCCCGAACATCCCCTCTCCGCTCCCCGGGAGACTGGGGCCGAGGAGCAGGGCTCGGGCTCTCCGCTGTTTTCCACCCCCCCGGGAGCGCAGCGTTGGTGCCGCCGGTGCCGTCACCGCATTCCTGAGCCGCTTGTGCCCTTGTAAGGCAACGGCGGGGCTGGGAGGGGCTCCGCTGCCTGTGCCCGCCCCGGAGCAGCCCCCGGCCCCGCCGCGTCCCACAGCCGGCAGCGCCTGCTTCTTGGTGCCTCCCAAAAGCCCAGCGGAGTGGGATGGGAGGGGACCTCTGGAGACCACCCAGTCCAACACTCTGCTCCAGCAGGGCCCCCACAGCAGCTTGCCCGGCAGCACAGTGCCCAGGGGCGGTTGGAAGCTCTCCACACAAAGAGATTCCACAACCTCTCTGCACCCTCACACCAAACAACTTTCTCCTGCTCAGCTGCCACCTCCTGGCTTCCAGGCTGTGCCCCTTGCCCCTTGGCCTGGCCCTGGCCACCACTCAGCAGAGCCTGGCCCCAGCCTCTTGCCCCCCACAGCTCCTTCAGCTCTTGCTGAGCATTGCTCAGCTGCCCCTCTGGTGCTGCCAGAGCTGCTCCAGGCCCCTCAGCAGCTATGCAGCCTCCCCGGGCTCTCTCCAGCCATAGCCTGTTCCTCGGGGACTGGGGAGCCCAGCGCTGAACCCAGTGCACCATTTCCAACCCCCCTGTGAGCGTCCGTTCTCTAGACACGTAACCAGCTTCAGAATTGGCCATAAAGTGACTCAGCCTGATGCTTGCTCACAGCACACAGCGCTCATCTACTCCCCTCGGTTTGTAACTCAGACCTGGGGCAGGACACGCTCCCGTTCCCGGCAGCTGCTGTACCGGCTGCCACCAGCAGGGGGCGCGCCTCATACGGGCTGCCACGCAGAGCCAGGCAGAGGGAGCGCCGCGGGCAGGAGGGGACCCTGGAAATGACATCTATCGATCTGGGTCTAAATCTACACCTGCCCCATCATGGCTGCTTCTCACAACCCCATGAATGCTCCAGCCTGGAAACTGACCCGCAGAAAAAGACCTCGGTGGTGGACAGCACTGTGGACAGCTGGTGGGCAGCAGCTGGAGATGAGCCAGGGTGTGACTGAGAAAGCCACCAGCATCCTGGCCTGGGGCAGCAATGGTGTGGCCAGCAGTAGGGCAGGGATTGTCCCTCTGGACTGGGCACTGGTGAGGCCATACCTTGAGTGTTGGGTTGAGTTTTGGGGCCCTCACTCCAGGGAAGGACCTTGAGAGCCTGGAGCAGGGCCAGAGAAGGGCAATGAGGCTGGGGAAGGGTCTGGAGAAAAGGGCTGGGGAGGAGCAGCTGAGGGAGCTGGGGGTGCTCAGTGTGGAGAAGAGGAGGCTGAGGGGAGAGCTCATTGTTCTCTGCAGCTCCCTGAGAGGAGGTTGGAGTGAGGTGGGGGGTTGGTCTCCTCTCTCTAGGACCAAGAGATAGGACAAGAGGAAATGGCCTCAAATTGCCCCAGGGGAGGTTTAGGTTGGACATGAGGAACAATTTCTTCCCCTTGAGGACTGTCAAGGCCTGGCCCAGGCTGCCCAGGGCAGCGTTGGAGTCCCCATGCCTGGGCAGTCTTCAACGCTGTGGAGCTGAAGGCCATGTTCTGGTGGTAACCTGGCAGTGCTGGATTAAGGGCTGGACTGGATGATCTGAAAGGCCTCTTCCAACCAAAAGCATTCTGTGATTTCATGATTCTGTGACTCTGGCTCTCTTGCTGCAGGTTGGGTTTCCCACTGCTCCTGCATCCTGCTGAGACCAGGTGCTGCTATCTTCAGTGCCACTTGTTCCCTCCTTCATTAACAGCACAGCAACAGGAAAAAGAAAGGAATGGCTGCAGCAGGAATTCCTGGAGCTGAGCAGCAGCTGTTCTTACCCCTGTTCTTGGTTGTGAGACCCTGCTGGAGTCAGGAAAGGGACTGGGGGGGTGGGGCTGATGGGTGTGCTTGGTGAAAGAGCATTGTTCTGTGGGCAGGATGAGGGACATCTGAAGTGGGGTGAGAAATGGTCCTTGTGGGGCTTCCTTTAGTGTCACTTCCAGAGCTGCAGCAGTGATGATGAATACATGTGTTAGAAAGCACAGAATCACAGCCTGGGCTGGGTTGGAGGGACCTTACAGATCAAGGAATCATGGAACTGTTGAGGCTGGAAGAGACCTTTGAGGTCCAAAAGTCCAGCTGCTCACTCAGAGCTCACAGCCCCACCATGGCTATAAATCATTGCACCACATCCCTCAGCACCACATCCACACATCCTTTAAACATCTCCAGGGATGGGAACTCCACCACCTCCCTCCCTGGGCAGCCTGGGCCAGTGCCTGAGAGCCCTTGCTGGGAAGAAATTGTTCCTCATGTTCAACCTAAACCTCCCTTGGCACAACACGAGGCTGTTTCCCCTTCTCCCATCACTTGTTACATGTGAGAAGAGCTCAACCTCCACCTCACTGCAGCCCCTTCTCAGGGAGCTATAGAGAGCAATGAGGTCTCCCTCAGCCTCCTCTTCTCCAGACTGAACACCTTCAGTCCCTCAGCTGCTCCTCACCAGCCCTCTTCTCAGAACCTTCCCAGGCTCGTTGCCCTTCTCTGGACACACTCCAGTGCTCAGTGTCTTTCTTGTAGGGATGGACCCAAAGAAGTAGTTTGGTCACCTAGGTCCAACTCCCTGCCTTGGGCAGGGACACCTCCTGCTAGCCCAGGTTGCTCAAGGCCTCATCCAGCCTGGCCTTGAACACTTCCAGGATGGAAAAGATTGCCCAGGGAGGTTGTGGGTGCCCCTGAAGGGAAAATCCAGAGGTCCCAGGCCCTGAGATACCCACAAATCCTCTTTTGATGCCTCCAGACCCACTTTAGATACCTGAAGACCCTGTTAAGAGGACCCCAGACCCCCTCTACCTGCTCACAGACCTCCCACACCCACTTTAGATGCCCCCTAGAACCTACTAGGTATCCCCAGAAGACTTGACTTAGCCAAACCCATTTTAGATGCACACAGACTGTTTTAGATGTTCCCCAAACACCCCCAAACTCACTTTAGATGCATGCACACCTGCTAAAGCAGGCCACAGACTGCCTCTGGATGCTCACAGACCTCATTTAGATGTCACCAGACCCACTTTATATCCCCCCAGTCCCCTTTAGATGACCCCAAAAGACTTTGTGATATACCAAGACCCACTTTAGATGCCCACAGACTGTTTTAGATGCCTCCAGACCCCCTTTGTTACCCTCTAAACCACTTTAGATGCTCCAGGTCACCTTTAGATGCCGGGGAAGACATGGCTGGGGGTCCTGGGGCAGCAGGGACACTGAAAACCAGGGTGAGACCTCTCCAAATCCTGTGGGACCTCAAAACCTGAATCGCCATGGAGACCCCTAAACCTCATTGACACCCCACAACCATCTCCTTTGGGATACTCCAGAGACCCCCCAGGAGCCCCCAAGGGATCCTCCAGAGTTCCCCAGACCAATTTAGATGCCCTCAAAACCTCTCTAGGTGCCCCAAATAACCCTTTACCTGCCTCAACCCCCTTTAGGGGCCACTCAGACCCCTTAGCAGGAGGTGGCAGCAAGCAGTACCTGGCTATGTCCACAAGGTAGCAGCAGTGAGTGCGAGAGTCCACGGCACTAGGGATGCTGAATCCTTAGCAACGCCTCAGACACTGTGGGGACCTGACAGAGACCTCAAAACCACACTGAGGCCCCCCACCCCCCAGCTGCTTTGGAAACATCCTGACCCCCCCCACAGGAGCCCCCAGGAGATGGTCCAGAGGCACCCAGATACCTCTATATGCCCCCACAACCCCTTAGATGCCCCCAAAGTCCCCTTTAATACCCCCAGACCCCCTTTAGATGCCTGCAGACCCCCTTAAGAGGGTTGACAACACTGAGCAGTTGTGGGGCTTCTCCTGCCTCTGTGTGTGGGAAGCAGCTCAGCTGGGGTCTGGTCAGAGGTTTTGCCCTTCAAATTAAAAGACAAAGAAACAAAACACCACCACACACAAATCGTCTCTACGCAGCTCAGCCCCATCAAACTCAGCTGCTTCCAGCTTGACTGGCTTTGTTGCCTTTCAGCTCGACTCGTGGCCATCTGACCTCAAAAACCCCTTCTATAAATGAGTAGCTACAGCCTTTTTATCTTTAAATGCCCTTTGTAGCTATAAATGAATAGGAATTTTCAGTGCCTGTATGCAAATAAGAGATTTCTGTCTTTTTAAGTCCTCACAGCTAATAGCTTCAAGTTTAAATAATTTTTATTCTCAACCCACCCCTCCTCCCCAACCCTGTCCTCCAATGATTTTTCAGACATTTCAAGCAGTCAGGGTGTTTAGAGACGAGGCAGCACAGCTGCAGTGTCGCTGATTAAACACACGGTGGCAGCACTGAGCTGTGACAGGGCGGCACATGCTTGCGCATAGGTGCAGTTACAGCAATGAAAACAACAGGGGGCAGCACTGAGCACTGTCAGGGCAGCACACACCGATGCACAGCTGCAGTTACAGCAATGAAACACACGGTGGCAGCACTGAGCACTGACAGGGCAGCACAAACCGACGCACAGCTGCAGTTACAGCAATGAAACACAGGGTGGCAGCACTGAGCACTGTCAGGGCAGCACGCACAGATGCACAGCTGCAGTTACAGCAAATGAAACACACGGTGGCAGCACTGAGCACTGACAGGGCAGCACAAACCGACGCACAGCTGCAGTTACAGCAATGGAAACACAGCGGTGGCAGCACTGAGCACTGACAGGGCAGCACACACCGACGCACAGCTGCGTTACAGCAATGAAACACACGGTGGCAGCACTGAGCACTGACAGGGCGGCATTCACAGCTGCATGAGCGTTTTCCTCCCGGCGTCCTGCAAAGGGTCCCTGGCTAATGTTCCTCTCATGCACTCAGGCCCCAGCCCTCATTCTGGTACAAGCAACTACCACCTAGATGTGGTGGATGGACACGGCCGGGTCCCGGTGCTGTTGGTGGTCCTCACCTTCTCTTTGCAGCCCCTTCACAGCCCCACCAGCCCTTGGGCTCCCTGCTTGCTTGTCAGCGAAACACTCGCTCCCACCAGAGCCCCTACCCTAAGAAAGCCCCAACCCACACGAGCTGAGTTTGTGCTGTGCCTCTTGCATTTTTCATGGCCAACTCTTCTGAACATGTATTCTCTGGTGGCCGTCTCGGAGCTCCTGATAAAAAGGTCAAAACATTAAAGGCCTTTTGGGATCCATTACTGCATTAACATTGCAAAGCAGCTGCTGCTGACAGCTGCCAGGCCTGGCTGTTGACCTGAGCTCCATAGCCTCCCCCGGGCTGAATTAATCCTGGACATCCGAAATTTCCCTTTCACTGGCTGCTGAGCCAGGCTGGCTTCTCTCTCTCCTTGCCATGGCACTGATGTCAACTGCAGATTGCCCTCTTGTTAGAGGTGAAAAACTCCTTGCAAGGCAGCAGCTGCCCTGTGGTTTTATCACTTGCATGATTATTCTGGAGCAGGATGATTTGGTGCAGGGTGGGTGATCAATCGTAAGCTATTGCCTTCGCCGCGGCTTCCTGCCGAATGGATCCTTTTTAAAACACAACATAAGCTGGTGGTTGGCCCTGCTCCAAAGCAGGGGGCTGCTGCTCCTCCTCCTCCTCCTCCTGTAGTAGTTGTTGCTTTCAGGACAAACCCCAGCTGTAGCACACATTACCTTCTTTACAAGGCCACTGCTTTCTTGACTGTGTGCTGCAGCGGGCAGAGCTGTAGGCAACCTCCGAACTGTGGAAGACAGAATCATAGAATCAATAAGGCTGGAAGAGACCTCAGAGATCATCCACTCCAACCTCTCACCCAACACCTCAGGACTATTAAACCATGGCTCCAAGTGCCACATCCAATCCCCCCTTGAACACCTCCAGGGATGAGGACTCCACCACCTCCCTGGGCAGCACAGCCCAAGGGCCAGTCACTCTTCTATGAAGAATTTTCTCCTCACCTCCAGTCTAAACCTCCCCTGGCACAGCTTGAGACTGTGTCCTCTTGTTCTGTGCTGGGGCCTGGGAGAAGAGACCAACCCCCACCTGGCTACAACCTCCTGTCTGGTCTGACTTGCAAATTCCTCTGCTGGAATTGCAGTGTGGGCAGCATCTCTATGAGATTTATGGTAATGAGGGGATCAGAATGAGCCCCAAGGGGGAAGTTTCAAGAGACAGAACTTCCAGTGCCCACCCCTTGGGAGAAAAATAACTTTGCTGGTTGCCTGGAGAGGAATGATTTGCAAGTGGTGACCCATCCATGGTGCCCAGTGCCACACAGCCCTCTGTTTTTTTTTTTGTAGAGACAGCAACAGCAGCACTGTACTTGAAGCACATGAGGGGGGCACATTGCTCTCTGTGTGCTGACTTGCCTCTTAACGTCATCAAAAGGGGAGGGAGGCCTGAGTTATAAAACACCAGCTTTGTGCTGAGGGTTGCTGATCTACGTGGATGAAGGGCAAAGGAGAAGAGGAGGAAACACAGCAGAGAGTATTGACTGCGTGGTGACACGATGTGGGCCATGGGACTCCTGCTCTCCTCACTGAGTTACAGAACCACAGAACCACAGAATGTGAGAGGCTGGAAGGGACCTCCAGAGATCATCCAGTTCAAGCCCCCTGCCAGAACAGGGTCACCTAGAGCAGATCACACAGGAACACATCCAGGTGGATTTGGAATATCTCCATAGAGGGAGACTCCACAACCCCCCATGGCAGCCTGCTCCAGGGCTCTGTCACCCTCACAAGGAAAAAAATCCTTCCTCCTGTTTCCATGGAACTTCCTGTGCCTCAGCTTCCACCACTGCCCCTTGTGCTGGCGTTGGGCATCACCCAGCAGAGCCTGGCTCCAGCCTCTGGGCACTCACCCTGCACAGTTTTATAAACATAGAATTGTCAGGGCTGGAAGGGACCTCAAGGCTCAGCCAGCCTCCAACCCCCTGCCATAGGCAGGGACACCTCACACAGCAGGTTGCTCACAGCCACCTCCAGCCTGGCTGCAAACACCTCCAGGCAGGAGGCTGCCACCACCTCCCTGGGCAGCCTGTGCCAGGCTCTCACCACCCTCATGGGGAAGAACTTCTTCCTCACATCCAATCTGAATCTTCCCACTTCTAGTTTTGTTCCATCCCCCTCAGTCCCTGACACCCTCACAAGTCCCTCCCCAGCTTTCTTGGAGCCCCCTTCAGATACCGGAGGGCCACAATTAGGTCTCATCACAGCCTTCTCTTCTACAGCTTGAGCAGCCCCAACTCTCTCAGTCTCCTCATAGCAGAGCAGCTCCAGCCCTCTGCTCCTCCTCATGGCCTTCTCTGGACACCTGAGATCCTTCCTGGCACAGAGGCTCCAGAACTGTTTCATAGTTTATTATAGTTTCATAGTTTCAGTCAGGGTTGGAAGGGACCACAAGGATCATCTAGTTCCAACCCCCCTGCCATGGGCAGGGACACCCACACTAGATCAGGCTGGCCAGAGCCTCATCCAGCCTGGGCTTAAACACCTCCAGGGACGGGGCCCATCCACCTCCCTGGACAACCCATTCCAGGGCTTCACCACTCTCATGGTGAAGAACTGGACCCAGAGCTGCAGCTGTGGTCTCAGCAGAGTGGAGCAGAGGGGCAGAATCCCCTCCCTTGCCCTGCTGGCCACACTTCTCTTGCTGCAGCCCAGGCTCTGCTTGGCTCTCTGGGCTGTAAGTGCTCCTGCTAGCTCCTGTGGAGCTTCTCCTCCCCCAGCACTCCCAAGGCCTTTTCCTCAGGGCTGCTCTCCAGCCAGTCCCTGCCCAGCCTGTATTGGTGCCTGGGATTGCCCTGCCCCAGCTGCAGGACCTTGCCCTTGGTCTTGTGGAACCTCATGAGGTTGGCTTGGGCCCAGCTCTGCAGCCTGCCATGAATAAGGTCCCTCTCAGGCTCCTCTTCTCCAGCCCTCTCTCAGTCTCTCCTCACTGGTTCTGGTACTTTTTCCCTGCAGCATGTAATGTGACTGCTGAGGCAAAGGTCCATCCAGCTGGGCGTCCTCTGGGGAGGATCTCTTTACAAATCCTTCTTTAAAAGGAGCGTTTTCTTACTCATGCTGTCATGGAACACACGCCTCTGAAGCCTGAGAGGAGGCAGGCCAAATCTGCAGAAACTTCAGAAAAGCAAAGCCAAACTGTGAGAGACCAAAGCTTGTCCCTCCTGATGTGACTCACTGTCCTGGATGGACATAAAAAGCCTTAAAGTGGCTTTTTACCAGACAAGGAGGCAGAAGCTGGTAGATCTGCTTCTTTAGGCTTGCCTGGACATGTTTCAGAGCCAGAATGAGCCAGGTGGGTGTGCTTTTGGCCACCTTTGGAAAGAAGGCTTTCTACAGGTTGCAATACCAGGGCTTTACCCCTAGACTTGTGTTGCTACTGGCCATTATTGTCTCGGGAAATCTCTAAGTACCAGCCCAAAGGGCCAGAGCATTGTCTTGCCATTGTCCATGCTCTGGAAGGAACCACAAGCTTCGCTTGGAGGCTGAACTGTGTTCCAGTTTGCCAAGACAGCAAAGCCCCCTCGCTATTCTCAGCGTTGTAAAGCCCAGAGGACAGATCCGTGCCTTGCCGGGTCGAGAGGCGAAACCCCAGAGGAGCCGAGTCCCCGGGACAGTTTCGTTGGATTGGAGCAAGGAGTGAGCACTGCTGCAAAAGGATTACAGCCGAGAAGCCTCCTCTCTACAAAGCTTTCAGCTACAAACTCTTTGGGAGCAAATCCTGCCTCAGCCATAAGCTGCAGACACCAACAGGAAGTGAAACTCTGCTCCTGCAGCTCCCACGTGGTCAGCGCCATTTGGGTTTGTCTAGATCTTAACGTGTGCCACGAGGTATCAGGATCAGTGAGGAATTGCAATACCTGATGTTTATAAGCATCTATTGAAGGTCTGTTGCCCTGGGGGATTCTGAGGTTCCTTCTCCCCCTGCCCCCGTTGTGGGCAGCCGCCGGCTTCATTGCCGAGGTTCCTTTTCTTTACAGTTTAAAGTGCTGTTTGTTGTGCCTGGATTTTTGTACATATGGCTTAAATGGTTACTTGTTCCTGCTGGGGAGGGATCTGTTCCACAACCGAAACCCCTCGAACCTGTAAATAGGTTTTATTTAATATTTTTGTGGTATTTTTTTGTGATTAATAAAATTATTAATATTTTATTAATCGCTCCGCTTATCGAACATTAATATATCCTTTTACTGAACATTAATATATCCTTTTATTGAACATTAATATATCCTTTTATAGACCCAAACACTCACCAAAGACAGAATCCCCTTCGCTGCTTGCCCAGACAACAGCTGATGAGTGTTGGGCAGAGCCACTGGATAACGGCTCTTGGGAAGGAGCAAAGACAACATTGCTCTCTGCACCACAGCTGGCCTCACAACAATGGGCTGAGGAAGACAAATAACCTCCACCCATCGGGTACCCCGGAAAGGGAGGATGGTGGGACAAAGGATTCACCACCTGGCCCCTGATTTCCTGAGGGGCAATACTTGGACACATAGCTGAGGACTGAAAACTGTGTAAAAGACTTGAGCAGCTGCTGGCTCAAGAGAAACCAAAAACGCAGGAGAAGGAAAGCACAGATGAAGGAAAACACGGGAGAAGGACAATGCTGCTGAGAAGGAAAAGCCCGGGGCAATGCTGCCCTGAAGAAAAACAGGAGATGAAAAATGACAGAGACATCCCCATGGAGCCTGGAAGAAGCAGAACCCTCTCTGTGTGTCCTAAGTTCCGGCTGCTGCATCTCATGGAGCTGAAGAGGCTGCCCAGAGGACCACATCCCTTCTACAGCCAAAGCCTCAGCACCCTTCCTCTACAGACCCAACATCTCCTGCAGCACCTTTCCTCCACAGACTCAAACTGTCTTGGGGGGTGAGGGGTGCAGTAAAATAATTCCTTTCCTTTCCTCTTCTCTCTCTCTTTCTCTCTCTCCCTCTCTCTTTTCTCTCTCTCCCTCTCTATTTTCTCTCTCCCTCTCTCTTTTCTCTCTCTCCCTTTCTGATCCACCCACGTTATTTGTGTAATCAATAGCCTCGCTGTTGATATTTTGGCCTCCTTTGTGCCTCTCATTTCACAGCACGGGAATATTCAAAAGAATCACCGAAGCACAGAGTCACCAAGGTTGGAAGAGACCTCAAAGATCATCGAGTCCAACCTGGCACCACAGACCCCCATGACTAGACCATGGCACCAAGTGCCACATCCAGTCCCCTCTTGAACACCTCCAGGGATGGTGACTCCACCACCTCCCTGGGCAGCACATTCCAATGGTGAATGACTCTCTCAGTGAAGAACTTTCTCCTCACCTCCAGCCTAAACTTCAGCCTAAACTACAGGCTCTTTAGGAGAGACAGGTGAGGGAGAAGAGGAGGAGGGGTGGCTCTGTATATTAGGGAGTCGCTCTTTGCCACAGAACTTGAGGTGGAGGATGAAGGGATTAGGTGGTGGAGTCCCCATCCCTGGAGGTGTTCAAGAGGGGACTGGATGTGGCACTTCTTGTCATGGTCTAGTCATGGGGTCTGTGGTTACAGGTTGGACTTGATCTTTGAGGTCTCTTCCAACCTTGGTGATTCTGTGAGTCTGTGATTGAGAGCCTGTGGGTTAAAATCAGAGGGAGGCTTGAGACTGTGTCCTCTTGTTCTGGTGCTGGGGGCCTGGGAGAAGAGACCAACCCCCACCTGGCTCCAACCTCCCTGCAGGGAGTTGCAGAGAGCAATGAGGTCTCCCCTGAGCCTCCTCTCCTCCAGGCTAAGCAAGCCCAGCTCCCTCAGCCTCTCCTCCCAGGGCTGTGCTCCAGGCCTCTCCCCAGCTTTCTTGCCCTTCTCTGGACACCTTCCAGCAGCTCAATGTCCTTCTTAAACTGAGGAGCCCAGAACTGGACACAGGACTCCAGGTGTGGCCTCAGCAGTGCTGAGCACAGGGCAGAAGGACTTCCCTGCTCCTGCTGGCCACACTCTTCCTGATGCTGGCCAGGATGCCCTTGGCCTTCTTGGCCCCCTGGGCACACTGCAGGCTCATGTTCAGCCTACTATCCACCAGTCCCCCCAGGTCCCTTTCTGCCTGGCTGCTCTCCAACCACTCCAAACCCCAGCCTGTAGCACTGCCTGGGGTTCCAGTTGGAAATGACCTCTGAGGTCATCGAGTTCGGCCATCAACCTAAGACCACCATGGTCATTAAGATCATAGAATGGCTCAGGTTGGAAGGGAGCTCAGACCTCATCTGCTCCAACCTCCCCTCCATGCCCAGGGACACCTCTCAACCAGACCCACATGCTCAGGGCCTCATCCAGCCTGGCCTTGAGCGCTCCCAGGCAGGAGGCAGCCACAGCCTCCCTGGGCAGCCTGGGCCAGAGGCTCAGCAGCCTGGGATGGAAGAACTTCTTCCACAGCTCCATTCTGACCCTGCTCTGCCTCAGCTCCAGTCTGACCCTGCTCTGCCTCAGCTCCAGTCTCACCCTGCTTTGCCTCAGCTCCAAACCATTCCCCCTTGGCCTGGCTCCAGACCTCCTCAGGAACAGTCAATCAGCACCCCCAGAACTGAGTCTCTTTCCCTCTCTGGACTGAGGCACAAACCCAAACCAACCCCCCCCCAAAACCCCAAGCAATCCCCCCCAAACCCCTCCCCCCCAAAACCAACCCAACCCAACCCCCAAAGTTACAAAAAGGAAGGAGCTGCCTTTCAGAATCTGCAGGCTCACAATCCTGTCAGGGGCAGCTGCTGGAAGTGTCGCTTTTGTGCTGGCAAGATGCTTTTAAGAGGCTTCTGTGGTGTGAAGAGCTCCTCCCTGGCAGAGGCTTTTCGTAAGGCACCAGGAGAGAACAGGAGAATGGTTTTCTCACCGCGGGCAGCCCTGGGGCTCCCTCAGAGCGCCCTGTGCCCGCCCTGGGAGGAGAGATTCTCTGTGTGCCTCAGGGCTGAGCCATGGGCAGCCGTGCTGCTCCCCCTCCTCCCCCCCCAACATCAATCTGCTTCATCCCTTGGCATGATTCAAGGGCCCCCTAATGTGCCTGGGGGAGAAGTGCCCGAAGGCTCAGCCCCACCCCAGTGTGGTAGGTGGACACTGGCAGAGGTTGCCCAGGGAGGTGGTGGCAGCCTCCTCCCTGGAGGTTTTGAAGGCCAGGCTGGATGTGGCTCTGAGCAACCTGCTGCAGTGTGAGGTGTCCCTGCCCATGGAAGAGGGGGTGGGACTGACTGATGTTGGCCAGCAGGGCCAGGGAGGGGATTCTGCCCCTCTGCTCCACTCTGCTGAGACCACAGCTGGAGCTCTGGGTCCAGTTCTGGAGCCTCTGTGCCAGGAAGGATCTGGAGGGGCTGGAAGGTGTCCAGAGAAGGGCCCTGAGGAGGAGCAGAGGGCTGGAGCTGCTCTGCTGTGAGGACAGACTGAGGGAGTTGGGGCTGTGCAGGCTGGAGAGCTCTGTGCAGACTCTGAGGAGACCTCATTGTGGCCTTCCAGGATCTGAAGGGGGCTACAGGAAAGCTGGGGAGGGACTTGTGAGGGTGTCAGGGAGGGATAGGACTGGGGGGGATGGAACAAAACTAGAAGTGGGAAGATTGAGATTGGATGTTAGGAAGAAGGTGTTCCCCATGAGGGTGGTGAGAGACTGAACAGCCTCAGGGCTCTCAGCCTCTCCTCACAGGGCAGTGCTCCAGTCCCTGGTGGTAGGAGAGTGGTATCTCTCCCTTGGACTCTCTCCAGCAGATCCCTGTCCCTCCTGAACCTGCTCCTTCACAAATCCTCCCTTCTTGTCTTCACTCGGGTGCCCTGTGGGAGTGCCAGTGCTTGTCGGCTCTTGCAGGCTCAGCGGCATCCGAAGATGCTTTGCAAAACACAGTAGAGTGCTGAGCCTTTGGCTAGGTTGGCCATTGCCCCAGTGCCTGCTGGTGCAAGCATGCCCTGTGCCCACAGTGCTGGAACTGGTCAGATGCAGTGGAGGTGCAAGAGGCCAAACGAGCAGCAGACGTTCCCAGTTCGGCTCTTGCAGTATCTCTGCTCCCCGCATAACCTCCAACAGATCCAGCAGCCAGCAAAACAAGAGAGTTGCTGATGCAGGAGACTGCAAAAGCCTTCTGCAACCACCCCGTGGTGCCACCATGGTGGGAGCAAAGCTGGGGAGCTGTTGGGGGTTTTCTCTCACAGATAAGCACCTCCTTGATGTATGCACGATGCCTCTGCTGGACACGGGGCACCTGGGACGTTTGGCAGAGTGGGGCAGGGGGTGGATGGGGCATGATGGGAGGGGGATGGGTGGGGGGATGGATGGGTGGGTGGATGAGTGGATGGATGGATGGATGGATGGATGGATGGATGAATGGGCAGATGGATGGGTGGGTGGATGGATGGGTGGATGGATGGATGGATGGATGGATGGATGGATGAGTGGATGGATGAGTGGATGGATGGATGGATGGATGGATGGATGGATGGATGGATGAGTGGATGGATGGATGGATGAGTGGATGGATGATGGATGGATGGATGGATGGATGGATGGATGAGTGGATGGATGGATGGATGGATGGATGGATGGATGAGTGGATGGATGATGGATGAGTGGATGGATGGATGGATGGATGGATGGATGGATGGATGGATGAGTGATGGATGGATGGATGGATGGATGGATGGATGGATGGATGAGTGGATGGAGGATGGATGGATGGATGGATGGATGGATGAGTGGATGGATGGATGGATGAGTGGATGGATGGATGGATGGATGGATGGATGGATGGATGAGTGGATGGATGGATGGATGAGTGGATGGATGATGGATGGAGGGATGGATGGATGGATGGATGGTCCAGAGGAGGGCCATGGAAATGATCAGGGGGCTGGAGCACCTCTGCTGCAAGGACAGGCTGAGGGAGCTGGGGGTATTCAGCCTGGAGGAGGCTGGGGGGAGACCTAATAACAACCTGCCAGCACCTCAAGTAGGTTACAAGAAGGATGGAGAGAGACTGTTTGCAAAGGCCTGCAGGGACAGGATGAGGGGCAATGGCTTCAAACTAGAGCAGAGCAGATTGAGATTGGATGTGAGGAACAAATTCTTTACTTGAGGGTGGTGGAACACTGGGACAGGTTGCCCAGGGAGGTGGTTGAGGCTCCTTCCCTGGAGATATTCAAGGTGAGGCTCAATGAGGCCCTGGGCAGCCTGATCTAGTTGGGGATGTCCCTGCTGGCTGCAGGGAGGTTGGACTGGAGGAGCTTTCGATGTCCCTCCCAGTCTGGACCATTCTCTGATTCTCTCTTGCACTGCTGCTGCTTCTGCCAAAGCAAACAGGACTGATGAGGATGTGCTAGAAAGAGAGAGAATCTGGAGCTGGGTTAATGAAAGCAGGCAGCAGAGGGCAGACGAGCTGTACTGTTCCCTGTGCTGTACTGCTTCGCTCACAGCTAGGGCTTTCCTTGAAACACACTTGCAGGGAGTTTAGGAGTTTCCATCTCCCCTTGGCAGAACAGAGCAGAGCTCCTACCCTCTGCCTAAGCATTTTGGTTAGAGACAATCTGAAGGTACCCAGTGCTGTGCAGGTGCCATGAGCAGCCCAGGCCCAAGGAAGGCAAACACTCAACACTCCCATTTCTTGTACTTACATATTTAAAACTTGCAAGTTTCTAAACAGGTCCAGCACAGAGGAACAAGTCAGAGAGTTGTGGTCAATAGGACAGAGTCTAGTGGGAGGCCTGTGTCTAGTGGCAGTCCTCAGGGCTCAGTGGGAGTGGGACCAGTGCTGGCCAATCAATTAATCAGCTACCTGGATGAGGGAACAGAGGGCACTGCCAGCCAGTTTGTAGATGACACAAGACCTGGGAGGAATGGCTGACACCCCCTCAGGCTGTGCTGCCATTCAGCAGGACCTGGACAGGCTGCAGAGTTGGGCAGGGAGAAATGTAATGAAATATGGCAAGGGCAAGCATAGAGTTTTGCACCTGGGAAAGAACAAACCCCATGGACCAGGACAGGTTGGGGCCTGACCTGCTGGAGAGCAGCCCTGGGGAAAGGGTCCTGGGGGTCCTGGTAGGATACCCATGAGCCAGCAATGTGCCCCTTGTGGCCAGGAAGGCCAAGGGCATCCTGGGGTGGATTAGAAGGGCTGTGGTAAGTAGGCCCAGAGAGGTTCTGCCCCTCTGCTCTGCCCTGGAGAGGCCACATCTAGAATATTGTGTCCCACTCAGCTCAAGAAGGATCTCAAGGGAACCGCTTGAGAGAGTCCAGAGCAGAGCCACAGAGCTGCTGCAGGCAGTGGAACATCTCCCTGTGAGGCCAGGCTGTGGGGTTTGGAGCAGAGCAGCCTGAGGGCTGCCCTCATTGCTGGGGATAAAGATGTGCAGGGCTGGAGCCAGGCTCTGCTCAGGGATGTCCAAGGACAGGGGCAAGGGCTGCAAGCTGGAGCATAACAGGTTCCATGTGAACATAAGGAAAAACTTTGTCACTGCGAGGGTGCCAGAGCCCTGGAGCAGGCAACCAGAGAGGTTGAGCAGTCTCCTTCTCTGCAGGCATTCAAACCCCACCTGGATGTGTTCCTGTGTGCCCTGCCCTGGGTACCCCTGGTCTGGCAGGGGGGTTGGACTGGATGATCTCTGGAGGTCCCTTCCAACCCCTAATGCTGTGTGAGGCTGTGCTTAGCGACGGGCAGTAGTTCCCTGGGAGTCACAGCTGTGCACGCTCAGCAAAGGCAAGGCTGGAGCTGTGAATTAAAGCACCTCTAAGTGCTTTGCTCACAGATCTCTGTGGATTCAAGAACTGTGCCCAGCTTTGTTCCACTTTGCTCCTTCCACAAAAAAAAACCATCTGAAAAGAGAAACTTCACAACCCCCTCTTGTTGTCTCCATTCTTTCCTCTGGTCAAATATATTTATAAATACATTTGAGTGCACCCTCAGCAGGTTGCTGATGACACCAAGCTGTGTGGTGCAGCAGACAGCTGCAGGGAAGGGATCCATCCAGAGGGACCTGGACAGGCTGGAGAGGTGGGCACAAGCCAACCTCAGGAGCTTCAACAAGACCAAGGGCAGGGTCCTGCAGCTGGGTTGAAGCAATCCCAGGCACAAATCCAGGCTGGGCAGGGACTGGCTGGGGAGCAGCCCTGAGGAGAGAGACTTGGGGGTGCTGGGGGAGGAGAAGCTCCCCAGGAGCTCTCAGGGTGCACTTGCAGCCCGGAAAGCCAATCAGAGCCTGGGCTGCAGCAGGAGAAGTGTGGCCAGCAGGGCAAGGGAGGGGATTCTCCCCCTCTGCTCAGCCCTGCTGAGACCCCACCTGCAGTACTGCCTCCAGTTCTGGAGCCCCTATTCCAAGAGGGATCTGGAGGTGCTGGAAGGTGTCCAGAGCAGGGCCACGAGGATGAGCAGAGGGCTGGAGCACCTCTCCTATGAGGACAGACTGAAGGAGTTGGGGCTGTTCAGTCTGGAGAAGAGAAGGCTCCCAGGTGACCTCATTGTGGCCTTCCAGGATCTGAAGGGGGCTACAGGAAGGCTGGGGAGGGACTGCTCAGGCTCTCAGGTAGTGCTAGGACTAGGGGGAATGGAATGAAGCTGGAGGTGGGGAGATTGAGGCTGGAGGTGAGGAGGAAGTTCTTCCCCCTGAGAGTGGTGAAGCCCTGGAATGGGTTGTCCAGGGAGGTGGTTGAGGCCCTGTCCCTGGAGGTGTTTAAGCCCAGGCTGGATGAGGCTGTGGCCAGCCTGCTCTAGTGTGGGGTGTCCCTGCCCATGGCAGGGGGGTTGGAACTATGATCCTTGTGGTCCCTTCCAACCCTGACTGATACTATGAAACTATTTTATATATATATATATATATATATATATATATATATATATATATAAAAATTAGACTTTCATATCTCTGTGCCCTTCCAGGCTTGTGTCACCTAACTGGAGCAGAGAAGCTATTTTCTTCTTCAAGATGAGCTCCCCTTTCATTGCAGGCTCATTTAGGCTCAGGACTAACACAGCACAGCACAGAATGCTGCAGGGATTTGATGCTATGGAGCACTGCTCCCAGTTAACTGTTTTTCAGTTTCATAACCATCCTGGGGGGGTTTGTCCCCACCCTGGGTGGTGTCTGTAGAAATGGAGGAGCAATGAGCCCGAAAAAGTATTTCCTATTGATTTAATGAACCCAAATGCAGATTTGGAAGGCATGAGGGAAACACTGGACCCTGCAGAAGGCATGAGGGAATCACTGGACCCTGTACTTCACACCCTAAGGCAAGCTTTAAGGCTTCAGGTTCATGCATCAGGGCTTGGGAGCTTTGCAGCCCTTTTCCTGTGACTGTGCTGCCACTGCCCAGTGCTGTGCTCCAGAGCAGCAGTGCACACATGAGGACAACAATTCTGACTCCTCTCCACCCCCAGGAAAATCAAGGCAGGACACCACCTACACTTGAGTGTAACAGGTAGCAGAATTATGCACTGCAGCAGGGGGGAAGATTTCTTTTGCAGAACAGCTTTTGCTCAGTTGCAGTTTACCTCCTTTGGTTACCTCCTTCTTGCTGGTGGCAATGTGTGTTTCACGAGTTTCAGTTTAGACTCATAGAATCAATAAGGTTGGGAAAGACCTCAAAGGTCTTCAACTCCAACCTGTCACCCAACACCTCCTGACTAACTAACCCATGGCTCCAAGTGCCACATCCAATCCCCTCTTGAACACCTCCAGGGATGGGGACTCCACCACCTCCCTGGGCAGCACATTCCAATGGCCAAACCCATCATAGAGTGGTTCTGTGGTCAGCCTGTCTTTCACCTAGGGGCAGAGGCAAGTTTCTTCCCTGAAACTATGACATGAGGGGTTTAGGAGAATTGGCTCAGTACTGAATTCAGTTTGACTCTTTCATAAACAGAACTCTGTACCCACATCTCAGCATGTGCCTTGTAGCTCAGACAAGAGGACACAGTCTCAAGCTGTGCCAGGGGAGGTTCAGGCTGGAGGTGAGGAAGAAGTTCTTCCCAGCAAGAGAGATGGCCCTGGGCTGTGCTGCCCAGGGAGGTGGTGGAGTCCCCATCCCTGGAGGTGTTTAGGAAGAGCCTGGCTGAGGCCCTTGGTGCCATGGTTGGGTTGCTCAGATGGTGCTGGGTGAGAGGTTGGACTGGACGATCTCAAAGGTACTTTCCAGCCTGGTCTATTCTATTCTATTCTATTCTATTCTATTCTATTCTACTCTATTCTACTCTATTCTATTCTAATATTGCACAGTTTGGGGTTTTTTTGCTCGGTTTGGTTTTGTTACCGTTGACCAATCCAGTTACCTGCAGAAGTTCAATATCAGGGGCCAAAAAGAGAAGGTTTAGTCTTGCAGTGTCTCTGGTGGGTTTAGGAATCATCCCCCAACTCACTTTTGAGAATCACCCCCAAAATAAAATCTACAGAGAAGCTCAGTTTGGGATGGAAGCAAATGAAGCTACATTTGCAAGCAAATTGCAATCTAGAAAGGTGAAATGCAGTGAAGATGTACAAAATATAGGATAGATGTCCAATAGATGCATATTTAGAATGGAATGGAATGGAATGGAATGGAATGGAATGGAATGGAATGGAATGGAATAGAGTAGAATAGAATAGAATAGAATAGAATAGAATAGAATAGAATAGAATAGAATAGAATAGAATAGAATAGAATAGAATTAACCAGGTTGGAAGAGACCTCAGAGCTCATCCAGTCCAACCTCTCACCCAGCACCATCTGAGCAACCGAACCATGGCACCAAGGGCCTCAGCCAGGCTCTTCCTAAACACCTCCAGGGATGGGGACTCCAGAACACAGAGACCCCTCAGACTCCCCTGAACAGATCCAGGAGACCTGGTTACCTCCTCCCCCACTCCCTCCCTCCTTCCTGTTACCTCACACAGTAATCAAAGAGAGACAAGCCTGGCAAGGCCATGGGAGAGAGAGGGAGAAGTTTTAAGCAGAAATGACAGAAGAAGAAAAGGGAGAGAACTGTTTATGGCTCTGCTCTCCATCCCCATTAGCAAGCCAACGAATTATATAGACCTTAGCACTGGTTGGACTTGGTGGCCTCTGAGGTCTTTTCCAACCTGGCTGATCGAATTCTATTCTATTCTATTCTATTCTATTCTATTCTATTCTATTCTATTCTATTCTATTCCATTCCATTCCATTCCATTCTATTCTATTCTGTCCTATTCCATTCCATTCCATTCCATTCCATTCTATTCCATTCCATGCCATGCCATGCCATGACATGCCATGCCATGCCATTCCATTCCATTCCATTCCATTCCATTCCATTCTATTCTATTCCATTCCATTCCATTCCATTCTATTCTGTTCTATTCTATTCTATACCATTCCATTCTATTCTATTCCATTCCATTCCATTCCATTCCATTCCATTCCATTCCATTCCATTCCATTCTATACCATTCCATTCCATTCCATTCCATTCCATTCCATTCCATTCCATTCCATTCTATTCTATTCTATACCATTCCATTCTATTCCATTCTATTCCATTCCATTCTATACCATTCTATTCTATTCTATTCTATGATTCCATAGAAAGAGTAATTGGCCATTGGGATGTGCTGCCCAGGGAGGTGGTGGAGTCACCATCACTGGAGGTGTTCAAAAGAGGATTGGATGTGGCACTTGAAGCCATGGTTCAGTTGTCAGGAGGTGTTAGGTGTTGGGTGACAGGTTGGACTTGATGATCTCTGAGGTCTTTTCCAACCTGGCTGATTCTATGATTCTCTTCTATGCTTCTATGACTATTTTCCTTTTGCATCCAATGGCAATATATTTTACTCTCAGGATCTAGGCTAAAGTTCCCCCTTCAAACTGTAACAGTGTCCTGGCAATTTCTGGTTGTGTTGAGCTAGCTCTGTAAGCCCCTATGGAATTCAAAAGGACCAAGGGCAGTGGGATTGGCATAACGGGTTCAACAGCACGTACCTAGAGTTGTGACATCACATGGGAGTTTCTGCAGACAGCCTTCATTTGTAATGAGAAGCTCCAATCAATGCAGAGCAGTTCTGTCTGAAATCCATGAGGCTCTTTCCTGTGTGGCATTAGAAGGGTCAGAGACTGATTTTGACATTAGGAGAGCCATTACGAACATCCAGCCTGACCTTTGCAATAAAGCAGGGCCAAGAATGGCTGCAGAGGCTTAGGATCTTTCAGAAAGGCAGCGAGACTGACTTGAAAGATTTCTTTTTTCAAGTAATGGAGATTGTAATCCAATTCTGTTTAAGTGATTAATTGCCTCAGCTGCTACAGAAATGCATTTTATTAGGGGATAGAGATGGATCAAGCCATAAGGCCACAGACAAGAAATTCTTTGTGCTATCTTTAAATACAAAAACTAAGAATCACCCATAAGCCTTTAGGCTAAGTAGACTCAAGTCCTTTGGTGAACTTAAATGGATTAACAAATAAATAAATTTAAAGCCAGTGGTGCTGCCTTAGAATTACAGGCTTTGGCCCTTACACATGCCCAGAGACTGGCAGCTAGGGGCAGCTGGGGGCTAAAACAGCCCCTGGCCTCACACAGCCAGAGCAGGGGCAGCTGGGTGCTAAGACAAACAGCCCCTGCACACACAGCCAGAGCAGGGGCAGCTGGGTGCTAAGACAAACAGCCCTGGCTCACACAGCCAGAGCAGGGCAGTTGGGTGCTAAGACAATCAGCCCCTGCATCACACAGCCAGAGCAGGGGCAGCTGGGTGCTAAGACAATCAGCCCCTGGCATCACACAGCCAGAGCAGGGGCAGCTGGGTGCTAAGACAATCAGCCCCTGGCATCACACAGCCAGAGCAGGGGCAGCTGGGTGCTAAGACAAACAGCCCCTGGCCTCACACAGCCAGAGCAGGGGCAGTTGGGTGCTAAGACAAACAGCCCCTGGCATCACACAGCCAGAGCAGGGGCAGCTGGTGCTAAGACAAACAGCCCCATGCCTCACACAGCCAGAGCAGGGGCACTTGGGTGCTAAGACAAACAGCCCCAGGCCTCACACAGCCAGAGCAGGGGCAGCTGGGTGCTAAGACAAACAGCCCCTGCCTCACACAGCCAGAGCAGGGCATGGGTGCTAAGACAAACAGCCCTGGCATCACACAGCCAGGCAGGGCAGTTGGGTGCTAAGACAAACAGCCCCTGGCATCACACAGCCAGAGCAGGGCAGCTGGGTGCTAAGACAAACAGCCCCTGCCTCACACAGCCAGAGCAGGGGCAGCTGGTGCTAAGACAAACAGCCCCATGCCTCACACAGCCAGAGCAGGGGCAGCTGGGTGCTAAGACAAACAGCCCCTGGCCTCACACAGCCAGAGCAGGGGCAGCTGGGTGCTAAGACAAACAGCCCCTGGCCTCACACAGCCAGAGCAGGGGCACTTGGGTGCTAAGACAATCAGCCCCATGCCTCACACAGCCAGAGCAGGGGCAGTTGGTGCTAACAAACAGCCCCTGGCATCACACAGCCAGAGCAGGGGCAGCTGTGCTAAGACAAACAGGCCCATGCCTCACACAGCCAGAGCAGGGGCACTTGGGTGCTAAGACAAACAGCCCCATGCCTCACACAGCCAGAGCAGGGGCAGCTGGGTGCTAAGACAAACAGCCCCATGCCTCACACAGCCAGAGCAGGGGCAGTTGGGTGCTAAGACAACAGCCCCTGGCATCCACAGCCAGGGCAGGGGCAGTTGGGTGCTAAGACAAACAGCCCTGGCACACACAGCCAGAGCAGGGGCAGCTGGGTGCTAAGACAAACAGCCCCTGGCATCACACAGCCAGGGCAGGGGCAGTTGGGTGCTAAGACAAACAGCCCCTGGCATCACACAGCCAGGGCAGGGGCAGTTTGGGTGCTAAGACAAACAGCCCCTGGCCTCACACAGCCAGAGCAGGGGCACTTGGGTGCTAAGACAAACAGCCCTGGCCTCACACAGCCAGAGCAGGGGCAGCTGGGTGCTAAGACAAACAGCCCTGGCCTCACACAGCCAGAGCAGGGCACTTGGGTGCTAAGACAACAGCCCCTGCCTCACAACAGCCAGAGCAGG
>CM037636.1:6598099-6645122 GCA_015227895.2 Colaptes auratus
GTCTCTCGTGCCCTCAGTCAGAGCCAGTTCTGCTCTGCAGGGAAAAAGGAGATTCTGTAAA
This sequence comes from Colaptes auratus, assembly GCA_015227895.2. NCBI lineage: Eukaryota > Metazoa > Chordata > Aves > Piciformes > Picidae > Colaptes > Colaptes auratus. The sequence continues at coordinate 6,598,161 of CM037636.1, forward strand.
GGTCCCCTGGGTCCTGCAGCAAGTTCCTGCCTGCAGGACCTGATGAGAGCTGCTGCTTCTGGGACAGGAAGGGGGAAGGGAGGCTGGGGATGGGGATGGTGAAGCCCATCACGGCAGGCAGATGATGGAGAATCAGCTCTGGTGCTGCTCACTTGCTGCCAGGGCCCCTCCTGCACCTCCCGGTGCAGCAGATGCCCGTGGCTCTGCCCCCTCTTCCCTCCTGACCTCACCCTGCCAGCCCCTCGAGGGGACAGCAGGGGCCCAGGGGACAGTGCACAAGCAGGGCTCACTCACCTCTGTCATCCATAGGGCACAGTTGACTGCTGCCCACAGCAGGATCACCGCCAGTGACAGAAGCATGGCGGCTGGAAGGAGCGGCCCAGGCAAAGCAGGGCCCTTGGGCTGCTGCTCACAGAGCGGCTGTGGGACAGCTGCAAGCCTGCCAAGCGCTCAGGACCTGTGTGACAGGATCTGGTCCTTCTCCCGTGAGTGCTGGCCTGCTGCTCAGGCTCCAGTCCCACAGAGAAGTCCTCTCCTGTCGGCGCTGCCTTCGCACTACCCAACGGCGTCTCTCGCAGAGCCACCAAGCCAGGCTGAGGAGCCAAAGCTGGCGGGGCAGAGTGCAGCCCACTACATACCCAGCCCTGGGGGGCACTGTGAGCTCATCGAAGGGACACGCCCCTTGCCCTTCCCCCCTCCACCATTGGGATGTCGCCCAGGAGATGCACCCCTGGCCCTGCGACATCATGGAGCAGGCCCCAGCCCGCTGCCCACAGCAAGCCAGAGCCCTGCAGGTGGCCGTGGAGCAGGCTCCATGTGAGCAGGGACACTCAGGACTCCCTGCTCTGCTTCCAAGCACAATCTCTGTCCCCTGAGCAGCCCCCTGGCTGCTCCTCAGTCCCTTGGCTGCCCTCTTCCCTGAGGGCACTGTGAGCTCATCGAAGGGACACGCCCCCCTTCCCGTGATGTCACCGATGGGACACACAGCCCCCCCCCCGTGACGTCACCCATCAGGTGCACCCCTGGACCTGCTTCTCTTGCACAGCCTTCCAGCTGCTAGGCCCTTGGAGCCGATGGACGCCCAGGAGCTGAACAGCTCCTTCACGTCCTCCTGGACAGATGTGCAGGGCCATGCCTGGCCCCTGGGCTGACACCAAGCCCTGAGGTGTCCCCGAGCCCCGTGCTGGCACCAGGCCCTGAGCTGGCCCCGGGCCCCGTCCTGGCACCACCGCCTCGGGCCCCGCCAGGCCTCGGGGCCGAGCTCGCGGCCACCGCCGCTGCCGCCCGCGGGCTCGCCCACGCGGGCGCACGCGCGGCGGTTCCCGCAGCCTGCCCCCGGCAGCCTCCCCCAGGCAGACCCGGCCCTGCTCGTGCCGCGCATGCGCGGGTCAGAGAGCGCTGCCGCCGCGGAGCCCTGCGCAGCGGCCTGGGCTGGTGGGGCTGCAGTAGAGTCGGACGGGGGCATGGCCAGGAGTGCCTCAGTGTAGGCTGGCAGCCAGGCTGCTCTCCCCCCTCCCTCCTTGCAGCAGTTCCTATATAGGCCGTGGTGGGCAGACCTTGAAGAGGGGCAATGAGCCCCAGAAGGGCAGCTCCGAGCAGCAGCTCCGGAGGGAGAGCTCTAGGAAAGGTTGTTATGGGTTGAATTAGATCCCCCCCAAGAACTCTTTTTTTGTTTCTTTAGCAATCTGCCCCAGTGATCAAATCTCACCACAGTCAGAGCTTGGAAGCGAAAAGAAATTGAATTGTATTTACAAAGGAAACTGAATAGATGATTCTAAAAGGCAATGAAGGTGTTCAGGCTGTATTTCCATGACGATAGCATAGCAACAGCACAGCACCCCCTGCCCCTTTGATTCAGCTCTCTGTCCCCTCTTGGGGACACAGGGCCCCAAGACAGCTGCTGAGAGCACAGGCTCCCTTCTGACCCCGCCCTGTACCTTCAGAGAAGTAGAAAAGAGAGGCCCAAGGTCAGAGGGGGTAGAGCACAGCCTGAAAGCCGCAGAGTCAATCCCAGAACCAGCCAGGTTGGAAAATACCTTTGTGATGGTCAGGTGTGCAAGGAAAAACTCTCTCTACATAGAAGTTTCTGTTCACAACAGAGACAGAGGAGTTTCAGGAAGTTGTAGAGAGCAATGAGGTCTCCCCTGAGCCTCCTCTGCAGGCTAAACAACCCCAGCTCCCTTGGCTGTTCCTCATAGGGCTGTGCTCCAGACCCCTCCCCAGCTTTGTTGCCCTGCTCTGGACACCTTCCAGCATCTTAGTATCTTTCTTAAATTAAAAGGCACCCAGAACTGGACACAGGACTCAAGGTGTGGCCCAAGCAGTGCTGAGTACATGGCAGAAGGACTTCGCTGCTCCTGCTGGCCACACTCTTCCTGCTGCAGGCCAGGATGCCCTTGGCCTTCTTGGCCTCCTGGGCACACTGCTGCCTCATGGTCAGCTGCTCTCACCCAGTACCCCCAGGTCCCTCTCTGCCTGGCTGCTCTCAGCCACTCTGCCCCCAGCCTGTAGCACTGCCTGGGGTTGCTGTGGCCAAAGTGCAGCACCTGGCACTTGGATGTGTTCAATCTCCTGCCCTTGGCCTCTGCCCATCTGTGCAGCCTGGCAAGGTCCCTCTGCAGAGCTCTTCTACCCTCTAACAGATTGACTTTTTTTCCCAGCTCACCAGGAGTGAAGCTCTTTCACAAGCTGTGGCATCCAGAGGTGACACAGCTGGAAGGCCAGAAGGACACCAAGGGAGATGAAAGACTGGCTGGAGCTGGAAGGGCATAATGGTCCCAGCATGCAGTGAGAAGGAGCAGATGGAAGGACAGAATTAGAAGGGCCAGACAAGGAACCAAAGGCCTTGTCCAGGGAAGAGTGTATCAAAGTATCAAAGTATCACCAAGGTTGGAAGAGACCTCAAAGATCATCGAGTCCAACCTGTAACCACAGACCCCATGTCTAGACCATGGCACCAAGTGCCACATCCAATCCCCTCTTGAACACCTCCAGGGACGGTGACTCCACCACCTCCCTGGGCAGCACATCCCAACGGCGAATGACTCTCTCTGGGAAGAACTTTCTCCTCACCTCAAGCCTAAACTTCCCCTGGCACAGCTTGAGACTGTGTCCCCTTGTTCTGGTGCTGGTTGCTAGACAGAAGAGACCAACCCCCACCTGGCTACAACCTCCCTTCAGGTAGTTGTAGAGAGCAATGAGGTCACCCCTGAGCCTCCTCTTCTCCAGGCTAAACAACCCCAGCTCCCTCAGCCTCTCCTCACAGGCTGTGCTCAAGGCCTCTCCCCAGCCTTGTTGCCCTTCTCTGGACACCTTCAAGTGTCTCGATGTCCTTCTTAAACTGAGGGGCCCGAAATGGACACAGGACTCAAGGTGTGGCCTAACCAATGCAGAGCACAGGGGCACAATGACCTCCCTGCTCCTGCTGGCCACACTATTCCTAATGCAGGCCAGTATGCCGTTGGCCTTCTTGGCCCCCTGGGCACACTGCTGCCTCATGTTCAGGCAGCTGTCAATCAGCACCCCCAGGTCCCTCTCCAGCCACTGCTAGTTTGGCAGCTCTCCAGCCACTCTGCCCCCAGCCTGTAGCTCTGCATGGGGTTGCTGTGGCCAAACTGCAGCCCCTGGCACTTGGACTTGTTGAATGCCATCCCATTGGACTCTGCCCATCTGTCCAGTCGGTCGAGGTCCCTCTGCAGAGCCCTTCTGCCCTCTAACTGACCAACATCTGCTCCCAACTCTGAAGATGTTTCTCAAGTGCACCCAGGAACAGAGGAGGCAGAAAAGGTGGCAGCTGGTGACCTGCAGAGCAGGGCTCCCACCGCTGTCAGTGCCACAAGAGGCCGAGCCAGCAGCTCTGCAAGAGCCTCTCTCCTGTGACACCAGAGGGGATGAAGGCCCCTGATGGTTTTGTTACGGCCAGGCAGACAGCAGCCCTGCACAGCCCCACAGGCTGCTCCTTGATCTCACTGCTACCAGCCCACACCTTGGCAGAGGCCCTGGACAAGGACCAGCAGCAGCTGGGGCCTGTGCTCAGCAGGGAGCAAGTCCAAAGCTCAGGCCAGGATGCCTGTTAGCTGGGGCCCAGGGGTGAGGGTCTTTGCTCTCCACACTCTCTATCTCCAGAGCATCATCCTCCTCCTCTTCTAGGTTGCCTCTGAAGCACCTCAAGGGTCCCCAGGCCTGGAGAACATGGGCACCATCAGATGCCACCCCTGATTTCCAGAGGGACATCCCAGTGCCTCCTGAGCCCCTTGCATCTGGCAGGGAAGGGCTGGGGTGGTGCTGGGCATCACCATGGCAACAGCCTGCCCCATAACGGCCCCATGTGACCTCTGCCCCATAACGGCCCCATGGGACCTCTGCCCCACCCTCGAAAGGCTATAAAAAGGAGGTGCAGGCTGGTGGGAGCAGGCAGTCGGCATTGACAGCGCAGTCTGTTAGCCCCTGCCAGCTCTCAGCAGTACTGGGACCCCGTGGCTGGTGATGATGGACTCTGATGAGCACACCACAGAGCCTGACCTGAGCCTCTCCAGCATGTTCAACCCCAAGCTCCTGCTTGTGGTGCTGGGGTTCATGGTGCTGGAGCTTGCCCTGTACTGGGCACTGCATCTGGCTGCCTGGCTATGGGTAAGTAACCACTGCAGCCCCACCACGGTGCCCTGCACAGCAGGATGGGGTGAAGTGGGGAGGTGGGATGGGATGGGGGAGGGGGAATAGGGGGCCATGGCCAGGAGTGTGAAACTATGAAAGGTGGGAGCCAGGCTGCATTGACAAACCCTCCCTCTCTCCTTTCAGACCTGGCTCTGGCAGGTCAAGGACAAGCTGTGGCGGCCAGACCAGAAGAGGGACCAAGAGCCCCTACAGGACACCCCCGAGGAGCAGGATGAGCAGGAGATGAACATCCCTGATGCTGGCAGTAAGTTGATCGAGCAGTGGATGATGAGGGCAGAGAGAAAGGCAGAACTGCAGAGGGCAGACAGTCAGGCCCCTGGCACAGAGGGGAGAGTGAGGTGGTGTTCCCCAAGGCCATGCTGACGTGGTCACTGTGTTTCTCGCAGGGCTTTTCCCGGCTGGTGCCATGCAGAAGGGCTCTCCCCGTCCAGCATGTCTGGGAGCCAGGAAGCCTGCAGCCGTGGAGGAAGATGGTGCCCAAGAGGAAGGTGGCATTGCCGTGCCCCCAGGCGGTGAGGAGGCAGAAGAGGAAGCAAATGCTTCTAAGGTGGCAGCACCGGGGGGAAAGCCTCCCTCCGCTGTGCCACCATAGGAGGAGGCGGCCACAGCTTCTCCCGTGGCTGGCACTGGCACAGCCCAGCCCCTGGCTGCGGAGGAGACGCTGCCTGAAGCCCTCAGGCGTGATGGGCAGAGCCCAGCTGCCCCCAGCCAGGCCCCAGCTCGCCGGCGCAGGTCAGGCTTCTCCAGGAGGGTGCGGAAGGGGCTGAGCAGGGCACGCAAGGCCTTCCTCTGTGCCTGCTGCCTGTCAGTGCCAGAGGACGACTAGCACCATGGCCTGGGGCTGGGGCCAGGCCGGGCTGGCCCCCAGGGATGACAGCAGGCCCTGAGATGACACCTGGCACAGGGATGACAGCAGGCCCTGAGATGACAGCAGGCCCAGGGATGACACCAGCCCCTGAGATGTGGGTACATCTGCAGACCTTGGCCCCCAAATCAATGTGGAGCAGACACCAGTCGCAGAGATAGAGGTGGAGCAGACAACTGCCCCAGAGACTGAAGTAGAAGAGACAAGTGCCCCAGAGATGGACATGGAGCAACCACTTGCCCCAGAGATGGACATGGAGCAGACAACTGCCCCAGAGATGGACATGGAGCAGACAACTGCCCCAGATATGGACATGGAGCAGACAACTGCCCAGAGATGGACATGGAGCAGACAACTGCCCCAGAGATGGACATGGAGCAGACAACTGCCCCAGAGATGGACATGGAGCAGACAACAGCCCCGGAGATGGACATGGAACTGACAACTGCCTGGCTTTGCCACTGGAGTGGGCAGACACCTGGGATGGTCACACCGCAGCGGAGCTGCCCAGAGGAGCAAAAAAGAGCTTGGCAACAAAAAAAGCAAAGAATGTGCCATACCAACATAAACAACACCAACCACCACCCAGTCGTTGGGTTTGTGTCTGTGCCTGCTGCACCTCAGGGCAAGAGGGTGGAAGGAGAGGGCAATAGGAGGGGGACTGAGTGCTGGGGGTGCAGCTGTGCCATCACAGCTGGCCCCGAGGTGGCAGCTGGCTCTGAGCCCAGTGCCCAGAAGTGGAGCACCAGGCAAGACAGCAGCCAAGGGACTGAGGAGCAGCCAGGGAGGCCTCATGCTGGGGAAGTTCGTCTGAAATGTTCAGACCTTGATAGTTTCCTCTCTCCCTGGGGCTGGGACTCTTCAGCCACCCAGCTCATGCCTATGGCTGAGCCCCACTCAGTGCCCACCCTCAGTGGGGACAGGCTGGCCCCTGGGCACAGCCGGCAGCAGCCCCCAGGGAGTGTGTTGGTGTGTGGGCAGGTGTGGGTGGGCTGCAGCAATGTGCCAGCAGGAACTCCAGCAGGGTCAGGCAGAGCTTAGGTGCCTGGGGAGGACCAGGCTTTCCCGCAGCAGCAGGGCTGGGGGAGAGCACTGCAGGGCTGGGTGGGGGGCTGAGGTGCCATGCCGGCAGCTCGGCACTAGCTGGGTGCAAGCTGCTCAGGGAAGGCAGGCAGGGAGCAGGGCAGGGAGTGTGGCCCTCCGCATCCCACAGCAGCTGCAGTCCATGAAGCTGCCGCAGCTGGGGCCAGAGAAAGAGCTGACAGAGCGCTGGTGGGGGAGGCTTCAAGGGCAGGCAGGGAGAGCGGCACCGGGGGGTCGCCGCCGGCCGCAGCCTGCAGCCGCTGGGCTCCAGGCGCCGTCCCCAGCGCCGCTTCCCGCCCAGCGCCGGCCGCGAGCCGCCGGGGCGGGGCGGGGCGGGGCGGCGCTGCGAGCGCGAGCTCCTCGCCTCAGTTCCCGCCCAGCCTCGGGGCCGAGCTCGCCGCCGCCGCCGCCGGGCTCGCACACGCGGGCGCAGGCGCGGCGGGTACCCGCAGCCCGCCGCGTTTCAGAGGGGAGCGGGGCGCAGGGCCGCGGTGCCGCTTCCTCTCGCTTTGCTGCCCCCGGTTCTCTTCCAGCGCGGCTCGGTCGCTACCGCCGATGAAGCCGAGGCTGTGTGACGCGGCCGGGGCTCTCGGCGGCCCCCGCTCCTTGTCCTCCACGGCGCCGCTGCCTCCTCCACTCTCCCCGGTAGAGGCGCGGCCGTGCTCGTACCGCGCATGCACGTAGCACTTTCCCCCCCCCTTCCCCTCCTGCTCCGCCGCCGTCCGCGGCGCGCGCGCGCGCACACCCGGCGCTCGTGCAGGAGGCGGCGGGGAACGGCCGGCGGGACGCGCGCACACCACACATCCCCCCCCCTCCCCTTATTCCCTTTCCCCCCCTCCCTTCACTCCTCTTCCACCCGCTTCCCTTTTCCCCTCCTTTTTTCCTTCTCCCCCCCCCCCCCCCGCCCCTTCTCCCCCTTCCCCGGTAACCGGCGAGCACACTTCTCTCCTCCCCCCCTTCCGCGTTCTCGCCGAAGCACGGCTCCGCGCGCGGGAGCGCGCCGGGGGCAGGTAAGCGCGAACCCTCTCCCCTTTTCCGTCCCCTTCCTCCGCTCTGTCCCCCATTTCCCGTTCTCCGTTACCGGCGGGGCCGCCATTGCGCGCTCACGCGCGCCCCCGTCCTCCCTCCCCTTCCTCCTTCTTCCCCTTCCACCCTTCTCTCTTCTCCCCGCTCGCCGCCGCGCTGGCTGAGATGGAGGCGCCGCGGGCGCGCCCGCCGCCACCGTCTCCGCCAGTAGCAGCAGCGGAGGCGGCGGCACGGAGCCATCGCGCCCGCGCACGGCGGGAGGAGGAAGAGGAGGAGGAGGAAGAGCGGCGGAATACGCGCGCTGGGGACACAACAAAGGGGCAGGCGGCCGCAAAGAGAACGTGGCGCCGCCGCCGCCGGAGGAGGAGGAGAAAGGCGGAAGGGGATGGTGCAGGAGCGAAGGAAGATGGAAGGCGCGCGGGCAGCGCCGCCGCGCAGCCCCGACCGGCGGCGGCGAGAGGCCGCGGCTGCTCTTGGGCGCCCCCGGTGCGGGGAGCGGGAGCGCGGGCGGTGTCTCCCCGCTGCGGGTTCCTGTCGGGGCGGGTTGGGTCCCGCCGGGAACCCGCCTCCGCCGCGTCCTCGCCAACCCCAAGCGGGTGCGTGGAGGCGGGAGTGCGCCCGGCTGCTGGCGGCTGCAGGCGGGGACGGGCACGGGCACGGGCACGGCTGGCACTGCCCGAGCCGCCGCGGAGCCAGCAGGCAGCGGGGCAGGGACAACGCCGAGCAGAGCCACACCGCTGCCCCGACACTGTCACCTCGGGACGGGCTGCAGAGTTGCGGAGAGAACCTCATGGAGTTCAGCCGGGGAGGAGGAACAACCTCCTGCCGCAGCGCAGCTGAGGGGAGACCTGTGGCGAAGCTGCTCGAAGGAGCTGGGAGTGCTGGGGAACAACAAAGTCCCCAGGAGCCATCAGTGTGCCCGGGTGACCGAGGCAGCCAAAGGTGTTCTGGGGGGCATGAGGAAGAGAGTGGCCAACAGGGCAAAGGAGGCTCTCCTGCCCCTCTGTTATGCCGTGATGAAGCCACAGCTGCAGTGCTGGGGGCAGCTCCGGGCTCCCCAGGCCCAGAGAGCTGCTGGAGAGAGCCCAGGGGAGGCTGCAAAGCTGCTGAGGGGCCTGGAGCAGCTCTGGCAGCAGCAAAGGCTGAGAGTGCTGGGGCTGAGAGCCTGCAGAAGAGCAGCTCCAGAGGGCAGCTGAGCAATGCTCAGCAAGAGCTGAAGGAGCTGTGGGGGCCCAGCTGGAGCAGGGGCTTGGGCTGGGTGGTCTCCAGACATCCCCCCAACCTCTACCAGTCTTAATAATTGCAATTACCCTGCAGAATAATTAATGTGGTGGCAATGGGAGCCTCAGGACTGGAATGGTCAAGTGCCCAGGATGCTCCACTCCCACTGCAGCATCTTGGGTTTCTCACCCCATTTACCCCCACGCTCTGCCCCCACACACAGACTTGGCACACAATTGCTTCAACTTTACTTCCTTTTTGCCTGATAAGGCTTATCAGAAGTACAGCAAAATTGCATTATCTGCTGGTCAGTAGCTCAGGCTTTGGGAGACTCATCCCCTGGCCCTGGTTGTGCATCCAGCCACACATTTCCTTTGGGATCTCTGCCCATCAGATCCACAGCTGGGCTTGCTGATAGATTCAGCAGAATACTGATCACCTTTTTTGATGGGTTGGTTAGGGGGTTCCCAGAGTCCCAGCATGGGTGGAAGTTGGAAGGAATCTCTGGGGATCACCCAGCCCCTGCTCCAGCAGGGCCCCCACAGCAGCTTGCCCAGCAGCACAGTGCCCAGGGGGGGTTGGAAGCTCTCCACACCAGGAGACTCCACAACCTCTCTGGGCAGCCTGCTCCAGGCCTCCAGCAGCCTCACAACAAACCACTTTCTGCTCCTGCTCAGCTGCCACCTCCTGCCTTCCAGGCTGTGCCCCTTGGCCTGGCCCTGGCCACCACTCAGCAGAGCCTGGCCCCAGCCTCTTGCCCCCCACAGCTCCTTCAGCTCTTGCTAAGCATTGCTCAGCTGCCCTCTGGGGCTGCTCTTCTGCAGGCTGCACAGCCCAAGGCTCTCAGCCTTTCCTCCTTGTCTCTCAGCAGCTTTGCAGCCTCCCCTGGACTCTCTCCAGCAGTTCCCTGTCCCTCTGCCACTGGGGAGCACAGAGCTGGACCCGGTGCTGCAAATGTGGCCTGAGAAGGACAGAACAGAAGAAAAGGAGAATCTCTCTTGCCCTTCTGAGTTAATGCTGGTGATCCCAGTGGAGGTTTTTCAGACCTTTAGCTCTGGCACAGAGCAAGCAGCAGTGGAGTCAGGAAGGGAAGTAGCCAGAGGAGATGAAACACATGGTTGGTGACAAGGCTACTGTCAGATCAGTCTGTGCAGTCATCTGTGGAAGCAATCAGAGGAGTTGGGAGTTTAAACAGCTCCTGTTGGGGGACTGTAGGCAGTGGAACATGTTCTGGGTCCTCACACCAGCCTTGTTTTGTTGGGGTTTTAACATGGCTTTCTCTTCCTGTCCTTCAGGCAGCAGGTGGCCCCTGGGAAGGGTTCAGCAGCTGTCAAAAGTTTAAGAAGGCTTTGTTCAGAACATTTCCTGCATTGTTCATGGTGAGTCTTGGCTCTGATGTTTCGCCTTGGGATTGTTCTGTGTCAGATGGAGAGCATCTTACAGGTTTCCTTAAGCTGTAAGAGTGGCTTCTGGCTGGGCTGGTGTTTGGGCTTGATCTCATGAAGTTCAGCATGGGCAAGTGGAGGGTCCTGAGCCTGGTCTGGAATAACCCCCAGCACAGGTAGGGAATAAGCCTGCTGGAAAACAGCTCCAAGGAGAAGCACCTTAGAGTGCTGCTGGGTAACAAGTTCACAATGAGCCAGTGGTGTGCCCTCATGGCCAAGAAGGTTGATGGGCTCCTAGAGCACAAGAAGAGAGTGTGGCCAGCAGGTGGAGGGAGTTTCTGCTTTCTCTGTACCCTACTGAGGCCACATTTGGAATCCTGGGTCCAGTGCTGGGCTACCCAGTTCAACAGACAGGGAACTGCTGGAGAGAGTCCAGGGGGGGCTGCAAAGCTGCTGAGGGGCTTGGAGCAGCTTTGGGAGCAGCAAAGGCTGAGAGCCTTGGGGCTCTGCAGGCTGGAGAAGAGCAGCCCCAGAGGGAATCTGAGCAATGCTCAGCAAGAGCTGAAGGAGCTGTGGGGAGCAAGAGGCTGGGGCCAGGCACTGCTGAGTGGTGGCAAGGGGCACAGCCTGGAAGCCAGGAGGTTCCATTTGGCCATAAGGAGACATGATACGGCCTTGAACACCCTCAGGCAGGCAGCATCCACAACCTCTCTGGGCAGCCAGTGCCAGAGTCTCAGCACCCTCACACTAAAGAACTTCCTCAGCTCCACTCTGACCCTGCTCTGCCTCAGCTCTAAACTGTTACCCCCCTTGTCCTGTCACCAGACACCCTCAGGATAAGTCTCTCTGCAGCCTTCCTGCAGGATCCCTTCAGGTACTGTCAGGCAGCTCTAAGGTTCCCCCAGAGCATTCTCCTCTCCAGGCTGAACACCCCCAGCTCCCTCAGCCTGGCCTCACAGCAGAGCTGCTCCAGTCCTCTGGTCATCCTTTTGCCCTTCTCTGCACTGGGTATTACTCAAAAAGACTGATCTGGGGGTACTGGTTGATAGTAGGCTGAACATGAGGCAGCAGTGTGACCAGGGGGCCAAGAAGGCCAAGGGCATGCTGGCCTGCAGCAGGAAGAGTGTGGCCAGCAGGAGCAGGGAAGTCCTTCTGCCCTGGGCTCAGCACTGCTGAGGCCACCCCTGGAGTCCTGTGTCCAGCTCTGGGCTCCTCAGGTCAGGCAAGCTGTTGAGCTGCTGGAAGGTGTCCAGAGAAGGGCAAGAAAGCTGGGGAGGGGTCTGGAGCACAGCCCTGGGAGGAGAGGCTGAGGGAGCTGGGCTTGCTTAGCCTGGAGAAGAGGAGGCTCAGGGCAGACCTTCTTGCTCTCTGCAACTCCCTGCAGGGAGGTTGGAGCCAGCTGGGGGTTGGTCTCTTCTGCCAGGCACCCAGCCCCAGAACAAGAGGACACAGTCTCAAGCTGTGCCAGGGAGGTTGAGGCTGGAGGTTAGGAAGAAATTCTTCCCAGCCATAGAGATTGGCCCTTGGGCTGTGCTGCCCAGGGAGGTGGTGGAGTCCCCATGCCTGGAGGTGTTTAGGAAGAGCCTGGATGAGGCCCTTGGTGCCATGGTTGAGTTGCTCAGATGGTGTTGGGTGAGAGGCTGGACTGGGTGATCTCAAAAGTCTCTTCCAACTTGGTTAATTCTGTTCCATTCCATTCTTCCATTCCATTCCATTCCATTCCATTCCATTCCATTCCATTCCAGCATGGAGGTGCCATCAGCTGTTGGGTTTGATGACTTCAGCTTTGCCTAAGCTGTTTTCTTTTTTGTGTGCCAGGAGTTTTTCCTCAGCATGTCTGAGACCATCAAGTACAATGATGACGATCACAAAACTGTCTTCCTGAAGACCCTCAACGAGCAGCGCTTGGAAGGGGAGTTCTGTGACATCGCCATCGTGGTGGAGGATGTCAAGTTCCGAGCCCACCGCTGCGTCCTGGCTGCCTGCAGCACCTACTTCAAGAAGCTCTTCAAGAAGCTGGAGGTGGACAGTTCGTCGGTCATCGAAATAGACTTCTCTGCGCTCGGACATCTTCGAGGAGGTCCTCAACTACATGTACACCGCCAAGATCTCCGTCAAGAAGGAGGATGTCAACCTGATGATGTCCTCGGGCCAGATCCTGGGCATTCGGTTCCTGGACAAACTCTGCTCCCAGAAACGCGACGTCTCCAGCCCCGAGGAGAACCCCCAGGCCAAGAACAAGTACTGCCTGAAAATCAACCGCCCCATGGGCGAGCCCAACGAGGCCCCGGACGACGAGGTGGAGGAGATCGGCGACCACGACGACAGCCCCTCGGACGTGACGGTGGAAGGGACTCCCCCCAGCCAGGAAGACGGCAAGTCCCCAACCGCCACCCTGAGGGTGCAGGAGGCCATTCTCAAAGAGCTGGGCAGCGAAGAGGTTCGCAAAGTCAACTGCTACGGCCAGGAGGTGGAGCCGATGGAGGCGACGGAGTCGAAGGACTTGGGGTCGCAGACCCCTCAGGCTCTGACCTTCAACGACGGCATAAGCGAAGTGAAGGATGAGCAGACCCCGGGCTGGACCACGGCGGCCGGGGACATGAAGTTCGAGTACCTGCTGTACGGCCACAGGGAGCACATCGTGTGCCAGGCCTGCGGCAAGACCTTCTCGGACGAGGCGCGGCTGCGCAAGCACGAGAAGCTGCACACCGCCGACAGGCCTTTCGTCTGCGAGATGTGCACCAAGGGCTTCACCACCCAGGCTCACCTGAAGGAGCACCTCAAGATCCACACCGGCTACAAGCCCTACAGCTGCGAGGTGTGCGGCAAGTCCTTCATCCGCGCCCCGGACCTCAAGAAGCACGAGCGGGTCCACAGCAACGAGCGGCCCTTCGCCTGCCACATGTGCGACAAAGCTTTCAAGCACAAGTCCCATCTGAAGGACCACGAGCGGAGGCACCGCGGGGAGAAGCCTTTCGTCTGCAGCTCCTGCACCAAGGCTTTCGCCAAGGCCTCGGATCTGAAGAGGCACGAGAACAATATGCACAGCGAGAGGAAGCAGGTGACCGCCGCCAACTCCATCCAGAGCGAGACGGAACAGTTGCAGGCGGCGGCGATGGCTGCAGAGGCAGAGCAGCAGCTGGAAACCATAGCTTGCAGTTAAAAAGCAGAACTGCAGCAGCGGGAGGGCAGGAGCTGCAGCAGCGGCCGTGCAAGAAACAGAAGTGGGGACAGGAAACCGGTTGGGCTGTGCTTAGACTGGAAACCCTTCCTTTCAGACACAGCTTGGGGTGTCAGGTGGGAAGCCAGGGTGCTGCTCGGTCTGGGTGTTTCCAGGACCTTCAGAGATGAGGTTCCCGTTGGATCTGAACTGCTTTTGTTGTCCTGAGCAGTGTTAACGTTGCCAAAATCTGATTTTCCTTTGGGAATGTGGGGTGAGTTCTCTGTCAAACAGGGGCTTGCCAGCCCTGGGCGATGGGTTGGTTTGAGCTGGAGCGCTGCACGTGGTGTGGAGACAGCCAAGCGGGCATCTGCAGAGGCGGAGAGGTGGGGGCTGGAATCCTGAAGGTGTTTGAGAAGCCATTTCTTGTCAGATGCTTCAGCTTTGAAATTCCTTCTGTTGTAACCTGCTGTAGGTGCTGGAGGTTGGTACAACTGGATCCTGGAATGGTGTGGGACAGGAGTTGCCTTGGTCTGTTCTCAGCTTGGGTCTACAGAAGGTTTTCCACTGTCCCACACAGAGCTCCTGAAGCAGCTTATAGAATGAATCACAGAAGGGGTTGGGTTGGAAGGGACCTTCAAGATCATCCAGTACCAACCCCCCTGCCATGGGCAGGGACACCTCCCACTAGAGCAGGATGCTCAAGGCCTCATTCAGCCTGGCTTTGAACACTTCCAGGGGTTGGAGCCTCCACAGCTTCCCTGGGCAAGCTGTTCCAGTGTCTCGCCACCGTGCTGGAGAGGAAGTCCCTCCTGATGTCTGAGTGTAAGGGTGATCAAAATGATGCTGGTTTGAATTCCATGCCCTCAGAGAGCCTCTGATTTTAACCAAGGGGACAAATTTAATGAAATTCATAGAGTGGGTTGGGCTGGAAGAGACCTTTAAGGTCATCTAGTTCCAACCCCCTTGCCGTGGGCAGGGACGCCTCCCACTAGAGCAGGATGCTGAGAGCCTCATCCTGAAAAAGCAATGATGCATTCTTGGCAGTGGTCCTGGCTGGTAGAGCAGAAGAAGGCTCATGGCCTCCACCAGTCTTCTGGTGGGGAAAAAGAATCTGCTGTGTTTGCTTTGGTGTTCACTCCTCCACCAGCTCCTGGAGATGGGACAGAGCCACAAAGGAGGTGCAGCATGGAGAAGGAGACATGGTCCTTACTATGACCTGGTAGAAATGAATTAAAGCTTTTCATTCCACAGTGAAAGCAAAAAGAGCTCTAGGACAGCTCTTCATGGTCAGCGCCCTGCAGCCAGCTCTTTGTGGGACACCTCTCTGTGGTCAGCTCTAGGTGAGGACAGCTCTCCACAGGGCAGCAGATTCTGCTGGTTCTCCTCAGTGCATTGTGAGCTTCACAGCAACCCTTGAACGTCAGACTGGGCTCTGCATGCCACCATGGGGAGCCCATGGTGGAGGTGATGACATCCTCTGGGAGATGGGGAGGTGGACGTCTCACATCCACCTGCCCAGCAGTGTGGGTTTTGCAGGGAAAACTCAACTCATGAAGGAGCAGAAGTGTACAAACTGATGAGTCACACAGGTTGTACCAGGTGCTGGCCAAGTGAATCACACTCCTTCATCCTGCTCAGCCATGCGGGGGCTCCACCTTGTTCTGCCATTTGTTTTGGTGGCTCACTAATGAAGTCAGAATCAAACTGACCATGAGATGAAGGCAAGGATGAGATCAAAGACTCTAAATCAAAGTGAACTGCAAAACTTAACATTTCAGCTGGCCAGCTAATGTGCAGGTGGAATGCAAGGTGGGTAGGGAGGACCACAGGAGGGGTTTGCTCCAGAAGCTGGGTGGCCCAGGTCTGAGGAGGGTGCTGGGGGGGTGGGATGCCATGCAGGCAGGAAGGAGCTTGTGGGTGGTGCCACCATTGCCTGCTGTGAGAGACCAGTGTAGAGTTGGGCACAGAGGGTTGGCCACAGAGATTTAGTCACTAAGAGTGGATTGGAGAGAGTGGGCCACGGAGAGTTGGTCACAAAGAGTGGATGGCAGAGAGTTGGCCACAGGGAGTGAGCCACAGAGGGCTGGTCATGAAGGGTTGGCCACAGAGAGTTGGTTACAAAGAGTGGATGGCAGAGAGTTGGCCACAGGGAGTGAGCCACAGAGGGCTGGTCATGAAGGGTTGGCCACAGAGAGTTGGTTACAAAGAGTGGATTGCAGAGAGTGAGCCACAAAGAGCTGGCCATGGAGGATTGGCCAGAGAGAGTTGTCCACAGAGTAGGCTGCAGAGTTGGCCACAAAGAGTTGCCCATGGAGAGCTGCCCCACTCTGGGTTGTCAGTGGCAGAGCTGTGGAGCTGCAAAGCACAGCCAAGGGCTGTCGCCTGCCTGGGGGGTGTGTGCTGTGGCTTGTCACAGCAGCTGAGGGTTCCTGTTCCGGCTTCAAACCTTCTTCCTTCTGAGCCACCATCTGTAGGCAGGAGGGAGAGGCGAGGGAGGGGCTTTGTTGGTGAGGAATCCAGAGGCAGTGTTCATTGATGGGTTGTTACTTAATGGCCTGGGGGTTGTGTTGTGTTTTTCTTCCAGAGAAGCTGGGGCAGATGCTGCCCATTGCACTGCTAGTCAACAAAGTGCCCTTTGGATTGCAAGTCTGCTGCGTGTAGTCAACAGGAGAAGACAGCAGAATGCTGGGGATGTGGTCCCAAGGGACACTGAGCCTCCACTTGCACTCTCCAAGTGCTACAACCAGTGTCAGGACTTCACTGGGTGTTGGAATGGGCCAAAACCTCATGGGTTGGGGCACCTGGCTGGATGCTGCCCTTCACTCTGCACACTGAGACTTGCCACCTGCCAGATCCCACCTTGCTCTTCTCCAGAGCCATGGCAACAGAGTGGATTTTTGGCACTGTTTTATGGAACTTTGATCCTTGGGAGGTTGGGGTTGGGGTTATTTTTGTTTCTTTGGGGGTGTTTTGGTTTGTTTTGTTCTGTTTTGAAGTTCCTTTGTGCTTTTCTGTTGGGGGTTGGTTGTGTTTTTTATTATTGCAGCTTTATTTTCTTCCCCTCCTCCTCATTAAAGAGTTCCTTTCCAACATCCCAGTCCTGGTTTGGAAAGCTGGGGAGGGGAGGGCTGTAAGTAATAATAACCATGATAATTAAAAAAAAACCCAAACCCAAACCCAACTGAACTGCAACATTTTAGAAGAATTTGGAACTTTGGAGCCTTTCCCAAGATCCTTTTCTATAGCTGTGGCTTGGTTCTGCCCTTCAGCACTGTCAGGGTTGTAGCCAAGCTGTGCACTGATGATCATTTTCCTTTGTTTCTTTTGGTATGTCCCTGTGCAGCATCAGGAAGGTGTTTGACTCATGGCAGTTTTGTATTGGTTCTCTTGTGGAACATCATGATGATGATGATGATGGTGGGTGACCAGTATTGAAATAACTGTGCACCTGCAGGACAGCCAAGGGCTCAGGCCCAGCCAGCAGGGATTCAGGCAGGGCAGGTCCTGCCTCTCCAACCTGAGCTCCTTCCATGCCCAGGTGACTGCCTGGGGGCTGTGGGGCAGGCTGTGGATGTGGTCTGCCTGGACTGCAGCAAGGCCTTTGGCACCATCCCCCACAGCAAGCTCCTGGCCAAGCTGTCAGCCCCTGGCTTGGGCAGCAGCACTCTGAGCTGGGTCAGGAACTGGCTGGAGGCTGAGCCCAGAGAGTGGTGGTGAATGGTGCCACAGCCAGCTGGCAGCCAGGCACCAGTGGTGTGCCCCAGGGAGCAGTGCTGGGCCCCATGCTCTTTAATGTCTTCATTGATGATCTGGATGAGGGGATTGAGACAGTGATCAGCAGCAAATTTGCAGATGACAGCAAGTTGGGAGCAGATGTTGGTCAGTTAGAGGGCAGAAGGGCTCTGCAGAGGGACCTTGCCAGGCTGGACAGATGGGCAGAGTCCAACAGGATGGCATTCAACAAGTCCAAGTGCCAGGGGCTGCACTTTGGCCACAGCAACCCCATGCAGAGCTACAGGCTGGGGGGCAGAGTGGCTGAGAGCTGCCAGGCAGAGAGGGACCTGGGGGTGCTGATTGACAGCTGCCTGAACATGAGCAGCTGCTGGCATGGCATTTGGAATGCAGCCTGCACATTTCTGGCTGGCCAGAGAACTGGGAGCTGAATGTTTGAAAAGGAGGAAAATTCCTCTACAACCCTGGAGGTTTTTTAGGTCAAATGATCCTAGTGTGTACCAAAAAGGAGGCAGTGTTGATCTGCTGGAGAGGAGGAAGGCTCTGCAGAGGGACCTGGTCAAGGTCAATGAGGTGAGGTTCAACAAGGCCAAGGGCTGGGTCCTGCATTGGGTCACACAACCCCATGGAGCCTCAAGGTTTGGGGCAGAGAGGATGGGAACTGCCCAGCAGAACAGGACCTGGGGTGCTGCTCACCAGCAGCTGAAAATGAGCCAGCAGTGTGCCCAGGGGGCCAAGAAGGCCACCCGCAGCCTGGCCTGGAGCAGCAATGGTTTGGGCAGCAGGAGCAGGGAGGTCATTGGGCCCCTGTACTCTGCATTGGTTAGGCCACACTTGAGTCCTGTGTCCAGTTCTGGGCTCCTCAGTTTAAGAAGGACATTGAGAGAATTGAAGGTGTCCAGAGAAGGGCAACAAGGCTGGGGAGAGGCCTTGAGCACAGCCCTGTGAGGAGAGGCTGAGGGAGCTGGGGTTGCTTAGCCTGGAGAGGAGGAGGCTCAGGGGCGACCTCATTGCTCTCTACAACTCCCTGCAGGGAGGTTGGAGCCAGCTGGGGGTTGGTCTCTTCTCCCAGGCCCCCAGCACCAGAACAAGGGGACACAGTCTGAAGCTGTGCCAGGGGAGGTTTAGGCTGGAGGTGAGGAGAAAGTTCTTCCCAGAGAGAGTCATTCGCCCTTGGGCTGTGCTGCCCAGGGAGGTGGTGGAGTCCCCATCCCTGGAGGTGTTCAAGAGGGGATTGGATGTGGCACTTGGTGCCATGGTCTAGTCATGAGGTCTGTGGTGCCAGGTTGGACTCGATGATCTTTGAACTCTCTTCCAACCTTGGTGATACTGTGAGAGTGTGAAATGTTTGGCTGGATGTGCTCATAGATACAAAGGTCAGGAGGTCCCCCTGTGGGCTCTACAGCTTTTTCCTTTTCCTCCTTTTCTAAACACATTACTCTTGCTCTGCTTTGGTTTTTTTTTTTTTACTTAAAACTGTCTCCACTTCTCCCCAGAGGATAAAATTCCAAACAGAAGAAGGATGGGTAGAAAGCACTGAAATCATCCCCAAAGCCCCAAGGATTTTCATGGTATTGATTGGCTTGGAAAAGCCCTTCCAGATTGGGCCCAACCATTACCTACCTGCCTCTCTTCTGCTGTCATCACCTGGAAAGAATCATAAAATCAATAAGGCTGGAAAAGACCTCAGAGATCATCCAGCCCAACCTCTCACCCAGCACCATCTGAGCAACCCAACCATGGCACCAAGGGCCTCAGCCAGGCTCTTCCTAAACACCTCCAGGCATGGGGACTCCACCACCTCCCTGGGCAGCACAGCCCAAGGGCCAATCTCTCTGCCTGGGAAGAACTTTCTCCTCACCTCCAGCCTGAACCTCCCCTGGCACAGCTTGAGACTGTGTCCTCTTGTTCTGGGGCTGGGGGCCTGGGAGAAGAGACCAACTCCCACCTGGCTACAACCTCCCTGCAGGGAGTTGTAAGAGAGCCATGGAGAGAACTTCATGGGGCTCAAGCAGGGCAAGTGTAGGGTCCTAGCCCTGGGGAGGAACAACCTCCTGCAGCAGTGCAGCTGAGAGGCAACCTGCTGGGAAGCAGCTCCAAGGAGAAGGAGCTGGGAGTGCTGGAGGACAACAAGGTCCCCAGGAGCCAGCAGAGTGCCCTGGTGGCTGAGGCTGCCAAAGGTGCCTGGGGTGGGTGGGACATGAAGGGAAGTGTGGCCAGCAGGGCAAGGGAGGTTCTCTTCACCTTCCATTCTGGAGTGCTGGGGCCAGTGCTGGGCTCCAGAGAGACAGGGAACTGCTGGAGCTAGTGATTGCCCCAGCCTGGCTCTGTGCCTCCAAGGCCCTGGTTCAGTGCTTTTTAAGCAGATGATGTCTCAGGTCAGTGAATGCCAGAGCCATAGGGTGGTGGTCATCCAGTCACACCATTCTCTAACTCCACCAAGGCTTAGGGCTGCCCCATGGCCCTCAGCACCACAGCTCTGCCTTTGGGAAACACCTCCAGGGATGGAGATTCAGCCACCTCCCTGGGCAGTCTGGGCCAGGCCTGGAGAACCCTTTCACTCAAGAAGTTTCATCTAATGTCCAATCCAAACCTTTCCTGGGGCAACTTCAGGCCATTTCCTCTTGTTCTGTCTCTTAGGAGCAGAGCCCACCCCCCCCCCCGGCTCCAGTCTCCTCTCAGGAGCTGCAGAGAGCAAGGAGCTCTCCCCACAGCCTCTGCTTCTCCAGGCTCAACACCCCCAGCTCCCTCAGCTGCTCCTCCCCAGCCCTGCTCTCCAGATCCTTCCCCAGCTCTGTTGCCCTTCTCTGGCCCTGCTCCAGCCCTCAGTGTCATTGGAGGGAGAGACCCAGAGCTGAACCCAGCACTCAAGCTGTGGTCCCACCAGTGCCCAGCCCAGGGGGACAATCCCTGCCCTGCTCCTGCTGCCCACACCATTGACAGGGCTGGACAGATGGGCAGAGGCCAAGGGCAGGAGATTGAACACATCCAAGTGCCAGGTGCTGCACTTTGGCCACAGCAACCCCAGGCAGTGCTACAGGCTGGGGGCAGAGTGGCTGGAGAATGGCCAGGCAGAGAGGGACCTGGGGGTGCTGGTTGATTGTAGGCTGAACATGAGCCTGCAGTGTGCCCAGGCAGCCAGGAAGGCCAAGGGCATCCTGGCCTGCATCAGGAAGAGTGTGGCCAGCAGGAGCAGGGAGGTCATTCTGCCCCTGTACACTGCACTGGTTAGGCCACACCTTGAGTCCTGTGTCCAGTTCTGGGCCCCTCAGTTTAGGAAGGAGGTTGACTTGCTGGAAGGTGTCCAGAGAAGGGCAACAAAGTTGGTGAGGGGTTTGGAACACAAGCCCTATGAGGAGAGGCTGAGGGAGCTGGGGTTGCTTAGCCTGGAGAGGAGGAGACTCAGGGGTGACCTTATTGCTCTCTGCAACTACCTGAAGGGAGGTTGTAGCCAGGCAGAGGTTGGTCTCTTCTCCCAGGCAGGCAGCCCCAGAACAAGAGGACACAGTCTCAGGCTGTGCCAGGGGAGGTTTAGACTGGATGTTAGGAAGAAGTTCTACACAGAGAGAGTGATTGCCCATTGGAATGGGCTGCCTGGGGAGGTGGTGGAGTCACCATCATTGGAGGTGTTCAGGAGGAGACTTGATGGGGTGCTTGGTGCCATGGTTTAGTTGTTTGGGTGGGTTGGATTGGTTGATGGGTTGGACATGATGATCTTGAAGGTCTCTTCCAACCTGGATTTATTGTATTATTGCTGCTCCAGGCCAGGCTGCGGGTGGCCTTCTTGGCCCCCTGGGCACACTGCTGGCTCATTTTCAGCTGCTGGTGAGCAGCACCCCAGGTCCTGTTCTGCTGGGCAGTTCCCAGCCTCTCTGCCCCAAACCTTGAGGCTCCATGGGGTTGGTGTGACCCAATGCAGGACCCAGCCCTTGGCCTTGTTGAACCTCACCTCATTGACCTTGACCAGGTCCCTCTGCAGAGCCTTCCTCCTCTCCAGCAGATCAACACTGCCTCCTTTTTGGTACACACTAGGATCATTTGACCTAAAAAACCTCCAGGGTTGTAGAGGAATTTTCCTCCTTTTCAAACATTCAGCTCCCAGTTCTCTGGCCAGCCAGAAATGTGCAGGCTGCATTCCAAATGCCATGCCAGCAGCTGCTCCAGCACTTGGCCCCATCCAGATGTAACCCAGCTCCAACCACCCTCAGTTCAGAGCAGATGGGAGGACTGCCACGGACAGATTTGGTTCAAGATGTGTCCTAAGGGCCCAGAGGTCTCTTCTCAGGGATGGCTTTTAATTGTAAGATGAGAAACAGGAGGTAATAGCAGAGCTGAAAATAGTGGCTGGTACAATATTGATTGCTTTGCAGGCTCCTGCTCTCCACTGGACTTCTCTTTGCTCCTGGAGATATTTATAGACCTCTGAGACTTGATGGACTTGAGCTCAGCAGCTCCTCAAGAGATTCTTGGGCTCTGACAAGGCTTTATATCTTCTATAGCCAAGCATCTAACTTGTACACAGCAGCCCAGAGTGGGTGGAAGTTGGAAGGGACCTCCTGAGCTCCCCCAGCCCCTGCTCCAGCAGGGCCCCCACAGCAGCTTGCCCAGCAGCACAGTGCCCAGGGGGGGTTGGAAGCTCTCCACACCAGCAGACTCCACAACCTCTCTGGGCAGCCTGCTCCAGGCCTCCAGCAGCCTCACCACAAACCACTTTCTGCTCCTGCTCAGCTGCCACCTCCTGCCTTCCAGGCTGTGCCCCTTGGCCTGTCCCTGGCCACCACTCAGCAGAGCCTGGCCCCAGCCTCTTGCCCCCCACAGCTCCTTCAGCTCTTGCTGAGCATTGCTCAGCTGCCCTCTGGGGCTGCTCTTCTGCAGGCCAGGAGAAGGTGTGTGGTGAACTTCTGAGTCAAGGCAAGGTGACTGATGTAATGAGGTGGTGTAGGTGTTGGGGGAGCAGCAAGGAGGAGGGGAAAGAGGGGGAAAGGAAGGAGCAGAAACTTCTAATTTCAGTGGTGGTGAAATGAATGACAGCTCCCTAGCACAGCACCTAGAGCAGGCTGCTCGGAGCCCCAACCAACCTGACCTGCAGTGCTGCCAGCCCTGGGGCAGCTCCCTCCTCTCTGGGCAGCCTGGGCCAGGCTCTCCCCACCCTCAGGGGCAAACATTTCTCCTTCTCTCCACTCTCAATCTCTCTCTTTGAGTCCAATCCATCCCCCCTTGGGCTGCCACCACAGGCCCTGAGAAAAAGTCTGCCCCCAGCCTTCTGCTCACCCCTGGAAGCACTGCAAGGCCACCAGAAGGTCTCCTGGAGCTTTCTCCAGGCTGCACAGCCCCAACCCTCCCAGCCTGGCCTCCCAGCAGGGAGCTGGAAGCCCTCCCAGCACTGCTGTGGCCCCCTCTGTCCCCTCTGCAACAGATCCCTGCCTGTGCTGTGCTGAGAACTCCAGAGCTGCCCCAGCAGCAGAGGGGCAGAATCCCCTCCCTGCCCCTGCTGCCCAGGCTGCTGGGGATCAGCCCAGGCCAGGCTGGGGCTGGGCTAGCAGTGCTCAGTGCTGACTCAGCTCCAGCTTTGCACCTCCCAGCACCCCCAAGTCCTTCTCCACAGGGCTGCTCTCCATTCCTCAGCCTGGGTTGGTGTCCTAGGGGATTGTCCTGACTCAGGAGGACCTTGCACCTGGCCCTGCTGAACCTCATGAGGTTCTCACCTCACCTCTCCAGCTTATCCAGGTGCACATTTGCACATCCTTTAGCTCCCACTGGTGAGTGCTGCACCGTGAGAGCTTGACTGAAATACAAAGGGAAACTGCTTGAACTGCCTTGGACTTCTCAGAGCTGAGTTCTTGTCCTGAGCAGTGCAGCCAGGACTCCATGGCCTCAGGATCTCGTTGCTTGCTTCACCAGCTTGCCCACTGGGCCTGAGAATGGCTTCCCTTCTGCCCACAGACAGCAGAGACACAGAAGGCAGTGAGTGGAAAGGGTTTTTTTATTCAGCAGCATCACATCTGTAAGAATCTCTAAAGTCTGTTTTCTCCAGAAAATAGAATTTGTCAGTGAAGGTAGCAAAAATCCCTGCACCCACCTGGCCTAGGAGTGCCACCAGCCCGGGGACAAGCTCCCTCGCCTCTGGGGCAGCTCTCAGCTACTTCCCCTGCGTGCGAGCGAGATGTGGAACACCCTTTGGCATGAGGAGACACTAAGTGCATGCCTTGGGTTAGGATATGCCATGGCAGGAGGTGCTCTCTTTGGCTGTCACTGAATCCCAGAGTGGGTGGAAGTTGGAAGGGACCCCTGGAGCTGCCCCAGCCCCAGCCCTGCTCCAGCAGGGCACCCACAGCAGCACAGTGCCCAGTGGGGGTTGGAAGCTCTCCACACCAGGAGACTCCACAACCTCTCTGGGCAGCCTGCTCCAGGCCTCCAGCAGCCTCACCACAAACCACTTTCTGCTCCTGCTCAGCTGCCACCTCCTGCCTTCCAGGCTGTGCCCCTTGGCCTGTCCCTGGCCACCACTCAGCAGAGCCTGGCCCCAGCCTCTTGCCCCCCACAGCTCCTTCAGCTCTTGCTGAGCATTGCTCAGCTGCCCTCTGGGGCTGCTCTTCTGCAGGCCAGGAGAAGGTGTGTGGTGAACTTCTGAGTCAAGGCAAGGTGACTGATGTAATGAGGTGGTGTAGGTGTTGGGGGAGCAGCAAGGAGGAGGGGAAAGAGGGGAAAGGAAGGAGCAGAAACTTCTAATTTCAGTGGTGGTGAAATGAATGACAGCTCCCTAGCACAGCACCTAGAGCAGGCTGCTCGGAGCCCCAACCAACCTGACCTGCAGTGCTGCCAGCCCTGGGGCAGCTCCCTCCTCTCTGGGCAGCCTGGGCCAGGCTCTCCCCACCCTCAGGGGCAAACATTTCTCCTTCTCTCCACTCTCAATCTCTCTCTTTGAGTCCAATCCATCCCCCCTTGGGCTGCCACCACAGGCCCTGAGAAAAAGTCTGCCCCCAGCCTTCTGCTCACCCCTGGAAGCACTGCAAGGCCACCAGAAGGTCTCCTGGAGCTTTTCTCCAGGCTGCACAGCCCCAACCCTCCCAGCCTGGCCTCCCAGCAGGGAGCTGGAAGCCCTCCCAGCACTGCTGTGGCCCCCTCTGTCCCCTCTGCAACAGATCCCTGCCTGTGCTGTGCTGAGAACTCCAGAGCTGCCCCAGCAGCAGAGGGGCAGAATCCCCTCCCTGCCCCTGCTGCCCAGGCTGCTGGGGATCAGCCCAGGCCAGGCTGGGGCTGGGCTAGCAGTGCTCAGTGCTGACTCAGCTCCAGCTTTGCACCTCCCAGCACCCCCAAGTCCTTCTCCACAGGGCTGCTCTCCATTCCTCAGCCTGGGTTGGTGTCCTAGGGGATTGTCCTGACTCAGGAGGACCTTGCACCTGGCCCTGCTGAACCTCATGAGGTTCTCACCTCACCTCTCCAGCTTATCCAGGTGCACATTTGCACATCCTTTAGCTCCCACTGGTGAGTGCTGCACCGTGAGAGCTTGACTGAAATACAAAGGGAAACTGCTTGAACTGCCTTGGACTTCTCAGAGCTGAGTTCTTGTCCTGAGCAGTGCAGCCAGGACTCCATGGCCTCAGGATCTCATTGCTTGCTTCACCAGCTTGCCCACTGGGCCTGAGAATGGCTTCCCTTCTGCCCACAGACAGCAGAGACACAGAAGGCAGTGAGTGGAAAGGGTTTTTTTATTCAGCAGCATCACATCTGTAAGAATCTCTAAAGTCTGTTTTCTCCAGAAAATAGAATTTGTCAGTGAAGGTAGCAAAAATCCCTGCACCCACCTGGCCTAGGAGTGCCACCAGCCCGGGGACAAGCTCCCTCGCCTCTGGGGCAGCTCTCAGCTACTTCCCCTGCGTGCGAGCGAGATGTGGAACACCCTTTGGCATGAGGAGACACTAAGTGCATGCCTTGGGTTAGGATATGCCATGGCAGGAGGTGCTCTCTTTGGCTGTCACTGAATCCCAGAGTGGGTGGAAGTTGGAAGGGACCCCTGGAGCTGCCCCAGCCCCAGCCCTGCTCCAGCAGGGCCCCCACAGCAGCTTGCCCAGCAGCACAGAGTCCAGGGCGGGTTGGAAGCTCTCCACACCAGGAGACTCCACAACCTCTCTGGGCAGCCTGCTCCAGGCCTCCAGCAGCCTCACCACAAACCACTTTCTGCTCCTGCTCAGCTGCCACCTTCTGCCTTCCAGGCTGTGCCCCTTGGCCTGGCCCTGGCCACCACTCAGCAGAGCCTGGCCCCAGCCTCTTGCCCCCCACAGCTCCTTCAGCTCTTGCTGAGCATTGCTCAGCTGCCCTCTGGGGCTGCTCTCTCCAGGCTAAATGGCCCTAGGTCTTCCCCAGCTTTGTTACCCTTCTCTCAACTCTCTCCAGCACCTCAAGGTCCATTTTGGAGTGAGGGGCCCAAACCTGAACCCAGCACTCAAGGTGTAGCTTCACCAGTGGCAATCTCTGGCCTTGTTCATTGCAAGATGTGCCACCAAGATGCATGAAACAGAAGGTCTGGGAGCACCTTCAGATATTTTCATCAGCAATCATACAGCTCCATTCCTCCAGGCTGGACTTCCCCAGTTCCCTGAGCTGCTCCTCAGGAGGACCTGATCTCCAGAGGTCCCTTCCAGCTTCCACCATTGGTGGAATTCTCCATTAGCAGCTCTGAGTGGTGCTGTTTAAGGTGAATCTGTGCACCCACTGCAAACATCTAAGGAACTTCATGGCCCACCACATGAGAACCATCTACAGAACTCACTCACAGTGCATTGCCATCCTTCAACATATTCATCAACTCCACCTTTAGTTTTTGATTCATTTTTTTAAGTCACTTTTCTTCACTTTCTGAGAAGAAAAAAAGGCCCCAGCAAAGCTGCAGGGGAAGCTGGCAGGCTCCACACCAGCACCTCAGTTTCTCCCCTTCCCATGGCATGAAAATGAAGAGGAATAGTTGAGGCATGAGTGACCTCTCTGCAAGAGTGGTTCAGGAATGAGACTGCAACTGCAGCACTTCTTTGAGCTTCATCGGATAAAAAGCCAGAGAGCAGAGCTCTGTGGTCACAGTCCCAGCTCACAGTCTTGCTGGATTGCTGGGCTGTGCTTCCCACCCAAGATGAGAAAAGCAGCTGGCTCATGGAACTTAACCACATCCTCTTTCTGCTACCATCTCACAGAATCATGGAATCACAGCGCCATAAAATCATAGAACCACATCATCAATGAAATGTTGAGGATGGAAGAGACCTTTGAGATCATCAAGATCACCAAGAGGCCTTTGAGATCCCCAAGAGATCTTTGTGATCCCCAGGAGATCTTTGTGATCATCAAGAGGCCTTTAAGATCATTAAGAGGCCTTTGAGATCATCAAGAGATCTTTGAGATCATGAAGGTCATCAAGAGGCCTTTGAGGTCATCAAGGTCATCAAGAGACCTTTGAGATCATCAAGGTGATCAAGAGACCTTTGAGATCATCAAGAGGCCTTTGAGATCATCAAGAGGCCTTTGAGATCATCAAGGTGATCAAGAGACCTTTGAGATCATCAAGAGACCTTTGAGATCATCAAGAGGCCTTTGAGATCATCAAGAGGCCTTTGAGATCATCAAGGTCATCAAGAGACCTTTGAGGTCATCAAGAGGCCTTTGAGATCATCCAGGTCATCAAGAGACCTTTGAGATCATCAAGAGGCCTTTGAGATCATCCAGGTCATCAAGAGGCCTTTGAGGTCATCAAGGTCATCAAGAGACCTTTGAGGTCATCAAGGTGATCAAGAGGCCTTTGAGATCATCAAGGTCATCAAGAGGCCTTTGAGGTCATCAAGAGACCTTTGAGATCATCCAGGTCATCAAGAGACCTTTGAGATCATCAAGAGGCCTTTGAGATCATCCAGGTCATCAAGAGACCTTTGAGGTCATCAAGAGGCCTTTGAGATCATCCAGGTCATCAAGAGACCTTTGAGATCATCAAGGTCATCGAGAGGCCTTTGAGGTCATCAAGGTCATCAAGAGGCCTTTGAGGTCCTCAAGGTCATCAAGAGGCCTTTGAGATCACCAACTCCAACCTCTCACAGTCCCACCACTTCTGCTGTGCTGTTGCCACTAAAGCACATCCCTCAGCTCCACCTCCACATTTCTTAAACACCTCCAGGGATGGTGACTCCACCACCTCCCTGGGCAGTGCCTGCCTGAGAACCTTCTGTGTGGAGAGGTTGATCCTAGTATCCAAACTGAACCTCCTTTGGCACCACATGAGGCTGTTTCCTCTTGTCCTGTCACTTGTTGAGTGCAAGACACCAACCCTCACCTTGCTCCGACCTCCTCTGAGGTGGTAGTAGAGGGTGAGGGTCTCCCCTCAGCCTCCGTGGACTAAGCAAGCCCAGTTCAGAGATTCATCGAATGGTTTGGGTGGGAAGTGACCTCAAAGATCATCCAGTCAGGACCCCTCTGCCACCTTCCACTAGCCCAGGTTGTTCAAGGCCTGGCCTGGAACACCTCCAGGGAGGGGGCATCCCCAGCTACTCCTCATAAGCCCAGACCTGTGTTCAAGACCCTTCACCAGCTCAGCTGCTCTTCTTTGGACATGCTCCAGCACCTCAACGTCCTTCTTGTAGTGAGGGACCCAGAACTGAACACTTCACCTGGCAAAGAACAAACCCCTGCTCCAGGGCAGCCTGGGGACATTCGGCTGTGCCCCACAGGAAGCCATTCTGTATGGGGAAGCCCCCAGAGAGCTTGGTAACTCCTCTGCTCAGTGGCTTTCTAGCTCTGCTTAGAGGCTTTCCAGCTCTCCTTAGTGGGGTTCATGCCTGTGGTTTGTGGGGTTCATAGCTCTGCTTAGTGGGGTTCATAGCTGTGGTCAGTGGCTTTCCAGCTCTGGTTAGTGGGGTTTAGAGCTCTGGTCAGTGGCTTTCCAGCTCTGGTTAGTGGGGTTTAGAGCTCTGGTCAGTGGCTTTCCAGCTCTGGTTAGTGGGGTTTAGAGCTCTGGTCAGTGGCTTTCTAGCTCTGGTTAGTGGGGTTCATAGCTCTGGTCAGTGGCTTTCCAGCTCTGGTTAGTGGGATTCATAGCTCTGCTTAGTAGCTTTCCAGCTCTGGTTAGTGGGGTTCATAGCTCTGGTCAGTGGCTTTCTAGCTCTGGTTAGTGGGGTTCATAGCTCTGGTCAGTGGCTTTCCAGCTTTGGTTAGTGGGGTTCATAGCTCTGCTTAGTAGCTTTCCAGCTCTGGTTAGTGGGGTTCATAGCTCTGGTCAGTGGCTTTCCAGCTCTGGTTAGTGGGGTTCATAGCTCTGGTCAGTGGCTTTCCAGCTTTGGTTAGTGGGGTTTAGAGCTCTGGTCTGTGGCTTTCTAGCTCTGGTTAGTGGGTTCATAGCTCTGGTCAGTGGCTTTCCAGCTCTGGTTAGTGGGGTTCATAGCTCTGCTTAGTAGCTTTCCAGCTCTGGTTAGTGGGGTTCATAGCTCTGGTCAGTGGCTTTCTAGCTCTGGTCAGTGGGGTTCATAGCTCTGGTCTGTGGCTTTCTAGCTCTGGTTAGTGGGGTTCATAGCTCTGGTCAGTGGCTTTCCAGCTCTGGTTAGTGGGGTTCATAGCTCTGCTTAGTAGCTTTCCAGCTCTGGTTAGTGGGGTTCATAGCTCTGCTTAGTGGCTTTCTAGCTCTGGTCAGTGGGGTTCATAGCTCTGGTCTGTGGCTTTCTAGCTCTGGTTAGTGGGGTTCATAGCTCTGGTCTGTGGCTTTCTAGCTCTGCTTAGTGGCTTTCTAGCTCTGCTTAGTGGCTTTGGTCAAGAAGCACTGCATAAATATGGGCTTGGTCATCTAATGCACTTCATACTTCTCAGCTGGGGACTACTGCAGCGTTACCTTACCTCTAGGCGTGGTTATGCTTTGGTTTGCTTTACGACATTGCACTAGGAGACAGCTGAAGGCTAAAGAGAAGGCTTGAAACCACTGCAAACAAGAGAAAACATCCAACCCCAACCCTCTCCTTTACTTCTTCTCATGCTTCTTGGTCAGCTTTGCCCTCTCTAGCTGGAGGTTTGCCCCGCTCTTGGGCGGTGTCTGCCTTCGCTGGCTCTCCTGGGAGACCTGCTGCAGCGCTCGGAGGATGGCAGTCTGCACGATCTGCTTGCTGGCATTCTGCAGCTTCACTTCGTCCTGCTCCAGCCCTGGCTTCTCACCTGCCACAACCAAACCACAAAGAAAGGCAAGCTGAGTGTCTGGGGCCACGCTGGGAGCACCTGAAAGGGGAAAAAACCCAACCCAACCCAACCCAAACCCACGCAGTGTTTGGGACCAGTCTGTGATGGTAGAAAGCTGCTAGTGGAGCAGAGGGCTGGAGCTGCTCTGCTGTGAGGACAGACTGAGGGAGCTGGGGCTGTTCAGTCTGGAGAAGAGAAGGCTCCGAGGTGACCTCATTGTGGCCTTCCAGGATCTGAAGGGGGCTCCAAGCAAGCTGGGGAGGGACTTTTAAGGATGTCAGGGAGCGATAGGACTGGGGGGGATGGAGCAGAACTAGAAATTCAGATTGGACATGAGGAAGAAGTTGTTCCCCAGGAGGGTGGTGAGAGCCTGGCACAGGTTGCCCAGGGAGGTGGTGGCAACCTCCTGCCTGGAGGTGTTTGCAGCCAGGCTGGATGTGGCTGTGAGCAACCTGCTGCAGTGTGAGGTGTCCCTGGCCATGGCAGGGGGTTGGAGCTGGCTGAGCCTTGAGGTCCCTTCCAACACTGACAATTCCATGATTCTATGATGAAGGAGGTGGTGATGATAGGATGGGTTAAAGAGGATGCCTGAGGTCATGCAGCTCGTTCTTGCTCTCTACAACTCCCTGAAAGGAGGTTAGAGCAGCCCCAGAGGGCAGCTGAGCAATGCTCAGCAAGAGCTGGAGGAGCTGTGGGGGGCCAGAGGCTGGGGCCAGGCTCTGCTGAGTGGTGGCCAGGGCCAGGCCAAGGGGCACAGCCTGGAAGGCAGGAGGTGGCAGCTGAGCAGGAGCAGAAAGTGGTTTGTTGTGAGGCTGCTGGAGGCCTGGAGCAGGCTGCCCAGAGAGGTTGTGGAGTCTGCTGGTGTGGAGAGCTTCCAACCCCCCTGGGCACTGTGCTGCTGGGCAAGCTGCTGTGGGGGCCCTGCTGGAGCAGGGGCTGGGGCTGGGGCAGCTCCAGGGTTCCCTTCCCGCCCCTCCAGGCTGGTGTTCTGTGAATCTTGTTACTTTTCAGTGTAATCTGAAGAATTCTTGACCTTTTTTCCCTGCTCTGGGAGGCAGAGGCTTTACTCCTGGCCCTGCCACCCCAAAGGGAGTAGGAGGAGCTAGAACCCATTTTTGTGTCAACATTTTTACATTAGAAATGAAAAACTCAATGTGTGAACACACTTCAGAGTGTAAAGACAGACACCTGAGAAGGCAGAACCTCCACTGCTCAGCAGCTCTTCCTTACAAGAGCAAAGTCAAGAGCTGCTCAGCTGCCTCTCCAGCTGGTGCTGACACTCTGAAGCACGGAGCAGGGGAGCAGCCTGGCATGATGCCACAGAAGATGAGGAGGAGCTCAGCCTGTACCAAGTGTTTTAGGGATCTCATCAAAGTGTGATTGAAGCCCTGGCAGCTGTGCTCTGAACCAGCTCTGTGCTCTGCCTCAGAAGAGTAGTGAAGAGGTGATTGGGAGCAGTCAGCATGGCTTTGCCAAGGGCCAATCCTGCCTGACAAACCTGGTGGCCTTCTATGAGCAGGTCACAACATTAATAGCTGAGGGGTGAGCAACTGATGTCGTTTACCTGGCCCTCAGCAAAGCCTTTGACACTGTCCCACACCACATCCTGGTCTCCAGGCTGGTGACACATGGGTTTGATGGGTGACCACCAGATGGATACAGAACTGGCTTGATGGCCGCACCCAAAGAGTGGCTGTCAATGGGTCCATGGCCCAGTGGAGGCCAGGGACAAGCAGAGTCCCTCAGGGATCAGTCCTGGGACCAGGCTTGTTCAACATCTTTGTGGGTGCCATGGACAGTGGCATTGAGTGCAGCCTCAGCAGGGTTGCTGATGACACCAAGCTGTGTGGTGCAGCAGACAGCTGGAGGGAAGGGATCCATCCAGAGGGACCTGGACAGGCTGGAGAGGTGGGCACAGGCCAACCTCAGGAGCTTCAACAAGACCAAGGGCAGGGTCCTGCATCTGGGTCGAGGCAATCCCAGGCACAAATGCAGGCTGGGCAGGGAGTGGCTGGAGAGCAGCCCTGAGGAGAGAGACTTGGGGGTGCTGGGGGAGGAGAAGCTCCCCAGGAGCTCTCAGGGTGCACTTGCAGCCCGGAAAGCCAATCAGAGCCTGGGCTGCAGCAGGAGAAGTGTGGCCAGCAGGGCAAGGGAGGGGATTCTCCCCCTCTGCTCAGCCCTGCTGAGACTCCACCTGCAGTACTGCCTCCAGTTCTGGAGCCCCTATTCCAAGAGGGATCTGGAGGTGCTGGAAGGTGTCCAGAGAAGGGCCACGAGGATGAGCAGAGGGCTGGAGCACCTCTCCTGTGAGGACAGACTGAAGGAGTTGGGGCTGTTCAGTCTGGAGAAGAGAAGGCTCCGAGGTGACCTCATTGTGGCCTTCCAGGATCTGAAGGGGGCTACAAGAAGGCTGGGGAGGGACTTTTCAGACTATCTGGGAGTGATAGGACTAGGGGGAATGGAATGAAGCTGGAGGTGGGGAGATTCAGGCTGGAGGTGAGGAGGAAGTTCTTCCCCATGAGAGTGGTGAAGCCCTGGAATGGGTTGTGCAGGGAGGTGGTTGAGGCCCTGTCCCTGGAGGTGTTTAAGCCCAGGCTGGCTGAGGCTGTGGCCAGCCTGATCTAGTGTGGGGTGTCCCTGCCCATGGCAGGGGGGTTGGAACTAGCTGATCCTTGTGGTCCCTTCCAACCCTGACTGATACTGTGATACTAGATGTGCTGATCCTCTCTGGTGGGGCAGCTGGCAAAGCAAGGAAGCTCTCTGCTGCAGCCTGGGAAGGCATCAAACTGCTTGAGAGTCTTTTGGGATTTGACTCTGGGGAGAGCTTCGGGGGCCTTGCAGTGCTGCAAGGGCTGATCAGGCAGCTGGGGACAGGCTTTTTCCAGGGCCTGTGGTGCCAGGCCAAGGGGGATGCTTTGGACTCCAAGAGGGAGACTGAGAGTGGAGAGAAGGAAGAAATGTTTGCCCCTGAGGGTGGGGAGAGCCTGGCCCAGGCTGCCCATGGGGGTGGGAGCTGCCCCAGGGCTGGCAGCACTGCAGGTCAGGCTGGCTGGGGCTCTGAGCAGCCTGCTCTGGCTGGGGCTGGCCCTGCTGGCTGCAGGGGGGTGGGCTGGGTGGCCCGGACAGGTCCTTTGGAACCCAAACTGCTCCACGGTTCCCTGACTCGTCCTTTGCTGAGAGTCACAGCGGGTGTGCAGGGCTCGGAGAGGCAAGGCCGGGCCTCCCTGGGGGAGGCTGATCCAGGGCAGCAGCCAAGGGCGCTGCCTCCGCAGGGGCCGTGCGGCGGCCTCGGCCTCGGCAGCTGTGAGCGGCTGAGTCCGGGGGCGGCAATCAGCGGTGACACCCCGCAGGGCTGCGGGGCGGAGCGGGCAGCCGGCTGGGGCTGCGGAGGGTCCAGCCCCTCAGCCAGCTCCGATTCAGCACGGCTCAGCACCACTCAGCTCCACTCAGCCCCAGTCCTGCAGGGCTCAGCACCACTCAGCTCCACTCAGCCCCAGTCCTGCAGGGCTCAGCACCACTCAGCTCCACTCAGCCCCAGTCCTGCAGGGCTCAGCACCCCTGTCAGCTCCAGTCCTGCAGGGCTCAGCACCCCTGTCAGCTCCACTCAGCTCTGGTCCTGCAGGGCTCAGCACCCCAGTCAGCTCCACTCAGCCCCAGTCCTGCAGGGCTCAGCACCCCAGTCAGCTGGGACTGCAGAATGGTACTGGGTGACCTCTACATTTGTCCCTCTCCATCCCCCTGCTGCCGTGCTCCTGTCACCGCCGGGAGGAAGCTGGTCCCAGCCCTGGGAGCTTCCCGCCAGTGGCAATTGACTGCAGTTGCTGCCAAGGGCGGGGGAAGGAAGATGCCTTTCTCTCTTCTCCAGGGGGTGTGTTAAGACAGAGGCCAAGGGATTGTGGCTTGGGTTGGAGGGGAACCTAAAGAGCAATCCAGGCTGTTTGCAAATAGTGCACCAGGGAGTAATAAGATAGACAAAATTAAGATAAACAACAATTAACTGAGTAATGACAACTAAAATAATGACACAGGAAATAGGAATGGGAACAAGAACATGTTAATAACGAAAAGAAACCAAACCCAACCCAAATGAACCAAACCAAACTAAACCAAATTGAAATAAACCAAACCAAACTTAGCCAAACCAAACTGAAATGAACCAAACCAAACCAAAACAAACCAAACCAACGTAAGCCAAACCAAACTTATCCAAACCAAACTTATCCAAGCCAAACCAAACCAAAATGAACCAAACCAAACCAAATGAACCAAACCAAACCAAAATGAACCAAACCAAACTAAGCCAAACCAAACCAAAATGAACCAAACCAAGCCAAACCAAACCAAAATGAACCAAACCAAACCAAAATGAACCAAACCAAACCAAACCAAACCAAACCAAACCAAGCCAAACCAAACCAAGCCAAACCAAACAAACCAAACCAAACCAAACCAAACCAAACCAAACCAAACTAAAATCAACCAAACCAAAGTAAAATAAACCAAACCAAACTAAGCCAAACCAAACTAAAATGAAACAAACCAAGCCAAACCAAACCAAACCAAGCCAAGCCAAACCAAACCAAACCAAACCAAACCAAACCAAACTTAAATCAACCAAACCAAAGTAAACCAAACCAAACTAAGCCAAACCAAACTGAAATGAACCAAACCAAGCTAAAATAAACCAAAATGAACCAAACCAAACTAAAATAAACCAAACCAAACCAAAATAAACCAAACCAAATGAAACCAAACCAAACCAAAATGTACCAAACCACAATGAACCAAACCAAAATGAACCAAACCAAACCAAAATAAACCAAACCAAACTGAAATAAACCAAACTAAACCAAACCAAACCAAAATGAACCAAACCAAACTAAAAATGAACCAAACCAAACCCAAATGAACCAATCCAAACTAAAATAAACCAAACCAAAGCCAAACCAAAGTAAAATGAACCAAACCAAACTAAAAATGAACCAAACCAAACCCAAATAAACCAAACCAAAATAAACCAAACTAAAATAAACCAAACCAAACTAAACCAAACCAAACTAAACCAAACCAAACTAAGTGAAACCAAACTAAAATGAACCAAAGCAAACCAAACCAAAATGAACCAAACCAACTAAAATGAACCAAACCAAACCAAAATGAACCAAGCAAACCAAACTAACCAAACTAAAATAAACCAAACCAAACCAAAATGAACCAAACAAAACTAAAATAAACCAAACCAAACTAAACCAAACCAAAATGAACCAAACCAAAATGAACCAAACCAAAATGAACCAAACCGAACTCAGGCAAAAGAAGATAAAAGAACAAAATGAAATTAAATGAAATAAAATAAGGTAAGATAAAAAGGAAATAAACCAAACTCAACCTAAATAAGATACAATAAAAGAATAAAATAAGAGGGAAGGGAAAGGAAGGGAAGGGAAGGGAAGGGAAGGGAAGGGAAGGGAAGGGAAAGGGAAGGAAAGGAAGGGAAGGGAAGGGAAGGGAAGGGAAGGAAGGGAAGGGAAGGGAGGGAAGGGAAGGGAAGGGAAGGGAAGGGAAGGGAGGAAGGGAAGGGAAGGGGAGGGGAGGGGAGGGGAGGGAGGGGAGGGGAGGGGAGGGAGGGGAGGGGAGGGGAGGGAGGGGAGGGGAGGGAGGGAAAGGGGAAGGGAAGGGGGAAGGGAAGGGAATGGAAGGGAAGGGAAGGGAAGGGAAGGTAAGGGAAGGGAAGGAAAAAGGGAAGGAAGGGAAGGGAAGGGAAGGGAAGGGAAGGGAAGGGAAGGGAAGGGAAGGGAAGGGAAGGGAAGGGAAGGGAAGGGAAGGGATCCAAGCTGAACTAAACCACAATGAGTTAAAGAATAAAACGCAATTAAGTGAACTAAAATAAAGTAAAATAAAATAAACCAAAATAAAATAAACCAACCCAAATGAAATGAAACTCAACTAAGATAAAATAAAGTAGTAGAATGAAATAAAATGCAATTCAATGAAGTATAAGAAAGGGCAAATCCTGCCTGACAAACCTGGTGGCCTTCTATGAGCAGGTCACAACATTAATAGATGAGGGGTGAGCAACTGATGTTGTTTCCCTGGCCCTCAGCAAAGCCTTTGACACTGTCCCACACCACATCCTGGTCTCCAGGCTGGTGACACACGGGTTTGATGGGTGACCACTAGATGGATAAGGAACTGGCTTGATGGCTGCACCCAAAGAGTGGCTGTCAATGGGTCCATGGCCCAGTGGAGGCCAGGGACAAGCAGAGTCCCTCAGGGATCAGTCCTGGGACCAGGCTTGTTCAGCATCTCTGTGGGTGCCATGGACAGTGGCACTGAGTGCACCCTCAGCAGGTTTGCTGATGACACCAAGCTGTGTGGTGCAGCAGACAGCTGGAGGGAAGGATCCATCCAGAGGGACCTGGACAGGCTGGAGAGCTGGGCACAAGCCAACCTCAGGAGCTTCAACAAGACCAAGGGCAGGGTCCTGCACCTGGGTCGAGGCAATCCCAGGCACAAATCCAGGCTGGGCAGGGACTGGCTGGGGAGCAGCCCAGAGGAGAGAGCCTTGGGGGTGCTGGGGGAGGAGAAGCTCCCCAGGAGCTCTCAGTGTGCACTTGCAGCCCGGAAAGCCAATCAGAGCCTGGGCTGCAGCAGGAGAAGTGTGGCCAGCAGGGCCAGGGAGGGGATTCTCCCCCTCTGCTCAGCCCTGGTGAGACCCCACCTGGAGTACTGCCTCCAGCTCTGGAGCCCCTATTGCAAGAGGGATCTGGAGGTGCTGGAAGGTGTCCAGAGAAGGGCCACGAGGATGAGCAGAGGGCTGGAGCACCTCTGCTGTGAGGACAGACTGAAGGAGTTGGGGCTGTTCAGTCTGGAGAAGAGAAGGCTCCGAGGTGACCTCATTGTGGCCTTCCAGTATCTGAAGGGGGCTACAGGAAGGCTGGGGAGGGACTGCTCAGGCTCTCAGGTAGTGATAGGACTAGGGGGAATGGAATGAAGCTGGAGGTGGGGAGATTCAGGCTGGAGGGGAGGAGGAAGTTCTTCCCCATGAGAGTGGTGAAGCCCTGGAATGGGTTGTCCAGGGAGGTGGTTGAGGCCCTGTCCCTGGAGGTGTTTAAGCCCAGGCTGGATGAGGCTCTGGCCAGGCTGATGTAGTGTGGGGTGTCCCTGCCCATGGCAGGGGGGTTGGAACTAGCTGATCCTTGTGGTCCCTTCCAACCCTGACTGATCCTGTGATACTATGAAAATAAAATAAAATAAACCAAACCAAAGTAAAAGAAAAGAATAAAAATGAAATTAAATGACGTAAAATAAAAGAAACCAAACCAAACCAAACTAAACCAAAATGAGATAAAATGAAATGAAATTAAATATAATATGAGAAAAGAAAAGGAAAAGGGAAAGGGGAAGGGGAAGGGAAGGGGGAAAGGAAAGGGAAGGGGAGGGAAAGGGGGGAAGGGAAAGGGGAAGAGAAAGGGGAAGGGGAAAGGGGAAGGGGAAGGGGAAGGGGAAGGGAAAGGGAAAGGGAAAGGGAAAGGGAGAGGGAAAGGGAAAGGGAAAGGGACCAAAACAGGTTGAAATAAAAGAATAAAATGAAATTAAATGAAATAAAATATAGTAAAATAAAATGAAATTAAATAAACTAACCCAAACTAAAGGAAAGCAAAATGAGATACAAAGAATAAATTGGAATTAAAAATTAAATGAAATAAAATACAGTAAAATAAAAGAAAATAAGCCAATCCAAATTAAGCTAAACCAAATGAGTTAAAATAAAAGAATAAAAGGAAATAAAATGAAATAAATATAAAATATAAAATAAAATAAGCCAAACTAAAGCAAACTAAATTAAAATAAATGAATAAAATGAAATTAAAGGAAATAAAATACAGTAAAAGAAAAGAAACCAATCCAAACTAAACTAAACCAAAATGAGATAAAATAAAACAATGAAATGAAATGAAATGAATGAAATGAAATGAAATGAAATTACATATAATAAAATAAAAATAAAATAAACCAAACTAAAATAAATGAATAAAATGAATTTAAATGACATAAAGTAAAATAATATAAAATAAAATAAACCAACTAAACTAAACGAAACAAAACTAAGATAAAATAAAAGAAGCATATGAAATGAAAAGAATTAAATGAACTATAATCAAGGAGGAGAGGTTCGGGGAGAGGAGAGTTCGGTTCGGGAGGGAAGGGAAGGGAAGGGAAGGGAAGGGAAGGGAAAGGAAGGGAAGGGAAGAAGGGAAGGAAGGGTAGGGAAGAGGGAAGGGAAGGGAAGGGAAGGAAGGGCAAGGGAAGGGAAGGAGTTGAGGGAGAGGGAATAGGAGGGGAGTAGTAGGAGAGGAGGAAGGAGGGAGAGGGAGGGGAGAGGAGGGGAGAAGGGAGACAGAGGAGGGGAGAGGAGAGAGAGGAGAGAGAGGAGAGGAGAGGAGAGGAGGAGAGGAGGGAAGGAAAGGAGAGGAGAGAGAGGAAGGAAGGAGAGGAGAGGAGGAGAGGGAGGATAGGAGAGGAGGAGGGAGGAGAGGAAGAGGAGAGGAAGGAGAGGAGAGGAGAGGGGGAGAGGAGAGAGGAGAGGAGAGGAGAGGAGAGGAAGGAGAGGAGAGGAGGAGGAGAGGAAGGAGAGGGAGAGGAGAGGAGAGGAGTTAGGAGAGGAGAGAAGGGGAGGAGGGGAGTAAAGGAGAGGGAGGAGAGGAGAGGAGATGGGAGGAGGAAGGAGAGGAGAGGATAGGAGAGATGAGGAGGAGGGGAGAGGGAGGAGGAGGAGGATGGAGGAGAGGGAGGAGGAAGGAGAGGAGAGGAGAGGAGGAACCCAAATTAAACCCAAATAAAGTAAAATAATGAAATGAAATGAAATGAAATGAACCAACTCAAACTAAACTAAACCAAAATGAGATCCCATAAAAGAATGAAATGAAATGATCTAAAATAAGGTACAATAAACAAAATAAAAGAAACCAACCCAAACTAAGCTCAACCAAAATGAACTAAACTGAACCAAAATTAACTGAAGCAAACCAAAATGGAATAAACCAGCCCAAACTAAACTACACTAAGCCAAGATAAAGAAAATAAAGGAATAACATGAAATTGGGTGAACTGAATAAAATGAAATAAAAGAAACCAACCCAAACTAAACCAAACCAAAATGAGATAAGAGAATAAAATGAATGAAAGTAAATAAGAAAAAGAAAGAAAGAAAAAAGAAAGAAAAGAAAAGAAAAGAAAAGAAAAGAAAAGAAAAGAAAAGAGAAGAAAAGAAACCCTGCCAAACCAACCCAAGTTACAATAGAATAAAACGAAATGAACTGAACTAAACTGAACTGAACTAAACTAAACTAAACTAAACTAAACTAAACTAAACTCAACCAGCCTGAACTAAACTGAGCTAATTTCAAGTCAGTCATAGAATTACAGAATTGTTTCAGCTGGAAAGGGCCTTGAAGGTCCTCAGGTCCAAGCACTGGCTGTCTCTGCCCGGTCTGGTGCACAGCCAGGCTTGCCCAGGATCACAGTGGCCTGGCAGCTCTGGGGTGTCTCCAGAGATGGAGGCTCCAGCACCCCTCTGGGCAGCCTGCTGCAGGGCTCTGTCATCCTTGCATTAAAGAAGTTCCTCCTCAGGTTTAGATGGAGCTGCTGATGTCTCTCTTGGTGTCCCTTACCCCTTGTCCCTGAGCCTTCTGTGCATGCTTCTGTGGAGCCTCCTGCCCTTGATGGGGACCACAGGGGTGAGCCTCCTAACCTCCAGCTCCATGGCCAAGCATCCCAAACTAAGTCGCCTTCTTCAAAGCCTTCTCCTCCTCCCTGCTCGGTGGCAGTTCCAGTGTGGCCATTCTGCATCCCCACCCCCTCCCAGCCCCTGGGTGCAGCTCCCTGCCACGATCGGAGCCTTGCCACTGCTGTCCCCAAGGGCAGGGGATGGACCTCCTTACCTGGAGCGAACACCATGGTGCTGCCTGGGGTGGTGCGGCTCAGCTCCTGGATCAGCACCTCGGACAGCTCCGGCTCGCCTCAGCTCCCCAGACAGCTCCAGTTTGCTCCCCAGTAAGCTCCAGCTCAGCACGGCCCAGCTCCCCAGTCAGCTCCAGTGAGCTCCCCGGTTCAGCACGGCTCAGCACGGCTCAGCTCCCCAGTCAGCTCCAGTGAGCTCCCCGGTTCAGCACGGCTCAGCACGGCTCAGCTCCCCAGTCAGCTCCAGTGAGCTCCCCGGTTCAGCACGACTCACGGCCCAGCTCCCCAGTCAGCTCCAGTGAGCTCCCCGGTTCAGCACGGCTCAGCACGGCCCAGCTCACCAGTCAGCTCCAGTTAGCTCCCCCGGTTCAGCACGGCTCAGCACGGCTCAGCTCCCCAGTCAGCTCCAGTTAGCTCCCCGGTTCAGCACGGCTCAGCACGGCCCAGCTCCCCAGTCAGCTCCAGTTAGCTCCCCGGTTCAGCACGGCTCAGCGAGGCGAGGCTCCTCAGTCAGCTCCACTTCAGGATGGCTCAGCTCCCCGGCAAGCTCCAGTTCAGGATGGCTCTGCTCCCCAGTAAAGTCCAGTTCAGGATGGCTCTGCTCCCCAGTCAGCTGCAGTTCACAATGGCTCTGCTCCCCAGTAAACTCCAGTTCAGGATGGCTTAGCTCCCCAGTAAAGTCCAGTTCAGGATGGCTTAGCTCCTTAGTCAGCTGCAGTTCACAATGGCTTTGCTCCCCAGTAAACTCCAGTTCAGGATGGCTTAGCTCCTTAGTCAGCTCCCGTTCAGCTCCTGAGTCAGCTCCAGTGCCACAAGGGTGAGCACACTTCAGTGCGGCTCAGCACCTAAGAGAGATACAGCCCTGCACTGCTCAGCTCCCCAGTCAGCTCCAGTTCCGCATGGCACAGCTGCCCGGTCGGCTCCATTCCATCTCGGCTCAGCTCCCCAGGCAGCTCCAGTTCAGCAGGGTTCAGCTTCTCAGTTAGCTCCAATTCAGCACGGCTCAGCACCCCAGTTAGCTCCACACAACTCCAGTCCTGCACAGCTCAGCACAGCTTCATACGGCCCAGCACGTCCATCAGCTCCAGTCCCGCAGGGCTCAGCACCCCAGTAAGCTCCACTCAGCTCCGGTCCTGCAGGGCTCAGCACCCCACTCAGCTCCACTCAGCTCCGGTCCTGCAGGGCTCAGCACCCCAGTAAGCTCCACTCAGCTCCGGTCCTGCAGGGCTCAGCACCCCACTCAGCTCCACTCAGCTCCAGTCCTGCAGGGCTCAGCACCCCAGTAAGCTTCACTCAGCTCCAGTCCTGCAGGGCTCAGCACCCCAGTAAGCTCCACTCAGCTCTGTTCCTGCAGGGCTCAGCACCCCAGTAAGCTCCACTCAGCTCGGTCCTGCAGGGCTCAGCACCCAGTAAGCTCCACTCAGCTCTGTTCTGCAGGGCTCAGCACCCCAGTAAGCTCCACTCAGCTCCGGTCCTCCAGGGCTCAGCACCCCAGTCAGCTCCACTCAGCTCTGTTCCTGCAGGGCTCAGCACCCCAGTAAGCTCCACTCAGCTCTGTTCCTGCAGGGCTCAGCACCCCAGTAAGCTCCACTCAGCTCTGTTCCTGCAGGGCTCAGCACCCCAGTAAGCTCCACTCAGCTCCGGTCCTGCAGGGCTCAGCACCCCAGTAAGCTCCATCAGCTCCGGTCCTGCAGGGCTCAGCGCCCCAGTGCTCCACTCAGCTCCGGTCCTGCAGGGCTCAGCACCCCAGTCAGCTCCACTCAGCTCCGGTCCTGCAGGGCTCAGCACCCCAGTCAGCTCCACTCAGCTCTGTTCCTGCAGGGCTCAGCGCCCCAGTAAGCTCCACTCAGCTCCAGTCCTGCAGGGCTCAGCACCCCAGTAAGCTCCACTCAGCTCTAGTCCTGCAGGGCTCAGCACCCCAGTACGCTCCACTCAGCTCTGTTCCTGCAGGGCTCAGCACCCCAGTCAGCTCCACTCAGCTCTGTTCCTGCAGGGCTCAGCACCCCAGGACGCTCCGCTCAGCCCCCGGTAAGCTCCAGCTGGCCCGGCCCGGCCTAGCCAGCGCCCGGCCCGGCCCCGCCCGGCGGCGCCGGCGGCTGCGGTCCCTCCCCGCAGACTGCGGCGGGGCGGGGAGCGGGGCGGACGCAGCAGCCCGGCGGACGCAGCAGCCCAGCCCCCAGCGTGCCAGCGCCGCCGCCGCCCGCCGCCGCGGCAGCAGCAGGGGGCGCGGTGTCCGGCGCGGAGGGGCGGTGCCTAAGGGCTGCTAATTGCTAATTAGCTCCGGGCGCCGGCAGTGCCCTTCTCCCTGTCTTTGTGTCTGTGTTTCGCTGTGCCCTGCCGAGAGGCGCCAGCCGCCGACGGCTTTGTCACAGCACTTAGTTCTCCGGGGTCGGCAGGCTGAGGAGTTTGGGTTCTGCTGTCCCAGGGTGCTCGGCCTGGCTCCGCTGAGCAGCAGGGCTTCGCTCACAGAGTCACAGAACCGCGGAACCGTTTGGGCTGGAAAGAGCGTGAAGCTCACCCAGTTCAACGATCCTCTGACTCTGCCGAGGCTGGGGCCAAATGATGGCCCTCAGCACCACAGCTCTGCCTCTTGGGAACACCTCCACGGGTGGAGAATTCGGCCACCTCCCTGGGCAGCCTGGGCCAGGCTTTGAGAACCCTTTCTGCGGAGAAATTTTTCCTCATATCCAGCCTGAACCTCCCTCTGGCACAACCTGAGCCTCTTTGCTCTTGTCCTGTCACTTGTTGCATGTGAGACCAACCCCCACCTGGCTCCAGCCTCCTTTCAGGGAGTTAGGGACAGCCAGAAGGTTCTCCCCTTAGCCTGCTCCAGGCTCTACACCCAGCTCCCTCAGCTGCTCCTCCCCAGCCCTCTTCTCCAGACCCTTCCCCAGCTCTGTTGCCTCTCCAGCCCCTCAGTGGCCTTCTGGGAGTGAGGAGCCCAACGCTGAACCCAGCACTCCAGGTGTGGTTTCC
Source organism: Colaptes auratus (assembly GCA_015227895.2). Taxonomy (NCBI): domain Eukaryota; kingdom Metazoa; phylum Chordata; class Aves; order Piciformes; family Picidae; genus Colaptes; species Colaptes auratus. Next base: position 6,640,444 of record CM037636.1, read on the forward strand.
CCAGCGCTGATCCTGGCCTTGCCCATTGCAAGAAGCAACATCAAGAGCTGCAAGCAGTGACAAAAGCACCTGAAGATATTTTCATCAGCAGTCACACACTCCCCACCTTTTCCATCCTGCCAGCTCTTGCTGTTTGAGATGTGGCAAGCCTCTGTGACTTCAGGGACACTGCAAATCCTTGGGATTGTACCTTCAGAGACTCCTCTGGAGAAGCCTTGATGCCCTCAGAGGTTGCTTTGTGTAGCCCTGGGACATTTTTGGGCAAGTCACAGAGATGGAGTTGACTGATGTCACTTCAGCTCCTCCACTGCTCCCTGGAATTTGGTGGCTTCACCTCTGGAGGGAACCCTTTGTCCTAATGGAGCTGGGGACAACCCTTTGCTCACACAGCATCAGGAGCTTGGCCAGCATGGTTTCAGGAAAAAGTCACTTTGACCTCAAGATGTGTCAAGGGGCAGGGTTAGGCTGGCTGCCAGCAGAGTGCCAGAGGCTCTCCATGGCCCCCACTGCTTCCCAGGGCATGAGAAAGAGAAGAAGGGGGAGAGGCTGATGGGGTGGGAAAGAAACTGAACCAGCTGGGATGGAAAGAAGGACAAAGTTATGGAAGAGAGGCACAGAGACACAAACCAGCATGGAACCCAAGCCCTGGTGGCAGTGATGGCACCACTGGCACCACTGCTGCTGGGGTCCCAGCCTGGACTTCATGGCAGGTGGGAACCAGATTCTGGAACTGGGTTCAGGAGCAGAGGGACCAGGATTGTATTTTAAATACCACAAAGATGATCCCACCCCAGGGCATTCAAGGGCAGGCCTCCAGCAGCCTCACAACTAACAACTTTCTGCTCCTGCTCAGCTGCCACCTCCTGCCTTCCAGGCTGTGCCCCTTGGCCTGGCCCTGGCCACCACTCAGCAGAGCCTGGCCCCAGCCTCTTGCCCCCCACAGCTCCTTCAGCTCTTGCTGAGCATTGCTCAGCTGCCCTCTGGGGCTGCTCTTCTGCAGGCTCTCAGCCCCAGGGCTCTCAGCCTTTGCTGCTGCCAGAGCTGCTCCAGGCCCTCAGCAGCTTCCCAGCCTCCCCTGGGCTCTCTCCAGCAGCTCTCTGTCCCTCTGGCACTGGGGAGCCCAGAACCTTTTGCCCCTTGTTTTGTTGCTGGGCACCACTGACAAGGGCCTAGGTCCTCATCCTCCAGCTGCTGCTCAGCACTGAGAGGATCTCCTCCCAGCACCCTGGGCTGTGCCCCTGGGGAGAGCAGTGCCCTGCCAGCCATGCAGCTAACCAAGGCTGGAGCAGCTCAGCAGCACCCCATGGGCCATGGATAGGTCAGGAGGGCCTCTCAGGAAACCTTCCCCACCCCTCCCCTTTCCCCTGCTGAGCTCCACATCCAGAGCTCAACGTGGAGCTCTTTGCCTGTTGAATGCAGCTGCAGGGTCACAAGCAAGGGAAGGTCTCCCCCAGGGCCTCTCCTCTTTGCAGTCAGCACCCCCCCCATGCCCCTCAGTCTTCTCCAGGCTGCTCCTGTTAATATTGATTTTCCTGCAGTCCCATGAGAGGTTGGGGTTGGGCTAGATGGCCTTGAAAGGTCCCTTCCAACTTAAACCCTTCTGTGATTCCAAGTCACTTTGATCCCTCTGTGTTGTGGATGAAAGTCAGAGAGAAGCTGAGCAAAAGAAACCAACCAAGGGGAAACAAAGACCTGGGGAAGTGGAGGAGGTCTGGAGACAGTGCTGGATGATTCACCTCCTGCTTTGCTGTCCAAAACCAGTGGAGCTGAAGACTTTGCTGCTGCTGCTGCCACCTTCATGCTTCTGTGGATGCTCAGTCCCTTCCCTGAGGCAGATGGATGAGTCACAGGCTAAAAGCCAGAGGCTTGAGACCAGGCAGAAGCTCTTCTAAAGCAAGGGATTCGGTCCAGCCCTCGGCTGCTGGCTCTGGATCTGGCACAGCCCCTGTGAAACATGGGAGGGAGCTGTGGAGGGCTCAGACCCATGGCCCCAATACAGGTGAGGGGTGGAGAGGAGCCCTGAGGAGAAGCGCTCAGGGGGGCAGTTCATAGTACCACAGGATCACAGTATCAGTCAGGGTTGGAAGGGACCACAAGGATCAGCTAGTTCCAACCCCCCTGCCATGGGCAGGGACACCCCACACTAGATCAGGCTGGCCACAGCCTCATCCAGCCTGGCCTTAAACACCTCCAGGGACAGGGCCTCAACCACCTCCCTGCACAACCCATTCCAGGGCTTCACCACTCTCATGGGGAAGAACTTCCTCCTCACCTCCAGCCGAATCTCCCACCTCCAGCTTCATTCCATTCCCCTAGTCCTGTCACTACTGAGAGCCTGAGCAGTCCCTCCCCAGCCTTCCTGTAGCCCCCTTCAGATACTGGAAGGCCACAATGAGGTCACCTGGGAGCCTTCTCTTCTCCAGACTGAACAGCCCCAACTCTTCAGTCTGTCCTCACAGCAGAGGTGCTCCAGCCCTGCTCATCCTCCTGGCCCTGCTCTGGACACCTTCCAGCCCCTCCAGATCCCTCTTGCAATAGGGGCTCCAGAACTGGAGGCAGTACTCCAGATGGGGTCTCAGCAGGCTGAGCAGAGGGGGAGAATCCCTCCCTTGCCCTGCTGGCCACACTTCTGCTGCAGCCCAGGCTCTGATTGGCTTTCCGGGCTGCAAGTGCACCCTGAGAGCTCCTGGGAGCTTTCCTCCCCCAGCCCCCAAGTCTCTCCTCAGGGCTGCTCTCCAGACAGTCCCTGCCCAGCCTGGATTTGTGCCTGGGATTGCCTCCACCCAGATGCAGTTGCAGGGGCAGGTCCAGAGGAGGCCATAATCATGAGCAGAGGGCTGGCCCAGCTCTGCCTGCTGATTCTCTGAGGAGCTCTGGCAAAATCTTTCCACCTCTCCTGGGTTTCTCCAGAGACAGGAGGAGTAGAAGGGTGAGCTCTGCCTGTGGGCTCTGCCGCCAAATCTTCCTTCACAATGCCTCTTGGGTGGCTTTTGTTTTTCAACACCACTGTTTCTTCCTGGGATGAACAGAATCTCAGCATGGAGGGCTGGGAAGGGCCCTCTGGAGCTGCCCCCAGCCCAAGCCCTGGTCCAGCAGGGCCCCCACAGCAGCTTGCCCAGCAGCACAGTGCCCAGGGGGGGTTGGAAGCTCTCCACACCAGCAGACTCCACAACCTCTCTGGGCAGCCTGCTCCAGGCCTCCAGCAGCCTCACAACAAACCACTTTCTCCTGATGTTTAGGTGGAAGCCAACACCACCCCTCATTCCTTTCCTCCTGCAGATGAGCTCAGCCAGCAGCTGTGTTTGGGTGCCCTCAGGAGCATCCAGCCACAGGCACAGGTTTGAACTGTGCTGGGATGAAGAGGCTGAGCTGAGTGGTTGTTCTTGGTGACCTCAAAGGTCTCTCCCAGCCTCAGCAGCTCTATGGCTCTGTGCTGTGTTGCCCTGGTGGTGTTTCATGGTGGTGTTTTCCCCCTCTCAGTTGCCTGTGGCAGGATCACCACACGGGATGGTCATCAGAGATTCAGAGACTGGGTTGGGTTGGGAGGGACCTTGAAGGTCGCTCAGCTCCACCCCCCTGCCGTGGGCAGGGACACCTCCCACCAGCCCAGGCTGCTCAAGGCTTCACCCAGCCTGGCCTTGAGCACCTCCAGAGAGGGGACATCCCTGAAGCCCTGTGGTGGCAAAGCCTTCAAGAAGCCTTGCCAACTCCTCCCAGCCATCAACCCAAGCCCAGCATGGCCACTAAACCCTGTCCCCAGGTGCCACGGCCCCAGGGCTCCTGAACACCTCCAGGGGTGGGGACTCCACCAGCTCCAGGAAGAGAGGAGAGCTGAGCTGAGCAATTCAATTGCTCATCGTGGGCCAAACTCTTTCTCCTTACACCAGGGTGTAGGACACAATGTGGTTTGCTCCTCTTGCTGTGGCCAAGGGTTGGCTCCTGCAGAGCTGCTGTGTGGTGTTTCCCCCCTCCCAGGGGCCTGTGGCAGGCTCAGCATGAGGAAAGGTCATTGTAGAGTCAGAGACTGGGTTGGGTTGGAAGGGACCTTGAAGCCCATCCAGTTCCAACCCCCTGCCATGGGCAGGGACACCTCCCACCAGCCCAGGCTGCTCAAGGCCTCATCCAGCCTGGCCTCAAACACCCCCAGGGAGGGGACAGCCACAACCACTCTGGGCAACCTGTGCCAGTGTCTCCCCACCCTCACTGCCCAGAATTTCTTCCTGATCTCCACTCTCAGTCTCCCCTCCTCAAGAGTCAATCCATTCCCTCTCCTCTCCTCACTCCCAGCCCTTGTCAAAAGTCCCTTCCTGGCTCTCCTGTGGCCCCCTTCAGGTACTGGAAGGCACTTTTGGTAGCTTCAAGGGCAAGGTTCCAAGTGTGCTGTCAGAAATGGAGCCCCTGTAGAAACAGCAGCTGCTGGAGGCTGTCATTATGTCTCTGAGGTGGACAAGGAGCACGGCTGTCACGTTCTGAAGACCTAACTGCTGTCTCCTCATGCCTGTGCAAGACACAGTTGTGTCCTTTGGCAAGGTGACTCATGGGCACCTCAGATGCTGGGTGCTGTTTTGGGCCCTTCACTCCCAGAAGGACATTGAGGGCTGGAGCAGGTCCAGAGGAGGGCAGTGAAGCTGGGGAAGGGTCTGGTGAGGAGCAGCTGAGGGAACTGGGATTGTCCAGCC
>CM037636.1:6645622-6676017 GCA_015227895.2 Colaptes auratus
AGGAGGGCAAGGCCAGCCACCTCCCTTGTCTTGATCTGGCCCTCTGGCTCCTGCACTGTCACCTTCGGGTGAAGTCCAGGGCCACATGGCCCCAGAGGGCTGGGCAGGGCGCTCTGGGTGCCCAGCTCTGCTGCAAGCGTGGGGAGCAGCAGGAGCTCAGGCTGCTTCTCTCTCTCTCTGCAGCTCCGGGCAGTGAAGAAGCTCTGGCTCAGCGCGCTCAGTGGTAAGGCCTGCCTGGCACTGCAGCCTGGGCAAGCCCTGCCCACAGCAGTGGGGATGCTCCAGGCACAGCTGCCCCTGCCAAACAGCTCCCTGAAGTGGGGGACGGTGTCCCACGGCAGGGGACAGCTTCTCAGTGGGCAGAGCTGCTGCAGCAGCTCCACCCAGCTCCGTCTGGCCAGCCCTTGCCCAGCCCTGGCCTCACCACAGCTCTCTCTGTTACTGCCAGGGGAGCCCTGCTGTGTCAGGGCAGCATGGCAGGACTCAATCCTGGGGCTGGCGGGGGAGGACAAAGGTGGCTTGGTCTCACAGGGCTCTTCTCTTCCCTTCCCCATCCCCAGGCCAGCAGAAGGAGTGGAGGGTGCCCAGGTAAACCAGGTGCCCTCCATGAAGCTCTCCTGCGAAGCAGCTGAGCGCTCGCCATGCGTGAGTGCCCCTCCTGTGCTGCTCTCGCCCAGGGGTGCTCGAGCCCAGCACCAGATGCAGGCTTCACCTTCTGCTCTTTTCCTCCTGTCCAGCAGGCCAAACTATGCAGCAGCAGCCTGGACGCGCTGCTCCAGGCCCAGGCCAAGGTGAGCTTCACCCCAACGTGCACTCTCCGTTGTTGCCAGCTCTCACAGCCTGGGGAGCATACAGCTCCCTGGGAACCCTTCCTGCTGCTTCTGGAGTTCTCAGTGACCCAGGGCATGTCTTGCAGGCTGGTGCAGAGAAGCAGCCACCTCCTGTCCCTCCAGCAGCCAAGCTGGACGTGGCCTCGCACCTGGTGAGTTTGGAGCGGATGGGGCCAGGGTGGCTCTTCTCTCCTCCTCTGCCTCACAGGCACTGGCACTCCACTGGGGCTGCAGCTGCCTTCCTGCAGGGCATGGCTATGCCCATCGCTCTGCAGAGGACAGAGCTGAGCTCCTGGGGCTCCTCCAGCCAAGCCATGTCCCTGCCTGTGCACCGCGACCAGGGAGCAATGCTGAGGGGCTCCAGGGCCACTCTCCCATGTGGGCTTCTCACGCAGAGGGTTTGGCTCTGCTCTGCTTGACAGCTGGCTGGAGCTGCTGCAGCTGGATGGGGAGGCTGCCCGGCCCTTGACAGAGAGGGAGCAGAGAAGCTGCAGAGGTGCCTGGGCCATCAGGCTGCCTGCCAGCAGAGGGGCTCTCTTTGGCCAGCCCTGGCAGCTGTCTGCAGCCAGGACGGCACACTGCCCAGGCCAATCCAGGTGAGCAAGCAACACGGCCTGCCCTGAGAGGGGGCCCCTGGCCCAGGGCCTGTCTCCAGAGGAGCAATTCTCCCTCTGGCCCCTGCAGGACCTGCTGGATCTCCTCCAGGAGCGGGGACCCTCCACGGAGGGCATCTTCAGGCTGGCAGCCAGCGAGCGCGCCGCTCGGCAGCTGCGGGAGGCCTTGGACAGCGCGCAGGAGGTGCCCTGCAAAGCCAGCCTGCACATCTGCTGGCTGCCACCTTGAAGGTGAGCCCTGCTGAGCTGTGGGCTGGCAGCTCCCAGCTCTGGGGGTGCTGATGGGCACCTGCCAGAGCAAGAGCCAAGTCCTGCCCTCTGCTCCTGTGCCAGCACCCCTGATGCCGCCTCTGCTGCCGGGGGCACTGCCAAAGCCTCAGCCTAAGCCCTTGCCATCCTTGCAGGACTTCCTCCGCAACCTGCCCTCTAAGCTCCTCCAGGAAGAGCTCTATGGAGAGTGGATGGCTGCCCTGCACATGAGCAGAGGCAGGAGAAGCTGAGGCACTGAGAGAGTGAGTGTTAGCAGCAGCCTGCCAGCTCCAGAGGGACTGCCAGCAGCCCAGACTTGCTCACTGAGTCATGGCCCTGGGCAAAGCCCACTGTGCGCCAGGCACCTCCTGCTGATGTAGGGAGGCTTTTGGGGGGAGGAGGCAGAGAAATGCTTTTTGTCAACTAGGAGGATTTCTGTACTGGTGGTTCTTCCACCAAGGGGCACTGGCCAGAAGGGTGGGGAGGGTGGGAGGTGACGTGTCTCAGCTAAGGCAGGCCTGTTGTAGAGCTGCTGTGGCCAAGGTGCCTTCGCTGAGTGAGCTTGGGTGAGCTCAGCCTGTGAGTCCTGTGCTGAGCAGGTCTCCTATATTAACTTCGTGTTTCTATGACCTCAGGGTGGCCAGCAAGCTTCCTGTGGCCAACTGCTGCTCCTCAAGAGCTTGCTGTCTCTGCTGGGCAACATCAGCGGGAATGTGGCACCGCAGAATGAGTGCCAACAACCTGGCCATCTGTGTGGGGCCAAACCTGCTGAGCCCAGCCCAGGAGCACGCTCTGCCCCTGGATGCGCTGCTGCAGCTGACCGGCCAGGTATGCTCTGTTGCTCAGACACCTACAGCCTTCAGGATGCCCTTGAGCTCTGCTGCCCACAGCTTCCTGGCTGCATCCTCTCTCAGCAAATTCTGCTGGGGGGGCAGCAAGGAGGAGCAGCCTCAGAGCTGCACAAATGCCAGGGACACCTGTGGGCAAGGCAGTCTCTGCTTAGTGTAGGAAAAAAAATGGGAGGCAAAAGCCCATTGGAGCTTAGCCTGGCCTCTGCTGTGAAGGACAACAAAAAGTCCTTCTACAAATATATTCATAGCAAGAAGAGGGGCAAGGGCAACCTCCACTCCTTGGTGGACACAAGGGGAACGTTTGCAACAAAGGATGAGGAAAAGGCAGAGGTACTTAACACCTTCTTTGCCTCAATTTTTACTAGGGACCTGGGGGTACTGGTCGGTGGAAGGCTGAACATGAGCCTGCAGTGTGCCCAGGCAGCCAAGAGGGCCAATGGCATCCTGACCTGCATCAGGAACAGTGTGGCCAGCAGGAGCAGGGAGGTCATTCTCCCCCTGTACACTGCACTGGTTAGGCCACACCTTGAGTCCTGTGTCCAGTTCTGGGCCCCTCAGGTTAGGAAGGAGGTTGACTTGCTGGAGTGTGTCCAGAGAAGGGCAACAAAGTTGGTGAGGGGTTGGAACACAAGCCCTGTGAGGAGAGGCTGAGGGAGCTGGGCTTGCTTAGCCTGGAGAAGAGGAGACTCAGGGGTGACCTTCTTGCTCTCTACAAATACCTGAAAGGAGGTTGTAGAGAGACAGATGTTGGTCTCTCTCCCAGGCAGCCAGCACCAGAACAAGAGGACACAGTCTCAGGCTGCACCAGGGGAGGTTTAGGCTGGAGGTTAGGAGGAAGTTCTATACAGAGAGAGTGATTGCCCATTGGAATGGGCTGCCTGGGGAGGTGGTGGAGTCACCATCATTGGAGGTGTTCAGGAGGAGACTTGATGGGGTGCTTGGTGCCATGGTGTAGTTGTTAGGTGGGTTGGATTGGTTGATAGGTTGGACGCGATGATCTTGGAGGTCTCTTCCATCTGGTCTATTCTATTCTATTCTATTCTATCCTATCATTCCTATCCTATCCTATCCTATCCTATCCTATCCTATCCTATCCTATTGCCACCTAGGTGTAAAGCAGTAGTTTGTTGTGTGCAGGTAACAGGGCTGGTGGAGTTCCTCATAGAGCACCACGAGGAGCTCTTTGGCAAGAACACTGCCGGGCTTGGGAGACTCTGGGAGCAGGAGACACCAGTGCCAGAGGGAGAATGTGGACACCAGAGGTACGTGAGGGCTCCTCTGAAGGTGGGGCTGTTGCTGCAGGGACGAGCAAGGCCATCCAGCAGCTGCAGCTCTGCTGAAGCCCCAAGGAAGCCTGCTGTAGTTTGGCCATCCAGTTTGTGCAGAGTTCACACCAGGACTGGCTCCTCTGAGCTATCCAACTCCATACATGGGGTGTGCCTCTTAGGGCTAAGGTAGCAACTGGGCACACAGCTCCTTGCCACCTCTTCAGCTCCACATTTTCATTGCAGGTGCCTCCTGTCACTCAGAAAGCCAGAAGGTGAAGAGCTCATGGGGGAGAGAAGGTAAAATGAGCTGGCTTGGATGAAGGGCAGGATGGGTTCACGTTTGTCAGGGCTTCTCCTCCCTAACAATGCTCTTGGATGCAAAAGCTTGGCAGGCTCTTCACTACAGCCCAGGAAGAGGCAATTAGTGGGCTGTGGAGAGTCTGAAGGGCCACGAGCAGGAGAGGGCAAGACTGCAGCCTGAGCCCTCAGGGACAAGCCAGTGAGGAATTGAAGCAGGTAAGGGAAATGTGAAGTCCAGGCGTGTAGACACTCCACTGCTCCTCTTTCCAAGGTCTGCACACTCCCTCTCAGGCCAGGAATTGGTGCTGAGCTGCACAGCTAAGTCTCCAGACAGGAAGAGTGTCTGCCTTTGACAGAACCTGCATGGCAGGAGAAACATTCGGCTGCAGCCTTTGCAGAGTCCATCAGGCACTGGAGGAAGCTCTGCCAGTGCAAGGCTGAGCAGACAGCCTGCAAGGTCAAAGCACTCTCAGCCTGCCACTCCTGGAGCTGTCAGAACCACACGAGCAGTGTGGTTGACCTTCAAACATGGACAAAGGCAACCTGAGGAAGGGACAGGGAGGGATGCTGCTGGGGAGGGTTGCAAAGGAGCCCATCACAGCTCCCTGGGAGCTTCCTGCTGAGCCCTGCTGCCTTCCATGGAGGCTGTGCACGTCTGCCAGCTTGACATGGGGCCAGAGCCTCAGGGTGGTTGTGGCAGTACAGGTTCTCTATCCCCTGCCAGCAGCGACCTCTTTTGCAGTGGACTTGCCAAAGAAAGGGCAACAAACTGCCCTGTTCTTGTCCTCATGTCTTCATCAGCCCTTTCTGGCTCTGTCCAAGGAGGTGCCCATTTATCTTTTGCTGCTTGGAGTCCCAGGATGATCTGTGAAGCCTGGGCCACGAGGAGGGGCAGGACGCAGCCCCAGCACTGCCTTGCTGGAGGGGAGAGCAAAGGAATGGATTGAGCTCTGCCCTCGGGGGGAAGAAGGAGTTGGAAGCTGTGAGTAAGAATAAGGGACAGAGTCACAAGGGTGACATTGTGGTGGCGTTCCTAGGGGCCACCAAGACAAGCGGTGGAAATGAGTGAGGCCTTCTACAGGAGGGTTCCGGTAGCCTCCTGATTCCTTCCAAGACCCTCTGGGGGATTTCAGCCACCTTGAGAGGGGGCACCTGCCAGCATGCACATCTGCTCCTGCCATCTGAAGGTGAGCCATGCTGATCTGTAGCCTGGCAGCTCCTAGGTCTGTAGGGACTGTTTGGCATCTGCCAGAGCAATCCCTTGCTGTCATTGCAGGACCTCCTCTGCAGCCTGCCCCTGGGCTCCTCCAGGAAGAGGTCCGTGAGGAGGGGATGGACGCCCTGCAGAACACCAGCAGGCAGGAGAAGCTGGAGGCACTGAGAGAGTAAGTGTAAGCAGAAGCTTGCCTATCCACAGGACTGCCATCAGCCCACACTTGCTCCCTAAAAAATGCTTCATTCACTGGAGGACTTCTCCCAGGCACTGGGGGTTCCTCCACAAGAGAGCGCTGCCCCAAAGTGCAGGGAGGGAGCAGGGGTCTGTGTCTCAGTTAAGGCAGTCTGCTGCTGGACACTGTGCTGGCCTTGGGTGAGATCAGCTGGGACACTGTGAGAGACTAAAGCTTGTCTCTCCTGGTGTGGACTCAACAAAGAAAAATCACTTGCTGCTTGCCCAGACAATAGCTGCTGTGCCTTGGGCAGAGCCACTGGAAGGACTCTTGGAAGGTGCAAAGATAACCTTGCTCACTGGACTGCAGCTGGCCTACAACAATGGCCAAGGGCCCAGCCAGCACACCTTCAGGACAGGATATTTCCAGCCATCAGATACCCCAGGAAGGGAGGATGGTGAGACAATGGATTCACCACCTGTTTCCTGATGTGTAATGAGAGTGTGTGGGTAGGTAGATGGAGAAGGAGGAGGCGGAGGCCTCCCCCCTCCATCCAGACGGCTGCCCAAACTCACCTGAGTACACAGAAAGATTCCTGGGGAAGGATACCTGGACACTTACCTAAGGATGATTTCCCAGAACCATATCCTGGGGAACAACACCTGGACACTTGCCTGAGGACTAAAAAACTGTATAAAAGACTGGAGCAATACTGGCTAAGAAGAAGGAAATTGGAGAAGCAAAATGCAGAAGAAGACGGCACCACACGCTGGAAACGTCACGGGGCCAACACAATGGATCTTGGACTCTGAAAACCCTCTCTCCGTGCCCTAAGTTCGCCTGCTGCAACTCATGGAGCTGAAGAAGCTGCCCAGAGGACCACATCCTTTCTACAGCCAAAGCCTCAGCACCCTTCCTCTACAGACCCGACATCTCCTGCAGCACCTTTCCTCCACAGACTCAAACTGTCTTGGGGGGTGAGGGGTGTGGTAATATAATTCCTTTCTTTTCTCTCTCTATTTTCTCTCTCTCCCTTCTGATCCATCCACTTCATTTGTGTAATCAATAGCCTAGCTGTTGGTATTTTGGCCTCGTTTGTGCCTCTCATTTCACAGCACGGGAATGTTTATCAGAACTTGAGTCTCTTTCCCTCTCAGACCGAGACAGACACCTGTGCTGACTGTGTCTACTTTATTAACTTTGTGTTTCTGTGCCTCAGGCCACCAGCAGAATGAGCACCATCAACCTGGCCATCCGTGTGGGGCCGAACTGCTGAGCCCAGCCAAGGAGCGCGCTCCGCCCTGGATGTGCTGCTGCAGCTGACCGGCCAGGTATGCTCTGTTGCTCAGACCTACAGCCTTCAGCATCCACTGAGCTCTGCTGCCACAGCTTCCTGGTGTTTCAAAGGGGCCAAAGCTACACCATGGTTGCTGCAGCAGGGCTTCTCTCTCCCCTGCCACGAAAGGGCAACGAATCTCTCCTCTCCTCATCCTGTGTCTTCATTATCACTTTCTGCCTCTGTCCTTGTAGGTGACCATTTAGTTTTTGCTGCCTGGAGTCCTGGATGAGCTCTGACAGCTGGGATTCTAGGAGTATGATGCAGCTCCAGCAGCACCTTGGCAGAGGGGAGAGAGCACCTGGAGCGGATTGAGCTCTGCCAGGGAGAAGACGATGGAATTGCAAGCTGTGAGTAGGAACCCTGGACAGGGTGACATGGGTGACATTGTGGTGGGGTTCCCTCCAGGCCACCTGAGCAGGGAGGGGAAATCGATGAGGCTGCCTACAGACAGCTTCCTGTAGCCTCATGATCACAGGCCCTGACTGTCATGGGGCAATTCAGCCCCCCTGATACTTGCTGGAAGGACAACCCAGCAAGGCACACCCCTCCAGGAGCTGCTTGCACTGCACTGATGATAGCTATTTTGGCACAGGTGCTGGAGGACTCTGAGAGGAGAGGTGCACTGCTGGGCCTTGTGCTGAAGGCTGGAGGAAGCCTTGGCTGCAATGACCATCAGATGGTGCAGTTCAGGAGCATGCTAGAAGTAGAATGGTAGTAAGGAGGAGAGCAGCTCTGGACTTGAAGAGAGCCAACTTTGACCTTTCAGAGACACACTGGGAGGAATCCATGGCTCAGGGCTCTAGAAAGTAGAGGGGCTGAAGAGAGCTCCTTGGTGTTCCAGCAGCACTTCCTCTAAGCTCACGATCAGTGCCTCCCCACAAGGAAGACATGGGAGCCTGCTAAGGCCAGACTTTGGTGCCTGGAGGGAAGAAAGCAAGTCTGCAGAAAGGAGGAGTCTCCCTCAGGCAAGGAGGACTGGTTTGGGGATCACCTAGAGGAGAAGGTGGACACCCACAAATCCCTGGCCCCTGAGAGCATACCCCACGAGTGCTGAAGGAGCTGGCTGAGGATATAGCTAAGACACTCCCCAGCATTTTTGGTAGTCCAGGAGAACAGGGGGGATGCCTGAGGACTGGAGGAAAGCCAGTGTCACTCCAGTCTTCAGAGAGGACAAGAAGGAGCACCCAGGGAACTACAGGGCAGGCAGCTTCACCTCCATCCCTGGAAATGGGATGGAACACCTCTGGGAACTCTGAAAACCTGCCTGGACAGGTTCCTGTGCAGCCTGATCTGGCTGAAGCTGCTTTACAGGGCAGTTGGACTCCATGATGTCCAGAGATCCTGTCCAAGCCTTCTTATTCTGAGCTTGTGTGAGCCTACAAGGAGAGGAGAAAGGCATCAGCCCCTGCTGCTCCAGCCAGCAGGTTTCACTCCGGCACCAGTAACCCAGAGCAGCCCCCAGGTGCCCTGGGACCAGGCCCACCTCTCACAGGAGGCCTTGCTGGCTCACTCCTCGGCTCCATCAATGGATGCCCTCCGGGCAGCACATCTCCCCAGGGGGGATCTGCTGTAGGCACTTCACACTCTGTGGAGCATCTTCTGGATGGGTGGATATAGCAACATAGCCTTTGAGACTGGGATGAGGGGTAAGATGCCAGGGCTGGAACCCCTCTGCTGTGAAGACAGGCTGAGAGAGATGGTGGTGTTCCACCTGGAGATGAGAAGGCTCTGAGGAGACCTTCTCGTGCTAAAAGCAGCCAACCAGAAAGATGGAGACATTTTGTCAGGACCTGTGGTGACAGTGCAGGGGGTGATGGTTTGAAACGAAAAGAGGGACATCTGGTGTAGAAAGAGGGAAGAAATGTGTTGCAATGAGGGTGATGAGCCCAGGTTGCCCAGAGAGGTGGTAGATGCCCCCTCCCTGGAACCATTCCAGGTCAGATTGGATCAGTTTCTGAGCAGCAACCTGCTCTGCTGGAAGATGTTCCTGCTGCTGCAGAGAGCTCGGACTGGGTGATTGATTTGTAAAGGTCCCTTCCAACTCAAAATATGCTGTGACTCTGTGAATACACAAGGGGAGCACCGTGCTGCTCCTTGGTCAGGGCACAGTCTTGTCTGCAGCATCCAGCAGAACACTGTTCCTAGATCTTGTTGGGTGATAGACTGGACTCAATGATCTCAAAGGTATTTCCAACCTGGTTGATTCTAGTTTAGTCTAGTCTAGTCTATTCTCTTTGTCCTACAGAAGGACAGGAATGATAGGAGCTGTGTAGTTCCTCAGCTGGAGTCACTGGTGCTATTCTACAAGGAGCTGTTGCTCAGAAGCAGAGAGCTGGGGAAGGATCAATTGATCAATTCAGTCAGAGTAGTGTAGAACATTTTGGTTGGTAGTTTAGGCTGGGTGTCTTCTGCTGCTACCACACAAGATACACCTCTGGTGCCCTGGGTGTCCAGCCCAGTGGGTGGACACAGGAAGCTGCATTTTTCATTGCCATAATGTCCTGCTCCCTATAAATCTATCATCACAATTGCTCTTTCTTCCCTCACTGCTCCGTGGGAGATGCTCCCTATCTGGTAATGGAGGGGGAGTTATCTCAAGGCCTCTTAGGCCTGGCTAGGCCTAATGCCAGGAGGAGAAGGGGGCTGGAAAGCAGCCCTGAGGAGAGAGACTTGGAGGTGCTGGGGGACGAGAGGCTCAACAGGAGCTCTCAGTGTGCACTTGCAGCCTGGAAAGCCAATCAGATCCTGGGCTGCAGCAGGAGAAGTGTGGCCAGCAGGTCAAGGGAGGTGATTCTCCCCCTCTGCTCAGCTCTGGTGAGACCCCACCTGCAGTACTGCCTCCAGTTCTGGAGCCCCTATTCCAAGAGGGATCTGGAGGTGCTGGAAGGTGTCCAGAGCAGGGCCACGAGGATGAGCAGAGGGCTGGAGCACCTCTCCTGCGAGGACAGACTGAAGGAGTTGGGGCTGTTCAGTCTGGAGAAGAGAAGGCTCCCAGGTGAGCTCATTGTGGCCTTCCAGTATCTGAAGGGGGCTACGAGAAGGCTGGGGAGGGACTTCTCAGGACATCAGGTAGTGATAGGACTAGGGGGAATGGAATGAAGCTGGAGGTGGGGAGATTGAGGCTGGAGGTGAGGAGGAAGTTCTTCCCCATGAGAGTGGTGAAGCCCTGGAATGGGTTATCCAGGGAGGTGGTTGAGTCCCTGTCCTTGGAAGTGTTTAAGCCCAGGTTGGATGAGGCTCTGGCCAGCCTGATCTAGTGTGAGGTGTCCCTGCCCATGGCAGGGGGGTTGGAACTAGATGATCCTTGTGGTCCCTTCCAACCCTGACTGAAACTATGATACTATGAAAGAGCTCTGAGGGTTTTGGGTGTACCCTCAGGTGGGGAGAGGGGAGTGCTGAGAGGCTTCTGGGTGTGCTTTGGGATTTCCCTTTTGTCACTGTGCTTGTAGCTTCTGTAAAACACTTCACTGCTTTTCCATTTAAACTTTCCCTCACTTCTGCAATCCCTTTGTGTGAGTCTCGTTTTTCTGCCCCGGTGAGAGGCAAGGGTCTGCCTCAAAACTGGGACATGAACTTTTTCACCATGAAAAATAAAGATTAATTCTGAACATATGGTCCTGTCATTCTCCTTGCACTAAGAGCAAAGAACCCTCTTGCTCCTCTGGTTAACTCCTGGGGAAAGCTGAGTGAGTTTCTCCAGTGCTTTGTTCTTCACTCCTCACATACAACACCCAAAATTGCCACGTGCTACACACATCCCAGCATCTTGCCCTTACCAGTTAGTGCTAAAAAGGGACTAAAGGATATTCATGGCAGCAGCTGACTAAAGGCTGGGCCCACGGACATAAGAACAGCTTCAACTCTATTCAACACAACTGTTACTCCACCTCACATTTTTTAACCAGTATTTTTTCAACCCTGTGAATTATTTCCTATTGCATTTGTATTTATTGACAGTTCTGCCAGGTTCTACCATATGTGTCATATGAGTACCAGGCATTGCTGCCTTCCTTCAGACCCAGTCACCTTACTGCATTTTTTGCTGGTTTACTTGATCAGCCACTGTTGTCTCTGAAAATGGGTTCGTGACTGAGGGGTAGGCCTGACCATGTAGGCTCCCACACAGGTCACGCATGATTGTGAGATATGTGCTGCAGTCAAGCAAGCCACCAGAGCTAAGTCTCCCTGGAACAAAGGGCAGTGATTGGGTTTTTGCTATTGGTGAGGCCTGGTAGATTGACTATATCGGACCACTGCCACAAACATGCCAGGGAAAGCACTGATAGAAGCAACTACAGGTTGGATAGAGACATACCCTGTAAATCATACCGCTGCCCAAAACACCATTTTAGGCCTTGAAAGACAAATCTTGAGGCTACATGCTAGCCCTGAGAGAATTGAATCTGACAATGGGACTCACTTCAGAAATAATGCCATTTGTTCCTGGGCCATGAAACATGGCATGGAGTGGGTATATCACAGTCCCTATCACCCACAAGCCTTTGGAAAGATTGAAAGGTAGAATGGACTGTTAAAGACCATGTTGAGAGCATTGGGTAATGGGGCATGGCTGCACTGGGTCTCAAATTTAGCAGAAGCCACTTGGCTGGTTAATTCCAGAGGATCTGCTAACCACCCTGGTTCTGCCCAAACAAAACCTTTACACACTGTGGGAGGAAATAAGGTTGCTGTAGTGCACATTGGGAAGAGGCTGGGGAAGGCAGCGTGGGTTGCTCCTCCCATGGTGAAAGGGATTGTCTTTGCTCAAGAACCTGAGTAGGTGATGAGAAAGGATGGGAAGACTCGGTGTGTACCTCCAGGAGATTTAACACTGCGGGGAAAATAACCTGGTATGAGAGTTGTATGTTGCAGGAAGTGATGCGGTAAGAAGGACCCAAACTGATGGAATTTTGCACCAAACAAGAGTGCAATGGTGACTGACACCAATCTGGTGCTCATGCCCAACTGTAGAATATCACGTTTCTCATGTCCTGAACAGTACAGATGAGGCCCAAGTAACATCTGGAGGAGTGGAAGAACATCTTTCTATTAAAAGACTGGAACAGTTGATCGAAATGTATAAAACTGTGTGTTGGACATTGAGATGGTTTAATTATGCAGTTTAATTTGTGAGTGCAAGCAAGAAGGGATTTCAGCATGAGAATCAAGTGACATGGTCAAATGTATTGACTTATGTGGAACCTGAGCATGACAAAAATAGTGTGGAATAAGGTTTGAAAATTGTATTTGGTTTGGCTGAGCTGGGGTTAATTCTGCCCAGAGCATCTTTCTAATGCTGTTTAATGCAGTGCTGTATCTGGGTGTTGATAACACACCAGTGTTTTGGCTACTGCTGAACTGAGCACTAGGGCTATATTTTTCCAACATTTCCCTGTCCCAGGGGTATGCTGAAGGGTGGGCAAGATCTTGGGAGGGGACACCGCCAGGCCAGCTGACCCAAACTGACCAAAGGGATATTCCATGCTATATGACATCAGCTCAAATATCTAAGCTAAGCAAAAGAAGGGAGTGTGGCAGCACTCACTGATGACATCTGTCCTCTGGAGCAACTGCTATGTGTATTGGAGCCCTGCTTCCCCAAGAGTGACTTGATGGGCAGTAGAGAATAACGTATTTCCTTGCTTTTGCTTCTGTGTGCAGCCTTTGCTTTTGCTTTGCGTTATTAAAATTGTTTGTATCTTATTATGGGCCTTTTGTTATATTTTCCCCTGTCCCTCTAAGAAGGGGAGTGATAGAACAGCTTTGGTGGGCATTTTGGCCCCCAGCCAGGGCCAAACCACCACATGTGGAATTAAGTTTTCAGAGTTTGAGGTGTGTCTTGTGAAGCTTACATGTCCTCCCTCCACTGTCCCCTCAGAAATAGTTTTTTGACGTTTGTGGTCATGTCCCTGTCCTCAGCTGTTCATGCCAGGATAACACACGAGTCAGAAATCTTTATTGTATTGTACTGTGGGGTTGTTGTGGTTTTGGTGTTGGGTTTTTTGGTGTTTTGTTTGTTTCATTCCCACCGTTTCTAGTATGTTCAGTGGTTTATAACACACGGTAAGACAAGAATTGGAAAGAAAAGGCATTCTACAGTAGAGACCAAACTCTTGGCGTACATAAATCAGTATTTATAGCTTCACTCAAGTCACAGTTGACATTAATTTCAGTTCCTGAAAAACATGACTGCCTGGATCTGTTAAGAAAAATCAAAGGGCTAACGATGTGCCTGTGAAGATTCAATTTGCTGGCTTCTCTGTTTATCTGACACAAGGATTTGCGCTCTCAGCTCCCCCTGTGTAAATCTTAATTGACAATTGCTAATTAAATTTTAATGTAACAAGTAATAAGCCCTTAGAGTATCTTGTTGGCATGCTTCATCTGCTCTGCAGAAGCTGAAGGGAAAAAGGTTCAGGTAGAGATGCATGCTTGTTACCTATTTCAGCACAGATTTATCTGATCAAAGAGCAGTGAGTGACAGTATCACTTTAAGGTGCATTAAAAGCTTCTCACGTGGACAACTGTTTGTAATGCCTCATCACCATTAGAATCAAATGAGGTACCTGTAGTCTTTAAATGCCTCCACTGCAGAAAATTTAAGCACTTTGAACCTACACATGATTTATTCAGCAAATGAAGAGTTACAAAACCCAAAGAGGGACCTCTGTGCAGGAAGCTGGCTGGCCCCAGCCCAAACTACCACTTCAGGATGCAACCTGGTTACAAAGAGTTATGTGGTAAAACCTCTACCTTTCTTCCTTGGGGTGATGACAGGGGTAGGTCTCAGCTTATAATCTGTTGCCTTTGTACTGCTCTGCCTTTAAAAGCTGGGCTATGAACAAGCTGTATTTTCACTTTACAAGTAAAAACCAGCTGTGCTTAGGGTAATTTCAGCTTTTAGACATCTGCATCATATAAGAAACACTCCCTTAAAGCCTTGGTGGACAGCACTCTACCATGACATTACACAATAGTAAACTTGTGTAAATCCTCAAAAGTTTTAAAACAAAACCAAACCAAAAGTTCCTAGAAAGTTTTTAAAAACAAACAAAAAAAGCGAAGCACAAAAGTTTCAGCAGAAAGAGGAAGATCCCTCTGAGGGTTTTATAACCCCTCAGTTTAGGAAGGACATCGAGATACTTGAACATGTCCAGAAAAGGGCAACAAGGCTGGGGAGAGGCCTTGAGCACAGCCCTGTGAGGAGAGGCTGAGGGAGCTGGGGTTGCTTAGCCTGGAGAAGAGGAGGCTCAGGGGAGACCTCATTGCTCTCTACAACTACCTGAAAGGTGGTTGTAGCCAGGAAGAGGTTGGTCTCGTCTCTGTAGCAACCAGCACCAGAACAAGAGGACACAGTCTCAAGCTGTGCCAGGGGAAGTTTAGGCTTGAGGTGAGGAGAAAGTTCTTCACCGAGAGAGTTGTTAGCCATTGGAATGTGCTGCCCAGGGAGGTGGTGGAGTCCCCATCCCTGGAGGTGTTCAAGAGGGGATTGGATGTGGCACTTGGTGCCATGGTCTAGTCATGAGGTCTGTGGTGACAGGTTGGACTTGAGGATCTTGAGGTCTCTTCCAACCTTGGTGATACTGTAAAAGGCAGTGTTACCAATAGCTTTAGTACCTGCTGAAGGGTTCTGTTAAGCTGTGAAAGGAAAACTGAGTAGCACAGTGCTAGCACTGAGCCAGTTCAAAACTTGCTCAGACCAAGTGTATTATAGAGGTGTTTAGACCTCCTGTAAAATATTAGCTGTCACCCTCATGAATGGACAGAGGTCTGGTATATGTCAGACACAGGAAATAAGCTCCCCTTGATTATTTGCAAAACATATTTGATCAACATACTGTCAAAAATGTCAGGTCTAAAAAATCAAGACAAAACAACTACTTTTTTAGTGGGCCTAATTCCCACTAAAAGCACAGATGCTTCCTTTTAAAATAATTTCATATCGGAGCACGTTCAGACAAGAGAAAATTCTGCTGCTTGTTTAAGCAGTTCCGCTCTCCACCTTGCAGTGACACTGCAAATTCCCCAGTGTTTTCTACTTACAGGGACTACAGCAGAAGTAGGAGAGCATTTAACGAGGCTCCGAGTGGACTGTGCCGCTGGCATGGGGGTGAGGACATGAAACAAGCTGCTGGGCTCTGTCAGGCTTCAGCCAAGAGCAACGAGCGCGCTGGCTGGGAAGCCTCCACCCCCACTCGACGGTAACTGAACCGGGACGGACGGGATAAAGGACCTCACGGTCACGTCCTCGCTGCTCCGCTAGGCTGGGGGGGGTAAGGGAGCCCGGCCGCCAGCTCTTCCAGAGCAGAACTACATTTCCCAGCACTCTTTCCCGCCGGCCAACTCCCCTTCCTCGCCGGGCGGGGCGTACGCCCGTGGCTGTAGCGGCGTTGCCCTGCAGGCTCAGGCAGCCCCGGCCGCTTTGGCGCGCCTCCGTCGGTGGCGGTGGCAGCAATTGCGAGCCTGCCCTTCGCAGCGGCGGCCGTGCTGGGCGCCGCACGAAAGGGCTGGGCGCCATGGCTGATCAGGGAGAGCCCTCGGCAGCTCCGGTCGCGGCCCTTCCAGGCTCGTCGGCACAGACGCAGTGGCCGGGCGGCACTCCTAGCGCGGGTGACGGCGCGGGGGAGGGCGCGGCGGCTATGCCGCGGCTGCCGCTGGGCGGCTCTGGCGGGGCGGCGGGAATGTCGCTGCCGCGGCTGGAGAAGCCAATTAAGCAGGCCTTCTACAACACCGGAGCGCTGCTGTTCGCGGGGCTGTGCTGCGGGGCCGCCGTCCTGGTTTACTTCATCCTGGAGGCCTTCTTCGGCCGCTGCTCTGGGCTGTGCTCTGCGGCACCTTCCTGCACCCTTTCAAGAGCTCCTTGACGGCGCTGGGCCGCCGCTGGCTTGGCCGCCTGCAGCGCTCTCGCACTCCCGTCCTGCTGGCCGCCCTCCTCCTCCCTATCTGCTTCGCCAACTACGGGGTGGAAGCGCTGGGCGAGCAGGTGCTGCGGCGGCGGCGGCTCCTGCTGCTCCTGGGCGCTGGGGGACCGCTGCTCTACGGGATCTACTGCCTCGGGAGCTCCCTAGGGGTGCAGGTGCTGCTGGCCCAAGCTGCCCGCCTCATCTGCCAGGGGCTGGACTACTTCAGCAGCCAGTGGGTGAGTAGGCCACAGGGGGCGGCCGGCTTTCCCCGGGGGCAGCTTCTCTGTCTCTATGTTAGAGTTGCGCGGCACAGCGGGGCGGGCTGGGCTGGACTGTGGCCCTCGCTTCTCAGCCACCGCCGCCTGGCCGCGCCGCTCGCCGTGGCCGCCCACCTGCCCGGAGGGGGCGGGCGGCTGTCTTCTCACTTGTTGCGCGGCGGCGGGGGAAGGGAGGTGTTTGCGGACGCCGGCGTTTAAAATCGTGAGGCGCCTGTTTGAAGTCCTCTTTGCCTCCTGTGTTCGGTTTGCTTTTCCTCTTCTTTATTTATTCTCTCTCTCCTCCTCCCCCGCCCCGCCCCCCGCCCCTTTTCTTTCCTTTTACGCTACAGGACGCAGAAATTCTCGCAGCACACGGGTTAGTGCTCGGGGAGCGCAGCAGCGCCGGGGGTGCCGGGGTAAGGCACTAGCAGTCCCGGCACCGCGGTGGTGTAGGGCAAGCCAAGATTTGGCTATAAAACTGCGTCTAAAGTATCACCAAATCAACCAGTTTTAGAAAAGACCTCAGAGATCGTCAAGTCCAATCTATTACCTAACATTACCTGAGTTGTAATCAATGGCGTGGAGAGGTGTTCTGTGGGCGCAGCAGAAGCAGAGACACCGTCTCTGTCAGTGTTTCGTGTCTGTAGTTTAGTCATGCCCCAGTTTTGAAATGCTGTTAAGTCAGAGGTAATTCAGGTAAGGTCCTGGGCAAACATCAGCTCAGTTAAGCTTTAGAGTATGTTGTGAAATAGCGATTCAGCACTGCAAGTGACTTGGGAGGGGAAAGCATCTTAGGGCTTGTTTTGCAGTGTACTGATTCTTATTTTTTATTTTCTTAAAGTATCAAATCGTGCAAACTCAGTTTGAAGGGTAAAAAGCAAAGCTTTTTAACTTAGAAAGTTTTACTTACATAATGAAATTTCTGGGAGACCTCTTTCCCCCATGTTGTCTTCAGTAGGTATTCTAGTTAAAACCGCTGGCATAACTACTTTTCACTTTGTTAGTTACAACTGAAAATGAGACAATACTGTGGCTCTGAAGTAAATGGATACGTGAAACCACAGGAGATCAGTATCACAGTACATTAGAGGTTGGAAGGGAAACTCAAGAGACCCCCCTGCCAAAGTAGGATCACTTAGAGTAGTCCACACAGGAAGGCATTCAGGTGGGGCTGGAAAGTCTCCAGAGAAGGAGACTCCACAACCTCTCTGGGCAGCCTGCTCCAGTGCCGTCACCCTCACTGTAAAGAAGTTTCTTCTCATGTTGAGGTGAAATCTGTGTTCAATCTTGAACCTGTTGTTTCTTGTCTTATTACTGTGCACCACCAAAAAGAGCTTGGCCCCCCTCCACTTGACACTCACCCATCAGATATTTATACACATGGATGAGATCCCTTCTCAGTCTTCTCAAGACTAAACAGCCCTACCGATCTCAGTCTCTCTTCACAGGGGAGATGCTCAAGTCCCTTAATCATCCTTGTGGCTCTCTGTTGGATTCTCTCCACCAGGTTTCTTGTCTTTCTTGAACTGGGGAGTCCAAAAGTAAGTCGTGTTTCTGATAGATACTGATAGATGATTGGCACACTCTTGTTTCTTAGGGTCCAACACTTTTTTTTTTAGGCTACTCTTCTTTATTTAAAATAAAACAGTCTCTAGGGTGGAAAATTACTCACAGAGTTTAATGGGTTTATAGGTGGAGGTTAAACTGAAGAACCACCTAAAACTAAGCTGCTTATGTAGACAAGAATCTGTCTGGAAAAAAATAACAAGCTCATGCAGGCTTCAGATTTTGTACTGCACATGGTCTTTGAATGCTAGCTTTATTGCTTTGATGAAGCCAGGGTATGCTGATACTTTGGAGGTGTATACCAGAACCAAAAAAGTAATCATTTTCTCAGTGGAGACTTTTGAGTTGTTTCTAGGGTGACTAGGATGGATAGGAGAATGTGTTTTATCTGTTGAAGGTAAACACTGGAAGGAGATTGTGACCGTTTTAGGCTGTGCCTTTAAAAAAGGGATAGTTACTGAAACACTGTGGCTGAATGTTTTGAAAACAAAGATAAAGTCTAAATGAATTTCATTGGTAGATTGGTAGAATGCAACTTTAAATTTTTAGCTTTAGATCAGTTTGAATCTCAGGCAGTCTCCGTCTGGTCTGTTTCAGCTTCTCTGAGCAACAGCTGTGTTCTGTCTGTTGGGTGCTGACCTTTAACTAACAGATAAGAAACTAATTCTTGCATATGCTTTGAGCTAACAGAATTTCCTCCTTAATAATTACCTTTTCTCTCTCTAACCCTTTTTGGGAAAAAAGGGAGGTAGGGGGAGGGGGGGGTACAGCTGGGGGGAACCCTCCAGGCTGGAGGAGGGAAAGGTCTTTTCCATGTTACGTTCTTTGCTGTATAGTACTGTATATTGTGAATATATCCACCTGCATTTCATCCTGCTTGTAAATACAGCTTGTCCATTTTCACTTCCCCGACTGAGTTAGCCGTGGTTTCTTTGTGTGGGGGGAAAAACTGAACCTCTCACCACCACAGAGATTTTCTTGGCTTTCTATTCTGAAGTGTTGTCATATGCTGAAAAATGTGAGGGGAGATATTTTTCTGGTTGTTTTGTTCCTAGAAATATAATTAAGACTGAGTAGATTAGAGGCGCTCTCTCTCCCTTTGTAAAAAGAGGCAAGATAAAACCATCTTTACTTTCAGCTGAATTGTGGGAGAGTGTAGGCATGCCTTGGTAGTGATGGGAAGTTTTTCTTATCAGCCATATAATTTACTTCATAAGCATAAGACTTCCCTTTGCATTGGCTTACCTGTTTTACTGAAGTGGGTGGGAAATGTGTTCACTGCTGGATTTGGAGTTGTTGGGGCAACATTCCAAGGAAAACTCTTGTTCTGACAACATTGTGACTAGTGAGGAGCTGTACTTGCTTATCCCACTTCTGACACACACTTCAGTTGCCCTGTTGCCAATATTTGTCTTATGTCTATGAGTCTATTTAGCAGTAAATGATTTAGATTACAAGATCCTGGGTTTCTTTCTGGATCATTTATCGACTTGGGTAGCTTGTGATGGCTGGATGCATATTGAAGTTGGTGTGCAGAATGAACTTTCTGCTTTCAGTAGCTGTGAGCTATTAAATGAACTATTACAGAACAGCTCCTTTAGAGATTAACTTGATGGTGAAGGAAAAAAGGGGAGTGAACTATGGAAATAAAGAGTTTTGCTCTTCAATGTAATTCAATATAAATGTCAGGAGTTGAGTACTAAGAGTTTGTTCTGGAACAATGATGCCAAAGCTGAAAGGGTATGTTGGATTTCTCAAATTCTCTCAACTTTAACTGAGAGCAGACTTTCAGTAACATTGGTGATACAGTCATGGTGATAAATCCCAGACTTTCCAACACTGAAATTGATCAAAACACTGTACCAGGTGTTTGAGCTTAACATAAAATTTGCATCTTTCTGTGATGTGATTTTTGCCTCCAATTAGCAATTTAAAGAGGACTGAAACCCTTTGGACTGGCCTAGATTTGCTTTAATCTGGCCTTTTAAATTACCCCAAAAGTGGATGCTGACATCCAAGAAGCTATATGGCACTCTTACAGCTATTTATTCAGGGAAGAGGGCAGTTTTAATTTTCATTTCTAAAGGCACACCAACGTTTTGTTCAGTTTGAGAGTGCTGCTTCAAAATGCAGAGGAGATGGGAGGAATGAGGTCTTTGCTGTGTGTTCAGACAGTGAAGATAAGTGAGGGAAGGAAAGAGGAAAGTTCACAGGGTTTAACCATCTTAAAATTGTGATATATGGGAATTGTGCATATCTGTAAATATTAATTGTGACTGAAAGGCATTTAAAATGTCAGTACATGGTGAAAGTTGGGCATCTGCAACTCTGGCTTGATAAATAAAGACTTTATGGTAGCTAATGGATTCCTCAATATCTGAAGTAATGTGTGTTGGTTACCCTGTCATCTGTACACTCTCATAACTCAAATCTAAAATCATTTTGCTTTAGCATAGAATTTAAGTCCATTCTATTTTCAAAGCATGAATTACAGTAGCTTAATTTCAGTGAAAGTAGTCAGTATCTTTTATTCTTCATTTCCACTCTGCCAGTTGTTGAGAGGGCACATAATAGTAAAGAGGTTACTAATATTCTCTCCTTTTGTAGCCAGAACCTTGGGAGACCATTCTGAAAAACAGTAGGCAAGGCTATATAACATGCTTTTAAATGATGGGGGTGGGATGAAGTAGGCTGTTCCCAGGTTAGTATGGGTTGAAATTCTAGTCCTTGTCAATTCAAGCTAATTTGCTTGGTCAGTTAATTGCTGTAAGTAGGCTACCCAGGTTAGGGAAGTTGGCTGTCGTAGTGCCTGGGTACTGTATTTCTTGTGGCACAGGGAAGTGCTTGGGCATAATATTAACAGATAAAGAATGGATTACTCCACAGTGTAACTGAAATTAAACTCCTTGCACCAGGTATTTGACTGCTTTTTTCCTTTTTTTACAGGGCTTCAAGATGGTTTTGTGTGGTTTTTTAATCTCTGAAACGGAATGACTATTCTTTTAAAATAAGCAATTTCTCTCTCTCTAAAAAGAAGAAATAGTTTTACTCAGGTCATTTGGTAAGATTTATAGAAATGAGAATGGATGAATGACTTGCAACACAAAAAATTACTGAGTACTGAAACAGTGAAACGGAAGCTTTTAGTTCAGTTGGATGCATGGGTAGAAGCAGTGCAACATGTTTTCCTATTTTGGCTTTTAAACATAGAATCACAGAATCAACCAGGTTGGAAGAGACCTCCAAGGTCTTCAAGTATCATAGTATAGTATCAGTCAGGGTTTGGAAGGGACCACAAGGATCATCCAGTTCCAACCCCGCTGCCATGGGCAGGGACACCCCACACTAGATCAGGCTGGCCACAGCCTCATCCAGCCTGGGCTTAAACACCTTCAGGGATGGGGCCTCAACCACCTCCCTGGATAACCCATTCCAGGGCTTCACCACTCTCATGGGGAAGAACTTCCTCCTCACCTCCAGCCTGAATCTCCCCACCTCCAGCTTCATTCCATTCCCCCTAGTCCTAGCACTCCCTGATAGCCTGAGAAGTCCCTCCCCAGCCTTCTTGTAGCCCCCTTCAGATCCTGGAAGGCCACCTCGGAGCCTTCCATTCTCCAGACTGAACAGCCCCAACTCCTTCAGTCTGTCCTCACAGGAGAGGTGCTCCAGCCCTCTGCTCATCCTCGTGGCCCTTCTCTGGACACCTTCCAGCACCTCCAGATCCCTCTTGGAATAGGGGCTCCAGAACTGGAGGCAGTACTCCAGGTGGGGTCTCAGCAGAGCTGAGCAGAGGGGGAGAATCCCCTCCCTTGCCCTGCTGGCCACACTTCTCCTGATGCAGCCCAGGCTCTGATTGGCTTTCTGGGCTGCAAGTGCACATTGAGAGCTCCTGGTGAGCTTCTCCCTCCCCCAGCACCTCCAAGTCTCTCTCCTCAGGGCTGCTCCCCAGCCAGTCACTGCCCAACCAACTGTTCACCCAATCCTAACTAATCAGCTAGAGTGTGGCACTAAATGCCTCATCCAGGCTTTTCTTAAACACCGAAACATAGGCTTATGCCCTACTTTTGGCATATTTTAAGGCAGAATGTTTAGTTTATTGAATTTACTGTGTCTCCTATATGTAATTTATCATCCCATTTAAAAGCTAAGGAGCTGTGGTAGTGAGAAAGTTCAATCCTCTTACTACACAAACCACAGCTAACTCAGTTGGAGAAGTGAATGGAAAAGGCTGTATTCTACAAGCAGAATGAAATGCAATGAATATATACAAAATATACAGTATTTACAGCATATACAAAAATATGCAGGAAAGAACATAACACAGAAACTCCCTCTGGGGGAGAATTCCCCCTCTGGGTTCCCCCCACAACCCCTTTTCCTCCCTTCCTTCCCTTTTCCCAAAAAGGATTAAAGAGAGAAAATGGATATTAAGGGAATTTTGTTAGCTCAAAGCAGTTGTTAAGGGAGGAAAAAAAAAGTTAATTTTCATATCTCAGAAGTCCAAGAACAGAACAGAAAGAAAGCAGCTGCACAGACTGAACTCAGACTAAATTGTTAAACTTACATTCCTACTGGCCCACCAATGAAATTCATTTAGAATTATCTTTGTTTTCTTTTTTACACCAAAACATTCAGCTAGAGTATTCAGTAGCTGTCCTGTTCTTGAAGGCACAGCCTAAAACTGTCACAGGAGCAAAACTGGCTTGATGCTGGCACATCATCCACAAGTGCTGTGTGGCTGATTAGGAAGTTAGGAGAGCATGTTCATACTGAGCTCTACAATTACAGTTGTGCTGTGGTTGCTTTATGAATGAATTTATTTTATGAACCCCTGTTAGACTTTAGATAATGTTTGGCTTTGTTTGTTTTGTTACTTTTAATGTCTAAGGGTTTTGTTAGTTTTAGACATTTGTCTTGAGTCCATGTTTGGGCATAACTGTTACATAGCTCTGTTGACACAAAACAAAAAAGAGCAGTCCGAAGTTGGACTGGTCAGCATTGATAAGAAAGATTAGTATGAAATGGGTATAGAGTCATAGAATTGTTATGGAACTCAGGATCATTCAGTTCCATCCCCACTGCTATGGGCAGGGACATCTCACACGACATCAGGCTGCTCACAGCTACATCCAGCCTGGCCTTCAAAACCTCTGGGATGAGGCTTTCCACCAACCTCCCTGGGCAACCTGTGCCAGTGTCTCACCACCCTCATGGGGAAGAACTTCTTCCTAATATCCTATCTGAATAGAATAGAATTAACCAGGTTGGAAGAGACCTTTGAGATCATTGACTCCAACCTATCATCCAACACCATCTAATCAACTAAACCATGGCACCAAGTGCCCCATCCAGTCTCCTCCTAAACACCTCCAGTGATGGTGACTCCACCACCTCCCCGGGCACACCCCAGTGGCCAATCTCTCTTTCTATGAAGAACTTCTTCCTAACATCCAGCCTAAACCTCCCCTGGTGCAGCTTGAGACTGTGTCCTCTTGTTCTGGTGCTGGTTGCCTGGATCTACCCATTTCTATTTTTTTCCCATTCCCCCTAGTCCTATTGCTCCATGTCACCCTAAAAAGTCCCTCCTCAGCTTTCTTGTAGGCTCCCTTCAGATACTGGAGGGCCACAATAAGGTCTCCTCAGAGCTCTCTCTTCTCCAGACTGAACAGGTGTTGATCTGCTGGAGAGTAGAGGGGCTTTGCAGTGGGACCTTGCCAGGCTGGACAGATGGGCAGAGGCCAAGGGCATGAGATTGAACACATCCAAGTGCCAGGTTCTGCACATTGGCCACAGCAACCCCATGCAGTGCTACAGGCTGGGGGCAGAGTGGCTGGAGAGCAGCCAGGCAGAGAGGGACCTAGAGGTTGCTGGTCAATGGTAGGCTGAACATGAGCCTGCAGTGTGCTCAGGTGGCCAAGAGGGCCAATGGCATCCTGGCCTGCATCAGGAACAGTGTGGCCAGCAGGAGCAGGGAAGTCCTTCTGCCCCTGTACCCAGCACTGGTTAGGCCACACCTTGAGTCCTGTGTCCAGTTCTGGGGCCCTCAATTTAGGAAAGATTTTGAGTTGCTGGAAGGTGTCCAGAGAAGGGCAAGACAGCTGGGGAGGGGTCTGGAGCACAGCCCTGTGAGGAGAGGCTGAGGGAGCTGGGCTTGCTTAGCCTGGAGAAGAGGAGGCTCAGGGGTGACCTTACTGCTCTCTACAACTACCTTGAGCGAGGCTGTAGGCAGGTGGGGATTGGTCTCTTCTCCCAGGCCCTCAGCACCATAACAAGAGGACACAGTCTCAAGCTGTGCCAGGGGAAGTTTAGGCTGGAGGTGAGGAGAAAGTTCTACACAGAGAGAGTGACTGGCCATTGGAATGTGCTGCCCAGGGAGGTGGTGGAGTTGCCATGCCTGGAGGTGTTTAGAAGGAGACTTGATAGGGTGCTTGGTGCCATGATTTAGTTGATTAGGTGGTGTTGGATGATAGGTTGGATGTGATGATCTTGAAGGTCTCTTCCAACCTGGTTTATTCTATTCTAACAGCCTTGACTCCTTCAGTCTGTCCTCACAGGAGAGGTGCTGCTGACCTCTGATCATCCTTGTGTATGTTGACATTTCTTTAAGCAGCTTTAAAACTACCTTTTGCTGTGAGTGTTCTCTGAAGTTACGAGATCTGTCCCTGCTGCTTGCTGATTCAGTACAGTGATGTATTCCTCTACACCAATTAGGCACGTGGGTAGTCACACAAACCTGTTTTTCAAAAGGACTGTTGCCTCCAGCCTAAGTCATGCAGAGCAAGGAGTGTTTGCTCTTTGCTGTCTGGTTGGATGTTCTGCGCCTCTGCCAGCGCACTCCGGCGTCGTGATCTGCCTTGGCAAATGCTGTTTAATAAAAGTTCTGCCTGAGCTTCATGGGGATTAATGGGTTTGTAAGTGCAAATTTGAAGATGCCCTGATGTCCTTAACGAGTTGCGGGTAGGAATGTTGCTTGAATTGGGTCAGAAATGCCCTTTTTCTTTTTGTGGTGGTGTTCGGGGGGGAGGGGGTTGTGGTGTGGGGGGTTGGTGGTGTGTGTGTGCATAGGGGGTCGTGGAGTGTGTTTGTGGGGGGGGGATGGAGTGTGTGGGTGGGGGTGGTGGTGTGTGCAGGGAGGGTGGTGTGTGGGTGCATGGGGGGTGCGTGTGGGGGGTGGGAGGTGTGTGTGTGCTTTTTCATGTTGTGTTTTGTTGTTGTGTGCGGCTTTTTGGGGCCGTGGGGGGGTTGTTTTCTTTAAGACTCCAACCCTGAGGTTTCATTTTTAGGGTTTTCCATACCTCTTTCAGATCTTCTGAATAGCATCTTCTCATATTTTAGCTCTTCCAGTTCCTGCTTTCTTCTTTCCAGCATTTTCAAGCTCAAATTCATTATCTTTGAAATCATAATTAGACTCCTGCTTTGTGATTTGTCTGCTTAGTGGACTTCTAGAAGGCAGTTAGAAGCAGCAAATCCAAAATGACCACACCTGCCCCTTGGTACACTGTCACGGATATTTTCCTGTGCCTTCAGCGGTTTTGGTTAATGATTTGGTAGAATTGTGTCACAAGTCATTAAAGGCATGGCTGTTTTGTGGACCAGCACTACTGAGGAACAGCTGGTTTTGTTGTACTTCTTAATGGCTATCTGTGGATTAAAACTGCCTGTGTCTCTTCAGACTAGAACACAGGAGCTGGCAAGCTGCTGTATGATGGAATGAGTGGTGCTTTACTGGCTCTGTCCAGCTGGTGCTGCCATTGGCACTGTTTCCTTTAGGTTCTCACATCTCAGTAGTAGTTCCAGAGTAATTACTTGGCCTCAGGTGCAAAACTGTCTTCCATCAGAGCTTGAGTCCAGCAAAGTATATACCCCCTTCACTTTAGAACCATACTGAAGGCAGACCAAAAGCATGTCTAGCCTGCCTTTACACTTGACACAAGCTTTACATTTCTCTTACATGGAGAAAGGAGGGGAAAAAAACCTCCTGTGATTGATTAATGGCTCTGAAGTTCTTAAAGATTTGTAACTTGACTTAGTTCTCTCAATATGAACATTAGGGATATGTGCATCTGTGTGTATAGTCACACAAAAATACATCTGTCGTGCTCATGTCTGTATACATACCTCTGTTTATCTTTCTCTTGAAGATATGGACATTGGTAGCTGGTTACCTGCTGATGGTTTCATTCAAGTGGAATATAAGCACTGAGCGTTACTTAAAAGCGGTTTCTGTCCCTGTGGGATTATGCTGCTCTTTCACTTAGGTGAGTAACATGAAGTTGTTACCTAATGCATCTACTGGGGTTCTCTCATCTTGCAGACAGAGCTAGTGTTTGCTTCACTGCTAAGTCTTTATCACTGTACATTAGAGGTTGGAAGGGACCTCAAGAGATCATCGGGTCCAGCCCGCTGCCCAAAACAGGACCACTTAGGGTCGTCCTCACAGGAATGCATCCAGGTGGGTTGCAATGGAATTTTAGCTGAAATGCAGGCTGTTTCTCTGCTCAGTAATTCTGGCTGCATGTGGCAAGATGGAGTGTTGGAGCACGGAATGGAGAGGCATCAACAACATGTGCCTTCAAGTCATCCTGCCAGTTTGTACTTCCCATGGCTTTCCTTATTTGGCTCACACGACCTGGTACTTCCTCCCCGACAGTCAGGAAAGGCTGAGGTCACATGTTGGTGCATTAGACTTTAACTTGTGATGATTTTTGATACTATCCATGTGATGATTTTTAATGTTATTAGTAACCAGCTTTTGCCAAGGCTGAAGCTGTAAAATGCACTTAATAGTAGGAAAAGAAGGGTGGGAATTAAAAAACCCCAAAAAATCGTATCAATACTCAACAAGCATGTCCACATAACAGCAACAACAGTAAATGCATTTGCCAGTAATTTATATAATATGCTAATAAATATGTGATCATAGAATATAGAAGGAATCAGTAAGGTGGAAAAGACCTCAGAGATCATCAAGTCCAACCTCACCCAACACCTCCTGACTACTAAACCATGGCTCCAAGTGCCACATCCAATCCCCTCTTGAACACATCCAGGGATGGAGACTCCACCACCTCCCTGGGCAGCCCATTCCAATAGGCAGTCACTCTTTCTGTGTAGAGCTTTCTCCTCACCTCCAGGCTAAACCTTCCCTGGCACAGCTTGAGACTGTGTCCTCTTGTTCTGGTGCTGGTTGCCTGGGAGAAGAGACCAGCCCCCTCCTGGCTACAACCACCCTTCAGGTAGCAATAAGGTCTCCCCTGAGCCTCCTCTTCTGCAGGCTAAGCAAGCCCAGCTCCCTCAGCCTCTCCTCACAGGGCTGTGCTCAAGGCCTCTCCCCAGCCTCGTTGCCCTTCTCTGGACACGTCCAAGTGTCTCAATGTCCTTCTTGATTGAGGGCCCCGAACTGGACACAGGATCAAGGTGTGGCCTAAACCAATGCTGAGTACAGGGCAGAAGGAGTTCCCTGCTCCTGCTGGCCACAATATCCTGCTGCAGGCCAGGATGCCCTGGCCTTCTGGCTGCCTGTGCACCACTGCTGGCTCATGTTCAGCTGCTGTCATCAGTACCCCCAAGTCCCTTTCTGCTTGGCTACTCTCCGCACTGTGGCCACGTGTAGAATGTGGCACTTGTTGAATGTCATCATGTTGGACTCTGCCCATCTGTCCAGCCTGACAAGGTCCCTCTGCAGAGCCCTTTTACCCTCTAACAGATCAACACCTGCTCCCAACTTGGTGTCATCTGCAAATTTACTGATGACTGACTCAATGCCCTCCTCCAGATCATTAATAAAGATATTGAACAGGCTGGGGCCCAGCACTGATCCCTGGGGGACACCACTAGTGCCTGGCTGCCAGCTGGATGTGGCACCATTCACCACCACTCTCTGGGCTCAGCCTCCAGCCAGTTCCTAACCCAGCTCAGAGTGCTGCTGTCCAAGCCAGGGGCTGACAGCTTGGTTAGGAGTTTGCTGTGGGGGACGGTGTCAAAGGCCTTGCTGCAGTCCAGTCAGACTCCATCCACAGCCTGCCCCACATCCCCCAGGCAGTCACCTGGGCATAGAAGGAGATCAGGTTGGTGATCTAGTAGTATTAGATTTATTTTGCATGCTTCATATAACATTATCAGATTGTGTTATTGTATCAGAGTTGTGGTGGAAGAATCATGTGAATAATAAAACACTCTCCTGACAGAAGGTTTCACAGCATACTTCATGACTTGCTTTGCTTTAGCAGTGGGTTTTCAAGGGTTGCTCTGACCATGCAGGGACACTCTGAGATTTTAAGTGACAGATGAGCAGCTTGCATTTGCTTATATTTTGACAGTCTTGTGTTTGCTGGAAGTGCTACCTAAAATGCCAAAGCCAAGAAGGCACAGCTTGATTACCATGCTGTGGAGATCTAACATGAATACAGGGTTTGGGGACCGGGTGGGGGGTGTGGAACCTAACTTACTCGTGGGTTAACGCCTGTTCTGAAAACAAGCAGGGAGGCTTGTGAGTGCTTTGCCCTCCCTGCAGGTATCTTCCCCCTGGGAAGCTGAGTCGTTCCACTCTCCCCTCCCTGCCCGCTAGGGTATAAAAAGCAGGGCACTGCAGCTATGAGCTCTTCTTTTGGCTCCTGCATCCCTGGATGAGAGCTACTGCAGCTGCCCTCCTGCTCCTCTGACACATGGTGAGGCCTGATCCTTCTCCCTGCTGCCTCTGTGCCTCTTCAGAGAGAGACTGGGTTTGTATATTCTCTCTGTCCCCCTCCCATCCATCCTTGTTCCTTGCCTTGTGAACCCTTTCCTGTATTGTATATATATATATTGCTTAAGACAACTCTTCACCTCTCTACTTCCAAGCCGATCCAAATTAGTGTTTGGTGGATTTGCTCCTTCTTTTTTTTTTTCCTCTCTGTGGAGGGAGGAAGGGGGAGTGGGGGAGAGATTCTCAGCCTTGCCCCATCTGAGCTCCTAACTCCCAGTTTAGGGCTTAAACCACCACACTTACCTCTGATATAGAAAATGTTTTTATTTGTGTGATTTTTAACGTACTTTTGCATGTGTTATGAGCACAGTTTTTATCAGCTAGTTTAAGTCACTGAAGTTAGGAATGGTTAGCGACATGGTTTATTTGTTGAGGAATGTGTTAGTCTGTGTTTCTACCTTTCCATCAGAGTTGAAAACTTGTTTGTGTTATGACACTGCTTAGTTTTGCCCAAGTTGTTCTTGATGTGGTGCCTCTCTGGTTTTGTTTAATGGTAAAGTTTATTAGTGGCATAGTTTCTCTGTTAAAAACCTCATCCCTCTATCTTTTAGCTTCTGTGGCAGGTTCCTGGAGAATCCTGTGTTTTCTGGTTATAGGTGTTCTGATGACTGTAGGCAGTTGCATGAGCAGCAGAATGGGAAAGAGTCTTCTGGTAAGGAAAAAAGTTCCCATTTCTTGCAATTGAAAAATGTAGACTGTGTTACTGTAAGTTCAGTATCCATGCAGACTGCAAGAATTTGCTGCCAGAGTTTCAGTTGTATGTTTCAAAAGGGGTTGCTCATCTGAATTGATTCTTGAGTCTTTCCAGAAATTACTGCAATGGACTGCTGTTTCTTTTCCACAGCAAAACAGCAACTCTAGTTATCAATCTCAATTGCTTATGTTTACAGAATAATATGTAGATTGAAGCATAAAGCAAGCCAGGAAAATTGAAATCAGAGGCTAATCTGAACGTAATGAGTGGTATGGGGTTAGTACCTCTTGGAATATAGAGTATGAGGTCAAACTAAGAAACTCCATGCAGCAAATTTCTTGCATCCAATATTTGTTTTATGAAATAATGGTTTTATAAAACTATGGTTTGCTAGTAGACTTGAGGAAAAAGATTTTGTCTGGTGTGAGTCAATTCGCATGAAAGCAAACGTCAGGTGCTCCTTTCCAGTACTAGCTGCATGATTGTTTTAGGAAACTTCTCTTGTCTTGCTGTTCTTGGGTTTCTTGAGAGTCATCATTATCTTGTTAATCAAATTGATTATCTAGTATAAAGATTTTTAGATTAGTCAGACTAGCAGCAACTGCAAATGACTTGGTAGCAGTTCATTAGGGAGGAAGTGCTAAGCAAAATAATACAATACAATACAATACACCAGGTTGGAAGAGACCTTCAAGATCATCGCGTCCAACCTATCAACCAATCCAACCCACCTAAATACAATACCGTACAACACATACAATAATAACTGGTTTTGTGTCTTGGGACCAGGTGTATGTAGTACTAAGTTAAGTAGCACTCATTCCTCTTTGATTGTGTTGACCACATGTAATGCATAATAAACCTGACAATGTCATACATATAATTTTGCTGCTTAGCAGCTTTGGTGAATATCAACATTTTAAGACTCAAGCTTTTCTTTATGTACACAGGGGCAGAGCTTCCTGGCCAGATGATTTCCATTGCTGCTTCAACTTGTGATGGCAATTTCGATGACAGAAGATGAGTCTAATGCTGAATGTTCCTCACAACCCTCAGGTGACTGAATACTCTGTAAGAACATTTGAATTTGCTCTAATGTGGAGGAATTAAGAACCAATTTCAAAACTGTCTTTATTCTCTTCATCCTGTCAGAAAAAAAGAGGTTCATTTCTGCTTACCTTGTGAAATCTGTTTTAAATGTTGAAATGAAATCAATCTGTTTTTAAAACTGTTAAGAAAGGAATAATGTAAAACTGTCTTGAAATGATTCTTTGTATGGTTGTCTATACATTTCAAAGGCCTGACTGGAAGAGTTTTGTTTATTTGGAATGATGGCATGGGTTTTTTACTACTCTATAACTGATTTTATTTTCCCTACCCTTCTTTGATTTG
>CM037636.1:6676517-6734599 GCA_015227895.2 Colaptes auratus
TGGGATGTGCTGCCAGGGAGGTGGTGGAGTCTCCATCCCTGGAGGTGTTCAAGAGGGGATTGGATGTGGCACTTGGTGCCATGGTCTAGTCATGAGGTCTGTGGTGACAGGTTGGACTCGATGATCACAGTCTCACAGTATCACTAAGGTTGGAAGAGACCTCGAAGATCATTGAGCCCAACCTGTCACCACAGACCCCATGACTAGACCATGACCTTCAAGGTCTCTTCCAACCTTAGGGATACTGTGATTAGCCATGTTGCTTCACATCTGCATGCATCTGTTCCCTTATATATCAAGACAAGAAAGAAGTAGTTGTGATAACTATCAAAGAGGCTATTTTAAAACCAAGTCTACTTTTTCAATACTCTTTTTGGGGGTGAATAGGGAAATGGAATCTGGAAATAGCATGAGCTTGCTGTGACTCAGACATTTCTTCCCATCTTCTTCTTCTGTAAACAAAATGTGTCTCCTAACTTGCTCAGACTTTCTCTAAATTCAGTTAAAATCCTAATTTTAAGCATTAAATAGTTTGTGTAACACTTAAATGAAGCTATTTTCCCTTTTGCTAAGTGTGGTGGGGTTGGCCCTAAGTAAGTACCTATAGAACAAGTCACTCTTTTCCTATCATCCAGTGTGGGCTCATCCATGAGGAAGTTTAGGCTGGAGGTGAGGAGAAAGTTCTTCAGAGAGAGCGTTGTTGGCCATTGGAATGTGCTGCCCAGGGAGTGGTGGAGTCACTGTCCCTGAGGTGTTCAAGAGGGGATTGGACATGGCACTTGGAGCCATGGTTTAGTAGTCAGGAGGTATTGGATGACAGGTTGGACTTGATCTTTGAGGTCTTTCCCAACCTTAGTGATTCTGTGAGCTGCAGTCCCTTTGGGTTGGTTCTGGCTCAGGGGCCTCCTCATCCCTCGGCCATGCTCCCTTCAAGAGGCCTTAGCATGGGGCCTCTGTGAGCCACAGTTCCTCTGACTGGTGTGCCTGCTTTACCATGGAGCACTTCTTCCCTGGCCTTTTTGTTCCCAACGTTCATCTCTGTTCATTCTTCCTCTTGTTTTTTTCTGTGTTCTGTCTTCTTTTTTTCCTCTTTAGTGTTTTCTGCCCTTAAATACATTTTCACAGAGGCACCACAGTCATGCCTAATGTGATGCATTCATTGTGGAGCCACCCAAAACTGACTGTCTGGCACAAGGCAGGCCCTGGTCTCTCCCCATGGAGGCTGCTCCAGTGGTCACCCTGCTCCCCAGACCTTGCAACTGACATGCAGTTCACAAAGGCATTATAAACTGTCTAGTTGGTGTATCAGGAAATCATGACTGGGGGGCCATGCTTACAGCGGTGGTTGGCTTATAAACAGCTGAATATATGTAAGGCGAGCGATGGTTGATCTTTGTTTCATTCAAATGTGGTTGCTGTACCAACAAAAGGCCCATTTTGGTGCCTGGCCATGATGGGAAATGGTGATGGCAAGTTTGATGTAGCTTACAATAGTTCATGAAAATTGTAAGGGATTAGAAATAATTTTAGACTTACTGGAAGCATAACTTCAGTGGCTTAATTTATCAAAGACAGAAATCAAGGAGTTCTAAACTGTTTAGAAATAACCTGGTTTGGTGGCATAAAAAATGGAAGCAATTCCTTTGCCAGTTAGGCAGACACAGATGTATAGTTTTAAGCCTGAGCCAGACAAATCTAGATTAAAGAGCTCATCTATAGCTGAAATGGATTAATACTGCTGCTACCAGTCATTAGGTCTGAAATAGCTACCTGAGCAATAAACTCATGACAAAATAGGAATTCATGTGACAATATTTGTGCCTCGTTGCCGTAGGCAGTGCCACTGGCCATTAAGGGCTTTTTCTTTGTGTAGAACTGAACAAACTAGATCACAAAATAATGTGTAAAAGCATGATGAATAGAATAGAATTAAGCAGGTTGGAAAGACCTGTGAGATCATAGAGTCCAACCTATCACCCAGCACCATCTGATCAACTCAACCATGGCACCAAGTGCCTCATCCAGTCTCTTCCTAAACACCTCCAGGGATGGTGACTCCACCACCTCCCTGGGCAGCACATTCCAATGGCCAATCTCTCTTTCTATGAAGAACTTCTTCCTAACATCCAGCCTAAACCTCCCCTGGCACAGCTTGAGACTGTGTCCTCCTGTTCTGGTGCTGGTTGCCTGGCAGAAGAGACCAACCCCCTCCTGGCTACAACCTCCCTGCAGGGAGTTGCAGAGAGCAAGAAGGTCTCCCCTGAGCCTCCTCTTCTGCAGGCTAAGCAACCCAGCTCCCTCAGCCTCTCCTCACAGGGCTGTGCTCCCAGACCCCTCCCCAGCTTTCTTGCCCTTCTCTGGACACCTTCCAGCAGCTCAACATCTTTCCTGACCTGAGGAGCCCAGAACTGGACACAGGACTCAAGGTGTGGCCTAACCAGTGCTGGGTACAGGGCAAAAGGACTTCCCTGCTCCTGCTGGCCACACTCTTCCTGCTGCAGGCCAGGATGCCCTTGCCTTCTTGGCCCCCCTGGACACTCCTGCTGCCTCATGTTCACTGCTGTCAACCAGTACCCCCAGGTCCCTCTCTGTTTTGGCAGCTCTCAGCCCCTCTGACCCCAGCCTGAGCTCTGCCTGGGGTTGCTGTGGCCAAAGCGCAGCACCTGGCACTTGGCTGTGTTCAATCTCCTGCCCTTGGACTTTGCCCATCTGTCCAGCCTGGCAAGGTCCCTCTGCAGAGCTCTCCTACCTCTAACAGATAGTGTTGAACAGAGCAGTCATTCGTGTTGCATTTTTAACGCCACCTCTCTTATTCCAGTTTATCGTAATTTACGATGGCCTGGATTTAGTGAGGTGGTGTTAAAAATACCCAGTAGTGGAAAAAAAATATATATTAATATTATAAAAGCAAGTTTCCCTGCATCTGTTCAAGTTTAAGGAGACTAAAAGTTTTTAAGCACTCTGAGAGTTGGAATATTCTTCTAATATGTAAAAAGTTAAGACCCATTGGCACACACCCCACCCCCCCGCAGAGCACTGTTCATTTCCCAGAGTTCCTTTTATTGGGTAGACAAAACTTAGCAGCATTTAGATTATTACAAATATCTTGGTACTCTTAGCATTTTCTTAGTGTGCATTTGCTCTTCAGTAGAGTGAGATAATCTTTTAAAATTGCTTGATGCAGAGAGTGGGGAAAAAAGTGCCACAGTTCCACCATAAAATGAGAAGGTGTAACAGGACTTGTGGATTCAACAGCTGAGCGATAAACCGTGCCATGGAACGCTTGTGACTTTTTGTTCAGTGATGTGAGCCTGGGAATCTCGATCCTCTCTCATTTAAAGATCTTTCATTTACTTCTATTCTTGGTCTGTTGCACAATTTCTGTAATTCTGGTTTTTGTCCTTGGTAATTCTGTTCTTCCTGGAGAGGTTTGGAATTTCTTATTATGGAACCTTTCTAGTAACAGTCCTAGCTTTTTCTCTCTTGTCTTTTTTAAACCCCAGATAATAGTAGCTGTGTGACTGAGCGTAGCACCTGGTGACATCATTTGCAATGAGTGTACACTCATTCAGAAGGTATTTAAACAGTTTAAAATGGCAGAAAATTAGCATGTAATTTCAGATCACCTGTCTTGTTTTACTGAGTAGCAGTGTGTGTATTTACCTTAAGCTGCATTTAATCACAGGAAACTTCAGCCTGCAAGATAGCTGCTGGCACTTGCACTGTATTCCCCCCCACTGTTTTGTACAGTTGCCATGTCATCTTTAGTAGGAAAGCTGATGGTTGTGTTTCTTTAAGGGCGTAAATCCCATCTTTGCCACGTGGTGGTGCCAGAGGTTGTGTAGACCAATGCCAGGTATTGCATGAGCTCTCCAGGCTAAGAACGTGAACTATTACGAGTGGCTTACAGAGAGCAGGCTCATGTACAACTTTGATAAATGCCCATCTAAAAGTTCAAAGTTAACGTTAACCTTATTTGCTATATATTTCATTTTACACATCTCCAAGAAGCATGATGTGAATTTTTGAGGACAGAGGAATTACTGTGATGTTGATGTATGGCAGTAAGTATGTAATCTTGTTTAGAAAAAAGTCTTTTATGACAACAACCAAAAAAAGCTTTATTAGAAGTACACTTGAATTTAATGATGGGCAACATCCAGTTCTGGAGCCCCTATTACAGGAAGATCTGGAAGTGGTTGGAATGTGTCCAGAGAAGGGCCATGAGGATGAGCAGAGGGCTGGAGCTGCTCTGCTGTGAGGACAGACTGAGGGAGTTGGGCTGTTCAGTCTGGAGAATAGGAAGGCTCCAAGGAGACCTTATTGTGCCTTCAGTATTTGAAGGGGGCTACAAGGAAGCTGGGGAGGGACTTTTTAGGGTGTCAGGTAATGATAGGGCTAGGGGGAGTGGAACAAAACTGGAAGTGGTAGATTCAGATTGGATGTTAGGAAGATTTCACGGTGGTGAGACTCTGGCACAGCTTACGCTGACGTGGTGTGCTAGAGCTCAGCTAATTAGCTAGGTGAGAGCAAATTCAGTAACGATTCAGATGTGCTACACTGTGCAGGAAAGTCCATTAAAAAAATAGAACAAAATAGAAAGGGTAGATTCAGATTGGATGTTAGAAAGAAGTTGTTCCCAATGAGGGTGGTGAGAGACTGGCACAGGTTGCCCAGGGAGGTGGTGGAAGCCTTGTCCCTGGAGGTTTTAAGGCCAGGCTGTGTGTGGCTCTGGGCAACTTGCTGTAGTATGAACCCATGGCAGGAGGGTGGAACTGGATGATCCGTGAGCTCCCTTCCACCCTAACATTCTATGATTGGTATCAAATGTGGCTATAAATATGATTGTACAGGCACTGCTAGCATTTTCACAGTGTTAATTTACTCTGTGTGTAGAATTTAAAACACCTAGTCTGATTTTTGGATCTAAATGTGAAGTTCACTCAATTTATTAAGTTCTGGTGTAAAAAAAATTAGTGAGAAATTGGGAAAATCATGTGATTGTGTTGTTAACAGTTTCCCTTTGGGGGTGCACCATTTTCCTTAGATGTTTGTGTATCAGTAGTTGATAGCAGGACCAGTCTGTTACGATCCTTTAAGTCCAGAGGGACCTTGACAGGCTGGAGAGGTGGGCACAAGCCAACCTCATGAGCTTCAACAAGACCAAGGGCAGGGTCCTGCATCTGGGTCGAGGCAATCCCAGGCACATATCCAGCTGGCATGACTGGCTGGGGAGCAGCCCTGATGATAGAGACTTGGGGGTGCTGGGGGAGGAGAAGCTCACCATGGCTCTCATGTGTGCCTTGCAGCCCGGAAAGCCAATCAGAGCCTGGGCTGCATCAGGAGAAGTGTGGCCAGCAGGTCAAGGGAGGTGATTCTCCCCCTCTACTCAGCTCTGGTGAGACCCCACCTGGAGTACTGCCTCCAGTTCTGGAGCCCTATTACAAGAGGGATCTGGAGGTGCTGGAAGGTGTCCCAGAGAAGGGCCACGAGGATGACAGAGGGCTGGAGCACTCTGCTATGAGGACAGACTGAAGGATTTGGGGCTGTTCAGTCTGGAGAGAGAAGGCCCGAGTGACCTCATTGTGGCCTTCCCAGTATCTGAAGGGGCCTACAGGAAGGAGGGAGGGACTTCTCAGGCTATCAGGGAGTGATAGGATCTAGGGGAATGGAATGAAGCTGAGGTGGGGATATTCAGGCTAGATGTGAGGAGGAAGTTCTCCACCGTGAGGGTGGTGAGGCCCTGGAATGGGTTATCCAGGGAGGTGGTTGAGGCCCCATCCCTTGAGGTGTTTAAGCCCAGGCTGGATGAGGCTCTGTCCAGCCTGATCTAGTGTGGGGTGTCCCTGCCATGGCGAGGGGCTGGACTAGATGATCCTTGTGGTCCCTTCCAACCCTAAATGAAACTATGAAACTATGTCTTCAGTTGTGTTTTTGTGACTGGTCGTTTTTGCATCAATGCTCTGGTAAAATCAGCTGGAATACCAATCTGTGTTTGTAATGTAGCTCATTAACTCCTCTGTTCTGATGTTAAATTTTTCAGGGGATTTGGAGGATGACTTGCTTTGCTTCTTTTCAGTGAAGAAAAGATAGATAATTTGACTGGTGTAACACTTTGTTGAGTAAAAATAGTATGTTATGCCTGTTAAAAGTCTATGAGCTTCCAGTGAAAAATCCTATTTACATGGGCTTTGCAATTATGTTCTGGATTGGATAATTACAAGTTGTCCAGGTGGCCAAGAAGGCCAAGGGCATCCTGGCCTGCATCAGGAAGAGTGTGGCCAGCAGGAACAGGGAAGTCTTTCTGCCCCTGTACTCAGCACTGGTCAGGCCACACCTTGAGTCCTGTGTCCAGTTCTGGGCTCCTCACTTGAGGAAAGATGTTGAGTTGCTGGAAGGTGTCCAGAGAAGGGCAAGAAAGCTGGGGAGGGGTCTGGAGCACAGCCCTGGGAGGAGAGGCTGAGGGAGCTGTGCTTGCTTAGCCTGCAGAAGAGGAGGCTGAGGGGAGACCTTCTTGCTCTCTCCAACTCCCTGAAGGGAGGTTGTAGGCTCAAGGGGCTTGGTCTCTTCTCCCAAGGCAATCAGTACTGGGCACAAGAGGACACAGTCTCAGCTGTGCCAAGGGACGTTTAGGCGGAGGTGAGGAGGAAGTTCTACCCAGCAAGAGTAATTGGCCACTGGAATGTGCTGCCCAAGGAGGTGGTAGAGTCACTATCCCTGGAAGGTGTTCCAGGAAGGGATTGGATGTGGCACTTGGTGCCACGGTCTAGTAATCATGAGGTGTTGGGTGTCAGGTTGGACTTGATGATCTTTGAGGTCTTTTCCAACTTGGTTGATTCTGTGATTCTGCACGTATTAATCAGTGAGGGAGAGCAGTGCCATTGCAAAATTAGAACCATAAGCCTGATGCAGAACTCTGTGTTTTATTTCATAGCAAGTAAACTGGCATGAGCTTTTACTTTACTGTAATCCTAGACATTTCTAGTGTTATTGGAGAACTATTTTACACTGTGTGTGTGTCAGGAGTGTTGGAGAGAAGCGCTTTGTGGTAGCAAAGTGCTTCCCTTTTGGGGAAATAAACTTGTAAATGTTTCCCCTTTGGTACAGTTTTGAGGAGCAGTGTGGATCTTTCTGAAATGGCATGACCTGCTTCTGGCCAAGAGAAAAAGCTCATCTTAGTTTCATAGTTTCAGTTAGGGCTGGAAGGGTCCACAAGGATCATCTAGTTCCAACCCCCCTGCCATGGGCAGGGACACTCTACACTATAGTAGGCTGGCACACCTCATCCACCTTGGGCTTAAACACCGCCAGGGACAGGGCCTCAACCACCTCCCTGGACAACCCATTCCAGGCTTCACCACTCTCAGGGGGAAGAACTTCCTCCTCCCTCCAGCCTAATCTCCCCACCTCCAGCTTCATCCATTGCCCATCCCTATCACTCCCTGATAAGCCTAAAAGTCCTCCCCCAGCCTTCTTGGAGCCCCCTTCAGATACGGAAGCCACAAATGAGGCCTTAAAATATGTTTTTGAAGTTTAAAGGAAAAATTAATCAGTCTTTCCACTGAAGGTTTAAATCAACGCTTTGCAGTAAAGGAAGTTTCACGTGAACTGCTGTCAACACTTGAAGGAAAGGTACAGCTTTAGAATCATAAAACCATTATCCAGGAGGTGGTTGATGGCCCCGTTCCCTGAAGTGTTTAGCGCCCAGGCTGGTGAGGCTCTGGCCAGCCTGATCTAGTGTAAGTATCCCTGCCCATGGCAGGGGGGTTGAACCAGATGATCCTTGTGGTCCCTTCCAACCCTGACTGAAACTATGAAACTATAATATTGGAAAAGACCTCAGAGATCATCAAGTCCAACCTGTCACCCAAGACCTCATGACTAACTAAACCATGGTGCCAAATGCCATGTCCAGTCCTTGTTTGAACACCTCCAGGGATGGTGACTCCACCACCTCCCTGGGCAGCGCATTCCAATGGCTAACAACTCTCTCTGCAAAGAGCTTTCCCTTCACCTTGAGCCTAAACTTCCCCTGGTACAGCTTGAGACTGTGTCCTCTAACAATATAGTAAAAAAAAAAATGAAGAATTGTGGCTGAAAACTTGATGTGTAATACACTGTTAAGTTCTAAATGTGGCATTTGATGGGTAGTTTTCTGTCATGTGTGAAGATGGCCTCTTCCCACATAAATCCACTGCACTGAGTCGTTGAATGACACCTGCGTAGCCCCAGGACTTGCACAAGTTTGTTAGCAGTGTCATTGGGTGCTGGGCAGACCCTTTTCTCTGCTGTCATCTCAATTCCATGTGGATAGGCACAGTTGTGAAGACATGAAGAGATTAGCTCAAATTACTTTAAACGTCCGAAAAAGGTTTCTAGTGTAAACAAAAATCCTTCTTTTTCTTCTTTTTCATAGGTTTTTCAGAATGAAGTAGATGTGTTGTCTCGTGGGCTCCTCTGAAAGCTGTAATGCTTAATGTCTTTCTTGTGGTTGCGTTTGGGCACTTAAAAAACTCGTGATCCATTTTGGAGTTTTTGAACTTCATGGCAACCCCTGCACAAGATGGTGGCAACTTGTTGAAGGTTTGTGAAGGAACGTCAGGAAGCTCTTGCTCCACGCCCATTAGAGGATTGGGAGAGTCATGCTAAAGCTTGACAGTAAGGTATTTCTCCTTATTACCTTAAGCAACCTGAAAGTTTATTTTTTCTCAATTCACTGTATGCTGTGAGGCTCTTACTCTAAGTTAATGTCTGTCGCTAATGGAACACGTCTGGCATGTAAAACTATATCTGTTTTTATGGTGTATTTTAAACCATGTCTCTTCTGTCACTATTCACACTTAAGTACACATTTAGACTTTGTAAAGCTTGATAGAAGTCACTTTTTAAAAATGTTGAGTTAGCTTTGAAGATTCCTTGTCTAACACAACATTCTCATGGTTCAGTCACCTTATCTAGAAGATTTTGAAGTTCGCCTTTAATGAGTTTTAATCTAAAGGATGAGATGTTCCTACTTCTGTGAAAACTTCATTTAAAAAGCAACCCATTTTATTCTGTAAGTAGGGCTTGAACTAGTTCAAGCATGTTTGTTTATACTGGAAGTGCAGCTGTTGAGCACAGTGGCATGGCAGTACAGAAGGGAGGTTTCCCGCTCTAGGAGCAGAAATGTGGTATTTGGGAAG
The DNA here is from genome assembly GCA_015227895.2 of Colaptes auratus. Classification (NCBI taxonomy): domain Eukaryota; kingdom Metazoa; phylum Chordata; class Aves; order Piciformes; family Picidae; genus Colaptes; species Colaptes auratus. The sequence continues at coordinate 6,685,700 of CM037636.1, forward strand.
TGCCATAAGACCTCTATGCTCCCCTCCCTTCTCCTCTACTCAAAATGTGCCCACATTTTCATTGCAAAGTGGGAGAGCTCCATAAAATTGATGAAGGCATTTAGAACTGTAGGGTTTTACTTATTTTGTTTGTAATGGCTATGCTAGCATGCAAGAGTGTGCTTTCTGTAACTGTGTTGAAGTATTCTCTGCCTTAGAAAAAGCTGTTCCCTCAGAGTTGCTATAACTGAAGAGCTGAAGCCTGTAAGTACATCTGTCAGAGCATCTGTGCCTCGACAAATCTGTCTGGTTTATATCTCTGAATTCCTACAGGAAAAGAGCTTAAGCCCAAACCTAATGTGTTAATGTGAGCCAAAAGGTCAACAAACCATTACAATGGCTGTGGGAAATGAGGGATGATTTCACAGAGTTCATGCAGAATAATTTGGAAAAGGAAAAGCCTTTCCAGATACAGCTATGAACCAAGACAAGATGTTCCCAAATGTAGTGGAAAGAATTAACATGTTAGGATAAAAAGCTTAAATTATACAAGGCTTGTCATTAAGGTTTTATTATGTCTAAAGACATCTTGCTTGCAAAATACTGTATGTATTGTATTTCATGAGGTGTCGGTTTAATATCCTTGTACTGCTTAACTATATGATGCAGTGTCCTTCTTATTTCCACTAAGTCTTTTCTCCTGAAAGAAGGTAGGGCTTGTGTTGTAATGTGCAGCAGAACTTCCTACTCTTCACCTTAAATGTATTTAAGTTCAGTTCATATTAATGTGTGTTCTTGTCTAAGCCAAAGATAGTGTTGACACAACTTCGTTTCCCATCTCCCCTCCCCCCCACCTCCTATCTTCTACATGACACTCATGTTCCATCTGTGTTGTATGTATTAATCAATTCAAGCTCTTCTAGCTACTGTAAAAGATACTTGATACTACTCTACTTGATTCTCTTGTCCTCATATGTGCCTTTCCAATTACAGTTCACCTGGATTTATCATGGGTGATGGAATATATGTGGGCTTCCAGTGCTTACCCAGTGATGCTTGAAGTTCTGGCCATGCTTATTGTCTTCATTGCAGGATCATGGGTGTATCTTACCTCTGAGAATGTGGGAAGTAACCATAGATTGTTTTGTGGTGACAGGGAGAGGAGAGAAATGAAATTTCATCCTTGTAAGTTTTCTTAGAAGGGATGAATGAGCTGTGTTTTAGTTGGATTACCAAACCTTTTTGCCTTCAGTAGGTACCGTTGAAGAGAAAGTAAATGATTCAAACACAAACCAGAAAAACCATAGAGTACATTGTTTACTCTGCCTTTCATGTATCTGTGTGAGATACCAAGATTGAAGGAGAGTTTCTTTTGCAATTATGCTTATTTTTAAAAGTATGTCATTTATAATCTCTTTTCCTGGGAGGTGAAGCTACCTAGTGCCTTTGTTTGGTTGGGTTTTGTGTGGTTTTTTGTTTGGCTTGGGTTTTTGGTGGGGGTTTTTTTGGAGGGGGTTGGTTTGGTTTGGTTTTTTGTTTTGGCTTTTGTGTACTGAGTTAATTGAAGGATGAATCTCAGCATCAGGAGTATTTGGGCTCCTAGCTAAGTGTAAGCCATTGACAAGGTCTGTTTCACACAAATACCTGGTGATATTACTTGGTCTTTCAAAAGTGATGTGCCTGATTCAGAAGTAGTTCTAGTTTGGAGTAAAAGCTAGTGAGGGCAAGGAAGACATCTTACAGGGACATGCCTTTTTTTCTCATCCAGAATCTGAGAGGCTAGTGTAGATGTCCAGAAAATAACCCTTTATGAAATTGTGAGTACTGTTCATGAATACAAACCTCTGAGCCTTATGGATTATATCTGTTTTCTTAAATAGAAGCAGTAAGAAAAGAACTGCTGCTCTTTCCCACTTCTCATTAACGTGATTATCTTGGAAATGCGACAAATTCGGACTGAAGAGAAGCTTTGATCAAGAGCAGTAGGTGAGGCTGTGCCTGCATGTGCAGGTCTCCTTTAAATATGGACTGTGGAAATAGGATGTCCTTACCGTGTTCTTTAGTCTTGGTTGTGCCTCTGCCATTGAGGTATGAGAGAAATCCTAGGGTGAAGAGTAGGGAGATTTCTGTTGTCATCCAGCCAGTCATCTTTAAACTTGATGTGGTATCATGCGTATTTTTGGTAGCAGTCAAGAACTAATAATTTGTTTCAATGATTTCTTTATTCATTTTTAAAAGAAGATTTGTCCTTTGGTATGGTAACTGTAGCTTGTGAGGGAGTTCAGCAGCATGAGCTGACCTGCATTCACTAGGATTGTATTGTTTTGAGTGTGCTAGCGTTTTGCTTACAATCTTTCTGGCAGACTGAAGTGAATTGCAATTGTATGCCTTTGCTAGGTGTAGCATACTAGAATTATATATATGAAGAGCTGTAATACATCATTTGGACTTGGAATAAAGTGAAGGTTTGGTGCTTCTGGTACCAGGTTTAGCGTGCAAAAGCAAGCACAGATAATAGGCAGAATCTCCTCTAGTCCATATGGTTCCAGGAATACACATAGATGGTTTTTTATAAATAGCTTTCCAATGAAATACTGGGGAAGTTTTTGTAGCCTCATTAATTTTTTAATGACTTGAAGATCACAATTAATTCCTAGCCTGTTTTTAAATGTAGATTTATTCCATCTGTAGAACTACATAAAGATCATTATTGGTAAGATAGTAGGCAGGTAGAGCCCCCCCAGACAGTATCTTAAACACTGATTTACAAATTGTTGTCAATTTTGGCATGTAATGTTACTTCCAGCTTATTGTACTTACCATTTTGGCCTCTAGAGGCTGAATGATGGGAAATACCCAAGTTTGTTTTTTCACTCACACCTAAAATCTCAGCCTCACAGTACAGCTCTAGCCTTTGTTTCATTGGAGTTGCAAAGGGGAGATCTACAGCCATGGGATCTACACATTTACTGCAAGGGACCTACGATTAGTAGGTTTTAATATGCAGAAGGAAAGTTAAAGGCAAAAAGTATGTCATTGAATCAGGAAGCAATTGACACTTTATACATTTTATGGGAGATGTAAAACAGAAACAGATTCTACAGTGCTTAATATGAGGCTTTTGAAGCCGTATCATGGCTTTTCATTACTGTGATTGATGCATTCCATGAGCAGTAAAAGCTCGTGGAAGTGGATGCTTTGTGACATTTTTTTTCACGTGTCTTTGTCAATCTGCTTCTTGCTTCTGCTGTAACTTAATGAACGTTCTCAGATTGTTATTTCCAACCCCAGATTTGAATGTTGGGGTTTTGGTTGTTGGTTTGGTTGGGTTTTTTCCCCAATGGGAGCTAATACAGTTTCTGGTAACTGGTGAAAACTGTTGTTGTCATGCTGTGAACCGATGTCTAATGGCTAGAATTAAGAGCACAGTCTTACATTGACTAGGCCCTTAAATGGGTGTGCTTGAGCAGTTTGGGTGAAAATTAGGAAGGAAGAATAACCAGTGCAAATGGAGAAGCTGGCTGTTGAGAAGTCCAGAATGCCTTCTGCACAGCCTATTAAATACATGTAATCCATATATTTATTTGATCTACAATTTACTGGTGCGTGTATATCCAATTCAATTACATGTTTGATGTTGTGCCATTGAGTGCAAGTGTTGAAATATGAATGGTACTAAGAAAAAAAAAAACAACAATCAAACATACATATAAAGTTTGTTTAGCAGTAGTTGGCATAATAGGAGTGTTTTAAAACACACACAAAGCTGCCTAAATGGGACTGTTGATGCCATCTTGTGTGAATTTCTGGTGTTTTAATAAAAAGTGCCCTTCCTGCAGTACTTCCACGAGTCCTGTTCTGAAATGTTAGCCCTCTGTAATTGCCCAGATTATGATGATAGCTCTTTTAATACCATTAAAGTTGTTTGCATTTGTTATGTTCCCTCTTAGCTTCCAAAAGTGCATGTTAGTAGTAAAATCTAGATTCCTGCCTTAGAAGTTGTTGCGGTCTTTTCCATCTATGGGGATTTGCCATCGTGTCTAGAACGATTTCATTGTCATTCTGTGATGACTTTGCCTGCCTCTCATTGCTGCCACCTTTTTTTGTTATTGGTTTTGTTCCCTTCTGAATTACTGCATTTTCCAATAATTTTCCACTGTGTTCTTTGTCTCTTTCCCGTTTTCTTTCTGTCTCCCCCTGCCACTGACAAGCTGTGGCACTGGCTTAATGAGAAGGTAATAAACAGGGGGAGGGGTGGGAAATGTGATTCCATTAATGGATTCTGTGGTTTTGGGGAGGTGTTTTGGTTTTGCAGCATGAACACTTCTTAACATGCCTTGCTTCTTAGCTTTCTCTATCCAAGTGTCTTTTTTTCCCCCAGCTCTTGATATAAGCTACTGAAGGTCATATAATTCTGCCTGAGCTCTTTTCTTTTACTAAAATATTGTTTCATACAGCAGAATATTGAGTTAGCCCTTCAGTGGGTAGTAGTTTTGGTTTAGTGGCACTTTTATTTAGAGCAGTTTATCTTCACCTGATCCCCACTTGGTAGACATAAAACCAGGTCTCTCCTGGACTGGAGAGCTGTTCTCTGTTCAGAAAGCATCAGTCAATTGAATTCACAGGGGTGTGATGAGGTGAGCTACAGTTCTGAAGCTAAGTTCTAAGTACTCACAAGTACTGGCTTCAGTAAGGGCGATTAATCATTTACTTCTGAAGCATCAAACTGGCCTGCTACTCAGTGATACTCAGGAGTGGAATGAGAATACTCACAAGTCTCAGAACTGCTGAATCTAATGACAGTCTTAAGGGAAGTAAGGGCTGGTAAAAAAGCAGTTGGTATAGCTTTTGTTAAATCTTTTGTGTGCCCTTCAAAATTGTGTAAGGTGTTTTATAAGAAATGTGCTTGGTCCCTGGGGTTCATCTTGGTCAGCTAGGGTTAACTATTGGTCTTTGTACAACTGTCATCCCAAGAGAAGTTTTAAAACGAATTTGGTCCATGTTTGGCCTCATCTGTGGCACATATCTGGACAACTCCTCAATATTAGTGATATCTCTCTGGGATTTAGGCAGTGTCATTGCTTCAAACAAGATATCCAGTACTCTGCTCTGGTGAGACCTCACCTGGAGCACTGTGTCCAGTTCTGGAGCCCCTATTACGAGAAAGATCTGGAGGTGCCGGAACATGTCCAGAGAAGGGCCACGAGGATGACTAGAGAGCTGGAGCTCCTCTGCTATGAGGACAGACTGTGAGGGAGTTGGGGCTGTTCAGTCTGGAGAAGAGAAGGCTCTAAGGAGACCTCATTGTGGCCTTCCAGTATCTGAAGGGGGACTACAAGAAAGCTGGGGAGAGACTTTTTAGGGTGTCAGGGAGTGATAGGACTAGGGGGAATGGAACAGAACTAGAAAAGGTAGATGCAGATTGGATGTTAGGAAGACATTTCTCCATAGGGTGTGTGAGACACTGGAACAGGATGCCTAGGAAGGTGGTAGAAGCCTCACTCCATGGAGGGGCTTCTCATCCTGGTAAAGCCTAAAAACTGGAGGTTTTGAAGGCCAGGCTTGATGTGGCTCTGAGCAACCTGCTCTCATGTAGCCAGTACCAGAACAGAGGACACAGTCTCGGCTGCGCCAGGGCAGTTTAGGCTTGAAGTTAGGAGAAGTTCTATACTGAGAGAGTGATTGCCCACTGGAATCAGCTGCCTGTGGAAGTGGTGGAGTCACCTTCATTGGAGGTATTCAAGAAGAGGCTTGATGGGTGCTTGGTGCCAGGGTTTAGGTTTTTTTTAGTTTTTTAGTGGGTTGTATTGTACTGTATTGTACTGTATGTACTCTTTTGTACTGTATTGTACTGTATGGTACTGTATTGTATTTTAGGTGGTTTGGATGGTTGATGGGTTGGACGTGATGATCTTGAAGGTCTCTTCCAACCTGGTGTATTGTATTGTATTGTATTATTGTATTGTATTGTGTCCCTGTCTGTGGCAGGGGGATGGAACTACGTGATCCTTGAGGTCCCTTCCAACCCTGATGATTCTGTGATTCTAAGCACAGAGCTGGAGGGGAATGCATGTAGCATGTGTGCATCTGCAGGACCTCAGAGTTTCAAAGGCGAGAATCTAGTATGTGAGAGAATACTTGAAAACCAAGTGACTAAATAGAAGTCTGGGAATGTGTTATGCTTCTGGCAGCACCTTTCATTCTCGCTTACCACTGCGGTAGTGGTGCAAGAGTCGGGATGGTTACTATGGTTTTATAAACACCCTCCCATCCTTTTCCATGAAGCAGCTATTACAACAGAAACCATAGATCTGTTTTGCATGTTGTGCCAAACACCTGAAACACTGTCCTTCTGAATGCTGTTGACAACAGGCAAAACAGTGCAGAGCATGGAGGCCATGGAGACACTGGCACGACTCTCTCTAGAAGGTCCTTGTAAAGAACGAAATGGTATGGGTGGCAGCTGGGGAGTCTTGCTGTATGTAGTGTCCAGGCTGAGCAGATAGAATCAGTTTAGACAATGTGATTTTCAGAATTATTTCATCAGTTAACTTAGGGTTGTAGGATGGGGGCCTGTCTGTGTTTCTGAACAAGATGGTAGAGTTACTTGCTTTGATTCAGTCATAATTGCCCACTGAGGGGATTTTGAATGGTCTTTTGCCCTTGAATATAGTGTGTTGGTTTAAAATTACATTTTTCTTTCCTGACTTTGAAATGTTTGTGCTGTGTGGGTGACTTACAATTAGTAAACATGTATAAACATAACCCTTCATAATTACCATTTATTTTAATTAGGTATTGGTTTGTTAGCACAGTTTATGTGAAGAGCTGAGTTCAGTGAGCCAGAGGTGAAAGTTTATTCTCAACTACTTGTTTTTTTTTTGGCTGAGTTTAGAACTTGTTTGTTTGAAAATTCATGTGTATATATTTCAATTTTAGTCTGGGGTAGGTTGCAAAAATAATTTCCCTGTAATGGTTTCAAAGTCTAAAATGTCTTGATTCTATTTTTAGTTTAGAGATTTGCATTATTGGGTAAAACCCTGTGAATGCATTGCCTTAAAAGAGGTTGAGGTTTTGGGGGGGGGTTGTGGGGTTTTTTAATTACTGTTTTATTTCAGTTTCATTGGCAGAGATCCTGGAAGTCATTTACAAGCAGTACTGACTCCTGTGGATGAGCAAGTATCAATAATAATATAAGCAAGATGAAAGATAAATTAATATCACCACCACTCCTCCTATATATATCAATATCTGTTTATCTATCTATCTATATCCCAGGGAGGTGGTGGAGTCACCCTCCCTGGAGGTGTTCAAAAAGGGATTGGTTGTGGCACTTGAAGCCATGGTTTAGTAGGCATGAGGTGTTGGGTGACAGGTTGGACCTGATGATCTTTGAGGTCTTTTCCAACCTTATTGATTCTATTTTATATATATATATATATATATATATAAAATGGGGAGATCTGTAATACTGGATACAGATGCAGAGATCTGTAACGGTGGATACAGTTAAAAGACTGCACCATTTTCATTTTTGCCTGTCTTTGAAGGGTATTGCTTGGGACAACACCAAGATAAATTTCCAATAATCTACCAAGACACTAAAAATTTGCCATCTACAGATGGCAGAGTTTGCAAATATTAACTAGGATTGCTAGTGATTGAAGTGCTCTTCCTGTTCTGAGAGCTGCTTGAAGCTTTTGTGGCTTTTTTGGCAGCAAGAATAGTGTATAATCACATAGTTTATCACAGTATTTGTAGCCCAAAGTATAGAATAGATTCAGTTGGGCTAGCATGATCTGTCCTTTCTAAGGTTGTCTAGGGCAGGGTTAGAAAGAATTGTGACATTTTGCAGCTGCTGTTGGAGCAGTGGTGCTCCCACAGACCTGAGACCTCATGCAGACTGTTCTCTCTCTTTCTTGGCTTGGCTACCCATGCGACTCATTTCGATGTAGCCCTGAGATGTGTCCTGATTACAGACTTCCCCTTACTCTCATCAGATTAGATGATGACATTCTCAGATGCTAACTGAACTGAAGGAAAATATTGACAAGTCTGAGAAAAGTCCTGGAGGGGAATCCAGTTAAGTAGTGAAACTGTTTCAAGAAAGTAGTCCTTTTTTGGTAATCTTAAGTAGATTTAATTGAAAATCTAGGGTTCTAATGCCTATGCAGTGTAAAAGATGCAAATATCAGTTCACAGGTGATGTGTCATACTGCACAGCATGGGGAACCTGTCTAGATAGCAGGATTGTTAAACTTAACCATGTTAACATGGTCTGTTGCAGCTCATTTTAAGATGGTTTCTATCATCACCCACAAGTTGAAGCAGGGAGTACTTGCAAATTCTCGAGGCACACTTTGACTGACTGCAATTCACCTTAGTTAGTTATTTATTTAGTTATTTATTTTTGCAGCAAGTTGAAATAAATATTTTAAAGTTGCTATGTTTCCCTTCAAGACTGTCACAGTTTAAGGGTGCTTTCTGTGGACAGTCAGTCACAAATTAGTAACATTTTGGGGTTTGTTTTACAAGTGTGACCTTCTGTAGCTTAGGAGCTTGGCTTTCCTTTGCTTAATTTTGAACGTTGTGGCAGCATCAGCATCAGCTTCTCACCGTTGACTAACATTTACATTAGAAGCTTGGAAGTGATTTTTAAACTTCATGATCTCTGACTAATGGACTGGTTTTTAGTTGGTGTATGTTTGTGTTTGTGTGCATGCCCTTGGTTTACAGGAAGGATGTAAAGGGGAGGTCTGGCGGGGTTGGGGCAAGAATGAAGTCTGGACCTGATTCAGTGGTAAGTACAAGCACACAGGGATTTAACAGTCTAGCTTAACTGCAGTAACAACAGCTAGGCATTAGTGTGCAAAGGTGAGTGTTGCCTAAGGAAATATTGTGGGTAAATGCAGAGGAAAGAAGGGAGGTTTAATAGCAAGCAAACTGAAGGAGGGCGAGTAAATACAGCCTTCAGTGAATTGTGCATCTGCTTTTACTTCTTTACTCACTTCAATTCAGTCTTCCCCTATGATGTCTGTACCAGTTGTATGGCTTGGATCTGCTTAAGGCTGTGGTTGAGAGATGCAACTTCAGTACTTGTAGGCATACCAGAGCTGGCTTTCAGCTAGCTTGCCTGGGCTACCTGCCCAAGTAAATAAACAGAAGGTGGTCTTGCATGGCTGGGGCTGCTACCTATGCTGGTACAACTATAGCAACTAAAGGTGATTTAGGCTTTACATCTTCTGCAGCTGTGCACCTCATTAACTGTGTAGGTATACACCAACCCACAGTCAGGCGTTATCAAGAAAAGATTTCCTATTTGTCATGGTCCAGTTCAGAGCGGGCTCACACCCTCATCTTTTGGAGCTTAGTCTTCAGTAGTTGCCGCTGTGGTAAAACATGTAAGGCACCCTGCTTCAGCTGCATGGAGATTTTCATCTACTGGATACCACTCACTGGGGTGGGCTGAAGTTTCCCCCCAGCATTAAGACCAACTCACACAGTCACTGAGGCTAGCATTTTTAGAAGTCTCTGAGAGAAGCTCCAGTGTATTGGATTCAGTGAGTGGATTAAGGTGCCGTGTGTAAGGCTAGCTAGATTTCCATCTCTAACTTTGAAAGTAAATAACAGTTGGCTTTAACTAAGAAATAACAAAGGCAACTTTTAATTTTTAATAACTTTAGAATAAAGCTGATGCTATAAAACTTCTGTCCCCTGGACATGCAGTGTTTTTTTCAGTGATAAGTTTTCTTTCTGACCCTTAAAACGGAGACTTCTATTTCTTGCTTCTCTTGCATAATCCATAGGTGTATGTGAGGTTTGTGAGGGCACAGTAAATCCTGTTTCCAGTCTGCCATCTGAAAAGGTTACAACCCCATGTAAAGCTACTCAGTTTTTCAGAAAGCTGCATTACTGCTTCAGGCAGGTAAGCCCCTTCTAGCACTGAAAGGCATTTTTGATAGCTGAAATACTTCAGCAATGCTGAAAGCTGTTAAACATAGCTAAGGCAAAAGACTGCAGATTCCTTCAGCTTCTCTGAATTATTTTCTGCAGGGCATAATACAGTGCAGATTTTGTTACAAAAGCTTTCTGGCTCAACACCTTGTTTTCTTCATGATTTTGAACAACAGTTCCAAAATGCTGACTGTAATCCTTGTGCTGATTCAGATCAAAAAAAGGAGCTGGTTGTTCAAAAGATTGAAGTTTAAAAAGAATTGCTTAATGTACATTAAGTGCTCAGATGCTACAGGATAAGCATCAAGAAAAAATAAAATCCCTACTTTTATTTCAGATAGGAGATTGTGGTGGTTGGAATTCCTCCCCCCCCCCCCCCCCAACATTCAGTGTTAATCAATTCAATCATTACATAGTTCTACAGACTCCTTAGTTATTCCAGAGCCAATTTCCTCTGTAAGGGTTAGGGTAAATAGTGAAGCAAGAACTAATGTAAGCAATCTGCAAGCATATTGGTAGTTTTTTAACTAAAATGCTACCTGCTTAATTGCTGCCTGTCTCATTTGTACACACTTGGAGATAACTTCATCTACTGCACACTGGCTTTGACCTCAGTTCTCTTGAAGCACAAATTGAACAGGTGTTCTTCTACTGTCTTTTCCTGCATTAATACCACATGGAATAGAAGTAGCATTGGTGTGTGGACCATAGAAGATAGAAAAATATATCTGCTCATATTTACATGGGCCTTCACAGCATTTTAGGTAAAGAGCTGAATTGTGTATGGACAGAGCTCAGCTTGCACTGTTCTGGAGCACTCTTCATAGCCATGTTGCTGAGTGGTTTTGTTTTAAATGACATGATCACAATTTCTCTCATCTGAAGCGGTATCACTTTGTGGACGTGTGGCTCTGAGCAGCCTGATCTAGTGTGAGGTGTCCCTGCCCATGGCAGGGGGGTTGGAACTACATGATTCTCGAGGTCCCTTCCAACCCTGACAGTTCTATGGTTCTATGATTCTGTGTATCAGTCAGAGCATTCCCTAAACCAACAGAACATACATACCTGTGTTCCTGTCTCAGTAGGCTTAGCTGATGCATGTTTAATGCATCCTTTCCAGATTCAAAGTGGGTAGAAACAGGCAGTGCTGAGTAATTGGCATGATGGAATAGAATAGAATAGACTAGGTTGGAAGAGACCTTTGAGATCATTGTGTCCAACCCATCATCCAACACCACCTAACCAACTAAACCATGGAACCAAGCACCCTATCAAGTCTCCTCCTGAGCACCTCCAGTGATGGTGATGATCAATAAGGTAGAAAACCTCCAGCCTCATGCGAATTCCAAAGGTGATGATGAACAGCTTTAAAAACTTGGTTCCTCACAGAAGTACCTTGGTTGTCCTTTAGATGGCTGTTAATCAAATTTGAAAGCCATCATTGTACTTTACATAACTTGATAGCTTTGAAGTCCTGTGCAGATGGTATCTGTAAGCTTCCAGGTTGTTGAAGGGCCAGAAACAGTGACAGATTTTAAGGTTCCTGGCTGACGTGAGTGCTAACTTCTCTAGCTTTAGTAAGTAAATGTTGAGTTACTGCTTGCTTTGCAGAGAGCTTGCTGTGTCTTGTGGCAATGTGTAAATGTTGTTTGGGAAAACCATGTGTCCTACCATGACCTTAATCATGCTAACATCCCTTGTTAATTGTTCATCTCCAAGCTTGGGCATAAGTGCTGTTTGATCAGAGCCTGACTGTACGCTGTGGTTGTGAATGAGGATAACAGTAGCCCCATAGAGCCTTGCTTTCATTAAAGGTTGATTCATGTGCTGTGATTTGTCTTTTCTTTTCTGCACAGATGATCGTGTGGCTGGAGAAAATGCTAGATAAAATAATCAGCATTTTCATCATATTTTTGCTAGTGATAGGAACACTTCTGCTGGCCCTGCTCCTTACTGCAAAGGTACAGTGTGCTACGGAATGTAATCATAGAACTTGCTTTAAATGCTGAATGGAGTTACTGGTGTTTGTGTACAATGATGTAGCTTGAAGAATTTTTACAGAACTATCAACTGTGCTCTGTTGCAGATGACCTTGTTACCATTCCAGGACTATTTGTTTAAACTATTTCTATTCATTTGTGTTTATGTTTGTTTTCACATGTGACAACACTGATATATGCATGGGTTTGGAAGTACAAACTTTATTCTAGTAAAAGAATTACCAGCTTACAGACATATGACGGGAGCAGATTTGTTCTGCATTCTGTTACACTTCCCTTGTCAACAGCAGAGCCACTTAGAATTATCTCATTTTACTTATCAGAAACATATTTAGAAGCTGCTTAAGGTGCATTTGTCAGCTTTTTGTGTAGTTGCCAGTAGTGGGATACCATAATAACCTTATGGTATCCTGTTGAGAGTTTAAATGTGTTGAAGTTCATGGTCAGATGTTCTCTGAAAATGACTTTTGGGGTTGTGGTTGGTGAGGTTGTTGCTCACCAGAAGAGGTTACTCATACTCATGTACTTTATTTATCTCCCTCTTTTTTTTTTTCCTTCTTTTTTAATGGAGCTATGTTTGTACTCTAGATAGTCAGTGGAGATTGAATGCTTGACTTTAATAGTTACAGAACAAAAGTCAATGAATTTGAATGTCAATCCCCTTTTTCCAAAATATTCATAGTATTTTTTCAAAATATTCATATTTTTCCAAAATATTCATAGTATCATAGTATCAGTCAGGGTTGGAAGGGACCACAAGGATCATCTGGTTCCAAGCCCCCTGCCATGGGCAGGGACACCCCACACTACATCAGGCTGGCCAGAGCCTCATCCAGCCTGGTCTTAAACACCTCAAGGGACGGGGCCTCAACCACCTCCCTGCACAACCCATTCCAGGGCTTCACCACTCTCATGGGGAAGAACTTCCTCCTCATGTCCAGCCTGAATCTCCCTACCTCCAGCTTCACTCCATTCCCCCTAGTCCTATCACTACCTGAGAGCCTGAGAAGTCCTTCCCCAACCTTCTTGGAGCCCCCTTCAGATACTGGAAGGCCACAATGAGGTCACCTGGGAGCCTTCTCTTCTCCAGACTGAACAGCCCCAACTCCTTCAGTCTGTCCTCACAGGAGAGGTGCTCCAGCCCTCTGATCATCCTTGTGGGCCCTTCTCTGGACACCTTCCAGCACCTCCAGATCCCTCTTCTAATAGGGGCTCCAGAACTGGAGGCAGTACTCCAGGTGGGGTCTCAGCAGGGCTGAGTAGAGGGGGAGAATCCCCTCCCTTGCCCTGCTGGCCACACTTCTCCTGCTACAGCCCAGGATCTGATTGGCTTTCTGGGCTGCAAGTGCACACTGAGAGCTCCTGGTGAGCTTCTCCTCCCCCAGCACCCCCAAGTCTCTCTCCTCAGGGCTGCTCTCCAGCCAGTCCCTGCCCAGCCTGGATTTGTGCCTGGGATTGCCTCGCCCCAGCTGCAGGACCCTGCCCTTGGTCTTGTTGAAGCTCATGAGGTTGGCTTGTGCCCACCTCTCCAGCCTGTCCAGGTCCCTCTGGATGGCATCCCTTCCCTCCAGCCTGTCTGCTGCACCACACAGCTTGGTGTCATCAGCAACCTTGCTGAGGGTGCACTCGATGCCACTGTTCAATATTTAAAACAGAAAGCCTCGAAAGTTGTGCAAACATTCCTGCCTGGAGCATTAAGGAAACATTAAGGTGTTCATAAAAGGTGACTTTTATCATTCTTATTGAGGAATTAATTTGGCACTTCATAACATGGGTGGTCATCTTAAAGCTTAGCATTCATTAATGGTTACACTTCTGTAATCTGTGACTTAAAGTGTATCTGAAACTGTGCTTTATATTTTAGTACTTCCCTTGACTCTACTGCTGTATTGTTGATTTATTCCCCCCCTGCCCTGAGATAAGGTTTAAATTCCCATTTGCTATCACTAGTCACTCAGAGTGTGTCCAGAATTGTCAGAACAGTCTGATAATTATATTGACTACATTTTGGGGGTTAGTGCCACTCATTCTTCGTAATGAGCTGTCTGCATTGAATCTGCAATCCCTTTGTTACCCCTAATCCTACACTCTCCTTACCCCCTACCCCTCCCCTCCTTCTGCCCCCCCCCCAAAAAAAGAGCCTCTGAATGTAGGAAGAGTTCTAGCTTGCATTACATAACATTTTTCTTGTCTGTGTTTAATTTAGGTACATCAAGAGAGTGTTCACATGATTCAAGTCACAAGCAGCTTGATCAATGAGACAGTAGCCAGTCACCCAGAATGGGCAAAGTAAGAATGCTGAAGTTAAGCAGAGTGTGTGGGGTGGATGAGCAAGCTTCCAGGTGCTTTTTGTGCATTACATGTAATTAAAAGGAGTGACTATTGCAGGCAGATGTGACAGCTAAACTCTCAAGTAGCAATAGTGTTGATTTGCATTATTCTGGAGGAATGTCAGTATGATATTTTGAGGACGGGTTGACCTTTGAAGGAGGACTTCAAAGTGTGTGAACTTCTCTAGTTAGAGTTTTGGTGTTAAAACTTACATAGTGCAGAGAATAGAAAGGTCTATTCTTAGCCCTTTTCCTGCAACAGAGAACTACTGACAAAGAATACTCTGTAGAAGGTTGCAAAATGAGCTGAATTATTTTTTCAACACAAAGAGCTGGCTGCAGAATGCCTTTGAAGGAATAGCAGTTGAATAAAATGGGTTTGGAGTGAAATGAAGTAGGGTGAAAAGAATGGTGGAAGAGGTGAGTTTGGTATGATTCCATTGGGAAGGCCTGAGGGCCCCTCAATTTAAGAAGGACATTGAGACTCTTGAACATGTCCAGAGAAGGGCAACGAGGCTGGGGAGGGGTCTGGAGCACTGCCCTGTGAGGAGAGGCTGAGGGAGCTGGGGTTGCTTAGCCTGCAGAAGAGGAGGCTCAGGGAAGACCTTCTTGCTCTCTGCAACTCCCTGAAAGGAGGCTGTAGCCAGGTGGGGGTTGGTCTCTTCTCTCTAGCAACCAGCACCAGAACAAGAGGACACAGTCTCAAGCTGTGCCAGGGGAGGTTTAGGCTGGATGTTAGGAAGAAGTTCTTCCCAGAAAGAGTAATTGGCCATTGGAATGTGCTGCCCAGGGAGGTGGTGGAGTCCCCATCCCTGGAGGTGTTCAAGAGGGGATTGGATGTGGCACTTGGTGCCATGGTTTAGTTAGTCATGAGGTGTTGGGTGATAGGTTGGACTTGATGATCTCTGATGTCTTTTCCAACCTTATTGATTCTGTGATTCTATTCTGTGATTCTATAAGATGTAGAAAGAAAATCAGAATAAAGAATGTGCCCCCCATATTTGCAAGTGTTGAAATGCTGGCATCTGGTCCCTTGCTTGAAAGTAACATGAATTCCTGAAGAAATTCATGAATAGGTGTTTTCATAGGGCAATAACTGGTTCTCCAAACTGTTGCTTCCTCTGGTAGCTTTTTTGGGGGAAGCTACACTAAAAATGTGCATTCAGCTATTAATTCAGAAGGTTGTCTTTGCAGCTCTATGCAACAGCTTTATATGGTGTTTTCAGAAAGCTAGAACACCAGGAAAAATTCTAAGAATGCATTGTGAGGACCACACATACAGATGAGATCTGCTTTGGAAAAGTTGAGATACCAAATTAGTGTTTCAGGGATCTTGGGAAAAGTCCACATACAATGACGTGCCGCATTTTTAATTGTGCTTTGGTACAAGATAATCTTATGTTCTAGTTACAGTAAATAACTCTAGTTATCATAGAGTCATAGAATGAGTAAGGTTGGAAAAGACCTCAGAGATCATCAAGTCCAATATTTTACCCAACACCTCATGACTAACTAAACCATGGCTTCAAGTGCCACACCCAGTCTGCTCTTGAACACCTCCAGGGATGGTGACTCCACCACCTCCCTGAGCAGCACATCCCAATGGCCAATTACACTTTCTATGAAGAGCCTAAACTTCCCCTGGCACAGCTTGAGACTGTGTCCTCTTGTTCTGTCACAGGTTGCCTGGGAGAAGAGACCAACCCCCTCCTGGCTACAACCTCCCTTCAAGTAGTTGTAGAGAGCAGTAAGGTCTCTCCTGAGCCTCCTCTTCTCCAGGCTAAACAACCCCAGCTCCCTCAGCCTCTCCTCATAGGGCTTGTGCTTGAAACCTCTCCCCAGCCTCGTTGCCCTTCTCTGGACACATTCAAGTGTCTCAATGTCCTTCTCAAACTGAGGGCCCCAGAACTGGACACAGGACTCCAGGTGTGGCCTAACCAAAGCAGAGTACAGGGGTGCAGTGACTTCCCTGCTCCTGGTGGCCACACTCTTCCTGATGCAAGTTTAGTATAGTAAGTTTCCTGATGCTAGCTTAGATGGTAAGTTTATACGTATTTAAGTGGTGGTGGCTGTTGCTGCAAAATGTTATTTGGTCATGTGGTTCTGGCTGTAATGAAATGGTTAAAAGAAGTAGCAGTTAACTTTGTTTTCCTTCTTTAAAAAAACTCCACCTAGCTGGCTCCCAGAAGCCCAGGTTGTTCAGAAGGCGCTCAATTCGGCGGTCAACAACGTGTATCAGTATGGCAGAGAATGGATTACACATAAGGTAAGAGGGAGCTACCCCACCTTTTAAAATGGTTTCATTTCTAGTCTTCCATAAAAGTCAAGTAAAAATATGAATAACTAAATCAATTAAAAGTTGTCAGTGATTCTTTTCTGTGTGGTGAACCGTTTTGTTGCCGGGTCTGGTCTTTCAACTCTCTGCTTGGTGAGTTGAAGAAAGGCTGGGAGTGATTCCAGTGGTCTTTTCTGCTTAGAGGAATATTGGTTTTTAAGAGCTGAAAAGTCTGTCATTGTTTTAGTAAGATTACCAGTGAAACTGTATCAAATAAAACCAAGGTGTTGGGGGTTCTTTTTGTCTGGATTTAGCTGTCCCATTGTAGACAGTGTAGACTTGAGGACTTTCCTACGAGTATTCTGGTTTCTGTGTGGGCTGATTGTGGTAGCCTAAATGTATATTTTCTTAAATTATAGTTTATTTAAGTTAGCTGCCAAGGTTTTTATTTTTATGTATCAGAACCGTACAGAATTAACCAGGTCATTAAAGACCGTCAAGATCGAGTCCAACCTATCACCCAACACCATCTAATCAACTAGACCATGGTGCTAAGTGCCTCATCCAGGCTCCTCTTAAACTCTTCCCGTGATGGTGACTCCACCACCTCCCTGAGCAGCACATTCCAAGGGCCAATCTCTCTTGCTGGGAAGAATTTCTTCCTAACATCCAGCCCGAACCTCCCCTGGCATAGCTTGAGACTGTGTCCTCTCATTCTGTCAGTGGTTGCCTGGGAGAAGAGACCAACCCCCACCTGGCTACAACCTCCCTTCAGGAAGTTGTAGATGGCAATAATGTCTCCGCTGAGCCTCCTCTTCTCCAGGCTAATATTTACTCTAATGATGATAAGGATTTTGCAGTAAGCATTTTATAGATAGCATTGATTTTCTGTACAGAAAGAAGTTCTCACTTTAGTGAAGCAGAATGTTTTCTTATGGCCAGAATTTTGCTGCTGTTGGCCGTGTTGCCTGAAGAGTGCATTCCGTAGCAAACACACGGCTTGTTTTAATCTTTGGGTTTGAGGCATGTCTTTACCGACAGGCTTACTGGATTCATCTGACCTGGAGTTTGTCAGTAGATGCCAGCCTTGTTCTGTTCTGTGTAATAAAAGGTTTATTTATGTTGTAGCTCCACAAGATTTTGGGAGAAAAAGTTAATAACACAGCTGTGATTGAAAAACAAGTGCTAGAGCTCTGGGACAGGCTTTATCACTCTTGGTTTGTGAAGGTAGGTAACTTATTGAAATGGTATTCATATAAGCATTGTACTTTGAGATAGTTGCACTAAGTCTGCATTTCTGAGCAAAAGGTTGGAATGCTGAGCAGAGGTCAGAATAAAAAGTTGGTTCAAATAAGATCATGATGCCACCACAGCTTGAGTACAGCCAGAGTGATGTCCTTCACTTCAGCAGCTGTGTGTGGTTTTATGTATGCCATTTAATTTGATACCTGTCTCACTTTTTAGTATCTCAGAGCTTTCTGTTGAATTTTTGTGATCTTGAAGGGTTAGGAAAAGGAAATGGCATGATGTGTGTAACTTCTCCAGATTTCCAAATTAATAGAAGTTGTCTTTTAAGTTTCTTACAATGCACTTCTGCCAGCTGTTCTAGCCTTCCTTTCGTGGCTTCTGTACCCTACATCTTGAGAAGTTCCTGAGAGCTAGATAAGTGCTACTTAAGAGTTTTTTATAACAAGGGTGGTGTTTTCCTTTTAAAGGAAAAAGCCATTCATTAGCTGTGGTCCAATGGAAGTAACAAAGTCCAGAAGTCATACCCCTGAAATGCTTGTGTATATTTAAATAACTACCGTTGCAGTATATTAACACTCTCCTTGACAGAGTTCTTAAAGTACCTCTGGTGTTACAAAAAGATCTCTGCCTTGAAAGGACTAAGAGTTTCAGCAGGGCAGTCAGGCCCAAAGCTTCTGCTTGTGTTTTCCTATGTGAGCTGTACTTGAGAAAAGTTGTATGTGGCAAGCAATAAATTATTTAGGCAGTAACTGAAATCTGTTGCCTCTTTCTTGTGCACTTTCATAAAGAGCAAGACAGATACCACTGTATCAGTTGAGCAGTCAGGATAGTTTTTAGCGGCGGTGAATCAGTGCAATACACAGAACTGTAGTTAGGTGGGATCATTAACTGTGGTTTTCTGTTGGATTTTCATTCTTTTCCAGTTTATTGGGTACTTACCATTATTTTTGAGGATGCTGATTAGAGCAGCTCTAAGTATCTCAAATGAATGTTGGGTCTGTTCCTCATCAAGAAATCTTTAGTCTTTGGCTTTCTCATTGTGGTGGGTTGAAATTCTGCCCCCTCCCCCCCTTCAACATTAATTTTGCCAGACAAGCCCAGCTGGAACCAAATGATATCTGTATTTACAGGCAAAAGTGCAGTCTACAATGAATATGTACAAAATGTACACTATTTACAGCACAAGGACACACACCCCCCTCCTCCCCCCCCGGTCAAAGTCCAGGCAAGCTACTAGCTTCTCCTTTTCTGCCCCACCCCCCTGTACAAAAGAAGGGAGAAAGGAGCAGAGAAAGTTGCTGTTAGACTTAACCAAAACAGTGCAGCCAAGGTCAAGCAGAAGGAAGTTACTATCTTTCCAGTGTGAAGACGCAAGAAGAGAAGATTGTTTTGCTACACCCAGTTTGTGTTCCTTATCTCTCCAATGGTATTGTTCAGAATTACCTTTGTTTTACTTTTTACACCCAAGAGTGATTTATTTACGTTTTACTGCTTTCATGCCCAAGACCTGTGAGACATTTTAAAGGCATAGCCTTAAACTACCACACTCATATCTGTACCTTATTTAAATGTCTGCTTTCTTTATGTCTTTGCCTCCCTTTAAGAACGTGACACATTCTGGAAGACACAAAGGACACAAGTGGCACATGAGCCGTCAGAACAGCTGGCTTGGTGATATTCTGGACGGGCAAGATGTTGCATCCTTGTTCATGACAACATTGAAACATTTCTTTCAGTATGTATTTTTTTTTCTTGTCCTTATGACCGAGTTGGTCTGACTCTTAACTGATAAACTTTGTCCAAGGAGGAATCAATAGGGATTCAGGTCTATGGAAAATTGTGGGAGCATTGTTAATGTTTCTTACAGTTGCATAAGCAATTTTTGTCAGCCTATTTAGAATCATATGACCAATAAGGTTGGAAGAGACCTCAAAGATCATCAAGTCCAACTTGTCACCCAACCCCTCATGACTACTAAACCTCAGACCTCATGACTAAACCATGGCTCCAAGTGCCACATCCAATCCCCTCTTGAACACCTCCAGGGATGGGGACTCCACCACCTCCCTGGGCAGCACATTCCAATGGCTAACAACTCTCTCTGGGAAGAACTTCCTCCTCACCTCCAGCCTAAACTTCCCCTGGTGCAGCTTGAGACTGTGTCCTCTTGTTCTGGTGCTGGGGGCCTGGGAGAAGAGACTAACCCCCACCTGGCTACAACCTCCCTTCAGGGAGTTGTAGAGAGCAAGAAGGTCTCCCCTGAGCCTCCTCTTCTCCAGGCTAAGCAACCCCAGCTCCCTCAGCCTCTCCTCACAGGGCTGTGCTCCAGACTCCTCCCCAGCTTTCTTGCCCTTCTCTGGACACGTCCAAGTGTCTCAATGACCTTCTTGAATTGAGGGCCCCAGAACTGGACACAGGGCTCAAGGTGTGGCCTCAGCAGTGCTGAGCACAGGGCAGAAGGACTTCCCTGCTCCTGCTGGCCACACTCTTCCTCATACAGGCCAGGATGCCCTTGGCCTTCTTGGCCCCCTGGGCACACTGCTGCCTCATGTTCAGCCTACTATCAACCAGTACCCCCAGGTCCCTCTCTGCCTGGCAGCTCTCCATCCGCTCCGACCCCAGCCTGTAGCTCTGCATGGGGTGTTTGTGACTGAAGTGCAGCACCTGGCACTTGGACTTGTTGAATGCCATCCTGTTGGACTCTGCCCATCTGCCCAGCCTGTCAAGGTCCCTCTGCAGAGCCCTTCTTCCCTCTAACAGATCGACGTCTGCTCCCAACTTGGTGTCCTCTGTAACTAATAAGCACTCAGTTCCCTGAGCTAGTACAAACTTATTGCCTAGTGTTGAACATTGTTGATCTGCATCCCCACTGAAAATGACAGCTTGTGTAGTTGTCTGCAGACACCATAAAAAATATGCATCATTCACATAAAGCACTGTAAGAACTGAGAAGGGCAAGGCAGCTGAAGGGTCTTGAGAATAAGTGTTAGGAGGAGTGGCTTGAGGGAGCTGAGGTTCAGTCTGGAGAAGCAGAAGCTGAAAGGATACCTTATTGCTCTCCATCACTGGAAGTATTTAGGAAGATACTGGAGGGGGCACTTAGTGCCATGGTTTAGTTGGTTAGATGTTGCTGGGTGTTAGGTTGGACTTGATGATCTCAAAGGTCTTTTCCAACCTGGTCTGGTTTACTCTTGTGTACCTGGAAGGAGGTTGTAGAGAGGTGGGTGCTGGTCTCTTCTTACAAGTTACAATGGATAGGACAAGAGGAAATGGCACCAAGTTATAGCAGGAGAGGTTTAGATAAGACATTAGGAAAAAAATTTATACCAAAAGGTTTATCAAAGACTGGAACAGGCTGCCCAGGGAGGTGGTTGAACTGCTGTTCCTGGATGCATTTAAAAGCTGTCTAGATATGGTGCTCAAGGATATTGTGTAGTAGTGGCCCTGGTACAGTTAGATAATGGTTGGACTTGATCTTAAAGGTCTTTTCCAACCATAGTGATTTGGTAGCAAATCTTTTAAAGTAGTCATTCTATTATTCTATTACTTGATTAGAAGTAATCTTCAGATTTATTTCTGCCTTGTGGCCTTACTCCTTGTTCTCTGTGGTTTAGGACTCCTGCTTTGGAAAAGATGAGTTTGCTCACCCAAGGAATGATTTGCTTTCAGTTGGTGATGTTAATCTCAAGAAATAACTGTTGCTGCATCTAGATTTATGGTGTTTTTTTTTTAATGCCTTCTTTGTATGGCTTGATGGAGGTCACTCATCCTGTAAGCAGTTCTCTGTCCTAGCTAATGCTGTCAGCATGCCTGACTTTGTCTTTGCTTCCTAATACTCTTCTAGATCCTGGAGTCTCTGTGGATCGTGATGAGTCGCAACGTGAGCCTCTTGTTCACTACAGTTACAACATTAGTGACAGTTGTCTTCCATAGTGGGACAGCTCTTCTGAATTTTGTGCTTTCAGTGGTAAAGTAGTAGGCCATCAGTTTGCATGGTTTGCTTTCCTGAAAGGGCCCTATTGGCCATGTGGTAACACTGAAAAACGTCAAGCAGTGAAAACTTCCAAACTTACCTAATACCAACATTCTTTAAGGTTTCACAGCTTCCAAATCTGTTGTTGTGGCAGACATACAAGGCAAAGGGCAAGGTTTGTGTAATTTCCACATTAAGGAGCTGGCAGCCTTCATATAATTCCAGTAATGGAAAACTCTGTTTCTGTCCTTGAAGGTACTGAGCTGTAGCTTGTGATATCCTACATAAAGCACTGAAACCTTCATGTGTCCTTGTTGGTGCCATGGACAGTGGCATTGAGTGCACCTTCAGCAGGTTTGCTGATGACACCAAGCTGTGTGGTGCAGCAGGCACACTGGAGGGAAGGGATCCATCCAGAGGGACCTTGACAGGCTGGAGAGCTGGGCCCATGACAACCTCATGATGCTCAACAAGACCAAAAGCAAGGTTCTGCATCAGGGTCGGGGCAATCCCAAGCACCAATATAGGTTGGGCAGAGACTGGCTTGAGAGCAGCCCTGAAGAAAAGGACTTGGGGGTGCTGGTGAATGAGAAGCTCAACATGAGCCACCAGTGTGCACTTGCAGCCCAGAAAGCCAATCACATACTGGGTTACATCAAG
Source organism: Colaptes auratus (assembly GCA_015227895.2). NCBI lineage: Eukaryota > Metazoa > Chordata > Aves > Piciformes > Picidae > Colaptes > Colaptes auratus. The sequence continues at coordinate 6,708,119 of CM037636.1, forward strand.
AGAATTGTGACCAGCAGGTCAAGGGAGGTGATTCTCCCACTCTGCTCCACCCTGGTGAGACCCCACCTGGAGTACTGCCTCCAGTTCTGGAGCCTCAGTTAGAAGGTGCTGGAACATGTCCAGAAAAGGGCCATGAGGATAATTAGAGGGCTGGAGCACCTCTCTTGTCAGGACAGACTGGGAAAGTTGGGCTGTTCTGTCTGGAGAAGAGAAGGCTCTGGGAGAGACCTAAATGTGGCCTTCCAGTATCTGAAGAAGGCTACAAGAAAGCTGGGAAGGGAATTGTTTGGGTTTTGGTAGTGATAGGACTAGGGGGAATGGGAGAAACCTAGAAATTAGTAGATTCAGATTGGATGTTAGGAAGAAGTTGTTCCCCATGAGGGTGGTGAGAGCCTGGCACAGGTTGCCCAGGGAGGTGGTGGAAGCCTCCTGCCTAGAGGTGTTTGCAGCCAGGCTGGATGTGGCTGTGAGCAACCTGCTGCAGTGTGAGGTGTCCCTGCCCATGGCAGGGGGGTTGGAAGTGGCTGATCCCTGAGGTGCCTTCCAGCCCTGACAATTTCTATGTGCTCATAAGCATATCTGTGTTTAAAAGCCAGTGCGCTTAGAGGGAAAATTTGCTACAGGGAGATGTCAGCAAAAGTATTTGTTTCACACGGGTCACCTTATGTGCCTTTTTTTAATGAAGTGTCTTCAGCAAATCTGTGCCACAAAATTGTTACATTGTTAGTATTTAACCTCCCAGTTCTTAAGACAGTAAGCTTCCCACACAGAGTTGATTCTTGTTAAGGTTATTGCCCACACTGAGCAGTAGTCTCTGAAACCTTTGTGTTAAAGGTATTTTCTTTAAAGAATGCATTGCTTTTCAGTGTGTTATGTAAGCTAGATCTTGACAGTTTCTTCTGATTCTAAATGCCATAGCTGTGGTGGAGTAATTGATAATGGGAGAGGTAACCTACAATCTTAGAAGCAATAAGGTTGGAAAAGACCTCAGAGATCATCAAGTCCAATCCATCACCCAACACCTCATGACTAACTAAACCATGGCACCAAGTACCACATCCAGTCCCCTCTTGAACACCTCCAGGGATGGGGACTCCACCAGCTCCCTGGGCAGCAAAGCCCAAGGGCCAATCTCTCTTGCTGGAAAGAACATCTTCCTAACCTCCAGCCTAAACCTCCCCTGGCACAGCTTGAGACTATGTCCTCTTGTTCTGGTGCTGGCTGCCTGGGAGAAGAGACCAACCCCCTCCTGACTACAACCTCCCTGCAGGGAGATGCAGAGAGCAAGAAGGTCTCCCCTGAGCCTCCTCTTCTGCAGGCTAAGCAAGCCCAGCTCCCTCAGCCTCTCCTCCCAGGGCTGTGCTCCAGACCCCTCCCCAGCTTTCTTGCCCTTCTCTGGACCCCTTCCAGCAGCTCAACAGGTTTCCTGACCTGAGGAGCCCAGAACTGGACACAGGACCCAAGGTGTGGCCTCAGCAGTGCTGAGCACAGGGCAGAAGGACTTCCCTGCTCCTGCTGGCCACACTGTTCCTGATGCAGGCCAGGATGCCTTGGTCTTCTTGGCCCCCTGGGCACACTGCTAACTCATGTTTAGGCCTCCAGGTCACTTTGTGCCTGGCTGCTCTCAGCCACTCTGACCCCAGCCTGTAGCTCTGCATGGGGTTGTGGTGGCCAAAGTGCAGCACCTGGCACTTGGACTTGTTGAATGCCATCCTGTTGGACTCTGCCCATCTGTCCAGCCTGTCAAAGTCCCTCTGCAGAGCCCTTCTGCCCTCTAACTGACCAACATCTGCTCCCAGCTTGGTGTCATCTGCAAACCTACTGGTGATGGACTCAATCCCCTCATCCAGATCATCAATAAAGATATTGACCAGGCTGGGACCCAGCACTGCTCCCTGGGGCACACCACTGGTGCCTGGCTGCCAGCTGGATGTGGCACCATTCACCACCCTCTCTGGCTCATCTCCAGCCAGTTCCTGACCCAGCTCAGAGTGCTGCTGTCCAAGCCAGGGGCTGACAGCTTGGCCAGGAGCTTGCTGTGGGAGACAGATAAGGTGTCTGCAGACTGTATAATATGGTGGAAAGTTAAAAGGCTGTTTGTCTTCTTTAAAGATTAAGATGTGGTTTATTCTAGCACATGATTACATTGGACTATGGAGAGTGGGGAAAAAGTTCTTTTTAATCTTGGAAAGGCTTGCAGATAAATGTAAGCCATATTTTACCCAGTGGAGCATGCAGAATGGATTTTCCTTGTTTGAGGTATTCTGCCTGAAGCTGGACACATTCTGTGATGTGTCCAGAAAAATATGTTTTACAGAAAACAAGAAACCACATAGTGGTCTTTAAATGGCAACAATGGAGCTATTATCACTTCAAATTGAGTTTCTTCTTCAGACTCACAGTAGTATTTGGTTAGAATTGCCAGCCTAATAAGTATCATGTGTTTTCTGCTTGTGAGGGTCTGTTTAATGCATATCTGACATCCAGCTCCACAATGACTCTTCAGAGATTTCAGATTTATTTGGCAATGTGTGTGTGTTTTTGTCTTAAGAACAGGTGATACTATTCAGCAGTTCTTTGATCTGCTGAACATGCTTGGGGGGCAGGGCACCAAGCAAGTGAAAAATCAACAACAAGGCAAAAGAACTCAACTAATAGGTTGATCTGTGTGTGACTCTGGGAAGAGGCTGAACAGGGCTAAATGTTTTAGAATAACAAGGGACAGCAGTTAAGTCTTTTTTTTAGAGGAGGAAAATCTCTTTTAGAGGAGGGAAGAGGATTCTGCTAACTCTGTGTCTCCCTGAATCCAAGCCTGTGGAATAGTATTTGGTATCATAGTTTCATAGAATCAGTCAGGGTTGGAAGGGACCACAAGGATCATCTAGTTCCAGCCCCCCTGCCATGGGCAGGGACACCCCACACTAGATCAGGCTGGCCAGAACCTCATCCACCTGGCTTAACACTTCCAGGGACAGGGCCTCAACCACCTCCCTGGACAACCTTCCAGGCCTTCACCACTCTCCTGGGGAAGAACTTCCTCCTCATGTCCAGCCTGAATCTCCCCACCCTCCAGCTTCACTCCATTCCCCCTAGTCCTATCACTCCGAGCTGAGAAGTCCCTCCCCAGCCTTTTGGAGCCCCCTTCAGATACTGGAAGCCACATGAGGTCACCTGGACAGCCTTCCTTCCCAGACTGAACAGCCCCAACTCCCTCAGTCTGTCCTCATAGGAGAGGTGCTCCAGCCCTCTGCTCATCCTCGTGGCCCTTCTCTGGACACCTTCCAGCCCCTCCAAATCCCTCTTCTAATAGGGGCTCCAGAACTGGAGGCAGTACTCCAGGTGGGGTCTCACCAGAGCTGAGCAGAGGGGGAGAATCCCCTCCCTTGCCCTGCTGGCCACACTTCTCCTGCTGCAGCCCAGGCTCTGATTGGCTTTCTGGGCTGCAAGTGCACCCTGAGAGCTCCTGGGGAGCTTCTCCTCCCCCAGCACCCCCAAGTCTCTCTCCTCAGGGCTGCTCCCCAGCCAGCCCCTGCCCAGCCTGGATTTGTGCCTGGGATTGCCTCCACCCAGATGCAGGACCCTGCCCTTGGTCTTGTTGAAGCTCATGAGGTTGGCTTGTGCTCACCTCTCCAGCCTGTGTCTTTCCACATTCTATAGCTGAAGCATAGCTACATATTATAGTTGTGGAATGTATTCATTGCCTTTTAATTGGAAAGTCCACTTTGTTTTGCAGGTAATTTTTCTGACCACACTGTTCTATCTATTGAGTTCCAGTGATGAATACTACAAGCCAGTAAAGTGGGTGATAAGCCTCACACCTTTGTCTCAGCCAGGTCCCTCCTCAAATATAGTTGGCCAATCTGTTGAGGAGGCAATAAGGTATGTTTTGATTTTCTTGTTCTTTCTAGGAAGTTCTCTTGTAACTTTCACATTCAACTGCAGCTGCTTAGCACTTGTAACAGCTCATGTTTCAAAGAGGAGTTGCCTATCTCAAAGATTTCCAAGAAACTGACTTGGTGGTTTTGTGGTTTGGGTTTTTTTTTCCCCTTGATTGTTAAAAGAGAATTTGATTGGATGTGCCTAAAAAATTTCAGAGATCAGTGCTGTAGTGAATCATAGAATTGTCAGGGTTGGAAGGGACCTCAAGGATCAGCCACTTCCAACCCTCCTGCCATGGGCAGGGACACCTCACACTGCAGCAGGTTGCTCACAGCCACCTCCAGCCTGGCTGCAAACACCTCCAGGCAGGAGGCTGCCACCACCTCCCTGGGCAGCCTGTGCCAGGCTCTCACCACCCTCATGGGGAAGAAATTCTTCCTAACATCCAATCTGAATCTACCCATTTCTGGTTTTGCTCCATTCCTCCCAGTCCTATCACTCCCTGACACCCTCAAAAGCCAAAGAGAAATTCAGGGGATGTCCTGCTGCTGGCTTGGTTTTTCCTCATGTTGTGAATGTGGTTCTGTTTGCAATCTGGGCATTTGCCTTTGCTCAGTGTATCTGCCTAGGATTGACTTGTCCCAGTTCTCACAGGTAGGTCCTGCCAGCCTACAGGAAGTTCTCTAGAAAACAGCCAACAATGTTTGGACTACAGAACAAGCATAGACCAGTTTTCCCAGGCTTGAGTAACTTCTATGGTGAAACCATTCCTATCATTTTAGAGTATGCTCCTGTGTCTGCTTTGTTGCCATCTACTGCCTTTGCTCCTTTTTGACTGGTTTTGTCTTGAGGAAGGTGGCATTTAGTCTAGGGTGGAGAGGGGAAAATCAACTTTTGCATGATTGATTCATTAAGAAGCCTGGGAGGAAATCACTGTCAAAGGTGTATGTGAGCACAGAGTTTTCTGGCTGGTGTATCATGGGATCACAGGGTGTTAGGGGTTGGAAGGGACCTTAGATCACCAAGTCCAACTCTCCTGCCAAAGCAGGACTGTAGAATCCAACACAGGAACACATCCAGATGGGGCTGGAAAGTCTCCAGATAAGGAGAGACTCCACAGCCTCCCTGGGCAGCCTGCTCCAGGGCTCTGGGACCCTCACAGTGAGGAAGTTCCTCCTTGTGGTGAAGTGGAACCTCCTGTGATGGAGTTTATATCCATTACCCCCTGTCCTATTCCAGGGTGCAGCTGAGCAGAGCCTGTCCCCTCCCTCCTGACCCCCAGCCCTCACATATTAATAAATATTTGTTAAACCCCTTCTCAGTCTTCTCTCCTCCAGTCTAAACAGCCCCAGGGCTCTCAGCCTCTCCTCATAGGGTACATACTCCAGTCCCTCAATCATCCTGGTAGCTCTCCCTTGCAATCTCTGCATCAGATCCCTGTCCCTCTTGAACTGGGGAGCCCACAACTGGATGCAATATTCCAGGTGAGGTCTCACCAGGGCAGAGTAGAGGGGGAGGAGAACCTCCCTGGCTCTGCTGGCCACACTCCTCTGAATGCAGCCCAGGATCCCATTGGCCTTTCTGGCCCCCAGGGCACATTACTGTGCCATGGATAACTTGTGGTCCACCAGCACTCCCAGGTGGTTCTCCACAGGGCTGCTCCCCAGTAGATCAACTCCCAGCCTGCACTGCAACAGTTTATTCTTCCTTCCCAGATGGTTACTAATGTTAAATAAAGCAGCTTATGTGACACTCACAATGCCACATTCCATGCAAGAGTTTCATGGGCCATTGCCTGCAAATGCGGAGGGAAAGGGAAATTTAGGGAAATGTTAGTAATTCTGAATACTGCTAACGCCTCAGGAGCAAAAACAGCTTCTGTTCCCCAATAGTCTGTCCTGCCCAGGTGGTTTATCTGTTTCTCTTTTTCTTTGGTTTGTAATCAGTCTCAGGTTTTTCTCACTCCAGTGTTAACTTTTGTGGTGTGGATACATTTAATTGCTATTTTTTCTTTTGATTAATGCTTAAGGCCAAGGGCATCCTGGCCTGCAGCAGGGAGAGTGTGGCCAGCAGGAGCAGGGAAGTCCTTCTGCCCTGTGCTCAGTACTGCTTAGGCCACACCTTGAGTCCTGTGTCCAGTTCTGGGCTCCTCAGGTCAGGAAAGCTGTTGAGCTGCTGGAAGGTGTCCAGAGAAGGGCAAGAAAGCTGGGGAGGGGTCTGGAGCACAGCCCTGGGAGGAGAGGCTGAGGGAGCTGGGCTTGCTTAGCCTGCAGAAGAGGAGGCTCAGGGGAGACCTTCTTGCTCTCTGCAACTCCCTGCAGGGAGGTTGGAGCCAGCTGGGGGTTGGTCTCTCCCAGGCCCCCAGCACCAGAACAAGAGGACACAGTCTCAAGCTGTGCCAGGGGAGGTTTAGGATGGATATTAGGACGTTCTTCATAGAAAGAGAGATTGGCCATTGGGATGTGCTGCCCAGGGAGGTGGTGGAGTCCTCATCCCTGGAGGTGTTTAGGAAGAGACTGGATGGGGTGCTTGGTGCCATGGTTGAGTTGATTAGATGGTGTGGACACAGTCTCAAGCTGCACCAGGGGGAAGTTTAGGCTGGAGGTGAGGAGAAAGTTCTTCCCAGACAGAGTTGTTAGCCACTGGGCTGTGCTGCCCAGGGAGGTGGTGGAGTCACCATCCCTGGAGGTGTTCAAGAGGGGATTGGATGTGGCACTTGGAGCCATGGTTTAGTAGTCATGAAGTCTTGGGTGATGGGTTGGACTGGATGATCTCTGAGGTCTTTTCCAACCTCATTGATTCTATGATTTGCCCTTTTGTCCCTCCTGCCATTCTGTCCTTTGTTTTGGGTTGGTTTTTTGTTCATGTTTTGGGAGGGGTTGGGGCCATGTTTTTGTTCTTTTTTGTTGGTTAGTTTGTTGGTGTTTTGTGTTTCTTTTTTGCTTGGGTTTTGTTTGGGGTTGTTGTTGTTTGTTTTGTTGTTGTCTTTAAATTTTGTTCCCTTGATTTTTTTTTTGTTACATAAGTGGATAAACAGCACAGAACCATGATAAATTATGGAGGCACCTTTTGTCATTGGTGAGGGCCTCCCTTGACTGGCAGTGGTGCGTGGTAGCCTGTGAATAAAGTAAATGCATTCTTTCCTTTCACTGAAGCAACTGACATTCAGCAACAGCAACCAGTGGAGAAAGGGAAATATGGGGAGGGTTTGTGACTTGGCAGAAGGGTTATGCCAGGGTAGGCTGAGCTACAGGAATTGTTTTGGCAGCATTCTCAGCTGGTTAGGAAGTTTGCATGCTTTAGAAGTGTGAGAACCACTTGGAGCAGGTTACTTGTATGTAACAATTTTAGTTCTCAGTGCTAGTTAGTGAATCTTTTCATTGTAATTATATTCATAGTGTTAGGGCACAGGAGAATCCTTATCTGCATGCATCAGTGCTTTGTTCAGAATCAAGTGAAATCATAGAATCTTGGAATTGTCTGGGTTGGAAGGGACCTCAAGGATCATCCAGTTCCAACCCCCCTGCCATGGGCAGGGACACCTCACACTGCAGCAGGTTGCTCATAGCCACATCCAGCCTGGCTGCAAACACCTCCAGGCAGGAGGCTTCCACCACCTCCCTGGGCAACCTGTGCCAGGCTCTCACCACCCTCATGGGGAAGAGCTTCTTCCTCACATCCAATCTGAATCTACCCATTTCTAGTTTTGCTCCATTCCCCCTAGTCCTATCGTTATCTGACACCCCCTAAGAAGTCCCTCCCCAGCCTTCTTGTAGTCCCCTTCAGATACTGGGAGGCCACAATTAGCTCTTCTCAGCCTTCTCTTCTCCAGACTGGACAGCCCCAGCTCCCTCAGTCTGTCACAGTATCACCAAGGTTGGAAGAGACCTCAAAGATCATCAAGTCCAACCTGTCACCACAGACCTCATGACTAGACCATGGCACCAAGTGCCATGTCCAATCCCTCACTGTCCTCACAGGAGAGGTGCTCCAGCCCTCTGATCATCCTCATGGCCCTTCTCTGGGCACACTCCAGCACCTCCAGACCCTTCTTGTAATAGGGGTTCCAGATCTGGACACAGTATTCCAGGTGGGGTCTCGCCTGAGTGGAGTAGAGCAGGATAACCATCTCCCTCGACCTGCTATGCTAAAATCAACTTCAATAACTCTCCTACCTCACTGCATATGTAGCAAAAGTTTGCCTTTTACCCATGAAAACAGGGAGGTGATGTTGTTCTTGCCTGGACTTTTGGTTTGGTTTGATTTGGTTTTTTCCTCCTCCTGCATGGATGAAGTGTTAATCCACCAACAGAACAAGAGGACACAGTCTCAAGCTGCACCAGGGGAGGTTTAGGCTGGATGTTAGGAAAAAGTTCTTCCCAGCAAAAGAGATTGGCCATTGGAATGTGCTGCCCAGGGAGGTGGTGGAGTCACCATCCCTGGAGGTGTTTAAGAGGAGACTGGGTGGGGTGCTTGGTGCCTTGGTTTAGATGATAAGATGTTGTTGGGTGATAGGTTGGACTCGATGATCTCTGAGGTCTTTTCCAACCTGGTTAATTCTCTTCTATTCCTCCAATTCACAGATCACCAAAGTAGTAGCATGCACACCTTTGCTTGAACCATTTTCCTTTCCTTGAGCAGCATGTCGTTCTCCTCCTTGAATGCACCATACCCTTCTTCCCTGAAGCTCCCATTCTGCTTGCTCTGGTGGAGATATTGCACATTACTAAGTTGCATGTTGTCACGGCCTCGGTGCAATTTAGTGTGTGCGATACTTTCACACGAGTGCATGCACACGGGTATGGCTGTGGCTTGAAGCTGCTGCAGCTTGCAGTTTGGTGGGGCCTAATGACCTTAGGAGATGGTTTTAAGACCCAGAGTAGTATTGAAACTGTGTTGCTGGAGGCTTGTTCTAGAATGCCAGTAAGAAGAGCACTGTTTTGTTTTCAGCCCGAGGAGCGTTATCGTTCTGCTCCTCATTTTCTTCATCCTGCCACGTGCACCTCCGATCTGATCAGATTTTTGTCATTCCATAAAAGTTACTTAATGTGAAGTGTTTCTAAAGAGGAAGTAGTCATCAGAGCCTTAATTGAAATTTGCTCCAAAGTCGGAGAGATTCGATGTGAAGAAAACCTGTGGTGCCTTGGTGGCTGCCGTAGGTTCAGACTGTTTGGGTTTGGGGTTTTTTTAAACTTCTATTTATTAACATTTCAAGAGCTCTGAAAGGAGGAACCATGCAAACAAACAGAAAGGTCTCTTTAAGCATCTGTCTGGTTTGCTGTGGCCTCCCGGCAGTAGGGATGGAGAAAATGAGATGGTGATACAATTCCCACAGACAGCAATAATCTTCCAGCATGTTGAACTGAGGTTCAGAAGCAGCTAAGTGTGTGATCTGGTTGATTTTACTGCAGTATTAATAATGTGTTTCAGGTTAATTTGTCAAAGGCAACTGTTCACTGATCATGTTTTGACTTAATTTTTGCATGCAACCTATGTTCTTTCATATCAGGAGTACCCCTGGCAGAAGTCCTGCAAGGAGAGGCTGAGGGAGCTGGGCTTGCTTAGCCTGCAGAAGAGGAGGCTCAGGGGAGACCTTCTTGCTCTCTACAACTCCCTGCAGGGAGGTTGGAGCCAGCTGGGGCTTGGTCTCTTCTGCCAGGCCCCCAGCCCCAGAACAAGAGGACACAGTCTCAAGCTGTGCCAGGGGAGGTTCAGGCTGGAGGCGAGGAGAAAGTTCTTCCCAGCAAAGAGAGATTGGCCCTTGGGCTGTGCTGCCCAGGGAGGTGGTGGAGTCCCCATCCCTGGAGGTGTTCAAAAAAGGATTGGATGTGGCACTTGGTGCCATGGTTTAGTAGCCATATGAGGTGTTGGGTGACAGGTCGGACTTGATGATCTCTGAGGTCTTTTCCAACCTTATTGATTCTATGAAATTTTACAACCTTTATTTATGGTGTGTGTTCTGAGGTGGGACAATAGAACTGAAAATGATTCTGTCTTAATTAAGTTCCTAGTGAAAAGAAAAAAAATGGGAATAACAGATTAAGTTTTATTGCATGGAGGAAAGGAAAGCTTCAGGTGACTTACCGGGGAGAAACAGGAGAATGTAGTCTGTACATCTGTAGAGCTGCTGCTGTGTTTCAGTATGTAGGCAGATCCAAAGTGACAGTAATTGTGAGCAGACTCTCCTAGTGGGATAGATAGCAGCATTTATCAGCTGATTGTTTTAGTAGCAATAACCATATGACTTGCTCATACCACTGTTTTAGTCTTAAATACTCTCCTGTATGCCAAAACAATCAAACCAACCCAGAGAACCAAAAAAATTGTCTTTGGCTGTAATCTCTTTTTCTTTTCTATCAAAAGTACTTCTTTCTTTCTATCAAAAGTAGCTCACTTGCTCCCTTGCTCCCAGCAAGTGACTTTGTTTTGAAGTTACGATGACTGTGGCAGGTAATGATAGGACTGGGGGGGTTGGAGCAAAACTAGAAATGGGTAGATTCAGATTGGATGTGAGGAGGAAGTTGTTCCCCATGAGGGTGGTGAGAGACTGGCACAGGTTGCCCAGGGAGGTGGTGGAAGCCTCATCCCTGGTTTTTGTGGCCGGGCTGGATGTGGCTGTGAGCAACCTGCCTGTAGCAGGGGGGGTTAGAACTAGATGATCCTTGAGGTCCCTTCCAGCCCTAACAATTCTATGATTCTATCCTCAAAACACATTGAGTAGCTGGAGTTTCTTCCAGCATCATTTAGAATTAGCCGTGTGTGCAGGAGGACTCTGCAATAGCAGCACAGTGCAATCCTTATGGTGTCTTCCTAGAGAGCATGGTAAAAGATAAACACTGTTGCTGTAATGAAAATGCTGAAAGAGTAGAATTGGGGTTTTTTCTAGTATAATTTTGGCTTAGAGTGTACCTGGTGTCAAACTTGCATTTTACTTGGACTGCAAACCACTGTGTGTGGCTTGTCCTGTGCTCTGTAAGGTGTTTAGGGAAAATGGTAATTCTTGCAAAATGTTTCCAAAGACAAAACCCACTCTTGTGTAGCTTTCACTCTTATGCCCAGTCAGTGGCCAGGATCAATATGCCTTCATTTAGTACAGTAACCAGCAAATTTCTCTTCTGAACTTACCATATGCTCACTCTGTATCTGGAAACTGCAGTTCTCAGCATTTGAGCTAATATGCTCTACCTTGCTCCAGTGGTCTAGGAATAGAGAGAGAATTCTTAGTTTTGCTGATGTAAGTGACAAACATGAGTGTTCAGAGACTTCAGACTTCTTGTGGGCCACATACCACAAAGTAGGATCTCTTGTGCATGTCTGACTAATTGAGGTAGACAAAGATGAAGGAGAGAAGAATGGAACTAGGTTAAGGACTCCTAATAGCTTCCTGCTTGACCAGTGGCACCTTACAGCTTCTCAGCAATGTATGATGCCTTCTGCTTTCAGCTTATTAGTTGTGTGTGCTAGATGCAAAGACCTAGAGAGATGCTGTAGTGTTCTACAGTCTTCTAGAGGTGTATGCTATTTGGACATTGAAGTATATATATATATTTGGCTTAGGAACTGGCTGGAGGCTGAGCCCAGAGAGTGGTGGGGAATGGTGCCACAGCCAGCTGGCAGTCAGGCACCAGGGATCAGTGCTGGGCCCCATCCTGTTCATATCTTTATTGATGATCTGGATGAGGGGATCACATCCATCACCAGTAAGTTTGCAGGTGACAGCAAGCTGGGGGCAGGAGTTGATCTGTTAGAGGGTAGGAGAGCTCTGCAGAGGGACCTTGCCAGGCTGGGCAGATGGGCAGAGGCCAAGGGCATGAGATTGAACACATCAAGTGACAGGTTCTACACTTTGGTCACAAAAACCCCAGGCAGTGCTACTAGCTGGGGTCAAAGTGGCTGAGAGCAGCCAGGCACAAAGGGACCTAGAGGGTACTGGTTGATAGTAGGCTGAACATGAGCCAGCAGTGTGCCCAGGGGGCCAAGAAGGCCAAGGGCATCCTGGCCTGCAGCAGGAAGAGTGTGGCCAGCAGGAGCAGGGAAGTCCTTCTGCCCTCTGCTCAGCACTGGTTAGGCCACACCTTGAGTCCTGTGTCCAGTTCTGGGCCCCTCAGTTCAAGAAGGACATTGAGACACTTGAACGTGTCCAGAGAAGGGCAACGAAGCTGTGGAGAGGTCTCAAGCACAGCCCTGTGAGGAGAGGCTGAGGGAGCTGGGGTTGTTTAGCCTGGAGAAGAGGAGGCTCAGGGGAGACCTTCTTGCTCTCTGCAACTCCCTGCAGGGAGGTTGTAGCCAGGTGGGGGTTGGTCTCTTCTCCCAGGCCCCCAGCACCAGAACAAGAGGACACAGTCTCAAGCTGCACCAGGGGAAGTTTAGGCTGGAGGTGAGGAGAAAGTTCTTCCCAGCACAAGAGAGATTGGCCCTTGGGCTGTGCTGCCCAGGGAGGTGGTGGAGTCACCATCCCTGGAGGTGTTCAAAAGTGTTTGGACATGGCATTTGGTTGCATGGTTTGGTTGTTATGAGATGTTAGGTATTAGGTAATGGGTTGGACCTGAGGTCTTTTCCAATCTGGTTGGTTCTGTGATTCCTTCTTTTTATGGGGACAATGGCTGACAATAGCTCTCCCTAGTTAATCTGTTGAGAGACTTGAACTTTCTGAACAACAGTGTTGATGTGTGAGGCTCATTCTTCTACTGTGTGAATTTCAAGTAAGATAATTTCAAATTCAGCAGTCATTTGGGAATCTGTGTGCCATCTAAAGTGAGAAGGGAGGGCAAAAGCTTTCAAACTGCTTATGGAAATAGAAATGGGGATAGTGCCCAAGGATGAAGATGCAAAAACTGGGAGTTAATAATAATAATACAATACACCAGGTTGGAAGAGACCTTCAAGATCATCCGGTCCAACCTATCAACCAATCCAACCCACCTAAATACAGTACAGTACAATACAGTACAATACAACCCACCTAAACAACTAAAAAACTAAACCCTGGCACCAAGCACCCCATCAAGCCTCTTCTTGAACACCTCCTATGAAGGTGACTCCACCACTTCCACAGGCAGCCGATTCCAGTGGGCAATCACTCTCTCGGTATAGAACTTCTTCCTAAGATCCAGTCTGAACCTGCCCTGGCGCAGCCTGAGACTGTGTCCTCTTGTTCTGGGGCTGGTTGCCTGGGAGAAGAGACCAACCTCTGCCTGGCTACAACCTCCCTTCAGGTAGTTGTAGAAGTTCAGAAGATAAGATTCTACCTAGTGGCTTAATAACAGATGGTTTCTTTTCCAGAAGGTACTATTGTCCCAGCAGAGGAAAGAAACTGCTTTAGAGGCTTTGGTTGAGCAAGGGCCTTTTTTGTGCAGCCCCTTCATCTTTGAAGTGGAGTGAAAACCTTTCCATTAATCATCCATCTCTGTGATTCCTGTTGCATGTCTTCCTGCCCTCTCACTGCCTGAGTTCCCAAAAGCGCAGAGGCGAGCAGTGCAACTGAAAGCATGAAACATAAAATGAGAAGTCAACAGTAGCAAACTTTGCATTTACCTTTGCAGAGTGTCTGTCTGCATCACCACTTCACAGAATCACAGAATCAGCTGGGTTGGAAGAGACCTCCAAGATCATCAAGTCTGACCCATCACCCAACCCTACCTAATCATCTAAGCCATGGCACTAAGTGCCTCATGGATGAGGCTCTTCCTAAACACCTCCAGTGATGGTGACTCCAGCACCTCCCTGGGCAGCCCATTCCAATGGCCAGTCTCTCTTGCTGGGAAGAACTTCTTTCTAAGATCAAACCTAAACTTCCCCTGGCACAGCTTGAGACTGTGTCCTCTTGTTCTGGTGCTGGTTGCCTGGGAGAAGAGACCAACCCCCACCTGGCTACAACCTTCCTTCAGGTAGCTGTAGACCGCAATAAGGTCTTTCCTGAGCCTCCTCTTCTCCAGGCTGAGCAACCCCAGCTCCCTCAGCCTCTCCTCACAGGGCTGTGCTCCTGACCCCTCCCCAGCTTTCTTGCCCTTCTCTGGACACATTCAAGCAACAGTACTCAAGGCATGGCGTAACCACTTCTACAGTGGTGTAACAGGTAGGACTGTTCCGAGGAAAGGAACCACAGGGATGGTTGGGTTGCTTAGATCCAAGCTTAAAGAGTGGCTTCAAGAAGATTTCTCAAAGAAGAGTGAAAATCTGGCATCACACAGTGGCGAAGGTACAGCCATTTTAGAGTGTGATTTCTGTGTCTGTAGTCCTAAGGCCACAGAGTTCAGTTGCAGGATGCCGCACGTGTGTAAGTGATAACGACGCGGAACTTAGGTGGCTGTTCGCTGTCTTTTGTTTCAATGTGAAACTGGTGTGGTGGTTTGAGCCTTCACTGGAAGTTAAGAGCTCAGGTGGGGGCAAGGCTGAGAATCTCTCCCCCACTCTCCCCCCTCCTCCCTCCCAACAGAGAGGGGAGAAAAGGAGGAGCAAATCCACCAAACAATAATTTGGAGTCGGCTTGGAAGTAGAGAGCAAAGAGTTGTCTTTAAGCAATATATATGTATATATAACAATAACAGGAGAAAGGTTCACAAGGGCAAGGAACAAGGATGGATGGGAGGGGGACAAAAACAAGAGAATAATACCAAACCAGCCTTTTTCCGAGGAAGCGTGGAGGCAGCAGGGAGAAGGATCAGGTCCGACCACGTGGCAGAGGAGCAGGAGGGCAGCTGCAGTAGCTCTCATCCAGCAGAGGCAGGAGCCAGAGAAGCAGGGCCAACAGCTACAATGTTCTGCTTTTTATACCCTAGCTGGGCAGGGAGGGGGGAGTGGAACAGACTCAGCTTCCCAGGCAAAAAATGCCCTGCAGGGAGTGAAAAGTACCTGCAAGCCCTCCCCCCTGCTTTGTTCTTTTTGTTCTCAGAAAAGGGTGTTACCCCACCACAACCCACAGGTAGGTACAGCAGGTTTGAATTGGATTGCCAGCCTTCCTGTGTGGCTTTTAGCCACGTGACCCAGGGAGCAGCCTGAAAGCTAGGAAGATGAAGATGCTGAGGCTAAGACAAAGTAATGAAAACCAGGCGCTCAGTTATCTTCATCTGGAAAGCCGTGTAAGTGATGTAGGAAAGCAGGAGTTTAAAGAGCCTGCTTCACAAATCAGTAGGTTTAACCTGGTGACAATGGGCAAGTATGAAAATGTGAGCAGGTAAAGAGAATTTAATTAACAGGTAAAAGCAGAAAAGGGCAAGGAGAAAGTAGTTCATCTGCAGGGCAGTACTGCTTCTCATACATCAAAGGTTATTTGTAGATGGAGGATGTGGTCTGATGCTTGAGCAGTTTCTTTCATAGAATAGAATCATAGAATCAGCCAGGATGGAAAAGACCTCAGAGATCATCAAGTCCAACCTATCACCTAATACATAACACCTCATGACTAACTAAACCATGGCTCCAAGTGCCACATCCAATCCTATTTTGAGCACCTCCAGGGACAGTGACTCCACCACCTCCCTGGGCAGCACATTCCAGTGGCAAATTACTCTCTCTGGGAAGAACTTTCTCCTCACCTCCAGCCTAAACCTCTCCTGGCACAGCTTGAGACTGTGTCCTCTTGTTCTGGTGTTGCTTGCCTGGGAGAAGAGACCAACCCCCACCTGGCTACAACCTCCTTTCAGGTAGTTGTAGAGAGCAAGGAGGTCTCCCCTAAGCTTCCTCTTCTCCAGGCTGAACAAGCTCTGTCTGTCCCTGGAACCTGTTGTGCAGTAAAGAACAATCCGGGAGGTTTGTGTCTACATGCCTTCAGTGGCAGATGTGATGGATGCTTACTCTTTTCACAGGGAGCAAATGCATAAAAAGTTCAGTGTTACATTTTGAATTCTTTCTGGTACTAATGGCTTTGTAATTTTTCAGAGCAGTTTGTGTGTATCTTTACAGTTGCCAGACTTCTGTGGTGAATAAAGTTTAACAACATTTCTTTGATTGTTTTAGGGGTGTATTTGATGCTTCCCTCAAAATGGCTGGCTTCTATGGGCTCTACACTTGGCTGACTCACACTATATTTGGGATTAACATAGTCTTCATACCATCTGGTAAGAATTGGAACAATTGTAATGTATCAAGAGATAATTTTACATACCTAATTGTTGTACAAAATCAGTAGGATTAAATGTTGCTTATAATACCCTACCTCTGAGCATTGTTGCTTTTTCCCCTGTTTTCACAACACATCCCCTGGCATGTGTTTTATTTCTGTTTCTCTGGCCAGATGTAATTCTTTCTATTCAAGCCAAGTCTTTCTAGGTTTTTAACTTCATTCTCCCTCCATTGGCTCTTGTTTCTTCCATAGCTGACCCATGCTGATTTTTCAGGATGCCCAGATGGAGGAAGATGTGGTATCATGAAAATGCATAGTATCATAGAATCAACCAGGTTGGAAAAGACCTCAGAGATTACAGTATTGCTAAGGTTGGAAGAGACCTCAAAGATCATCGAGTCCCACAAACCCCAAGACTAACCTGGCACCAAGTGAGACATTGCTCCCCCAGACCTCCTGCCCACAGGCTTGAACTCACACCTTCCGTAAGCTTAGGTGCTACTGCCACATGAGCTGCCACCATTACCTAATACCTATGCCTCCTGACAGCTAAACCAAGGCTCCAAGTGCCTCATCCAATCCCTTTTTGAACACCTCCAGGGATGGTGACACCACCACCTCCCTGGGCAGCACATTCCAATGCCTAACAACTCTCTCTGTCAAGAACTTTCTCCTCACCTCCAGCCTAAACTTCCTCTGGCACAGCTTGAGACTGTGTCCTCTTGTTCTGGTGCTGGGTGCCTGGGAGAAGAGACCAACCCCCACCTGACTACAACATCCTTTCAGGAAGCTGTAGAGAGCAATGAGGTCTCCCCTGAGCCTCCTCTTCTCCAGGCTAAGCAACCCCAGCTCCCTCAGCCTCTCCTTATAGGGCTGTGCTCCAGATCTCTCCCCAGCCTCGTTGCCCTTCTCTGGACCCATTCAAGTGTCTCAATGTCCTTCTTAAATGGAGGAGCCCATGATAGAGCCATGCTTCTTATTGTCCATACTGTAGCCTGACTGTATTGCTGACCTCTGGTTTCTAATTATTCTTTAACCTTGTCTTTGGAAATGGCTGAACAGCTTGCACTGAAAGCTTTCTTCCCCTCTACTCTTTTGTCTCTATTCCCCTAAAAGTAATATTAGTTTCAAAAATGTGTATGAAGGTATTGGGGAACAAAAGAGGAAGCTCTAAAGCAGCAAAAGCCACTCTAATAAGAAATGACTGTGCTGTAAAGTGTTTAAAGTGTCTAATGACGACTAACTGTCATTAGACCTACTTAGAAAGTAACTGTTCTTTGTTTTGAAGCTGCATGCAAAAAGTTTTTGCTTTCTTGTTAATGAGATGCAAAAAAAGCCCAGAACATAAACCCCCTCTTCTTTAACTTTATTTCTGTTACTTTAGAGTGACAGCAGTACTGAATCACTCCAGTTCACAGCAGGTATTTGTACAGTCAGAAGGGTGTCTGCCTGTGCACACGTGTACGTACCGAAATACGGCGCTCTTAGGGAGATCTGGGGAGTGCCAATGAGACCTCTGTAGGCTTCCTTGCGCACAATGGCTGATTTTTAGCTAGTAAAGGTTTGAAATGTGCCTTACTGGTATAACTTTGAATCCCTCTGAATTCATGCCTCTTTTGGAAGTAACTGGCACAGGTTGCCCAGGGAGGTGGTAGAAGCTTCATTCCTGGAGGTTTTTAAGGCCAGGCTGGATGTGGGTGTGAGCAGCCTGCTCTGGTGCGAGGTGCCTCTGACCATGGCAGGGAGCTTGGAACTAGATGGTCCTTGAGGTCCCTTCCAACCCTGACAATTCTGTGATTCTATGACAGTTTGTGACGTTTTTCTGTCTGAGGAACAGTGTAATTTTCTTCTTCTCCTAAACCGCAGCAACAGAGGCAAGTGGGACTACAGGGACCTGGACTAGATGATCTTCAGAGGTTCTTTCCAACCCCCTACCACTTTGTCATACTGCTGTGGCAAAACTGTCAGAATTCAACTGTAAATGTATTTGTGCAATTTCTCTGGTCTTGTCTCACCTCTGTGCTTCTGTGTGTTCCAGCATTAGCAGCAATCCTTGGAGCAGTGCCGTTTCTAGGGACTTACTGGGCAGCCATCCCTGCAGTCTTAGATTTGTGGCTCGTGCAAGGGCGGGGATGCAAAGCCATTTTGCTCTTGGTTTTTCACCTCTTGCCAACCTATTTTGTGGATACAGCAATTTATTCTGATATATCAGGGTAAGTAAAAATGCTTAATGATCATCAATGCCTTCAACTGAACTTAACTTTTCTGAAGCATGCAGAGAAAGCTGTCAGCCCCTGGCTTGGACAGCAGCACCTTGTGCTGGGTTAGGAACTAGCTGGAGGGCTGAGCCCAGAGAGTGGTGGTGAATGGTGCCACAGCCAGCTGGCAGCCAGGCACTAGTGATGTCCCCCAGGGATCAGTGCTGGGCCCCATCCTGTTCAATATCTTTATTGATGATCTGGATGAGGGTATCGCGTCCATCATCAGCAACTTTGCAGATGACAGCAAGCTGGGGGCAGGAGTTGAGCTGTTAGAGGGCAGGAGAGCTCTGCAGAGGGACCTTGCCAGGCTGGGCAGATGGGCAGAGGCCAAGGGCAGGAGATTGAACACATCCAAGTGCCAGGGGCTGCACTTTGGCCACAGCAACCCCAGGCAGTGCTACAGGCTGGGGGCAGAGTGGCTGAGAGCAGCCAGGCAGAGGGGGAGAGGCTGAGGGAGCTGGGGGTGTTTAGCTTGGAGAAGAGGAGGCTCAGGGGAGAGCTTCTTGCTCTTTACAGCTAGCTGAAGGGAGGTTGTAGCCAGGTGGGGATTGGTCTCTTCTCCCAGGCACCCAGCACCAGAACAAGAGGACACAGTCTCAAGCTGTGCCAGGGGAGGTTCAGGCTGGATGTTAGGAAGAAGTTCTTCATAGAAAGAGTCATTGGCCACTGGAATGTGCTGCCCAGGGAGGTGGTGGAGTCCCCATCACTGGAGGTGTTTAGGAAGAGACTGGATGAGGCCCTTGGTGCCATGGTTGAGTTGATTAGATGGTGTGGGGTGAGAGGTTGGACTCGATGATCTCAAAGGTCTTTTCCAACCTGGTTAATTCTATTCTAATATCTTCAAGCATAGGAACAGGTGTGGCAACATTAAGAATCAAAGAATCATATGATCAATAAGGTTGGAAATGACATCATCAAGTCCAACCTGTCACCCAGCACCTCATGACTAACTAAACCATGGCTTCAAGTGCCACGTCCAGTCCCCTCTTGAACACCTCCCTGTGTAGCCCGTTGCAATGGCCAACAACTCTTTCTGTGAAGAACTTTCTCCTCACCTCAAGAAGCCTTACTGTTCTAAGCACCTCTACTTCTCCAGGCCTTTTCTGTAAACTTTATTGTTTCAGTTCTTGAACTTGTGCTCAAAGTGAGCAAAATAGAGTAGAATAGAATAGAATTAACCAGTTGGAAAAGAACTTTGAGATCATCGAGTCCAACCTATCACCCAGCACCATCTGATCAACTCAACCATGGCACCAAGCACCCCATCCAGTCTCTTCCTAAACACCTCCACTGATGGTGACTCCACCACCTCCCTGGGCAGCACATCCCAATGGCCAATCACTGTTTCAGCTGGTGATAAGAATTTACCAAAGAGGTGTAGCATTTTCCTTTGCATCACCAAATGGCTGCTGATGCAGCGGAACAACCAAGAAATCCAAGAACTAGGTGGGAATTAGAATAAAGTTTGGGGGTTTTCTGTTTTGGTTTGGGTTTTTTTTTATGGTTTGGTTGGGGGTTTTGTGTTGGTTTTCTTTTTTGTTTGTTTTTCAAAATGCATTGTGATAGCTTTGAGGATTTTGTTCAAAGCGAGCCCCTGTCTTGTCACCACGCCCCCAGGGTAAAAATCCATTGATTGCAGTTTGAGCTTTAAACATGCTGAGACAGGAGAAACTGCAAACCTCGAGACAGGTTTCTGCTGAGGCAGTGGTGAGAGCTGTTTTCCTGTTGTGGGAGGGACACACACCTTGCCACCGGGGAGCCGGGTGGGGGCCAGGCACCCTGCCACCAGGGAGCAGAGCAGGATAGAATTATCCAGGTTAATTCCCCCTGTGTGGCTCCTGCTTCCTCCTGCTTTTAATATGTTAACTTGCTTGTTGTCTTAAAATGTATTGATTCTTGGCCATAAGTGGGGGGAATGGAACAAAGCTAGAAATGGGGAGCTTCAGGATGTCAGGAAGAAGCTCTTCCCCATGAGGGTGGTGAGAGCCTGGCACAGGTTGCCCAGGGAGATGGTAGAGGCCTCATATCCCTGGTGGTTTTTAAGGCCAGGCTGGATGTGGCTGTGAGCAACCTGCTGTAGTGTGAGGTGTCCCTGCCCATGGCAGGGGGGTTGGAACTAGATGATCCTTGGGGTCCCTCCCAACCCTAACAATTCTATGGCTCCCTAAAGCATGAACAGTCTCTGGGATTGTTTTTGCCATTCACTCCTTCAGATGCTCTTCAGCAGGTGTCTGTGGGGTAGCCTCTTCACTGTGGGTACTGGCAGTGTTATGTGCTACAGGACACTTTTGATCTGCTGCCCAAATACAGAACAGAATTCAGCCTCAACTATTTGTGCAGTCATTCAAAGAGCAGTTTGTGGTATATGTGTGGATTTCTGTAGCTAGCTATGTCATTCCCCAAGCTTAACAAAGCTTTGTGATCAAGTGCATCTTAAATGGATAGAATTGTTGTTGTTCTTAATTGAATTTCTTCTTCTGCTTATGCTATCATTCCAGAGGTGGTCATCCCTACCTGACAGGTCTTGCAGTAGCTGGTGGAGCCTATTACCTGGGCGGAAGGAGCCATCATAGGACCAATTCTACTTGTGTGCTGGTGGTTGCTTCCAACATTTACAGTGCCATGTTGGTGAGTCCAACAAATTCAGTGCCCACTCCATCACAAGCAGCATGGCCACTGCAGAGTCACCGGTAAGTTACAAATGTCTTCAGTGTTTGCACTGGATGAGGCACTTGGTGCCATGGTTTAGCGGAGTAGATGCTGCTGGGTACTGGTTGGACTTGATCATCTCAAAGGTCTTTTCCAACCTGCTTAATTCTATTGTATTCCCATTATGTTTAGCATGGATCAGCCTATGGAGGTATAGAGAATGTGGGCATGAGACTTCTGTGTGCATGTGCATCGACAGCTGGATGTCTGTTGAAGGATTCAGAGGGCATTCAGCTATACTATACTCTAAAAATAAAAATCATGCTGAAGTAAAATGCTCCCTGGAACTTGTAAGCTTGAAATCATAGAATTGTCAGGCTCTCACCACCCTCATGGGGAACAACTTCTTCCTAACACCCAATCTGAATCTATCCACTTCTAGTTTTGCTCCACACCCCCCCCCCAGTCCTATCACTCCCTGACACCCTCAAAAGTCCCTCCTCAGCTTTCTTGGAGCCCACTTCAGATACTGGAAGGCCACAATTAGATCTTCTCGGAGCCTTCTCTTCTCCAGACTGAACAGCCCCAACTCCCTCAGTCTGTCCTCACAGGAGAGTGCTCCAGCCCTCTGATCATCCTCATGGCCCTCTCTGGACACCTTCCAGCACCTCCAGATCCTTCCTATAATAGGGGCTCCAGACTGGATGCAGTGCTCCAGCTGTGGTCTCACCAGAGTGGAGCAGAGGGGGAGAATCACCTCCCTCCACTTGCTGGTCACACTTCTCTTGATGCAGCCCAGGATCTGATTTGCTCTCTGGGCTGCAAATGCACACTGCTGGCTCCTGTTGAGCTTCTCATCCACCAGCACCTATTCCACCAGCACCCCCAAGTCCTTTTCTTCAGGGTTTCTCTCAAGCCAGTCCCTGCCCAGCTTATATCATGCTTGGGATTGCCCCGACCCAGCTGCAGGACCTTGCACTTGGTCTTGTTGAACCTCATGAGTTTCAATTTGTCAACAACAGACATTTGTAACCACTCAACAGATTTGAGTCTTACTTTTTCAATCATCCCTACCTCCAGGTCACCAAAAGAGAGTCCTGAGGAGATCAAAAGAGCTGCAGAGTGATGAAGGTGCTGCTCAGCATGAGAGAATGGCTGTCTTCTGAGTTCCCAAGGCCCATGGCCTGCTGTTCCTGGGGGCAGTGCCCGGGGAAGCATTCCTCTCCAAATACCTTCAGGCCTTACCTCGCTGTGCACTTGGCCTCTTCAAGACAGACTGTCTACTCCCCGTGGCTTTGCATAGTAAGAGACAGTGCAGCTGCCTTATTGAAGGCCTTGAAGCTCTGTCTTCCTCAGAAGAACAACTAGAGGACGTTATATCCACTGGAGTCATTCTCTTAGCTGCTGAAATGACTGACTTGGCTTTTGTTTATTGGGTTATTTCTGTTGGTAAACTGCAGTAGCTTTAAAGGAAGCTAATGCCAAAAGAATTATATCCTCAGTCTGGTGGCAGGAGAAAAGAAAAAAGGTGCAAACCACTGAATTGTTAAATAAAAGTAGAATAGAATAATTTGCTCTCCTGAAAGTGTTTCTGTAGGGGCTTGACTGTCACCTGTAATTCATAACAACACTTTAAAAGTATCCTCTTACATGCACTGTAATGCTGCTGGGGACTGGGGTTTCCAGCATCTTCCTGACATCAGTAGGTGTGCAAGTTGTTCAAAGTGAGGCTTCCTGCGTTGGAAGAGGAGGATCTGTTGCAAGAGGTTAAATCTTGCCCTCGCTTGCGGTGACCCATGACAGTGTTTGGCTGTTTAGCCACCACCCCAGTGGAGTCCTCAAAGGCCTTAACTGTTCTTGGGGCAGAAGTGATGGTGATTGTCATGTCTTACTTCCAGTGATAAGAAGTTGAATGGAGATTGTTCAGTGTTCCTTTTCAGATGCTGTGACTGAGTTCAGTTAACTTTTCCAACAGGTGGATTTCCAAAGAGGAAGGGAGTGAGCAGGGGTTTTAATGCAGTGTTTTGTTTTTGGGTTTTTGTTGTTGTTTGGCTCTTCCTTAACCCCTGGAAGACTCCAGCCAGTTACCTTAATGAGCTATAAGATAGAACTTACCATATTTAATATATATTTTAATAATAAACAGAGTTCTTAATTCCTGAAACGGTGTCTTGCTGAGGTCACAGGATCAAACTTGTCTCCTTGTGTAATTTTGCTCGAGTTCCAGTGACATTTAAGGCCTTTGTATTGATTACTGATTAATACTTGACACAATGGATCCTTGTAAATGGATCCTTTTGAAAATAAGTAGTGGATCTTTGGTAAAATTTCGTACTTGCACAGCTTTGTCACAAATAGGGTGAGGCTCTGAGTACAAATAGCAGATGCACATAGAATCGTGGAATCAATAAGGTGGAAAAGACCTCAGAGATCATCAAGTCCAACCTATCACCCAGCACCTCATGACTACTAACCATGGCTCCAAGTGCCAGGTGTAATTCTTTTTTGAACCCTCCAGGGATGGTGACTCCACCATCTCCCTGGCCAGCACATCCCAATGGCCCATTACTCTTTCTGGAAGAACTTTCTCCTCACCTCCAGCCTAACCCTCCCCTGGTACAGCTTCAGACTTCTGTCCTCTTGTTCTGTTGCTGGGGGCCTGGGAAAGAGACCAACCCCCCCTGGCTACAACCTCCCTGCAGGGAGTTGCAGAAAGCATGAGGTCTCCCCTGAGCCTCCTCTTCTGCAGCTAAGCAAGCCCAGCTCCCTCAGCCTCTCCTCACAGGGCTGTGCCTCAAGACCTCTCCCCACCTCATTGCCCTTCTCTGGACACGTTCAAGAGTCTCAATGTCCTTCTAAATGAGGGGCCCAGACTCAAGGTGTGGACTACCTGTGCTGAGAACGGAGGCACAATGACTTCCCTGCTCCTGCTGGCCACACTATTCTGATAATATTGTGATAATACCAGTTTAGGCTGGTGCCTCCTGTTTGCTGCCATGTAAGCTACACCTCTGCTGTCAGAGTGTCCAACCCAATACAGTGGACACAGGAAACAGCCTATTCCCATAATCCTGGGCCCTATAATCCATCTGCAAAGTCTCTTCCTCTTCTTTCCTTTCTTTCTCCCTGTGGGTCTGGTCTGTACTGGTGATGGTGTATAGGCCTAATGCCAGGGAGAAGGTTTGGGGCAGTCTCAGACCTGGCCGGCCTGAGGCTAGCCTAGTGGGGGGGGAAGAAAGAGTCCTGGGGTTTTGGGTATACCCTCAGGTGGGGAGAAGGGAAGTGTTGTCCGCGCCTTGGGGTGTGCTGTAAGGGACTCTGTATGCTTTTGGATATCTTTGCCACTATGCTTTGTAAATTTCTGTAAAACACCAACTGATTTCCATTCAAACTTTCCACCACGCTCCAATCCATTTGTGTGAGTCTCATTCTTTTGTCCCTCTCGGGCAACAGAGGATCTGTCTGGCCCCAAACCAGGACAGAGCAATAAAGACTGACTTCAATAAAAAATGCCAAAAGTCTTACATTGTGCTCTTACTCGTTCTTTTTTTTTTTTTAAAATTCAGTTGCTCTCCACACATCTAACAGTGGAGACAGCACTCAGATGTTTCCATGTGCACAGGATTTTTCTGCAGCTCATCCAGGGTGCAGGCTTGTTTGATTTTAAGGATGATGTGACTCTCTTCAAGCATTGGGGTAAAAGATAGGGGTGAGGGTTCTGGAGCACAGCCCTGGGAGGAGAGGCTGAGGAGCTGGGCTTGCTTAGCCTGCAGAAGAGGAGGCTCAGGGGAGACCTTCTTGCTCTCTGCAACTCCCTGCAGGGCGGTTGGAGCCAGCTGGGGGTTGATCTCCTCTCCCAGGCAACCAGCACCAAACAAGAGGACAGAGTCTCAAGCTGTGCCAGGGGAGGTTCAGGTGGATGTTAGGAAATTCTGTCCAGCCAGAGAGATTGGCCCTTGGGCTGTGCTGCCCAGGGAGTGGTGGAGTCCCATCACTGGAGGTGTTTAAGAAGAGCCTGGATGAGGCACTTGAGCCATGGTTTTAGGTATCATGATGTGTTGGGTGACAGGATGGATGTGGCACTTGGTGCCATGGTCTAGTCATGGGGTCTGTGGTGACAGGTTTGGACTCGATGATCTTTGAGGTCTCTTCCAACCTTGTTGATACTGTGGGCAGCGGCCAGCCTGCCCCGCGCTCCGCAGCCTCTCGCAACTGCTCGCCTGCGGTGGATCGCGGCCGGCGCCGGGTGGGAAGCGGCGCTGGGGACGGCGCCTGGAGCCCAGCGGCTCTGCAGGCTGCGGCTGGTGGCAGACCCCGGTGCCGCTCTCCCTGCTGCCCTTGAAGCCCCACCCCGAGCGCTCTGTCAGCTCTTTCTCTGGCCCCATCTGCGGCAGCTTCATGGACTGCAGCTGCTGTGGGATGCAGAGGGCCCACTCCCTGCCCTGCTCCCTGCCCTGCTCCCTGCCTGCCTTCCCCTGAGCAGCTTTGCATCCGTCTAGTGCCGAGCTGCCGGCATGGCACCTCAGCCCCCGACCCAGCCCTGCAGTGCTCTCCCCCAGCCCTGCTGCTGCGGGAAAGCTCTCCCCCCCCAGGCACCTAAGCTCTGCCTGACCCTGCTGGAGTTCCTGCTGGCACATTGCTGCAGCCCCACCCAACCTGCCCACAACACCAACACACTCCCTGGGGCTGCTGCTGCTGTGCCCATGGGCCAGCCTGTCCCCACTGGGGTGGCACTGAGTGGGCTCAGCCATAGGCTGAGCTGGTTGCTGAAGAGTCCCAGCCCCAGGGAAGGGGAAACCATCAAGGTCTGAACATTTCAGATGAACTTCCCCAGCGTGAGGCCTCCCCTGGCTGCTCCTCAGCCCCTTGGGTACTGTCTTGCCTGGTGCTCCCCCTCTGGCACTGGGCAAGGCTCAGAGCCAGCTGCCACCCTCGGGGCCAGCACTGATGGCACAGCTGCACCCCAGCACTCAGTGCCCTGCTATTGTCATCTGCTTCTGCCCTCTTGCCCTGACCTGCAGCAGCCACAGACACAAACCCAAATGTTTTGGGTTCTTCTTGTTTATTGTTGCCACTTCAATCCTCTCTCTTGCTCTTGCCAAGTTCCTCCTCAACTGACAGCTCAGGCGCTGTGTCACCACCCCAGCTGGTGTCCACCTCAGCACCTGGTGCCACCTCAGGGCCCGGCCTGGCTTGGCCTGGCCCTGGCACCAGGGCACGCTGCTGCTCTTGTGTGACCCTGGCCTGCAGATAGCCTGGAGGCAGCCCCTGTGTGCCTGCTCAGCCCCTGCACATCCTTCGGAGAAGCCTGACCTGAATCATGGGCGAGCTGGGGCCTGGGTGGTGCCAGCTGGGCTCTGCCCATCGTGCCTGATGTCTGCCCAGAGCACCTCAGGCAGTGACTCCTCCACCACCTCTGCCACCCGTGCCTGGGCTGTGGCAGTCAGAGAAGCTACAGCCTACAGCTGTGCCAAGGTGATCAAGTCCATCGCTGGGGCAGGTGTCTGCTCCACATGGATTTGGGGGCCAAGCTCTGCAGATGCAGCCCCCTCCTCCTCTGGTGGCACAGAAGAAGAGCTCTTCCTCCAGGCTGCCCCCCCACAACCGACAGCACTTCCTGGATGTCTCTCC
>CM037636.1:6735099-6784467 GCA_015227895.2 Colaptes auratus
ATAGAGTAGAGTAGGATAGGATAGAATAGAATAGAATTAACCAGGTTGGAAGAGACCTCAGAGCTCATCCAGTCCAACCTCTCACCCAGCACCATCTGATCAACTCAACCATGGCACCAAGGGCCTCATCCAGGCTCTTCCTAAGCACCTCCAGGGATGGGGACTCCACCACCTCCCTGGGCAGCACAGCCCAAGGGCCAATCTCTCTGGCTGGGAAGAACTTCTTCCTAACCTCCAGCCTGAGGTCCCTTCCAACCCAGCCCAACCCACTTCACGGCAGCCAAGCTGCAGACACTTCCAAGAGGCTTCCTGAGGACAACCAATGCTCTCTTGCAGCCAGAGCCCTCAGGCAGGTGTCATGCCCCGGGGCAGCTGCAGGAGGCACTCACCTTGCAGTGGACGATCAGCTTGGGCTGGGCTGTGACGTTGCCTGCCTCATCCAGCACCTCCACCTGGAAGGGGAAGGCTGTGCCGTTCTCGATCTTCAGCACCTCGGACGCAGGCTTCACCCTCAGCTGGTGGGGGGGGCCTGGGGAGCACACAGGGCTTGCTGGGCACCACTGCAAGGCTTTAGCAGCCCACACCCTTTGCAAAGGCAGGCTGCCAGGATAGCCATGGTACCAAACCACTGAGAGGCCAACTCCAGCCCAGTGTTTTGTGCTGAAGAACTTCTTCCTCAGCTCCACTCTGACCCTGCTCTGCCTCAGCTCCAAACCATTCCCCCTTGGCCTGGCTCCAGACCTCCTCAGGAACCTCATGGGGAAGAACTTCTTCCTAATATCCAATCTAAATCTCCCCACTTCTAGTTTTTTTTCCATCCCCCTCCAGTCCTGTCACTCCCTGACACCATAAAAAGTCCCTCCCCAGATTTCTTGTAGCCCCCTGCAGACACTGGAAGGCCACAAGAAGGTCTCCTTGGAGCCTTCTCCTCTCCAGACTGCACAGCCCCAACTCCCTCAGTCTGTGCTCATAGCAGAGCAGCTCCAGCCCTCTGCTCAGCCTCTTGGCTCTTCTCTGGACACCTTCCAGCACCTCCAGGTCCTTCTTGTCATAAAGGCTCCAGAACAGGACACAGAGCTCCAGGTGGGGTCTCACCAGAGTGGAGCAGAGGGGGAGAATCAGCTCCCTCGACCTGCTGGCCACACTTCTCTTGCTGCAGCCCATTCCCCCTTGGCCTGGCTCCAGCCCCCCTCAGGAGCAGTTCCTCTGCAGCCTTCCTGCAGGATGCCTTCAGGTGCTGGCAGCAGCTCTGAGGTGCCCCTGGAGCCTTCTCCTCTGCAGGCTGCACAGCCCCAGCTCCCTCAGCCTGTGCTCCCAGCAGAGCTGCCCCAGCCCAAGGAGCATCTTTGTGGCCTCTTTGGCCTCTCTCCAGCAGCTCTGGGTCCTCCTTCTGCTGGGGACAGCAGAGCTGGAGGCAGGATTGGAGGTGAGGTCTGAGTAGAGCCCAGGGGCAGAATCCCCTCTGCTGCCCTGCTGCCCACACTGCTCTGGCTGCAGCCCAGCACACAGCTGCCTGAGGGCTGCAGGAGGCACTGCTGGCTGCTGGGGAGCTGCTCAGCACCCAGCACCCCCAAGCCTCTTCCTTCAGGGCTGCTCCCAACCCACTCTGCCCCCAGCCTGGATCTGTGCCTGGGGCTGGCCTGACCCAGCTCCATGCCTCTTCAGACAACACATGGATGAGCTGCAACAGCCTCTGTGAGGCCTCCCTCAGTGTTCTCCCTCCCTGGGAGAAGCAGCACTTCATGGACAGGCTCAGAACACAGCTCAGCAGGCAGCCCCTGGCTGTGTGGAGAACACTCACCAGGCTGCACTCTGATCTTAAGGGTCTGGGTGTCTTCTTTCAAACCAGGCAGAGTAATCTTCAGGTTGAAGTTCTGATGGAAGAACATTTTAGATCTATAAAGCTATATTTATATACCTTGAGATATAATATATGTATATAAAGCTATGTTTATAAAGGTCCCAGAGCTTTCCATTGCAGAGCCCCAGCCACATTTCCCTGCCCTGCTCCACAATTCATGGTGGGTTTTTGGCCCCTCTGTTGCAGTCTGCCTTTTGCATGTTCTTCTCCCCAGAGCTGCTCACCCAGGAGCTGCAGCACTGTGATGCATTTGCATCAAGAGCAGCCACCACCACTTGCAGTAAAGGACACAAACTGGAAGCCAGGAGGTGCCACCTGAGCAGGAGGAGAAAGCTGTTTGTTGTGAGGCTGCTGGAGGCCTGAAGCAGGCTGCCCAGAGAGGTTGTGGAGTCTCCTGGTGTGGAGACTTTCCAGACCTATCTGCATGCTGCCTGTGTGACCTGCCCTGGGTGATCCTGCTCTGGCAGGGGAGTTGACTTGATCTCCAGAGGTCCCTTCCCACCTCACCATTCTGTGATTGCTGCTCAGAGGCTGATTTAGAGGGAAAAACCACGTGCCCAGATCAAACCAAGTAGTTTTGAAGGCCAAGTCTACAGGTTCTGTGGCCATTTCTCCCTCCTCACTTGCCTGAAGGAAGGCACACAAGGACCATCCAGCTCCTCAGTAAGGACTGAACTGCCTCACCCCAGCTCATCTTCACATCAGATCAGAGTGGAGCAGTGTGATCAGTAACCTTTGTGACCAATAATCACAGCAAGGGAGGGGTTGGAAAGGGACCTCAGGAGATCATCCAGACCAACCCCCTGCCAGAGCAGGGGCCACCTAGGGCAGGCTGCACCGGAATGCGTCCAAGCTTTGTGATCAAAAATCCTTCAGGCTGGATGAAGCCTGGAGTGGCCTGGGCTGGTGGGAGGTGTCCCTGCCCATGGCAGGGGGCTGGAAGTGACTGAGCTTTGAGGTCCTTTCCAACCCAACCCATTCCATGACTCCAGGAATTTCACACAACAGCTTTTGGCTCTCTGCTTGCTTTTGTCTTTTTTTCATAGAACCACAGAATGGTTTGGGTTGGAAGGGCCCTTGCAGACCATCCAGTTCCAACCCCCCCTGCTCATTAACTAGGCTCACTTATTAATTGCCTGGAGGTGTTCAAGGCTGGGCTGGCTCAGCCCTTGAGCCTAGCTGAGAGGGTCCCTGCCCGAGGCTGGAGCAGAAGAGCTCTGAGGTCCCTTCCGGCCTGAGCCCTTCTAGGCTGTGATTTGATCTGAACTCAGGAAGAATGCAGGGGCCTACCTTGCCCTGGCAGCTGTTTATAGAGCCTCTGACAGTGACCCCTTTGATCATGCTCTTGGTTCCTGTGGTCACTTCTCGGTACTGCAAGGTCAGCCCACTGGGAAAGCAAAGAGAACAGAGCAGGGCAGGTACAGAGCGAGGCTGCTCCAAGCTGCAGACCACTCTCAGATGTTCTGCTGTGTTTTAATCCCCAAACCACTTCCAGACCCACCCTCATGTGCTTCAATAGCCACCCACTCTGAGCTGCTCTCATGCCAGCTTACAGCCCAACCACCAGTGAGCTTAAGCAGCCCCTCAGATCCCCCCCAGCCAGCACGACTTTACTAATGCTGTGTGAAGCAAGGCAGAAGGCCCAACCCCAAAGCAGTGCAGGCTGAGATGGTTCAGTTACCTGACTTCAAGAACTGGCTTAAGGTCAGGGGACAGCTGTGTTGCATGGCCAAACTCATCCTGCAGCTCCAGAGGGATGTTGAAAGGGACCCCAACCCGAAAGGGCAGCTCCAAGAGGCCGACAGAAAACTTCTCTGCTTTGCCCTCTGAGAGGAAAGGACACATGGAAGGAATTTCCCAGCAAGCAGCTGAGCGGGACCAGCCATGCTCCTGGCCTTCCCCTTCATGGAGGCTGCCATTAACCAAGTGCTTCCCAGAGGCTGCTGAGAATGCTGCTGTGACCCAGACCATGGTTTGGTGCCTGCTCCTCCTATCTGACCTCACACTGACACAAACTCAACAGCTAAAACAGCTGCAGGCTGGGCTGCAGGCAGCATCCCTGGGAGCCCAAAGGTGCCCCAACACAGCAGCTGGAAGTGGACAGCTCCTTCTGGCCAGCCTTGGATATCCCATTGCTTCACTTCTGCTAAAGCAGAACAATTCATGCAACAGAACCTTTCTTTGTTCTACAGCTGCCCCAGAATGGAGAGGCAGAACCTGCCTGGCAGCACCACCACCAAGCCCTCACCCACAGGGTGCTGAGAGCTCCAGTGACAGGGAGAGAGCTGTGCAGTGATGTGGCAGAGCAGCACTGCAACCTTCTGCCCAGCCAGGAGCACCTCAGTCAGCCTGCAGGCTGCCTGGGCAAGGTTTGCTTTCAGCAGCACTGAGAGACTTCTACCTTCCCAGGAGCAGCAAACACTGAGCAAGGAGCTGTCAGAGAAGGCCAAGCCTCTGCTGCCCAGACAAAGACATGGTTGACTTCCCACACTGCAGCTGTTCTACCTGCTGGGCTGCAGGAGGGCACTGCTGGCTCCTGGGGAGCTGCTCAGCACCCAACACCCCCAGGCACTATATTCAGGCCTGCTCCCAACCCACTCTGCACCCAGCCTGGATCTGTGCCTGGCATTACCCACAGCAGCCCCCCCTGGCAGCTCTCACCTATGATGGTGAACCTGAAGGCCTTGGAGGGCAGGGGCCTGCCGGCGTAGGTGTCGGCGTTGCTCTCGTTCAGCACCACCTGCAGCTTCAGGGTGTAGTTGCCAAGCTTCTGCAGGTTCTCTGCAGGCAAGGGCAAGGCACTCAGGGGGCAGGGAAGAAGGAAGGAAGCCTCCTGCAAGAGCCACAGCCTCTCCCAGGGGACATACCCATCTTTTTAAACCAGTAGGGCCACTTCCCCCCGTGCTGGCTGATGTGGGAGATGATCTCCTTGTTCCCAGTGGGTGCTGCAAGACAAGCAAGGGGCAGATGTTGAGCCACAAGCCTCCATCCTCACTGCTCTGGAGTAAAGCTGCCAGAGCCAGCCTGACAGGTCCCAGCTAGGAGAGGAACTCCCCACCTAAGCCTGCTCCCCACCAACAGTCCCTAGCCTCAGAGACCCCAACAGCCCCTGGCCAGCTGGGTGTCCCCAGCCCTTTGGTGACAGCTTCCCTGCTGGCTGCAATGGAAAGGCTGCCAGAGGCTGCAGCTGACTTCAGGGCACAGGCCCCAAGCCATCAAAGCACCACCTGAATGAAGTCTTACAGCTGAGACAAAACCAAAAGCCTTCCACTGAGCTTCCACAGCAACCCCAGTGCCCCTCAGAGCTCTGAGCAGATCCCTTCAGCTGCATTTTCCTACTCCCACCTCTCTGGGCAGCCTGGGACAGGCTCTCCCCACCCTCAGGGTCAAACATTTCTCCCTTCTCTCCACTCCCAATCTCCCTCTTTTGAGTCCAAACCATCCCCCCTTGGCCTGGCACCACAGGCCCTGAGAAAAAAATCTGTCCCCAGCTTTCTGCTCACCCCTTGAAGCACTGAAAGGCCACCAGAAGGTGCCTCTGGAGCCTTCTCCTCACCAGGATGACCAAGCCCGACTCTCCCAGCCTGGCCTCACAGCAAAGGGCTTCCAGCCCTAATGCTGTGACCTCCTCTGGCCCTGCTGAACAGGTCCCTGTCTGTGAGTGCTGAGGTCTCAAGTGCTGGAGGCAGTGCTCCAGGTGAGGTCTCAGCAGAGCAGAGCATTCAGACACAAAACATTTGGCACTGAAGCAGCTGCCTGACCCTCAAACATGGCTATGGAGGACCACACTGTCCTTACAATCCCCAGGCCTGTCCATGTGTCAAACTCTGACATGCCTGGGCATGAAGAAATATGGAACCCATGAGCTGGAGCAGCTCTGCTGTGAGGCCAGGCTGAGGGAGCTGGGGCTGTGCAGCCTGGAGAGGAGAAGGCTCCAGGGGCACCTCAGAGCTGCTGCCAGCACCTGAAGGCATCCTGCAGGAAGGCTGCAAAGGAACTGCTCCTGAGGGGGTCTGGAGCCAGGCCAAGGGGGAATGGTTTGGAGCTGAGGAAGAAGCTGTTGAGTGTGAGGCTGCTGAGCCTCTGGCCCAGGCTGCCCAGGGAGGCTGTGGCTGCCTCCTGCCTGGGGGTGCTGCAGGCCAGGCTGGATGAGGCCCTGAGCAGCTGAGTGTGGCTGAGAGGTGTCCCTGGGCATGGAGGGGAGGTTGGAGCAGCTGAGCTCTGAGCTCCCTCCCAGCCTGAGCCATGCTGGGACTCCCTCACACATGGCATACTCACAGTGTAAGATAACCTTCAGCTCCACAAGAAGCTTCTTGGACCCTCCATGGCTGGAGCCTGGGAGCTTTTGCATTGCTTCTCCTTTCTTGTTGAGAATCTCTATTCTCAGTGCTCCTGTGTTTCAGGGCAGAAAGGACAGGCTGAGAACAGGTTGGAAGGGACTGCAGGCTGCTGGGGGCTTCACTTCTAGACAAGAGAGCAGGACATGAGCCTTTAAATGGCCATTGGCCTGTGGCACTGGGGAGCAAAGCCAAGGTACCTATTGGTGTGCCAGCAAATCTGGTGTCATTGGCAGCAGCTCATCGCCTTCAGGCCACGTCACCGACAGCTTGTCAGGGAGCCTGGGGAAAAGAGAGAGCCAGCAGGTGGCTGGGGGCTGAAAGCAGGGCAGCTGAGCTTCAGCAAAGACACAGCAAGGCAGTGTGTGAGCAAACTCTGCCATGGACTAGCTCCTCCTGGTGTAGAGCTCTTTTGTTCCTCCTACTGGAGGTGCTGCTGCGGCCCCAGCGGGGAGCTGCGGAGCTCCACTTGTGGCTCCTGAGCAGCACCAACCACGCTCCAATGGCAGTGCAGCAGAGAGCAAGCCCAGCTGAGTGCTGACCTGGCCATCTCATCCTCAATGTACTTCTTGATGGCACTGTCACACATGGTCCTGTCCAGTTTGGAGATGGGGACGGTCTTCATCTCGGCATACAAGGCCTGGGGCTCCTGGGCACAGCAGAGACAGAGGCCAGTTACTGACACTGGGTGAGGGCAGGGAGGAAACCTCACTGTGGCAGGGGCCCAGGCAAGCAGGCATGGGCACAGGGCCATGTGCTGGCACACACAGCCTGGGAACTCCAGCAGGCACTTCTAAAGCCTGCTGACCTCCCCCAGTCCCAGCAGGCTGCGGCGGGGGGAAGAGACCTCTGCAGCTCACCCAGTTCAGTCCCCTGCACCCCCAGCAGCCTGGAGCACATCACAGCAGCCTGGAGCACCCCCAGCAGCCTGGAGCGCACCACAGCAGCCTGGAGCGCCCCCAGCAGCCTGGAGTGCACCCCAGCAGCCTGAAGGGCACCACAGCAGCCTGGAGCACCCCCAGCAGCCTGGAGTGCACCACAGCAGCCTGGAGCGCCCCCCAGCAGCCTGGAGCACCCCCCAGCAGCTTGGAGTGCACCACAGCAGCCTGGAGCACCCCCCAGCAGCCTGGAGCACCCCCAGCAGCCTGGAGCGCACCACAGCAGCCTGGAGCACCCCCAGCAGCCTGAAGCACCCCCCAGCAGCCTGGAGCGCCCCCAGCAGCCTGGAGCACCCCCCAGCAGCCTGGAGCAGCCCCAGCAGCCTGGAGCGCACCACAGCAGCCTGGAGCGCACCACAGCAGCCTGGAGCACCCCCAGCAGCCTGGAGCGCACCACAGCAGCCTGGAGCACCCCCAGCAGCCTGGAGCGCCCCCCAGCAGCCTGGAGCACCCCCCAGCAGCCTGGAGCGCCCCCCAGCAGCCTGGAGCGCACCCCAGCAGCCTGGAGCACCCCCAGCAGCCTGGAGCACCCCCAGCAGCCTGGAGCGCCCCCCAGCAGCCTGGAGCGCCCCCAGCAGCTGGAGCGCACACAGCAGCCTGGAGCACCCCAGCAGCCTGGAGCACCCCAGCAGCCTGGAGCACCCCCAGCAGCCTGGAGCAGCCCCAGCAGCCTGGAGCACCCCCCAGCAGCCTGGAGCACCCCCAGCAGCCTGGAGCACCCCCAGCAGCCTGGAGCAGCCCCAGCAGCCTGGAGTGCACCCCAGCAGCCTGGAGCACCCCCAGCAGCCTGGAGCACCCCCCAGCAGCCTGGAGCACCCCCCAGCAGCTTGGAGTGCACCCCAGCAGCTTGGAGTGCACCCCAGCAGCCTGGAGCACCCCCAGCAGCCTGGAGCACCCCCATATCGTCTTGGAGCTGTCAAAAAGCTCTTTAAATCAGCCTGGCCCAGGACTGTACTTGAAGACCCCCTGCCCCCAGGCCCCCTGGCTGTGTGAGTCCTTCCTTACCAAAGCAATCTGCACCTCTCCTCCAGTGGCAAAAATGTCTCCATCGTGGTGGCCATAGAGGAAGAACTTTTCGATGGTTCCATAGAATATTGGCAGAGTCTTCACTGTCTTCACCTGGGGAGAGAAGAGAAGAGAACCACCCAGGGGCACACCTCTGCAGCACAGGGCTGGTGCTGGCTGCTGCTCTCTCTTAGAGCATCAAAGCAGCCAAGCCCAGCAGCGGGAGGGAGGCGGGGGCAGACCACCAGGGTGCCCCTCTCTGCTCAGTGAGGAGCTGACTCACCAGCTGCCCCGCTTTGAAGGTTCTGCCGTCCCACTCTATGGCCCCATAGACTGTCCAGGGGCTCTGCATCCTCTTGGAGGGCAGGTCAGAGCGGGGGGTGACGCCCTTGAAGATGGTGAACTTGATCTGCTTGTCGTACTTCTCATGGCAGTCCTTGAGCCAGAGGGCAAACTCCCTGTCGATCTTCATCCGCTGCTCCTGGGGGCAGAGAGGTGAGATGCACACAGACCACCCACCAGCTGGCAAGCTCCAAGCCATGGGCAGCTCCAGCAGGGCAGCAGACCTGCACCCAGGAGAAAACTTCAGCTTGGACACCCAACAGACTGCTTGGAGAGCCAGGCTCAGAGCCAGAGGAAACCTTTCTCCAGCACCCAAAGCCCTCTGGAAACAGATTTTCCACACACACTGTGACACAGCTGAAGAAAGCTCACACAGGACCCCAGCATGGAGGGCTGGGAAGGGACCCCTGGAGCTCTCCCAGCCCAAGCCCTGCTCCAGCAGGGCCCCCACAGCAGCTTGCCCAGCAGCACAGTGCCCAGGGCGGGTTGGAAGCTCTCCACACCAGCAGACTCCACAACCTCCCTGGGCAGCCTGCTCCAGGCCTCCAGCAGCCTCACAACAAACCACTTTCTGCTCCTGCTCAGCTGCCACCTCCTGCCTTCCAGGCTGTGCCCCTTGGCCTGGCCCTGGCCACCACTCAGCAGAGCCTGGCCCCAGCCTCTTGCCCCCCACAGCTCCTTCAGCTCTTGCTGAGCATTGCTCAGCTGCCCTCTGGGGCTGCTCTTCTGCAGGCTCTCAGCCCCAGGGCTCTCAGCCTTTGCTGCTGCCAGAGCTGCTCCAGGCCCCTCAGCAGCTTCCCAGCCTCCCCTGGGCTCTCTCCAGCAGCTCTCTGTCCCTCTGGGCCTGGGGAGCCCAGAGCTGGACCCAGCACCCCCGATGGGGCCTCACCCTGGCAGAACAGAGGGGCAGGAGAACCTCTCCTGACCTGCTAGCCCCACTCTTGTTGATGTCTCCCAGGACAGACCTTCAGCCTTCTTGGCCAAGAGGGCACATTGCTGGCTCCTGGGGAACTTCTTGTCCCCCAGCATTCCCAGTCCCTCTCACTGGAGCTGCTCCCCAGCAGCTCTTGTTTGAGAGCAGAAAGCACTGAAGCTGTTCTCCCACATTTCCAGAGTCAGCCCCTAGCCAAAGGCAGCAGAGCTCTCTGCTACCAAGAGCTGCAGCAGTGCCCCAGGTGAAGGCCCTTCAGCCAGGAGGCAGCTGGAACCATGAATCACAGAATGAACCAGCCTGGAAGAGACCTCAGAGATCATCAAGTCCAGCCTATCCCCCAACACCTCCTGACAACTCAACCATGGCACCAAGGGCCTCATCCAGGCTCTTCCTAAACACCTCCAAGGGCCAATCTCTATGGCTGGGAAGAACTTTCTCCTCACCTCCAGCCTGAACCTCCCCTGGCACAGCTTGAGACTGTGTCCTCTTGTTCTGGTGCTGGGGGCCTGGCAGAAGAGACCAACCCCAGCTGGCTCCAACCTTCCTGCAGGGAGTTGCAGAGAGCAAGAAGGTCTCCCCTGAGCCTCCTCTTCTGCAGGCTAAGCAAGCCCAGCTCCCTCAGCCTCTCCTCCCAGGGCTGTGCTCCAGACCCCTCCCCAGCTTTCTTGCCCTTCTCTGGACACCTTCAGCAGCTCAACATCTTTCCTGACCTGAGGAGCCCAGAGCTGGACACAGGACTCCAGGGGTGGCCTCAGCAGTGCTGAGCACAGGGCAGAAGGACTTCCCTGCTCCTGCTGACCACACTCTTCCTGCTGCAGGCCAGGATGCCTTGGCCTTCTTGGCCCCCTGGGTACACTGCTGCCTCGTGTTCAGCTGCTGTCACTCCCCCCAGGTCCCTCTCTGCCTGGCTGCTCTCAGCCACTCTGCCCCCAGCCTGTAGCACTGCCTGGGGCTGCTGTGGCCAAAGTGCAGCACCAGCACCTGGATGTGTTCAGTCTCCTGCCATGCCCAAGAGCCAGGAGCTCACCTGGCCATTGAAGATCCTGGTGAAGAGAGTGTTCTTGTCCTTCAGCTTCAGCTCCAGGTCCATGAAGGTGAGCTTGTTGGTGCTGACCTGGAACTTGTCGTTGGTGAAGAGGGCCCCGGAGATCCTGTTGTAGCACTCGATGGGGGTCAGGCCGCGCTTCTTCGGCGGCGCACACCACTCGAAGCTGGAAGGGGAGCACAGAGAGGGGCAGGCTCAGCTCCAAGAGGGGCAGAGGCAGGCTGGGCCCTGGTGTGAGGAGAATGAGATGCACACTCACTCTTCCACAGTGGTGTAGGGGATTAATCTCCCGTTCCAGAAGCACTCAAAGATTGGTCTCTTTCCTCGGGCTCCCTTCTGGACTATGAAGCAGTCCTCATCATCATCCTCCTCCCCTGGCTCTTGATTAGAAACAGAAGAGTCTCCATCAATACAGTGCTTTGAAAAACTAAGGCAGTAAAAAAGCCCAGAGAGACCTAAACTGAGGATTGTCTCTGCCGGTGGAGTGTGGGACAGCTGTGACCAGGCCAGGTTCTACAGAGGTGGAGTTTGGCTTTGCCAAAGAAGAAGAGCCAAGCAGGAACCCCAAGGAAACATTTACTACAGGAAGGGAAAACTGTGCTCAAACTGAGCAGAGCTGCAAATTGCAGTCTCAGACAGGGTGGCTGTCTCTCAGCGACAAAGAACTCCAGCATGCTGGGAAGGGACCTCTGGAGCTCCCCCAGCCCCAGCCCTGCTCCAGCAGGGCCCCCACAGCAGCTTGCCCAGCAGCACAGTGCCCAGGGGGGGTTGGAAGCTCTCCACACCAGCAGACTCCACAACCTCTCTGGGCAGCCTGCTCCAGGACTCCAGCAGCCTCACAACAAACCACTTTCTGCTCCTGCTCAGCTGCCACCTCCTGCCTTCCAGGCTGTGCCCCTTGGCCTGGCCCTGGCCACCACTCAGCAGAGCCTGGCCCCAGCCTCTTGCCCCCCACAGCTCCTTCAGCTCTTGCTGAGCATTACTCAGCTGCCCTCTGGGGCTGCTCTTCTACAGGCTGTACAGCCCCAGGGCTCTCAGCCTTTGCTGTTCACAGAGGACCCTCAGCAGCTCTGCTCTGGTTTCTCTGTCATTAAACTGAGCACCAGAGGTACCAAGACTCTGGATGAGGCCCTGAGCAACCTGGGCTGGTGGGAGCCATGTCAGGGGGTTGGCACGGGCTGGTGTCAAAAGGTCCCTTCCAAGCCAGCTCATTGCAGGCTTGGGTGGCAGGCAGGGGAGCTGTGACTCACTGGAAGGGAAGCAGGGATCATCAGGGTAGGTCTCCCTGTCGTAGAGGAAGGGGTGGTAGCGGATGATGCCCTCCACAATGCCCTCCCCTTCCACCTGCGCCTTGAACTCGAAGCTGTCGGCAGCTGTGTTGATGTAGAGGGTCTGCATGTCGTCCTTGATCTCCCTCAGGTTCACCAGCTTGGGCACCTTGCCCTTCTCAAACATGGAGATCTGAGAAGGCAAGCCAGCAAGCTGGTGAGCTCCTCACCAGTGCCACTGCCCGGGGGCAGCGCCCGGGGTGCTGCTGGGGGCACAGTCCTGCAGGCAGGGCAGGAGGCAGAGAGCAGAGAGCAGCAGGCCTGGGGTGTCTGACCTGAATGTCAATGTTGTTGAAGGGGCTGATGTCCTTGGTGGCAGCATTGGTCTCGTTGCCCTTGGGCCCATGGATGTAGTAGTGGTAGATGTGGCTGCAGGGGGAGGAATACAGCTCAGAGGGGCAACCTGGCAGCGGCCGTGGCCAGGGACCCGCAGCAGCTCCTGGCTTCGCTGAGCTGCTTCACTGCACGGCTGCAAATCAGCTCCACAGCACAGGGACAGCTGCTGCTGCAAGCGAGAGAGGGAGGAGTCCTCTGCAAGCACACAGTGGGTTTGGGTGCAAAAGACCTCCAAGCTCACCCAGTCCAACCATTCTCTCACTCTGCCAAGGTCCCACGGCCCTCAGCACCACAGCTCTGCCTCTGGGGAACACCTCCAGGGATGGGGATTCAGCCACCTCCCAGGGCAGCCTGGGCCAGGCCTGGAGAACCCTTTCAGTCAAGAACTGTCTTCTGATGTCCAACCTCAAGCTGCCCTGGGGCAACCTGAGGCCATCTGCTCTTGTCCTATCTCTTACCCTTGTGAGCAGAGCCCAACCTCACCTGGCTCCAGCCTCCTCTCAGGGAGCTGTAGAGAGCAATGAGGTCTCCCCTCAGCCTCAGGCCTGAGCAACCTGCTCTAGCCGGGGCATCCCTGCTGGCTGCAGGGGGGTTGGACAGAAATGGGTTAAGTGACCTTGCTAATTGCTCTTGCTAATTGCTCATGCTAACTGACCATGCTAACAGACCACAGCAGCTGCCAATTTGCTAGCAGTCCACCTTCCCACCCCCCAGCTTACGCCAGCTGCCGCGTCCAGAGGTGGAAGTAGTTCTTCAGGTACTGCATGTGGTCTGGCTGGACCCCTGTGATGACAACTGCTGTGAAGCTCTCTTTGTCCTTCTCTTCCAGGATCAGGTTATGGAGAAACCTTTCGTCATCACTCGTGATGTGAGAAGAGTCAGAGGGCTACAGAGACAGTCAAGAGGAGCAGGAATGACAGCTGGCTCTGGGAGCTCCCAGCAGCTGCTCCAGCACTTCCCTCTGCTTCTCCTGCTGGGGGCATCAGCATCTTTCTACACTCCAGGGTACAAATCATAGGATCAATGAGGTTGGAAATGACCTCAAGGATCATCAAATCCAACTTGTCACCCAACACCTCATGACTAACTAAACCAAGTGCCACGTCCAATCCCCTCTTGAACACCTCCAGGGATGGTGACTCCATGTGACCGGTTGAGGTTGTGTGCGCGATGTAGCTGTACAACACTCTGAAACTCCACCACCTCCATGACTCAATCAGACAAAGATATCCCTTGAAAGTGTGAGGGACAGCTTGTGGGACACCACCACCACCACCTGAGGGACAAGCTAAGGCCTGCTAGAACACTGCAGAGTGAAACCCTGTGGAGCTGGGGAAGGCCGTTACCTTTCTGTTTCGGATGTAGCCGCTGTAGATTGATTCTCTGTTCTTCTCCTTCTTCTCAAAGTCCTCTTTGGACAGGACAAGCTCATGGACATCCTGAGACTCTGCAGGCTTGCTGATCATCTGATTGTATCAAAGAAAGGGTGGTGACCATCCACACCAGATTCAAAATGAGCAGTGACTCCAAGCTAGGACATGACCAACCACAGGCTTGCAGCCTGCTTTGGCTGGGAAGGGACCTTTCTGGCTCGCCCAGTCCAACCCCCTGCAGCCAGCAGGGACATCCCCAACCAGAGAAGGCTGCTCATAGCCCCAAACAACCTGAGCTGCAAGAGTGCCAGTCATGGGGCATTTCCCACATCTCTGGGTAGCTATGGAGACACCTGATGGCTCTCAGCACAGTGACGACCACCAGGTGACATGGGCAGCCCACTGCTGGGTACATTAGGTGTACCAAGCTCAGCCTGGGCAGCTGCCACCAGCCATGAAGGCAGAGGGTGGCCATGCTGGGTCAGGACCCAGCTGTTCTGCAGCACTCAGACAGGTCTTGCCCATGTTCACAGCCCCTCCTCTCCTAAGCAGTTGCCAGGACCCAGTGCTGGGGAAGAGGCAGAATTCCCTTGTGCAGTGCAGGTCCCCAGGAGGTGAAGGCAGGGCTGAGTGGTTGGACTTAATGATCTCAAAGGGCACTTCCAAACTCAACTCCTGTGTGCTCTGACTCAACACTGAGCAGCACTGAGCAGTGCAGCAGTGCCTGCCCCCAGCCCCAGGGATGCAGCTGCTGTAGCTGTGCTGCCTGTGCGTGGTGGAGTCCCCAGCCAGCCTGAGGCAGCACCGGAGCCTGGAAGCCCTCCCTGCTGCCCACCTGGCAGCTCTCTGGGTGTCCTGCTGGCCCTCCCAGAAGATGTGAGGATACTTT
The DNA here is from genome assembly GCA_015227895.2 of Colaptes auratus. Classification (NCBI taxonomy): domain Eukaryota; kingdom Metazoa; phylum Chordata; class Aves; order Piciformes; family Picidae; genus Colaptes; species Colaptes auratus. Next base: position 6,749,488 of record CM037636.1, read on the forward strand.
CCAGGAAGGCTGAGGTTGACTCACCCTGGCAGACTGTCCCACAAAGAACACTGCCTGCTTGCCTCCAACCCCGAAGTAGGAGATGTCGCTGTTGAGGCTGCGCGGCACTGGCACCGGGCGGACGTAGCTTGAGTGGTCACTGCGGGGAGAGGGCCTGCAGTGAGCTGCCCAGGAGAGGGCAATCAAAACAGCACAGCCTGAGCCACACAGCCTCCACCTGGCCCCAGAACCATCATGGAATCCCAGCATGGCTCAGGCTGGAAGGTACCTCAGAGCTCAGCTGCTCCAACCTCCCCTCCATGCTCAGGGACACCTCTCAGCCAGACTCAGCTGCTCAGGGCCTCAGCCAGCCTGCCCTTCAGCACCCCCAGGCAGGAGGCAGCCACAGCCTCCCTGGGCAGCCTGGGCCAGAGGCTCAGCAGCCTCACACTCAACAGCTTCTTCCTCAGCACCACTCTAACCCTGCTCTACCTCAGCTCCAAACCATTCCCCCTTGGCCTGGCTCCAGCCCCCCTCAGGAGCAGTTCCTCTGCAGCCTTCCTGCAGGATGCCTTCAGGTGCTGGCAGCAGCTCTGAGGTGCCCCTGGAGCCTTCTCCTCTGCAGGCTGCACAGCCCCAGCTCCCTCAGCCTGTGCTCCCAGCAGAGCTGCTCCAGCCCAAGGAGCATCTTTGTGGCCTCCTCTGGCCTCTCTCCAGCAGCTCTGGGTCCTCCTTCTGCTGGGGCAGCAGAGCTGGAGGCAGGATTGGAGGTGAGGTCTGAGCAGAGCCCAGGGGCAGAATCCCCTCTGCTGCCCTGCTGCCCACACTGCTCTGGCTGCAGCCCAGCACACAGCTGCCTGAGGGCTGCAGGAGGCACTGCTGGCTGCTGGGGAGCTGCTCAGCACCCAGCACCCCCAAGCCTCTTCCTTCAGGGCTGCTCCCAACCCACTCTGCCCCCAGCCTGGATCTGTGCCTGGGGATGGCCCGACCCAGTTGCAGGGTCTTGCAGTTGGCCTGGTTGAAAACCTCTGCAGAACAGAGCCAGCCCCCAGCTGTCTGTAGGTAACTCAAGGAGAGGCCAGAACAGGCCAAGAAGAACACTTGTGTGTTGGAATCACAGAATCGTAGAATTGTTATGGTTGGAAGAGACCTCAAGGATCATCCAGTTCCAACCCCCCTGCCATGGACCCCACACACAACCCCTCAGGTTGCTCAGATCCACATCCAGCCTGGCTTTAAAAACCTCCAGGGATGAGGCTTCCACCACCTCCCTGGACATCCTTTTGTGGAGCTTCTCTGTTTCCTACTTATCAAGATGCCTGCAGAGACTCAGGGCCTGACAGGTTTAAGCAAGGTGCAGAAGCAGCTCACAGTGACAGTCCCCAGTGCCACCACAAGCCCCGCAGCTCACAGTGACACTCCCCAGTGCCACCACAAGCCCTGCAGCTCACAGTGCCACTCCCCAGTGCCACCACAAGCCCTGCAGCTCACAGTGCCACTCCTCAGTGCCACCACGAGCCCCCCAGTGTTTGTCCAGACCTCTCAAAATCCCCCTGCCTGGTGAACTTGGACAGTCTGTACACAGCCCAGTTATTGAGCTGCTTTGAGGTCATCCCTCTTCCGTTGTCCATCACGGCCACCGCTGGCTTCCCTTGGGACTCATCAAAGAGCTGTGGGGGGGAGAAGAGAACACAAAGAGCACTAGAACACATTAACACCCCCAGGAGGTACGCCCCCAGGTGCAGCAGCAGCCACCAGGCCCTTCCCTCACCAGCTTGATCTGGATGCTCCTGACGCCGGCGTTGCGGCAGGTGGCCGACAAGGAGTTGTCGATCAGCTCAGCCAGGGCAAAGGCTGCAGGAAGAGAAGGACAACAGCCCTGGGAAAGGCTTCTCCTCACTGGGGCACTCACAGGAGCTGCTGCTCAGCCAGCAAGAGGACACTGCCTAGACACAGAGAGGTGCTGCCAGAGCCAGCAGAGCCAAACCTGCTGTGCAGAGGCTCCACCTCTTGCTGACCATGCAGCTCTGCTGCTGGCAAGGACACAGCTGGACACCACTGCTCCTCAGGACTTCCTGCAGGCTCCCCCCATGCAGCAGAGACTTGGCCAGGCTTGGGAATGAGTGTATGGGATGCAAAAAGAGCACTAAAGTCTGTCAAGAACTGAGACCTGCTGAGAAGCAGCTCCAAGAAGGACCTGGCCGTGATGCGAAACAAGTTCCCCATTAGCCAGCAGTGTGTTCTCTTGGCCAAGAAGGCCAAAGGTGTCCTGGGGGGGCATCAAGAGTTAGGCCAGGAGGGCAAGGGAGGTTCTCCTCTCCCTCTACTCTGCCTTGCTGAGGCCACATCTGGAGAAGTATTTGAGGAGGTCCCTCTGTAGATCTGGATCATCACACAGCCACTTGGAGTCGTTTTTGAAGGACAATTTGCATGAAGAACAGAGTGAATTGATCTTTAGAGGCATGGAATGGGTTGGGTTGGAAGGGACCTTCAAGACCATCCAGCTCCAAGACCCTACCATGGGCAGGGACCCCTCCCACCAGCCCAGGTTGCTCAAGGCCTCATCCAGCCTGGCCTTGAACACCTCCAGGCAGAAGACATCCACAACATTCCTGGACAACCTGTTCCAGTGTCTCACCACCTTCACCACCAAGAATTTCTCCCTGCTCTATAGCCTCAATCTGCCCTCTCCCAGCTCAAAAGCCATTGCTCAGGTCCTGGCAACCCAAGAGCCCTTCCCCAGCTCTGCTGCAAGCCCTGGGGTGCTGCAGGGCGGTGGTTAGGGGTGGGTGGGGGGCAGGGAGTAAAGAGGCAGGGGGCTGCGGGCAGGGGGTATTCGGGCAGGGAGCTGTCGGCAGAGGGTACTCACGCAGGGGATTGTGCCCCTCGCTGGCGTAGTACTCGTACATGCCGCTCTTCACCAGCGTGTCATAGTGCGGCAGGAAGTCGATGCGCTCCTTGGTGGCTGACAGCAGGGTCTGGTCCACACTCTGCAGCAGGTACAGCGTCACCCCGTCCTGCACCGCCTCACCTGCGGCCCAGACCACACACACGGAGCTGCCAAGCATGCACAGGAGCCCTGCGGTGCTGTGCCCGCCCCGGCCACAGCCCTGTGCCCCCGACTTGCCGAGGGACTACTCATCGGCACTCCGGGGCAGGTGGCCTGCTCGCGGTGACGTCTCACGCGCTCGGCCTGCTCGCCGCCACCTCTCACGCCCTCAGCCTCCTCGCGGCCACCTCTCACGCGCTCGGCCTCCGCGCGGCCACCTCTCACACGCTCAGCCTGCTCACGGCCACGTCTCACATGCTCGGCCTGCTCACCACCATCTCTCACGCGCTCAGCCTGCTCACAGCCACGTCTCACATGCTCGGCCTGCTCACCACCAACTCTCATGCGCTCGGACTGCTTGCGGCCACCTCTCACGCCCTCAGCCTGCTTGAGGCCACCTCTCAAGCGCTCAGTCTGCTCACCACCACCTCTCACATGCTCAGCCTGCTCGCATCCAACTCTCACGCGCTCGGCCTGCTCACGGTCACCTCTCACGCGCTCGGCCTGCTTGCATCCAACTCTCACGCGCTTGGCCTGCTCACGGCCACCTCTCACGCACTCAGCCTGCTCGCCGCCTCCTCTCACACGCTCGGCCTGCTCGCGGCCACCTCTCACGCCCTCAGCCTGCTCACGGCCACCTCTCACGCCCTCAGCCTGCTCGCCGCCTCCTCTCACGTGCTCGGCCTGCTCGCGGCCACCTCTCACGCCCTCAGCCTGCTCACGGCCACCTCTCACGTGCTCAGCCTGCTCGCCGCCACCTCTCACGCGTGCAGCCTCCTCCCGACCACCTCTCATGCCCTCAGCCTCCTCGCGGACACCTCTCACGCGCTCAGCCTCCACGCGGCCACCTCTCACACATGCAGCCAGCTCGCGGCCACCTCTCACGCGCTTGGCCCGCTCACCACCAACTCTCACGCACTCGGCCTGCTCGCCGCCACCTTTCATGTGCTCAGCCTCCTCGCGGCCACCTCTCACACGCTCAGCCTGCTCGCAGCCACCTCTCATGTGCTCAGCCTCCTTGTGGCCACCTCTCACGTGCTCAGCCTGCTCGCATCCAACTCTCACGTGCTCGGCCTGCTTACAGCCACCTCTCGCGCTCAGCCTGCTTGGATCCAACTCTCACACGCTCAGCCTGCTCGCGGACCCCTCCATGCGCTCGGACTGCTCACAGCCACCTCACGCGCTCAGCCTGCTCGCGGCCACCTCTCACGCGCTCAGCCTGCTCACGGCCACATCTCACATGCTCGGCCTGCTCACCACCAACTCTCATGCGCTCGGCCTGCTCGCAGCCACCTCTCACGCGCTCAGCCTGTTTGCGGCCACCTCTCAAGCGCTCAGTCTGCTCACCACCACCTCTCACACACTCAGCCTGCTCGCATCCAACTCTCACGCGCTCAGCCTGCTCACGGCCACCTCTCACGCACTCAGCCTGCTCGCCGCCTCCTCTCACGCGCTCGGCCTGCTCGCGGCCACCTCTCACGCCCTCAGCCTGCTCACGGCCACCTCTCACGCACTCAGCCTGCTCGCCGCCTCCTCTCACGCGCTCGGCCTGCTCGCGGCCACCTCTCACGCGCTCAGCCTCCGCGCGGCCACCTATCACGCGCTCAGCCTCCGCGCGGCCACCTCTCACACGCTAGGCCTCCTCGCGGACACCTCTCATCCGCTTGGACTGCTCGCGGCCACCTCTCACGCCCTCAGCCTCCTCGCGGCCACCTCTCACGCCCTCAGCCTCCTCGCGGCCACCTCTCACGCGTTCAGCCTCCGCGCGGCCACCTATCACGCGTGCAGCCTGCTCGCGGCCACCTCTCACGCGCTAGGCCTCCTCGCGGACACCTCTCACCCGCTTGGACTTCTCGCGGCCACCTCTCACACGCTAGGCCTCCTCGCGGACACCTCTCATCCGCTTGGACTGCTCGCGGCCACCTCTCACACATGCAGCCAGCTCGCGGCCACCTCTCACGCGCTTGGCCTGCTCACCACCAACTCTCACGCGCTCGGCCTGCTCGCGGCCACCTCTCACGCCCTCAGCCTGCTCGCGGCCACGTCTCACGCACTCAGCCTGCTCGCCGCCATCTTTCATGTGCTCAGCCTCCTCGCGGCCACCTCTCAACACTCAGCCTGCTCGCAGCCACCTCTCATGCGCTCAGCCTCCTTGTGGCCACCTCTCACGCGCTCAGCCTGCTCGCATCCAACTCTCACGTGCTCGGCCTGCTTACAGCCACCTCTCGCGCTCAGCCTGCTTGGATCCAACTCTCACACGCTCAGCCTGCTCGCGGACCCCTCCATGCGCTCGGACTGCTCACAGCCACCTCACGCGCTCAGCCTGCTCGCGGCCACCTCTCATGCCCTCAGCCTCCTCCTGACCACCTCTCATGCCCTCAGCCTCCTTGTGGCCACCTCTCAAGCGCGCAGCCTCCTTGCAGCCAACTCTCACGCACTCAGCCTCCTCGCAGCCACCTCTCGTGCTCAGCCTCCTCGTGGCCACGTCTCACACCCTCAGCCTCCTTGCGGCCACCTCTCACGCACTCAGCCTGCTCGCATCCAACTTTCACGTGCTCAGCCTGCTCACAGCCACCTCTCGCACTCAGCCTGCTTGGATCCAACTCTCACATGCTCAGCCTGCTTGCGGCCACCTCTCACACACTCGCCTGCTCACAGCCACCTCTCATGCTCAGCCTGCTTGCTGCCACCTCTCACGCGCTCAGCCTCCTCGCGGCCACCTCTCACGTGCTCAGCCTGCTCGCGGCCACCTCTCACGTGCTCTTCCTGTTCGCATCCAACTCTCACGCGCTCGGCCTGCTCGCAGCCATCTCTCATGCTCTCGGCCTGCTCACATGCAAGGCTCTTGCACTTGGCCAGCTTACATCAAACTCTCACGCGCTCGGCCTGCTCGCAGCCACCACTCATGCACTCGGCCTGCTGTCATCCAACTCTCACGCACTCAGCACACATGCACCCAACTCTCATGCACTCAGCTCATCTTCCATGCCATGCAATCCACCATCCCTCACCCTCTCCAGGTTTCCCAGTGGTGCCCACTGCCATGCCATTTCCTACTATCTGTTACAGAGGCTGGGAACAAGCTGTTCCTGCCTCACTGACACCAGAAGCAGCCAATGCCAAGCACTTGGGATTGGAAGCAGTGTTGGAACCACTGCTGGCAAAGTGTTAAAGGATTTGTTACTCATTGCTACCACACAGCACCAGCAGTCACCCCAAGGGCTTCACAGGCAGCAGCACCAACAGATGTGTTCACCTGGTCCCAGAATCCCAGCAGGGTCAGTTGCGAAGGGACCTATGGAGCTCCCCCAGCCCAAGCCCCTGCTCCAGCAGGGCACCTACAGCAGCTTGCCCAGCAGCACAGTGCCCAGGAGGGGGTTGGAAGCTCTCTACACAAGGAGACTCCACAACCTCTCTGGGCAGCCTGCTTCAGGTCTCCAGCAGCCTCACACCAAACAACTTTCTCCTCCTGCTCAGCTGCCACCTCCTGGCTTCCACTCTGTGCCCCTTGGCCTGTCCCTGGGCACCACTGAGCAGATCCTGGCCCCAGCCTCTTGCCCCCCACAGCTCCTTCAGTTCTTGCTGAGCACTGAGCAGCTCCCCTTGTACTCACTGAAGTTGTCTTCTGTAATTTCCTTCCTGTTGGTTGTGGTGATAACAAAGGTTTCCTCATCAGTTATGCCAAAGGTCTACAAAAGGCAGAGGTCACCCAGTCAGAGTGAAGTACTCCAGAAAGCTCATGGCAAGGAGGTTGGACAGAATGGGCTGGCTTGGAAGGGACCTCTAAAAGTCATCTCTGTGGAATGTATGAAACCTCAGATCAGCCAAAGCTCTACCAGAGCTCTTTGGTTTCTCACCTGCTTCAAATCTGCTCCAGTGAGCAACAAGAGTGTTCAGAACCATCCTATGAGTAACCACCTTGAGGGCTGAGGAAAAACAGCCTGCCTGTCCCAGTGCAGCAATCATGCTCCAGAGGGTGTCCCAGGTTTAGCTGCACCCTTGAGACATTAAACCAAATCCTTCTGAATGCTGGACACACATCAAAGTCTTGGCTCTTTGGCTGGGAAGATGTTCCTGCAGCTCTGGACCTTGTCCTGCTTTCTCCATATGTCCTACCCCTGCCATCCCACACTCATCTTTCTCCAGACAACTGCTATCTGCCTCTTTTCCTGCTTCTCTGGGTCTTTGAAACTCAAGTGCAAGTCAGCTCTGGTTTCCTTTAACCCCTCTAGTCCTGTGGTCACCACTCCAACAGGAGCTTTCTGCACTTCCAGCTGGACTCTTCCCTGAAGCTCTTGGGCCAGCCTGTCCTCTCCGTTTCCCACACTTCCTTCTCTCCAGCCCTGCCACTCTAGAGTTTCATCTTTACAACACTGCTGCAGGTCTCCCCAGAAGGCTTCTTTCAGTGGCCTCCTCCCTAGCTGTGACCTTGTCCATACCTCACAGCTGCCAAGCTTCTCACAGCCCCAGTGGAGATGACACCAAGAGATAGATGTCCAGAGCCCACAGCAGCTCTTGCTTTTTGACTTGTTTAACCCAGATCACCCCAACTGAACCTCCCCCATCACACCAACTTCCACATGGCAAATCTGTGCAGGAGGAACCCAGCCACAAACTATCCAGAGAAAGGAACATCACCCAAGTGTGGCCTCCAGCAGGCAAAGGCCTCCCTGTGCCACTGAAGGCTCCAGGCTGGCACAGCCTGGCTGCAGAACTTTAACCCTAACCCTACCTTAGCCCTCCAGCTGTCATTAGAGCTTCCCTGTTTTCCCTGACTCCCAGAAGCTCTCCAAGCCCTAGCAAGGGTCTAGGGCTGACTTCAAGGAAGCCAGAAGTTAGAAGCTGGCAGAGGCAGCCTCCTCCTGGTCCTTGCCCCTATTCTATGAAGAGCCTCAACCAAGCTGCAGAGCTGCTCAGGCAAGCCCAGCACTGCTGTGTCTAGCAGCAGCAGGTCCCTTCTGCTCCACTCCAAAAGGATGCCCTTAGGAGATAAGATGCTGGGCAAGCTGCTGGACCAGGGCTGGCACTTCTGAGTGCAGATAAGCTCTCCCTGGTGTCCATGCCAGAAGAGGCCACAGCCTCTGTAGGCTTTGGTCAGCTCAGAAGAGTTCTCACTGTGGTGGCTATGTGACCTGGCTGACTTCACTGTCCTCCAACTCACCAAAGCCCACACCCAGCAGCACTGAGGTGGCTGCACAGTTGTCCCACCACGTGGACGTGATCTCCAGGAAGAGGAGATGCTCATCCCTGAGTGAAAGTGACCCTCCTGGGTAATTAACCTGAGCAGCTGCTGCTGTGCCCTTCCTTGCTGGTGAGCAATGTTTGGTCACAGGTCTCACTTCTCACCCAGGCCCTCTCAAGCAGGAGGCATCCAGGTGCCCTTGGCTGACCTGATACCAGGTTCAGGGCTTGCCCAGACTCACACTGTGCCCTTCTTCAGCTAAGTGCTGAAGGTGCATGCAGTCCTTGACCTCAGAATGATGCACACCACCACCCAGCACCACAGCACCAATCTGCTGGTTATTCTCTTGCAGGCTGTCTGGATGGAGAAGCTTTGCATGTCACCCAGCCCTTGAAGGGCTCAGCATAATGGCTGCACTCAGAAATGTCCTTGCACAGTGGATGCATGCTGGGAGGTGCTATGCCAGAACAGCCAAGCAGAAAGGTTTTCTTCTGGGGGAAACCAGACACCAGCTCCAAGCCAACCCACACCTAGGAGAGAAGACCAGCCCTCTTCTCCAGGGGGGGAGAAGGGGACAGAAAGGGACCTGGGGGTACTGATTGACAGCAGCTGAACATGAGGCAGCAGTGTGCCCAGGGGGCCAAGAAGGCCAAGGGCATCCTGGCCTGCAGCAGGAAGAGTGTGGCCAGCAGGAGCAGGGAAGTCCTTCTGCCCTGGGCTCAGCACTGCTGAGGCCACCCCTGGAGTCCTGTGTCCAGCTCTGGGCTCCTCAGGTCAGGAAAGCTGTTGAGCTGCTGGAAGGTGTCCAGAGAAGGGCAAGAAAGCTGGGGAGGGGTCTGGAGCACAGCCCTGGGAGGAGAGGCTGAGGGAGCTGGGCTTGCTTAGCCTGCAGAAGAGGAGGCTCAGGGGAGACCTTCTTGCTCTCTGCAACTCCCTGCAGGGAGGTTGGAGCCAGGAGGGGGGTTGGTCTCTTCTGCCAGGCCCCCAGCCCCAGAACAAGAGAACACAGTCTCAAGCTGTGCCAGGGGAGGTTTAGGCTGGAGGTGAGGAGAAAGTTCTTCCCAGCCATTTAGATTGGCCCTTGGGCTGTGCTGCCCAGGGAGGTGGTGGAGTCCCCATCCCTGGAGGTGTTCAAGAGAGGATTGGACATGGCACTTGGTGCCATGGTTGAGTTGATCGGATGGTGCTGGGTGACAGGTTGGACTTGATGACATCTTGAGGTCTTTTCCAACCTTATTGATTCTATGACTCCTACGCTATCAGCACCACATGCCCATGCAAAGGCCACAGTGGCCCAAAGACAAAGAGTTACCTGCATACAAGAGAGACAAAAAGCCACCTGAGAAGTCTAGGTCTCAGCACTGAGCCAAAGGTTGCCTAGCCTGGGCCAACCACCACAGCTGGTGACTAGAAGCCAGCCCTGGAGGTGCAGGGAGTGTGCCACCAGACCTAACAGCCACCTTCCACAGTGTGGCATCCAGCCCAGCCATCACCTGCAGAGCCAATACAACCCTCTTGAGGAGCACCTCAGCTGTAGCAGCTGAGCATGGAGAAGCCTGGCAAGGATATCTTCAGTGCTGTCCTGCCCCAAAGCTTCTCTGCACACCTCAGCTCCTCAGGGGGACAAACCCAACACAGCTTTACTGCTCCAGCAGCTCCTTTGCAGGAACTTGGTCAGGAGTCTCCTGCCGAGCCTGAGTGACATCCACAGCCTGGTCACTGCTAGCCAGTAGCACCTCAGGCAGCAGCACATGAGGAGGAGGCCTTGTGTGACAGCTCCTTCTGAGATGGTCACTCAGCTTCCATCCCAGGAGGAAATCAGGGACTGGGTAGGGTGGGAAGGGACCTTCCAAGGCCATCCAGTCCAGCCCAACCCCCTGCAGCCAGCAGGGACAGCCCCAGCTAGAGCAGGCTGCTCAGAGCCCCAGCCAGCCTGACCTGCAGTGGTGCCAGCCCTGGGGCAGCTCCCACCCCCATGGGCAGCCTGGGCCAGGCTCTCCCCACCCTCAGGGGCAAACATTTCTCCCTTCTCTCCACTCTCAATATCCTTCTTGGAGTCCAAACCATCCCCCCCTTGGCCTGGCACCACAGGCCCTGAAAAGTCTGTCCCCAGCTTTCTGATCAGCCTCGAGAAAACCACCAGAAGGGCTCCTGGAGTCTTTTCCTCTCCAGGCTGAACAAGCCCAGTTCCCTGAGCCTGGCCTCACAGCAGAGCACCCTCACAGTCCTTGGAACCGCATTTTTATACCCCACCCTCAGATCATTGTAGTGGCCTCCTCTGCACCTGCTCCAAGAGGTCCATATGCTAAGGAACCATTAAGCACCACCACCTAGACACAGCAGAAACCCAGAGGTGAGGTCCCGAAGAGCAAACTGCAGGTGACACTGACCAGGAGTCCAAAGGTTTAGAGCCTGACTCGGTGCCCAGCGCCCAGTTGGTTCCCTTGGTGCTTCCCAAGCCAGCTGCAGGCAGACAGCAGCTCCGGGGCAGTCACTGCTGCTGCAGGCCTGGACCTGGGCCATGCCCCTGCTGTGTGTCACAGCAGAGTCACCAGCCCACAGCACCCACACAGACCACCCCCAGCAGGCTGAGCACAGGCCAAGCTCTAAGGGTGCATAATGGAAGGAAGAGAAGTGAGAGGAGCCAGGAGCCAGCAGGCAGGTGAAAAGGGGCTGCATGGCAGCCACCAGGGTGGGCTCTGGAGAGATGGAGAGAGCAGAGCAGCAGCTCTGGTGGGGCAGTACTTAGAGAATGGCTGGGGGAGCAGCTCTGAAAGACCTGGAACTGAATTACTGATGGCACAGCTATGGCTCAGTGGCTTGGCAGAGCTACAGAAGGGTTAGACTCAATGATCTCAAAAGTCTTGTATGACCAAAATGATTCCCTGACTCTGAGTCTACCTCAGAGGTCTTGCCCAGCCAAAATGAGTCTATAGCAGGCAAGGAGCTGGCAGCCAACAGCCAGGTGAACCACAACTCATCTGGGGATCCCACAGAACCTTCAAGCCTTGGAGAGCCTCTGAAAGCCGTTTTCCTAGGGCTTCACAGGGGAGCAGATCAAGCAGCCTCCAAGAGGAAATCCTGGTGCCAGGACACGAAGCTGGAATTCCAGCTGGGGGTTAACTGGGGAACCTCTTCCATCTGACTGACACCCAAGAGAAGAGCTCTGTGACAGTGGCTCAGCAGAAGGCTGCCAACGATCCGAGTGGTCTGGCAGGAGCTGTACCGGGACCCGACACAGGCAAGCGCAGGGGCAAGGACAGGCGGTGCCAGCGGACCCCTCCCGCCGCCCCGAGCCACGGGAAAGCGGCTCCGCAGGAGCTGCAGGGCTGGAGCCGCTCTGCCGGGCCACCACCTTGGACAGCACAGCCCCGGGACGTGGGCAGCCTCCGCCCGCTCAGCTGGTGGGAGAGCCGGGAGCTGCGGGGCCGCCACCGGGACTGCTCTGTTCACAGCCCGGGGAACACCGCGGGGAGCTGCGGGGCCGCTGCTCCCTCCCGGGCTACCAGCAGGGGCTGCTCGGTTCTCAGCCCGGGGAAGGGAGACCCCGCGGGGAGCTGCCGGGCCTGCTGCCTGCCTTCCTGCCCGCCACCAGGGGCTGCCGCGGCCGCAGCGCCCCGGCCGCTCTCAGCGCGGCGGCGGCTCCGGTAACCAGCGGGAAGGGACCCGCGCAGCCTCCTCCCGAGGCCCTGACGGCACCTGTCCCGGGTGGGAACGGCCCGAGGAGGGGGATAGGCTTGGCAGGAGGAGGAGGAGGATGGAGGAGGCCGCAGGGCCACCGGGACCGGCCCCCTCGCGCCTCCCCTCGCACGTGGGGCACGGCGGCAAGTGCCGCCCCCCCCCTACATCACGGAACCGGGAGGGACGAACGACGGAGCCGGCTGAGCACCGCCAGCCCCTGGGGCCGCCCGCCCCCGGCTCCCTGCTCCGCCGCCCGGTACCTGGCAGACGGCGCTGCGGAAGGCGCGGTAGTTGTCCGTGCCGTAGCTCAGCACTTTCTCCTCCCGATCCGCCTGTTCCCGCCGCCGATCGAAAAGGAAAACGGTGCGGTCCCCGTTCCCGCAGGGCGTCAGCAGTGCCGGCCGGCGACCTCCACGGCTGCCGCTGCCGCCGCCGCCGCCTCCTCCTTCTCCTCCTCCTCCCGCCGCCGCCGCGTCCGCTGCCATGTTGGGGAACCAAGGAGACGCCAAACCGTCCCGCAGCGATGGCGGCGGCGGCAACCGGCGGCACCCCCGGCCCGCCCCGCGAGCGCCCCCGCCTGGCGCCTGCCGGGCCGCGCAGCCAGGCTCCGCGGCGGGAGGAGCCGGGCGGGGGAGGCCCCGGAAGCGGCGGGGCGAAGGCGGGAAGCGCTCGGGCAGGGGAGCGACGAGGCCCTGGGAAGTTAACGGCCAGGGCACGGCCGTTAGCGGCGCCCGGCTGTGGGGGGCCCGGCCGAGCCGGGGGCAGCCACCCACAGGCTGTTGCAAGGCCCCGGGCGCGCTGCGCCTCAGCGCTGAGACGGGAATCCTGCGCTCCTCTGCGCCGAGCACAGCCCGGGACAGGGAGCGCAGGCTGCTGGTCCCTGTGTGTGATGCCCCAAACGTCCCGAGTACGCAATCAGCCAGGCTGGGAAAGACCTCAGAGGACATCGAGCCCAACCTCTCACCCAGCACCATCTGATCAACTCAACCATGGCACCAAGGGCCTCATCCAGGCTCTTCCTAAACACCTCCAGGGATGGGGACTCCACCACCTCCCTGGGCAGCACAGCCCAAGGGCCAATCTCTCTGGCTGGGAAGAACTTCTTCCTAACATCCAGCCTGAACCTCCCCTGGCACAGCTTGAGACTGTGTCCTCTTGTTCTGGGGCTGGGGGCCTGGCAGAAGAGACCAAGCCCCAGCTGGCTCCAACCTCCCTGCAGGGAGTTGCAGAGAGCAAGAAGGTCTCCCCTGAGCCTCCTCTTCTGCAGGCTAAGCAAGCCCAGCTCCCTCAGCCTCTCCTCCCAGGGCTGTGCTCCAGACCCCTCCCCAGCTTTCTTGCCCTTCTCTGGACACCTTCCAGCAGCTCAACAGCTTTCCTGACCTGAGGAGCCCAGAGCTGGACACAGGACTCCAGGGGTGGCCTCAGCAGTGCTGAGCACAGGGCAGAAGGACTTCCCTGCTCCTGCTGGCCACACTCTTCCTGCTGCAGGCCAGGATGCCCTTGGCCTTCTTGGCCCCCTGGGCACACTGCTGCCTCATGTTCAGCCTACTATCAACCACACCCCCAGGTCCCTCTCTGCTCTCAGCCCCTCTGCCCCCAGCCTGTAGCACTGCCTGGGGTTGCTGTGGCCAATGTGCAGCACCTGGCACTTGGATGTGTTCAGTCTCCTGCCCTTGGCCTCTGCCCATCTGCCCAGCCTGGCAAGGTCCCTCTGCAGAGCTCTCCTGCCCTCTCACAGCTCAACTCCTGCCCCCAGCTTGCTGTCAGCTGCACATTCACTGCTGATGGACTCAATGCCCTCCAGATCATCAATGAAGATATTGACCAGGCTGCGGCCCAGCACTGCTCCCTGGGCACACCACTGGTGCCTGGCTGCCAGCTGGCTGTGGCACCATTCACCACCACTCTCTGGGCTCAGCCTCCAGCCAGTTCCTGACCCAGCTCAGAGTGCTGCTGTCCAAGCCAGGGGCTGACAGCTTGGCCAGGAGTTTGCTGTGGGGGATGGTGCCAAAGGCCTTGCTGCAGTCCAGGCAGACCACATCCACAGCCTGCCCCACAGCCCCCAGGCAGTCACCTGGGCATAGAAGGATCTCAGGTTGGAGAGGCAGGACCTGCCCTGCCTGAATCCCTGCTGGCTGGGCCTGAGCCCTTGGCCATCCTGCAGGTGCTGTGTGATCGCACTCAAGATGACCTGCTCCATGATCTTGCCTGGTACTGAGGTCAGGCTGACAAGGCCTGGAAGGCCCTGGCTCCTCCTTCCAGCCCATCTTGTGGCTGGGCATCACACTGGCCCTGTTGCAGTTGTCTGGGACCTCTCCACTGAGCCAGGACTGTTGAAAAATGGAGAGGGGCTTGGCAGCTCAGGTGCCAGTTTTCTTATTACCCTAGGAGGGATCCCACCTGCTCCCATGGACTTCCAGTTCTGGGCCCCTCAGTTTAGGAAGTGCATCAAGACAGTTGAAGGTGTCCAGAGAAGGGCAACGAGGCTGAGGAGGGGTCTGGAGCACAGCCCTGTGAGGAGAGGCTGAGGGAGCTGGGGTTGTTTAGCCTGCAGAAGAGGAGGCTCAGGAGAGACCTCATTGCTCTCTGCAACTCCCTGAAGGGAGGTTGTAGCCAGGAGAGGATTGGTCTCTTCTGCCAGGCCCCCAGCACCAGAACAAGAGGACAAAGTCTCAAGCTGTGCCAGGAGAAGCTTAGGCTGGAGGTGAGGAGAAAGTTCTTCACTGGGAGTCATTCGCCATTGGAATGTGCTGCCCAGGGAGGTGGTGGAGTCACCGTCCCTGGAGGTGTTCAAGAGGGGACTGGACGTGGCACTTGGTGCCATGGTCTAGTCCTGGGGTCTGTGGTGACAGGTTGGACTCGATGATCTTTGAGGTCTCTTCCAACCTTGGTGATTCTGTGAGACCGGGACTTGTAGGACACACCCTGCCCGCAGGGAAGAGCCAGTGGCCCAGCCCTGGCCCTGCCCCGTCCCTTCCCCTGGCCCTGCCCCTGCCCCCAGCGTCCAGCTGAGGTCAGTCAGGCACGAGGAATCTAAGAGCTAATCTAAAGGGGCCCTGCAGCCCAGCGGAGGTTTAGGTTGGAGAGGAGAAACTTCTTCCCTGAAAGGGAGGTGAAGGCCTGGTCCAGGCTGCCCAGGGAGGTGAAGTCCCCAGCCCAGGAGAGCTAAAAATGAGATGGAAGAGTGACCATAGAGCAGAGGAGGGCAGCAAAGGAGCAGGGCTGGTTGGGAAGATGAACACCAAAGGTGACCCAGGTGCACAAATGACTCAGAGGCCCTGTCCCCCCTTCAGGAGGCTGAGAGCACTCTTTATTCCTTTGCCACTTCTAGGAAACAGTTCTAGAGCTACTTTTCCTCTCACCACCACACCTGCAGGCAGGACAGGAGTGGCTGCTGCTGAGATCTGCAGTGCGCCACCCTAGGAAAATCCCAGTCAGGGTGGGGTTTGTGCAAATACAGAAGTCAGGGCCTGCTAAGGCCCTGAAGACAGAGCAGTACACAAGGGAATTGTCCATCCAAAGGCCAGAAAGGTTAAGCTAGGAATGAACAGAAGGGAGGTCACAGCTCCAGCTGCAGGAACGAGGAGCTGGCAGGCAGCCCAGGGAGTAGGGCCCTGGAACCAGCACCTGGTTCAAAGGAGCACAGTGAGGTATGGGGCTGGGGCAGCTGAGGAGAACAACATAAGATGGTGAAAGGAAAAAGGGCTCCTGAGGAGCAGGAACAGATTGGGTAAGGCTGGAAGAGAGAAGAGAGTTTGGAAAGGTGAAGAGGACAGGGAGAGGCTCTGCTCAGCATCAGGCTGTCAGGCTTGTGGAGCACAAAGGCCCAGAGGGAGCAGCTGGAGCAATGGCATCATCTCAGGAGCTGAGGCCATCTCCAGCCTTCAGCCCTTCGGCCTTCCTCCTGTAGCTGTGCAGGATCTCGCTCAGGGGCGACAAGAGGTCTTCACCGCGAGCTCCTCGTAGGCTCTGTCAGTTTGTGCGCTCTGCTCGTTGAGGTATTTCTAGGGGAGAGGCCAGAGGGGTGACCGGAGCAGCCCTGCTCTCCGCAATGCTCTGTCAGGAGCGGGGGGAGCCCAGCAGGATGGAGGGCGAGGAGCAGTGCAACCCCCACCCACAGCAGCCGGCCCGGGAAGCTCTCCAGAGGAGGAGCCTCCACTCCAGCTCACCTCTATGAACACCATGTGAGTAGCAACTGCATCGAGAAGGTGTTCCAGCTTGTCCCCAGTTCTCCTGCTCTCCTCTGTTCTGGTCTGCAGAAGAACTTGGTACCTGCAAAGACAGCCAGAGGGCCCCATCAGGCTCTGGCCTTGCCAGGGGGTGTTGTGAGAGCAGTAACGTGGACCAGGGTGGACTTGCCCAGGAGTACCCAGCTCAGGGGGACCACGTCTGTTAGGTGGTGAGCAAGAAAGACCATCAGAGAGCTGGGACTGGCTCTCCAGGCTCCAGGCTGCAAAGTGCAGTCTCAGTTGTGTTAGGACACAAACTCCTTTCCTTGCTCTAGGTGTGAAGCCCCCGCTAGGAAGCGGAGCTTCTGGTGGGGCAGAGCCATCTTCTAGCTGAAGGTTCAGTGTGGAGCAGAAACATCTGCCAGTCAGTGGTGACAGTGAGGTCTGGAGAGGGACACTGGCCCTCCCCTCTGGCACACAGGGGCCCAGCTGCACTGCCCAGGCAGCTTGGGTTCAGCCCTTACTGCCGCTGGAGGTCCTGCAGCTCCTTCGTGGCTTCGTCCAGGCCCTCGTTGACGCCACCCTCCAGCAGCCTTTTGTGCTTCTCCAGCAGTTCCAGCTCCTCTGCCCACTTCTGCTCCTCCTCCTCTGCCTCCTGCAGACAGCAGAGGGAAAAGCCCAAGCCTGCATCAGTCAGGAGTTGTCGTTGCAAGGGTGCAGGGTGGCAGCCATAGCAACGAGGACACAATTCAAGCAGAGGGTAGGGAGAGGCCAGCTCGAGAGCCCCTGCCCAGGAGACTGAAGGCTCCCCCAGGCAGCTCACATTTGTAGCTGTGCTCCTAGTGTGGCTGCAGGGGACTGGCTAACCAACTTCTCTTCTTACTAGCTAGTGATACTCATTGAGGAGGCACAGCTGACTCCCCTCATCTATTGGAGTTACTTGTTAAGCCACCACAGGTGGTTCCCATTTCATCTCTGCTTGCAGTTTCTTATCTTCAATCATTCAGTCCAGTGGACACAACCCCCCACAAGGAGTCCTGAGGGGTTTTGCTCTCCTGACCACCAACTGAAGGCTGAAGCTGTAGGAATTGTGTCATCTCCAGCCCAGCCCCCTTCCTTGGTTTCTCTAAAGGGTCTCAAAGCTGCTGAGGTGAACCCCAAAGGGAAGAGAGCTGCACAAACAGTCACTGACCCAGCTCAGAGCTCAAAGAGCCTGGAAAACTCTTCCTAGGTTCAAGCCTCCAGCTGGGCAAAGAAGCTGCTTGTGCCTTGTGTGCAGAGAAGGAGCATGAGATGGGAGTCACCACCTCTACCAGGACAGTAATCCTGAGCTCAACTTAAGCATTTGCCAGCAGCTAAGCACCCACTGTGGGCACTCCCTGACAGCAGCCTACACCACCATTGGCATGCTGCAGGCTCCTGGCTACCATCTGAGGTCTCACTCAGTGAGCTCCATGGCCACAGCCTGTTGGAACCATACAACAGCAGCCATGTGTTGTCTGAGCTCACCTGAGGAGAGCAGCACAACAAAAGGGACATCCCAGGGGGGTTGGAACAGGAGCTGTCTGCAGCTACCAGAGCAGCTGTCAGCAGGGCAGGGACTCTGGAAAGGGTCACAAAATCATGGAAGCATTTGGTGTAGAAAGGACCTCTGAGATCATTCAGTCCAACCATGATCTGCCCCTGCCAGGGCTGGGGCTGCCCCATGGCCCTCAGCAGCACAGCTCTGCCTTTTAGTAAACACCTCCAGGGGTGGGGATTCAGCCACCTCCCTGGGCAGCCTGGGCCAGGCCTGGAGAACCCTTTCAGTGTAGAAGTTTCCTCTGATGTCCAACCTAAACCTCCCCTAGGGCAGCTTGAGGCCATTTCCTCTCCTATCCCTTGTTCCTTGGGAGCAGAGACAGTCAGCCAGGAAGTTCTACCTTCAGCTTCTGATGGTAAAGCTCATCCAGCTTGTCAGCTTCTTCCTTCAGCACTTTCACATTGTTGTTCTTTTCCACCACCATAGCATTCAGCTGGAACAAAAGCAGAGCAAGGTCAACCCACAACCTAGCATGCAGGGCTGGGAAGGGACCCCTGGAGCTCCCCCAGCCCAAACCCTGCTCCAGCAGGGCCCCCACAGCAGCTTGCCCAGCAGCACAGTGCCCAGGGGGGGTTGGAAGCTCTCCACACCAGGAGACTCCACAACCTCTCTGGGCAGCCTGCTCCAGGCCTCCAGCAGCCTCACAACAAACCACTTTCTGCTCCTGCTCAGCTGCCACCTCCTGCCTTCCAGGCTGTGCCCCTTGGCCTGGCCCTGGCCACCACTCAGCAGAGCCTGGCCCCAGCCTCTGGCCCCCCACAGCTCCTTCAGCTCTTGCTGAGCATTGCTCAGCTGCCCTCTGGGGCTGCTCTTCTGCAGGCTCTCAGCCCCAGGGCTCTCAGCCTTTGCTGCTGCCAGAGCTGCTCCAGGCCCCTCAGCAGCTTTGCAGCCTCCCCTGGGCTCTCTCCAGCAGTTCCCTGACCCTCTGGGACTGGGGAGCACAGCACTGGCCCCAACACTGCAGCTGTGGCCTCAGCAGGGCAGAGCAGAGGGCAGGAGGCACAGAAGTCTCCAATTCTCACTCCCTTCTTTAGGTTCCACCAGCTTCTCACAGCTTCCCTTCCCTCTCCCCCAAGCCTCACCAAACCCAGCCCAATCCCCTGCCAGGGCCTGCAGCCCGATCCAGGACCCAGCACAAGGCAGCGGAAACAGCAGGGAACCTTCTGGTGCCCCAGCCCTGGCTTTGCCCAACCAGCAGACCTGCTCCAGAGCCTCCTCAAGAGCCATCTTCCGCTGCGTGGTGTCCCGGATGTCCTCCTCGGTCTGGTTCATGATGTCCATCAGGGGCCCCTGGGACACCAAGGGGAGAGTGGTCAGTCAGGAGGGCAGCCTGAGCTTAGCCCTGCCCTCCAGACCCTGCCCCCGGGCAGAGCAGCCCCCCCAGCCCTGCTCACCTTGATCTCCCTGCAGCGGCTGAGGAAGGCGGCGCCCTCCTCGGGGCTGAACTGCAGCGCCAGGTCGTAGCCCTTGGAGTGCTCGGCGCTGGCAGGGATCAGCTTCAGCTTCCTGGCCAGCTTGTGGTAGTCTGCCAGCTGCAGCTCCAGCTGCCCAGCCAGGGCAGGGCACGGGGCAGAGACAGCACACAGCAGGGTTGGACAAAGGCAGCTTCTGAGCTGCTCTCTGCCCGCCGGACTGCACAGCACGCAGGAAGCTTTTGCCTCCCACCCCTTCAGGGCATCTTCCCACCCTGCTCGAGGGGCCCTCATAACCTCCTCCCAGAGCCTGCACACGAGGGACCATTCTAGCCCTCAGCACAGAGAGACTGAAGCCAAGAGCTGGCTGTGCCCTCTTGTTCTGCTGCTGGGTGCCCGGGAGGAGACCAACCCCCACATGGCTACAGCCTCCCTTCAGGGAGTTGCAGAGAGCAAGAAGGTCTCCCCTGAGCCTCCTCCAGGCTAAGCAACCCCAGCTCCAGAGCACTGTCAGAGGACATCTGTGTGGTGCTAACACCAGGGAAGAGCAGAGCCCCCCACATTATCCCAGAGATTCTGTTCACTACAGCCCCTGCGGACATCTGCTGCCCAGGAGGTCCTGGCTGCCCCCTCCCTGGAGGCGTTCAAGGCCAGGCTGGGCCGGTGGGAGGTGACCCTGCCCCCTGGCTGAGCTCTCAGGTCCAGCCCAAGCCTTCTGCTACCCCTTGGCTCTCGGGGCACGGTGGCAGCGGCGGAGCCGTCACCTACCGCCTCCTTGCTCCGGGCATACTTCATCTCCTCGCTCCACAGCTGCTGCTCCTCGGCCTCCAGCTCCTTGCTGAGCTTGCTGATGGTCTGCTGCAGCTCGTTCTTCTCGCGGTGGATCCTCTCGATGTCGGCCACCGAGTACCTCTGGCTGTCCAGGATGTGCTGCAGCCGCGCGGCCTCCTGCCGCATGGCCTCCACCTCCAGCTCTGGGGGCACAGGTGGGGCTGGGGGCGCAGGCTGGGCCGCGGGGAGCTCAGCACAGCTGCGCCGAGGGGCTCAGGGACTTGCTGGGGTTGGGAAACGCCGCCAGGACCGCTGAGGCCGGCCAGTAACCCGGCCCCGCCGCGGCCGCCCAGCCGGGTTCCTCGAGCGCCTCCAGGGATGGAGACTGCAGCGCCTGCCTGGGCAGCCTGTGCCAGTCCCTGACCGCTCCTGCAGCAAAGAAACTGTCCCTCATGCCCAACCTAACCCTACACTGGCACAGTTTCAGGCCGTTTCCTTTCCTTCTAGCACCACATACCAAGGAGAAAAGCCCAACCCCCACCTGGCTCCAGCCTCCTCTCAGGGAGCTGCAGAGCACAATGAGGTCTCCCTCAGCCTCCTCCTCTCCAGACTAAACACATCCAGGTCCCTCAGCTGCTTCTCCCCAGCCTTGCTGTCCTCCTCTGGCCCTCTCTAGCCCGCTCAACCATTAGTCTCCTCCTGTCTCCCCTCTCCTGCTGCTGGCCAAGGCCTCCTCACCTGCTGCCTCCACCTCCTCGTTCACCCCCTCCAGCTTCTGGTCCAGGAGGGCCGCGTGGGACTCCATGTTGGCCAGGTATGCCTGGAACTTCTGCACATCTTGCTCCAAGGAGGCCTTCAGCTTCCTCAGGGCCACTCTGCGGTCCTGCCAGGGGGTGGCAGAGCAACCACTGCTGGCAGCCATCCCCAGCAGCCCCCACGGGCACGGGGCAGCAGCCATGGGCGAGGCCAGGCCCTCAGCAGATGCTGGGCCCTGTGGCAGCTGAGTGGAGCAGAGCCCCACGACCATCAGAGCAGAAGAGGCTGGGAGTAGGGCTTGTGCCGTCTGCCTGGTGCGGAGGAAGTTCTTCCATCCAGCGTGGCACACCGAGGGCAGCTGGGGACACCAGCAGCACCTCTGCATGTGGGTAGCTGCACAGCCCCCACCCCATTTTAGTCTGGTTCCAGAAGCATACCCCCAGCTCCTCCAACATCCCTCAAAGATGTCACTGCTCTGAGTGCCACCTCTGCTACCCTCAGCTCTCCTTGTGCCAACACCTGGAACCGGAGAGCAGAGCAGGGAGCCTGCAAGAGCTCCACAGCTTTTGGGTCAGGGGCACAAGAGTCAGGTCAAGTGGTGCTCCAAGGATTCTCTGACTCAGTGCCAGTGGGATCCCCACAGCAGCTCTGTGCAGGGTGAGAAGGCTGGAGGCTTCTCAGTAAGGCCCTGTGCTGCAGGGGCAGTGCCAGGCTCTGGGTGACTTGGGCCAAGGACAGAGGGGGTCAGGCAGAGCCCCGGGACTCACCGGCTCACTCTCCTTCTCCTTCTCCAGCCTGGCAATCTCCTCATTCAGCCTCCTGTTCTCAGCCACCAGCTCCTCTGTCCTGGACTCATCCACCTTGAATAGCTCCTCTGGGAGGGGACAGGAGAGATCACAAACATCCCTGCTCTGGCAAGCACCATCACCTGGACAGCCATCCCCAACAGCAACACCCCTGGAGCAGCAGGAGCAAGCCCAAACCACCCCTAGGGAGCTCCAGAGCAGGCTCCTGCCACAGCTCCTAGCAGCTGAGCTCCCTGGCTCAGAGCTGCAGCCCCTGCTTAAGCTTCCTTGGGTCAGACAGAAACCATCTGCAGGGGTGGAACGTCACCTGCAGAGCTCTGCAGTGCTCCTTGCAAAGCCACCCAACATAGGAGGGTGGCAGAGCTCCAGCTGGCACTAGCGCATGCCCAGCTCCTCCTGCAGGCCCCACCAGCAAGGCTGCATCCAAAGAGGCTTCAGCTGAGGGACTTCACTCCCCCAAGCCCAGCTGACTGCCCCTCAGCCGAAGCCCTCCTCCAAGGGACAACTCACTCAGCTTGGCCTCCAGCTCTGCATCCTGCTCCTCAAAGGTGTCTGCCCCCTTCATGAAGAGCTCATAGCACTTCACAGCATAGTCCATGAAGAGCTGAGAACAAGGCCAGAAGTTCTGTCAGTGCCTGCCAGGGCTCTGCAGGAGCTGGAGAGGCCAACCCTGCCCACACCCAAAACAGCTTCAGTAGCTTGAGCAAACTGCTGCAGAAATCAACTCCTCCTCCTCCTCCCTTGGAGGAACTGTCAGCAGCTTGTGCCCAGCATTAAGAGTGGACATCAAGGACACCCCTGTCCTGGCCCTGGGCACCACTCAGCAGAGCCTGGCCCCAGCCTCTTGCCCCCCCCAGCTCCTTCAGCTCTTGCTGAGCATTGCTCAGCTGCCCTCTGGGGCTGCTCTTCTGCAGGCTCTCAGCCCCAGGGCTCTCAGCCTTTGCTGCTGCCAGAGCTGCTCCAGTGCCTCCCCCTGGGCTCTCTCCAGCAGTTCCCTGTCTCCCTGGCATTGGGGAACTCAGCTGACCAGCCCTGGCCACCCCTGGCTGTCCCTGCTACCTTGTTGTGGGTGATGCCATCCTCTGTCTCTTCTCCCCAGCTCTGGTCCTCATCGAAGGCTGCTGCGTTCTCCCTCATGGCAGAGAAGAGCTGCAAGGACAGGTGGGGAGGGTGAGCAGCAGGACCCCTCCCATCCCACTCCCACCTTCAGGAGGAGCACACTTGGCTAACTGCTACTGAAAAGTCCAACCTTAGACCTGTGTATGAGCTGGAAGAGGGCATGAGATCAGCCCTAGCCTAGAGTCACAGACTGGGCAGGGCTAGAAGGGACCTTAAAGATCCTCCAGTCCCAAGCCCCTGGGCAGGGGACACCTTCCCCTAGACCAGGCTGCTCAAGGACCCATCCAACCTGGCCTTGGAAGGGAGCTTCCACAGCTTCTCTGGGCAACCTCTCCCAGTGCTTCAGCAGCCTCCTAGGGAAGAATTTCTCTGAACTGCCCCATTTTGATGCCTCTAAGTTGTCCTCTCCCCCTTTCTCAGGTGCCAGGTGATGTGCTGCAGAGCTAGAGGCTCACCAGCACAGAGCTCAGCAGGTACCAAACAGGGACATCTGCATTTGTCCTGCAAGCAGGGAGCTGGGCTGGAAGACACCTTAGAGATCATGGAGTCCAACCCTTAACCCAGCACTGCCAGGGCACCACCATCCCATGGCCCTCAGCACCACATCTCCAGGGCTTTTCTTGCAACCCCTCCAGGCATGGGGACTCCACCACTGCCCCGGGCAGGCTGGGCCAGGCCTGGACAACCCTTTTGGGGCAGAACTCTTTCTGTAAACACCAAAGCAAAACACTGAGGAGGCATTTCAGGGATGGGCCTTGAAACTGCCCACCCCCCCCGCCCTGAGCCTGCAGTGGCTCCCCTTGGCTTGGAGAAGACAACCCCTACCTTGACACAGTCAATCAGCCAGACCAGAGCTGCCACGATCTGAGGCCAGGTGTGTGGGGCTCCCACCGTGTACATGGAGCTCTTGGACAGAGCAAAGGGATACCTGCAGGGCAAAGGAAGGGCACTGAGTGGCTGCAGTGAGGAACTCAGCCCAGCAGGTGCTCACAGGACACCAAGGCATGGAAGGGAGGACAAACTCAGTTGCTCTTCATCCTGCACCTGGAAGGGAGAGGAACCAAGTCCTGACTGCATGGATCAATTCCCTTGGGAATTCCACAGCTTCTCACAGTGGGAGGGACCCCACCTTGAGAGGACCATGAAGTCCAGCTCCCTGCTCCTCCCAGGACTACCCAACTCTCAACCATCCAACTGAGAGGCTGGAGTCTCTCTGCTGTGAGACCAGGCTGAAAGAGTTAGGGTTGTTCAGCCTGCAGAATGCTCCAGGAGATCTTCTGGTGGCCTTTCAGGGCTTCAAGGGGTGAGCAGAAAGCTGGGGGCAGACTTTTAACTCAGGGCCTGTGGTGCCAGGCCAAGGGAGATGGTTTGGACTCCAAAAGAGTGGAGAGAAGGAAGAAATGTTTGCCCCTGAGGGTGGGGAGAACCTGGCCCAGGCTGCCCAGAGGGGTGGGAGCTGCCCCAGGGCTGGCAGCACTGCAGGTCAGGCTGGTTGGTGCTGTCCCTGCTGGCTGCAGGGGGTTGGACTGGATGGCCTCAGAAGGTCTCTTCCCACCCAAGCCTTTCTATGACAGCTGCTGCTAAACTGACAGCTCTAAACCAGTGCCCTTGAGCCACCTGGGCTGGGAGTGTTTGCACCCACAGCTGCCCTGCACAGTTCCCAGCTGCCCCGGCCCAGGCTGCGCCCTGGCCCAACGCGCGCCTCAGCCCAGCGCCTCACCCCAGCTCTCGGAAGAGTCTGGGGATTTCCTCTTCGAACTTGGAGCCAGGCAGCTCATAGGAGGGGCAGAGGAAGCCGTAGATGAAGCTGAAGATCTTGAGGAAGTCCTTGACCGAGGGAGACTGCAGGGCCTTGACGGAGATGCTGTGGGCATAGCCGTTCTCGGCCAGGAACTGGCAAGGGGCAAGGTGAGGGCTGAGCGGCCAAGCCGGGGCGGAGCCGCAGCCCAGCCGCGCCTCGGGCGGCGCCTGGCGTGCCCGCTGGGGCAGGCTGGGCGCCAGGAGTCACCTCGGAGAGCCGCTTGATGCACTGCTGGATGAAGGCCTTGTCGTGGAGGGGCCTGGGGTCCTTCATCTTCTCCGTCCCGAAGACGCCGAACTGGCTGCTGCGGGAGCCCCCGGCCCCGCTGGCCCTGCGCGGGGAGCAGAAGCGGCCTGGGGCAAAGGCTCCGAGCCCCCGGCTGCTCCTCACCGGCCCTGTGCCCCGGTCCCTTCCCCAGCCCCTCAACAAAGTGAAGCTCCAGAGAGCAGGAGGACGCCCAGGGCTGGGGATTGCTGGAGGGTTTGGGTCTCAGAGAAGGAGGCCAGGGCAGGGCAGGGGGCGCGCTGCCGTAGGCAGATGTGCTGAGGAGCTCTCAGTCCTGTGGTGCTCACTGTGCCGGCAGGAAGAAGAGCTCCCACAGCAGTTCCCAACCCACTGAGGCTTGGAGGAAGGCCCACTAGAGGCCTGCAGCTGCAGACACACTGCTCTCTACCCCAGAGCTGTGTCCCAGCTCAGCTCCATACCTGTGTCCAACAGAGCCGACTCTCCTCTCTGCAGTGCTAGGGGTGGGTTTGCTCATGCTCAGCTTTCCAGACATGGCTCTATCCTTCCTGAGGACCAAAGAGAAGGCTTCAAGGGACTGCTGGAGATGTGTCATAGGGAGGCCAAGGGATGAAGGGGAGCTCCTTGCAGGACTGGAGCACTTTGTGTACAAGTCACCTCTGCTGCAAGGGGTTTCCCTGCTGCTGCTCCCTCTTGGCTGCAGTCCCTGCACACCCACCCAAGCCCACCCCAGGACACCTTTTCAGAAGGGGTTATCAGGAATATCAGCACCACTTACATCTGAGGTGTCTGAAGACCCAAGAGACCCATCTTGTTGCTGTCCTGCACCCTCAGAGCCGTGATGGACTGCCGGCCGCAGCTGCCAGCGACGATGGAGCTCCTCCTCATGGCGACCCAGCTGGAGAGTACCCAGGGCCCAGGAGAGAGGAGCAGCGGCTGTGATGGACAGCACAGGCACCTCCTACACGGACAGGAGGAGCAGCAGGACTCTGCTGTGGACCAACCACTGGGACAGCGTCCAGAATCCTTAAGTTTTCCTTAAACAAAAGCGGCCACGGACAGAACAGCAGCGCCGTCAGGCACAGCCTCTCGCATCAACCCTTGCGCTGACGACAGGGCCAGGCTTGGCCTTTGGATCGGCTCACTTCTAGCCTACAGCTGCCCTCCTCCGCGCCCGCTCCAGCCCCTCAACCTCCAGCGGAGCGGCTGCGCGGGCGACCCCCCTCCACCCACGCTAACATCGCCGTTAAATCGCCCCGAGCCCCCCAGGCCGGGGGCACAGCGACGCCCCCAGCCCCCCGAGCGGGGGCTCCCCCCGGGCTGGCCCTCACCTCCCAGACGCCGCTCGCGGCTGCTGCTCTGCCACCCGTTACCGGCGCTGCTGCCGCTCGCAGTTTCAAACCGCCCGCCACACGTCACACTGCGCGACGGGGCTGACGTCATAAACCAGCGCCGAGCGGCACAGCAGCGGGCGGTGTCGTCACTTCCGCTCGCTCCCAGCCGACGCCCGGGCCCACCGGAAGTGGGTAGCCGTCACGTCCGGTGGCAAGATGGCGGCGCCTAGAGGCGGCGGAGCGACGCGGGTGCGTGGGCGAGATGCTGCCGTGCTGAGCCCCTAGGCTGGCAGCGAGGGATGGGGGCGGAGGGCAGCCCTGTGATGGCTTCAGCCCCGCACAGCTCTGGCTGTGGTGGCTCCTCTTTCCTCGGCGCGGCTTGCGCCCGTCGTCGAGCCGCGCTTCCTGCCCGCGGTCGGGGTGAGGCAGGAGCGGTCTGATTTTGGGGCCTCAACGGTCTGCTTTGGGGAGAAAGCCGAGCTACTAGGCCCCACGGGTCTGTGTTCTGCTCCCAGTGCAGTCACCCTCGTTCTTAGCCGGGACCGTTGCTGTGCCTATTGCTGGTTGCTCGCTAACGGAGCCGCCTCAGGCTAACCCCATCAATTATCGACAATTCTTTAGGTCTGATTTGCTGCAGAGCAGTGGGGTAGGCACAGAGGGATGTGGTAACGTGCAAACAGCTGGAGTCAGGAGTGCTTGCAGCACGTCCCGAGCCCCCGAGGCCATGCTGGCAGAAGGTCAGTGCTGCTTTCTGACCCGGTAACACCTCTGGAACCGTTCCGATTGTCCCCCCGGGAGGACCCGGCTGCAGGAGCTGCCTGTGCTGGGCCGCCCTGCCTGCAGACAGTTGCCTTCCGCTCTGGCTGGGCGGCAGGCATGGCCGTGGTGCATCGGCTGGCCGCCGGGTGGCTGGTGGATCACCTCGCCTTCATCAACCAGTGTGGCTATGAGATCTGGGACTCCTCTGCCTGCCCTGCTGCTGCCACATCTCCTGGAGCCCGCTGTGCTGCTCCTGCCGCCTCCTCCCCGAGAGCTGGGCCGGAGACTGGGCCTGCCGCTGGCAGAGAGGCAGGAGGTGAAGCGGCCAGGAGGAGATTTGTGTTCCGGGAGGAGTTCTTTGACGTCTCTCAGCCCCACATAGCTGCAGCCCCCGGGGAGCAGCTGAGGCAGGGGTGCCCTGACCTGAGTCCTGCAGCAGGAGAGGCCAACAGCAGCAGAGAGGAGCTGACAGCAGGAGCCCAGAGTGCCGCTGGAGACTCTGTTTGCAGTGCTAGGAAGGTGAGCTCTCTGTGGTGCTCTGATGTGCTGTCACCCCTGGGAGGGCAGAGGCCACCAGTGGTGTCTTGCTTGTGTCTGGTTCATAGAGCCATGGAATTGTTTGGGTTAGAGGAGACCTTGGAGATCATGGAGTCCAACCCTGAACCCAGCGCTGCCAGGGCACCACCACCCCATGGCCCTCAGCACCACATCTCCAGGGCTCTGAAACCCCTCCAGGGCTGGGGACTCCACCACCACTGCCCTGGGCAGCCTGGGCCAGGCCTGGACACCCCTTTGGGGGCAGAAATTGTTCCTCATGGCCAACCTGAACCTCCCCTGGGGCAAGTTGAGGCCATTGCCTCTTGTCCTGTCCCTTATTCCTTGACAGAGGAGGTCTTCCCCCAGCCTCCTCTTCTCCAGGCTCAACACCCTCAGCTCCCTCAGCTGCTCCTCATGCAGAGAGCAGGAACTTTTCCACAGCAGGCTTCAGGCTGCATGAAAGCTGCAGAGCCTGCCAGGAGATCCTGGGGTGCCCTGTGGCAGTGGTGGGCACCCCATGGCTCAGCAGCAGCAGGCTGCTCGCAGAGCTTCTGCCCCAGGTTGTGGTCAGGCCCCCAGCCCCCGAGGCAGCTGTCCAGCTTGTGCAGGGCAGAGGCTGGGTGTGGAATGCTGTGCCCTGTGGAGCAGGACAAGGGGAGGCTCAGCTCCACAGGGGCTCTGATCCTGTGTCCTTGTGTCCTCACTGCAGAAACGCAAACGGCAGCAGGAGCTGAACCAGGGGGAGCTGGAGGCCCTGCACTACCACTCCAGGGTGAGCACAGCCAAGGGCAGCTTCCACCTGCATGGGGCCTGACCTGGGGGCAAGTCATGGCTGCAAACAAGTTCTGGTCTTGGAGCTCCTTTCACTAAGGGGAGTCCCCAAGTCTCAGCATGGAGGGCTGGGAAGGGACCTCTGGAGCTCCCCCAGCCCAAGCCCTGCTCCAGCAGGGCCCCCACAGCAGCTTGCCCAGCAGCACAGTGCCCAGGGGGGTTGGAAGCTCTCCACACCAGGAGACTCCACAACCTCTCTGGGCAGCCTGCTCCAGGCCTCCAGCAGCCTCACAATAAACCACTTTCTGCTCCTGCTCAGCTGCCACCTCCTGCCTTCCAGGCTGTGCCCCTTGCCCCTTATCCTGTCCACCTCTGAGCAGAGCCTGGCCCCAGCCTCTTGCCCCCCACAGCTCCTTCAGCTCTTGCTGAGCATTGCTCAGCTGCCCTCTGGGGCTGCTCTTCTGCAGGCTCTCAGCCCCAGGGCTCTCAGCCTTTGCTGCTGCCAGAGCTGCTCCAGGCCCCTCAGCAGCTTTGCAGCCTCCCCTGGGCTCTCTCCAGCAGTTCCCTGACCCTCTGGGACTGGGGAGCCCAGCAGTGGCCCCAGCACTGCAGCTGTGGCCTGACCATGGTAGAGCAGAGGGGCAGGAGAGCCTCCCTTGCCCTGCTGGCCACGCTCTTCTTCATGCCCCCCAGGACACCTTTGGCCTCCTTGGCCACCAGGGCACTTAGCTGGCACCTTGTTGTCCCCCAGCACTCCCAGCTCCTTCTCCTTGGAGCTGCTTCCCAGCAGGTTCCCCTGCTGCAGGAGGTTGTTCCTGCCTGGGGACTGGGCCCTGCCCTTGCCCTGGTTGGACTCCATGAGGTGCTCTCCCCCAGCTGTCCTCCTGGCCAGGTCTTCCTGCACAGCAGCACAGCCTCTCCAGGGGTCAGCTCTGCAGTCCCTGCAGTGCACCCAGAGGATGTTTGCTGTGCTCTTGTGACACAGGCTGGAGGGGGCCTCAGTGTGTGGCAAGCATCCTTTGCCCACTCTGGGCGGCCAAGGGCTTGGCTTCTGCCACATGTCCTGATCCAGGAGGCTCCTGAAGCATTTCCCTTGTTTCTTGGTGCCCATCCAGGTCAGGCAGCTCATCTGGGAAGGCACCCTGGCTTTGGTCCAGGAGGGGCTCAGGAGCGGATTCCTTCAGGCCAGCGCTGCGGGCCTGGGTCGCAGGAGAGCTGTCCCTGGGCACGCTGGCTGTGGGCTGGCTGAGCTCTGTGACATGGCCAAGCAGCTGCCCGCGGGGGGCGAAGGCCTCCACCCAGCTGTGCAGGTGCTAGGTGAGGAGAGCTCCCTGCCAGAGCAGGCCCTGCTCTCCTGCCTCACAGAGAACAGCTCCAGCTCTGCGAGGATCGTGGTGGTCATGGGGCAGAAGTACCTGGTGCCGCCCAGGAGCAGCTTCCTCCTCTCGGATGTCTCCTGCCTGCAGCCCCTGCTGAGCTGTGAGTATCTGCAGCTGCCAGGGCTGAGCTCTGCCCTCCCTGCTGCCTGGGCAGGAGCACAGCTGCTGCAGGCTGGCCAGGGGCAGGTTCTCAGCTGGGGCACGGCAGGGCTGTGTTAACCCAACCCTGCCAGCTCCGCCGCTGCCCCGTGGCCCGCAGCACCACACCTGCAGGGCTCTGCCGCTGCCCTGGGCAGCCTGGGCCCGGCCTGGACAGCCCTTGGGGGGCAGGAGTGGTTCCTCCTGTCCAACCTGAACCTCCCCTGGGGCACCTTGAGGCTATTTCCTCCTGTCCTTGGAGAGCAATGCCCAGCTGGCTGCAGTCTCTGGTGGGGGAGCTGCTGATAGTGAGAAGCCCTTTGCAGAGCTGGTTTGGAGCTCCCCAGGTCCCAGCTGGGCTGCTGGAAGGTCCAGCAGCAGAGGAGTCTGGCACTCGGAGCCCATCACTGCCCCTCCTGCACAGCCCCTGGTGGGAGCCTCCAAGCAATCCTTTGTCACCTGCCCTCTGCCCAAGGCCCTCAGATGTTCAGAAGCTCTTGGAGGGCTCTGGCCCAGGCTACAGAAAGGTCCTCTCCTTGGGGAAGGAGCCTGAACACCTCTGGAGTGTGTGATGGTTGGCTTCAGACTGTGGGGAGCTGGCCTGGGATGAGGCATGAGGGGAAAGTGCTTCCTGCTGAGGCTGGGGAGGCCCTGGCACAGGTCCAGAGAAGCTGTGGACACTTCAAGCCTGGAGGTGTCTGTGGCCAGGCTGGATGAGGCCCTGGAGCACCCTGGGCTAGTGGCAGGTGTCCCTGCCCATGGCAGGGGCTTGGAGCTGAGTGCTCTGGAGGGTCCCTTCCAGCCCAAGGCAGTCTCCGTGGTGTGGCTGGATGAGAGCAAACCTGCCTGGAGCCTCCAGGCCTCTCCTCTGGCTGCAAGAGAGCAAGCTGTGCTTTGGCACCTTGGGGGCTCCTTGCCTGCAGGCTGGGGGGGGAGGGCTGGGCCTTGGTCTCTGCAGGGGCAGAGTCACATGGCCCTCACTGCTCTGGCTTCTGTTTTCCTCTTTGCAATGCCACTGCCCCAGGCAAGAGGAGATTTGATGTCATTGTGGTGGACCCACCGTGGGAGAACAAGTCCCTGAAGAGGAGCAAGAGGTGAGGGTGGCCCTGGGGTCCCAGAGGAGGCCAGCCAGGGGCTGCCTTGGGCCAGCAGCCACCCACTGCCACCAGCCTGAGGAGCAGCAGGGAGGGGCTGGGTGCTGAGTCTGGCCCTATCCTCTGCAGGTGGTTGCAGAAGGGATGACCCTGGGGTGAGCCTTCCACTTGCCAGTGCCAGCAGCCTTGCCCAGGTCCTTGCCCTGCCCTGGTGTCCCTGCAGCAGGGGGCCTGCCCTGCTGGCACCAAGCCCTGGCTGGCTGCAGCCATGCCCTGCACTCAGCAGCTGCCTCCTGGCTGCAGGGGAGGAGATGCCCTGGCAGTGGGCAGCTCCTGAGGGGCAGTGGCTTCTGGGTCTCTGAGTCCCAGCCCAGGGCCCTTGGTGTGGGGCAGCAGTGGCAGCAGCAGGGACTCATGGTTTGGGTTGGAAGGGTCCTTGGGGCTCAGCCAGTGCAAGAGCCCTGCAGGCAGCAGGGACCCCTGCCCCTGGAGGTGCTTGCCCTGCCCTGCAGGCGGCAGGGAGCCCTGCCCCTGGAGGTGCTTGCCCTGCCCTGCAGGCGGCAGGGACCCCTGCCCCTGGAGGTGCTTGCCTTGCCCTGCCCTGCAGGCGGCAGGGACCCCTGCCCCTGGAGGTGCCCTGCCCAGCCCTGCAGGCAGCAGGGACCCCTGCCCTGGAGGTGCCCTGCCCAGCCAGGCAGCACGCAGGGACCCCTGCCCCTGGAGGTGCCCTGCCCAGCCCTGCAGGTAGCAGGGACCCCTGCCCCTGGAGGTGCTTGCCTGCCCTGCAGGCAGCAGGGACCCCTGCCCCTGGAGGTGCTTGCCCTGCCCTGCAGGCAGCAGGGACCCCTGCCCCTGGAGGTGCTTGCCCTGCCCTACAGGCAGCAGGGACCCCTGCCCCTGGAGGTGCCCTGCCCAGCCCTGCAGGCAGCAGCACAGGGCGGCCCTCAGCTGGCACCCAGCACTGTGACCCCGGCTGCAGCCCGGCCCTGGCTGCCGCCGGCCGCAGCTGCGGCTGGGGGCTCTCTGCCCACTGGGGCCCTGCTCTGCTCTCCCTGCAGGTACAGCTCCCTGGCCCCCTGGCAGATCAAGCAGCTGCCTGTGCCCGCCCTGGCGGCGCCCAGCTGCCTGGTGCTCACCTGGGTGACCAACCGGCAGCGGCACCTGCGCTTCGTCAGGGACCAGCTCTACCCTCACTGGGCCCTGCGGCCCCTGGCAGAGTGGCACTGGGTCAAGGTGAGGCTCCCCACGGCTGCCCTGGCAGCTCTGGGCACCAGGGGGGCTGCTGCTGGGGCACTTTGCATCACAGAGGGGCTTGGGTTGGAAGGGGAGTCCGGAGCTGCTCTGGTGCAGCCCCTGTGTCTGCTTCCCACCATCTGCTTTGGTATCTGAAGGGCCTGGTGGCATCAGCAGCTTGCTGTTAGCCCAGGAGGGTGCCTGGGGGGAGGTGGGAGTCCTGCAGTGGGTGATGGTTGCTCCCTTGTGCAGATCACCAGAGCTGGAGAGTTTGTGCTGCCTCTGGACTCCCTGCACAAGAAGCCCTACGAGGTCCTGGTGCTGGGGAGGGCTGGAGGAGCCCCCCAGGAGGCCTCCAGGTAGGCCAGGCTGGAGATGCTGAGTGCCTTGCTCTGAAGCCTTCTTCATGCCCCTTGCTCACAGCACAGGATGATGGCTCCAGACCTTCCCTGAAGGCCCTAAATAGGCCTCCTTGGCGCTGGGGGAAGGGAGGGCTCCAGGGACGCTGCGGGGTGGTGGAGACCTTGGCCTGCTCCCGGTGTCTGCTTCTGCTGGGGACTGCTCAGAGCCAAGCCTGCTGGCTGGGTCTGTGCTGGCTTTGCTCTGGGGCTGTCAGGCCTTGGCTCAGGCTGCTGCCATCTGGGGGCTGTGGTGGTGTCCACATGAGAGCATCAGGAGCACTCTGGTGCCTCTCAGGGGCTCTGGGAGCTCTGCTTAAGGACTTTCCAGTCCTTCCCAAACCTGCTAGAGATGATGGCTGAGCAACCTTCAGCCCCCCTGGAGGCTTCTCTCCTTCTCTGTGAGCCTTCTGAGTCTGAGGGGGCTGGAGGGGCTCAGTGGGAGCTGCAGCACCGTTTGTGGTGGTGTCTGCCTCCAGCTTCTCTTTGGTGTGGTTTGTCCCCAGGGAAGCTGAAGCTGTGCCTGAAATTCCAGACCAGAAGCTGATTGTCAGTGTCCCCTGCAGCCTGCACTCACACAAGCCCCCCCTGGCTGGTAGGTGGGGGATGGTGCTCTGCTGCTGGGGCCTTGGAGCTCTGAGCTGATGGAGCCAGGATGAGGAACCTGCATGGATGAAGGGCCTGGGTGGCCATGTGCCAAGGGCCTGTCCTCAGCAGGACCTTGTGGCTCCTCAGCCTTTCTAAAGCTCTTCACATGCACCTCAGTCCTGGTCACAGAGTCCCCAAGTCCCAGCATGGAGGGGTGGGAAGGGACCCCTGGAGCTCCCCCAGCCCAAACCCTGCTCCAGCAGGGCCCCCACAGCAGCTTGCCCAGCAGCACAGTGCCCAGGGGGGGTTGGAAGCTCTCCACACCAGGAGACTCCACAACCTCTCTGGGCAGCCTGCTCCAGGCCTCCAGCAGCCTCACAACAAACCACTTTCTGCTCCTGCTCAGCTGCCACCTCCTGCCTTCCAGGCTGTGCCCCTTGGCCCTCTGCCCTCTGGGGCTGCTCTTCTGCAGGCTCTCAGCCCCAGGGCTCTCAGCCTTTGCTGCTGCCAGAGCTGCTCCAGGCCCGTCAGCAGCTTTGCAGTCTCCCCTGGGCTCTCTCCAGCAGCTCCCTGTCCCCCTGGGCCTGGGGAGCCCAGAGCTGGCCCCAGCACTGCAGCTGTGGCCTGCCCATGGCAGACAGGGGCCGGGAGAGCCCTGGGCTGCTGCCCACACTCCTGGAGCCCTCTGCAGACCCTGGGAAGCCACCAGAAGGTCTCCCTGGAACCTCCTCTCCTGCAGGCTGCCCAGCCTCAGCTCTCTCAGCCTGAAGGGCTGGTTTGTTTGCTCCTGCACCTTGGTCACTGCTGCTGAGGCCTCTCCTCTCCTCTCTGCTGCCTGCCAGGGGTGCTGGCAGAGTTTGTGCCGCCGGGCGTGCGGTGCCTGGAGCTGTTTGCCCGCAGCCTGCAGCCGGGCTGGACCAGCTGGGGCAACGAGGTCCTCAAGTTCCAGCACCTGGACTACTTCACTCCCCTGAAGGATGGAAGCTGACCTGGCCCTGCCTGCCCTCACTGCAGCTTCTCCACAGCCTCCTCAGCCTGCCTCTGCTCCTGAGGGCATGCTCAGCATGGTTGAGGGGTGGAAGGGACCTCTGGAGACCTGCTGCTCCAGCAGGGCCCCCACAGCAGCTTGCCCAGCAGCACAGTGCCCAGGGGGGGTTGGAAGCTCTCCACACCAGCAGACTCCACAACCTCTCTGGGCAGCCTGCTCCAGGCCTCCAGCAGCCTCACAACAAACCACTTTCTGCTCCTGGGGGGCACTTTGTACCCCTTGGCCTGTTGCTGGGCACCACTGAGAAGAATCTGGCTCCAATCCAGCCCCTGGGCTCCTGTCTTGGACATCAAGCTCCTTGAGCTAACTGATGAAAGGTATTCAGCAGTTCCCTTTGCTCATCTGCTTGGGCTCAGCCCGGCCCCTCCAGAGCCCTTCCTGGCCCAGCCCGGCCCCTCTGAGCCCTTCCTGGCCCAGCCCGGCCCCTCCAGAGCCCATTCCTGGCCCCAAGGCTGTGTGCCCTGTGCTGAGGCCTGGGGCACTTTGGGGGCACAGTCAAAGGGAAGAGGAGACTGCAGTGCCGCTTCTGGCACCTGTGGGCTGTGCAGCAGGGGGCAGAGCTGCTGAGCTGCTGCCAGCAGGGCCCAAGCCACCTCACAGCCCTCCTGCTCTTCCTTGGCTGTTGGGCAGCCTGAGGAGCTGCTGGCAGCCGAGTTCTGGGCATTGGTGGGCAGTGCCAGTGCCAGTCCAGCCCTGGCAGTGGGCTCCTGGCAGGCCTGCCAAGAGAATCTCTAAGCTTGTGAGAGTTGTTTTATTAAAGACGTAGAAGCAAGCAGCAACTCCGTGAGCCTCTGCCAGGGGCTGGGCTGTTAGAGGGCAGGAGAGCCCTGCCGAGGGACCTTGCCAGGCTGGGCAGATGGGCAGAGGCCAAGGGCAGGAGACTGAACACATCCAAGTGCCAGGTGCTGCACATTGGCCACAGCAACCCCATGCAGTGCTACAGGCTGGGGGCAGAGTGGCTGAGAGCAGCCAGGCAGAGAGGGACCTGGGGGCAGTGGTTGATAGCAGGCTGAACATGAGGCAGCAGTGTGCCCAGGGGGCCAATAAGGCCAAGGGCATCCTGGCCTGCAGCAGGAAGAGTGTGGCCAGCAGGAGCTCCTTGCCCCGCCCGGGACCGGCACTCCTTGCCCCCGCCCGGGGCCGCCTCTCCT
>CM037636.1:6784967-6982998 GCA_015227895.2 Colaptes auratus
TTTTAATGTTTGGGGTTTAATTTTCTTTTTTACCTTTTGTAAGGCCTTTTTGGTATTTTTTTCCCCTTCCTTTTTTAAAGCTGTTTTTGGGATTATTATATTTTTTTTCATCTGACTTTCTCATCTGAGCCTTTCTAAAAGGAACTAAACAAGGGAGGAGATATTTCATATTACACAATTTCTGCTTTGTTTTCCCAATGACTCTAATTTTGGCTCTTTCCTCTAGAACAGCAGAGGACTGGGGGTGCTTCTAAAAGTATCCACAAAATCAAACAAAAAGGGAAAAAAAACCCAAAACCCCAGAAAACAAACAAACAAAGCCCCCAAAACCCAAAGCAACCAACACCACCACCAAAAAAAAAAGGGGGGGTGGGGAAAAGGAAAACAAACAAACAAAAAATGGATCAAAATTAAAATAATCAGGGGAAAAAAAAGGTAGAAAACAAACAAAACCAGGGAAAAAAGCCACAAACCCAGAAAAAGAAAAACCCAAACCGAAACAAAGCAGAAAACAAACAAACAAAACCCAGAGGGAAAACCACCACCAACAAAAAAACCACAAAGGAGCAGGAAAAAAGAGGCCAAACCCAAACAAAACCAGGAAAAAACCAAACCCACAGCTGGCAATGGGTGCCCAGCACAGCTGGCAATGGGTGCCCAGCACACCTGGCAATGGGTGCCCAGCACAGCTGGCAATGGGCGCCCAGCACAGCTGGCATTGCCACAGCACAGCTGGCAATGGGTGCCCAGCACAGCTGGCAGGGCTTCCACGCCTCAGTCCAGCCTGCCAGCTCAGGTGGTTTAAAGCGGCTGAGAAGCAGGACCTCTGGCACAGGTTGCCTGGGAAGGCTGTGAGTGTCCCTTCCCTGGAGGTGCCCCAGGCCAGGCTGGATGAGGCCTGGAGCAGCCTGGGCTGGTGGGAGGTGTCCCTGCCCATGGCAGGGGCTGGAGCTGGGTGAGGTTTAAGGTCTCTTCCAGCTCAACCCGTGGCTGGAATGCTTCAGGTGGGTGACTTGGGTAGCCTCAAACACTGAAAGGCCAGCAAAGGTCTCCCTGGAGCCTTCTTTGCTCCAGGCTGAACGGATCCTGGCAGGCTCCTAGATCAGCAGGCTCTGAGCTGTCCATTTTCCTAGCTACAAGCTAATCAGGACAGGTTGGGCAACCGGCTTGAGGCCTTGGGCAACCAAGTCTCATCAGGAGGTGTCCCTGGCCATGGCAGGGGTTGGAGTAGATGATCTCTGAAGTCCCTTCCAACCTGAGCCATTCTGGGATTCCCTTTGGTCCCAAATGACTGGGAAGTGGTAACCTCAACGGTGATGTTTGGAGACCTCAGGACATTCTGTTCCCTCCACGAGGTTCTTGCTCCAGATTTCAGCACTGGGTTGTTTTGCTGAGAGAGTCCAAATGGACACGAGGGGGCTGAGTTCCTGTTTCTGTTTCCATGACACCAAAACAAGGCCATTTGAGGCTGTTTGGAAGCTGCTCTCCTTGGTCAGTGCATCTGCTCCAACCCCCTGTCGTGAGAAGGGACAGCTGCAGCCAGAGCAGGTTGCTCATGAAGCCTGACCTTGAACACCTCCAGGGATGGAGCCTCCACAGCCTCCCTGGCAGCCTGGGCCAGAGTCTCCCCACCCTCACTCTCAACAATTCCTTCCTCATCTTCAGTTGCAGTCTCCCCTCTCCCAGCTCAAGGCCATTGTCCGTCATCCTTGTCCAAAGTCCCTCCCCAGCTCTCCTGGAGCCCCTGCAGGTACTAGAAGGCTGCTCCAAGGTCTCTGTGGAGCCTTCTCTTCTGCAGGGTTGTGCGAGCCCAGAGCTGGAAGCAGTGGGTGGGAGAGGTTCAGAAGTGGAGTGAGGGTGTGGAGATGGAGGCTCTGGTGGGAGCAGGTGGGACAGACACCTGCTGGGTGTGGAAGGGCAGAGCTGGAGCAGCTGGTGAGCATTCCTGCTGTCTCCAGGCTGCCCACCCCTTTCCCAGTGTCATGGGCTGGGAAGGAAGGGATCCATGGGCTGGGAAGGAAGGGATCCACGGGCTGGGAAGGAGGGGATCCACGGGCTGGGAAGGAGGGGATCCGCAGCCTGGGAAGGAAGGGATCCACAGTGCTGCCAGACTGGGATGTTTTCCCAGCCCTCCCAGGGGCAAGGCTGGGACCCTCTGGCATCTTGAACTTGTTCTAACCCACAGCCCCCCTGGCACCTCCTGTTTGGCACCACTCACCCTGCAACTCTCCTCTCCTTCCACCGTTTCTAGGGCGGTCAGAAGTGCCACAGCAGCCCCTGCCCCCTCTGCAGCCGCCGCCTGGCACCCCGCTGCTGCCGTCGCGGCCGAGGACGCAGCCCCCCTGGCACAGGACGCCGCTGCAGCCCCCCCCGCCCAGGCCCCTGCCTCGCCCCGCGCTGCCAGGCTCGGGGGGGGTGCCCCTGCTGCCAGGCACCACCGGGGTGATCCTGGAGACGGGCGAGGCAGGGCCCCCGGGCACGCTGCTGATGGCAGGGCGCGGGCGGCTGCGCAGCGCTGACGGGCAGGCAGGGCACAGCACCGTGCCCAGCGCCGAGGGCTACGCCGGGGCCCCAGGTGAGACACCCCTCACACAGACACTGCCCCTGCCTGGGGTGCTGGCTCCTGCGGCAGGGGGGACACTGACACCTGGCATGGGTGCCCAGGGCAGCTGTTCCCTTCGGGAGTGGGCTCCTGGCAGAGGTGAGAGACCTCGGAGAGAGAGCTCTGAGGCTGTGAAGCCTGGGGAAGAGCAGCCCCAGATCCGAGCAATGTTCAGCAAGGGCTAAAGGAGCTGTGGAGGGCAAGAGGCTGGGGCCAGGCTCTGCTGAGTGGTAGCCAGGGCCAGGCCAAGGGGCACAGCCTGGAAGCCAGGAGGTGGCAGCTGAGCAGGAGCAGAAAGTTGTTAGGCTGCTGGAGGCCTGGAGCAGGCTGCCCAGAGAGGTTGTGGAGTCTGCTGGTGTGGAGAGCTTCCAACCCCCCCTGGGCACTGTGCTGCTGGGCAAGCTGCTGTGGGGGCCCTGCTGGAGCAGGGCTGGGGCTGGGGAGCTCCAGAGGTCCCTTCCCAGCCCGCCCTGCTGGGGTTCTGGGTTAAAGCTCCACTGGCCTTTTCCTTCCTGTGCTCCCAGTTCCCCCAGTGCCACCCAAGCTGTCTCAGGTTCCTCTGGGCCCAGCTCTTTCTGCTGCTTCTCTCCAAAGCTGCTGAGCTGCCAGGAGCTGCTGGTTTGTTGTGGGCCAGCCCCAGATCATCTCCAGAGGTCTCTTCCCACCCACCCCCCCATGCTGAGCTGCTGTGAGTGGCTACAGGAGTGGAAATACCTCCAGTGCCAGCCGTGGTGGCTTTGCCAAGGCTGCACAGAGCATGAGGTCTCCAGGGCTGATGTGAAACCCTTGGTGACCACCCCAGCCTTCGGCTCTAGGGAAGCTGCTGTGGTGTCCTCACCATGGCTTCAGCCACGGAACCCAGACTTCGGCTTTCCTGGCCATGACCACTCCACTTGCAGTGCCCACCAAGCACTCCACAGAAGCTGTTGTGTGGCAGCTGTTTTGGTAGGCTGCTGGTGGGTAACCAGGGATGCTCCCGAGGGCTGCAGAGACCTTCTGCCTCGCTGTCTTCCGTGCTCTGCCTCTCACAAGCTGCTCTTCCTTTGCAGGATACCCAAAGGCTTCTGCACCTGCCACAGACTCACCAGGTAAGGCAGCTGGTGCCTAGAAACCCTTTGCACAGCTTCTCTATGTTCATTCCAGTCCCTCTGAAGGTGCCATGGGGAGACCAAGAGGATGGTCTTCAGCAGCTGAGTGTCAAGGAAAACCTGACAGATCTGAGGGCCACTTCTCCTTAATGTCATTATCAGTGACCTGGTGAGGGGATCCAGGCACCTTCAGTCAGTCTGCAGATGGCACCACGCTAGGTGGCTGTGTTGGTCTGCTGGAGGGGAGGAGGCTCTACAGAGGGCCCTGGCCAGGATGGATCCATGGGGCAAGAAGGCCACCAGCATCCTGGCCTGGAGCTGCAATGGTGTGGCCAGCAGGAGCAGGGCAGGGAGTGTACCCCCTGGACTGGGCACTGGTGAGGCCACACCTTGAGTGCTGCATTCAGTTCTGGGCTCCTCACTGCAAGAAGGACAGTGAGGGCTGGAGCAGGGCCAGAGAAGAGCAACAGAGCTGGAGAAGAGTCTGGAGAGCAGGGCTGGGGAGGAGCAGCTGAGGGAGCTGGGGGGGGTTCAGCCTGGAGCAGAGGAGGCTGAGGGGAGCTCATTGCTCGCTGGAGCCAGGTGGGATTGGTCCCACCTTCCAAGGAACAACTGACAGGACATAAGGAAATGTTTTCAAATTGCACCAGAGGAGCTTCAGGTTGGCCATGAGAAACAATTTCTGCCCCCAAAGGGTTGTCCAGGCCTGGCCCAGGCTGCCCAGGGCAGTGGTGGAGTCCCCATGCCTGGAGGGGTTTCCAAGCCCTGGAGCTGGAGGGCTCTGGGTTGGTGCCGTGGCGGTGCTGGGTTAAGGGCTGGCTCCATGATCTGCAAGGTCTCCTCCACTCAAAAGTTTCCATGGTTCCCTGAGTCTTGCTGTACTCCAGCACCCACCACCGTGTGTAGCCTTTGAAACCAGGAGTTTGGGAGCTTCTGAGGACTCTTTGGGGTTGTTCTTTTCTTCAGGACTTCAGCCAAAAACCTTCAAGTTTTGTCAACACAAAGCCTTGCAGTTTCCCAGGCAAGGCCTCTTCTGGCCTGGTGCTCCCCTTTTAACTGAGAAAATGGAACTTTTGGTGCTTTTAGTGTTTGTGAAGATTGAGCCTTGAGGCACTGTGAGCAGCTGGGCTGAGGGCAGGAGCTGATCCTCCTGGTGGGGCAAGAGCTGTGGGCTCACCTTGCTGCCCTCAGTGGCAGCAGGATGCTGCCCCTGCCTGCTCCCCTGTGCCAAGCCTGCAGCTGCAGTGTCCTTGCCCTGCTGGGGTTTTGCTCATGCAGGTTGTGTCCTCTCAGCCCAGCTATGGTTTTGGCTGACAGTCTGCTGTCAGTCTCCTGTGGGACCTGCTGGGTGCCCTCCATAAATACCTTGGCTGTGTGCTGTCTCCCCTCCAGCCTCATCCTTGAGATGCTATCGAGCCCTGGGGAGTGGTGTCCTGGGACAGGGTGGCAGTTCCCACAGCCTCTCCCAGGAAAAGGGGATTTCAGCCAAGGTAGTTTGAGGAAACAGGGGAAAACAGAAGGAAATCAAACCTGGGGGCTTTCAGACATCCCCAGCCCTGCCCTTGGGGCTTGGCTGGGCAGCCCTGCCAAAGCAGATTGGGCTGGGGGCTGGCAGAAGAGCTGTGTAGTGATGAGGTTTTCTGCTAATTAACAAACCTCTCCAGGCCATCTGCCTGCAGGGGAGGGCTGGTGGTGAGAAGGAGCAGCAGGGGAGGCTTCTGGAAGAGGATAAGAAGTGTTGCTTTATCTTGATGCCAACAAAGCCAAGAGAGATGCTGAGATTCTTGGTGTCCTGGGGGTGTCCTGGGGGCCACTCTGTGTTATCTGCTGCTGTTCAGAGGCAGCAGGATTTTACCAATGGTGGGAAGCAGCTGGGAATGGCAGGGGGTGTACTGCCTGCTGGAACCTGGGCTGAGGAATATCTTCATCTGGGCAAGCAGAGAGAAGTGGCCTTGACCAAGGAGCTCCTTTTCCTGAAGGCCTACCTCAGTATGAGACAGAATCATAGAAGTGGAAGAGACCTCTGAGATCATGGAGCCCAACCATCCACCCACCGCCACCAGGGCCATCAAACCATGGCCCCCAGTGCCATGGCCTCACGTTTCTTGGGCACCATCCTAACCAGAGCAGGGCAGAACAGAGAGAGCAGCTGAAGACAGCTCTTGTTGTTGACCTGCTGGTGTGCCCAAGGAGGAGCTGACACCTTCTGGCAGTGGGTCCTGCCTCAGGGGAGATGTTTGGAGGGAGCTGAAGCAGGAGATGTGGTCCATGACTAGACACATCAGTAAGTTTGCAGATGACACCCAGCTGGGGGCAGGAGTTGATCTGTTAGAGGGCAGGAGAGCTCTGCAGAGGGACCTTCCCAGGCTGGGCAGATGGGCAGAGGCCAAGGGCAGGAGATTGAACACATCCAAGTGCCAGGTGCTGCACATTGGCCACAGCAACCCCAGGCAGTGCTACAGGCTGGGGTCAGAGTGGCTGAGAGCAGCCAGGCACAGAGGGACCTGGTGGTGCTGGTTGATAGTAGGCTGAACATGAGGCAGCAGTGTGCCCAGGGGGCCAAGAAGGCCAAGGGTATCCTGGCCTGCAGCAGGAAGAGTGTGGCCAGCAGGAGCAGGGAAGTCCTTCTGCCCTGTGCTCAGCACTGCTGAGGCCACCCCTGGAGTCCTGTGTCCAGCTCTGGGCTCCTCAGGTCAGGGAAGATGTTGAGCTGCTGGAAGGTGTCCAGAGAAGGGCAACAGAGCTGGGGAGGGGTCTGGAGCACAGCCCTGGGAGGAGAGGCTGAGGGAGCTGGGCTTGCTTAGCCTGCAGAAGAGGAGGCTCAGGGGAGACCTCATTG
The DNA here is from genome assembly GCA_015227895.2 of Colaptes auratus. Taxonomy (NCBI): domain Eukaryota; kingdom Metazoa; phylum Chordata; class Aves; order Piciformes; family Picidae; genus Colaptes; species Colaptes auratus. The sequence continues at coordinate 6,791,497 of CM037636.1, forward strand.
CTCTCTACAACTCCCTGAAAGGTGGTTGTAGCCAGGAAGGGGTTGGTCTCTTCTCTCTAGCAACCAGCACCAGAACAAGGGGACACAGTCTCAAGCTGTGCCAGGGGAGGTTCAGGCTGGAGGTGAGGAGAAAGTTCTTCACTGAGAGTCATTCGCCATTGGGCTGTGCTGCCCAGGGAGGTGGTGGAGTCACCGTCCCTGGAGGTGTTCAAGAGGGGACTGGACGTGGCACTCCTGGGGTCTGTGGTGATAGGTTGGACTCGATGATCTTTGGGGTCTCTTCCAACCTTAGTGATACTGTGAGGCTGTGATTCTGTGAAGTCAGGCTGAGGAGGGGCCAAAGGGCTCTGAGCTGTCCAAGTCAGCTAGCAGAGAGCTGCTGTAGAGCACCCAAGGGTCTGGGCTGCTGAGCAGAGGAGACAAGGGAGTGAGAAGGTCCCCAAAAGAGAAGGCACATTGGCAGAGAAGAGCCCCAGGGTGGCTGTCCTGGCTGCACTGCTGCTTGGAGGTGTTGATGTGTGCCATGTGCTGCTGAAATGCATGTTATGGAGGGCTCCCAAAGCCCTGGAGGTGTGGTGCTGAGGGCCATAGGTTAGTGGTGACCTGGCAGTGCTGGCTTAAGGCCTCGGTGATCTTCAAGGTCTCTTCCAGCCTTTAGGATTCTGTGATTCTCTGCTTCAATTTCTACCACCCTTCAGCAGAGCAGGTCTGGGATCCAAGCTGGGGACAGCTTCCTGATGTCACCAGGAAGGCTGGGAGGAGCTGCAGACCTGTAGCTTGCCTGTGGCTGTTGTGATAGTGATGGGGAGTGGAGACAGAATCACAGAGTGGATTGGGTTGGAAAAGACCTCCAAGCTTTCCCAGTCCAACTCTTCTCTTATCTGCCAAGGCTGGGGCTGCCCCACGGCCCTCAGCACCACAGCTCTGCCTCTGGGAAACACCTCCAGGGATGGGGATTCAGCCACCTCCCAGGGCAGCCTGGGCCAGGCCTGGAGAACCCTTTCACTCAAGAACTGTCTTCTGATGTCCAACCTAAACCTTCCCCGGGGCAGCTTGAGGCCATTTCTTCTTGTCCTGTCCCTTGTTCCTTGGCAGCACAGCCCAATCCCCACCTGGCTCCAGCCTCCCATGGAGCTGTAGAGAGCAGTGAGGTCTCCTCCAGGCTGAACACCCCAGGTCCCTCAGCTGCTCCTCTTCAGCCCTGTTCTCCAGACCCTTCCCCAGCCTTGCTGCCCTTCTCTGTCCCTGTTCCACCCCCTCAATGTCCTTCTTGCAGTGAGGGGCCCAGAGCTGAACCCAGCACTTAAATATCCAAGGGCAGCCTCTCTGCTGAAGGTGTGTGGCAGGAACGATGTTGAACTGAGGGGCGATGGCACTTCCCCTGCCAGCACTGAGAGGCCGAGCAGCTGGAGGCTGTGGCCAAGGGGGGACTTTGTGGTGCTCAGTAGGTGTCCCGGTGAGACAGCCGGGGCCGGGGCCAGCCGCTGATGTCCCTCAGCGACAGGGTAAGTCCACGCGGAGCTTGCGCAGGACCCGAGGCAGCGGGTGGGAAGCACCTGGGGGGCAGATGGCGCTGCCCCCCCTGCCCCCCTGACCGCTGTTGTCCCCCCGCAGGCCCCGCCGCAGCTGCAGCCTCGCTGGTGTCCTTCTCGGCGGGGCTGACGCAGAGGCCGTTCCGCAGCGACGCCGGCGTGGTGCCCTTCAACAAGGTGCTGCTCAACGACGGCGGCGCCTACGACCCGCACACAGGTGGGGCCAGCGCGGGGCCAGCGCGGGGCCAGCTCGGGGCCAGCGCGGGGCCAGCAGGGCGCAGCTCAATGCCAGCAGGGCAGTGCTCGGGGCCAGCAGGGCGCAGCTCGGGGCCAGCAGGGCGCAGCTCAATGCCAGCAGGGCAGTGCTTGGGGCCAGCAGGGCGCAGCTCGGGGCCAGCAGGGCGCAGCTCAATGCCAGCAGGGCAGTTGCTCGGGGCCAGCAGGGCGCAGCTCGGGGCCAGCAGGGCGCAGCTCAATGCCAGCAGGGCAGTGCTTGGGGCCAGCAGGGCGCAGCTCGGGGCCAGCAGGGCGCAGCTCGGGGCCAGCAGGGCGCAGCTCGGGGCCAGCAGGGCAGTGCTCGGGGCCAGCAGGGCGCAGCTCGGGGCCAGCAGGGCGCAGCTTGGGGCCAGCAGGGCAGTGCTCGGGGCCAGCAGGGCAGTGCTCGGGGCCAGCAGGGCGCAGCTCGGGGCCAGCAGGGCGCAGCTTGGGGCCAGCAGGGCAGTGCTCGGGGCCAGCAGGGCGCAGCTTGGGGCCAGCAGGGCAGTGCTCGGGGCCAGCAGGGCGCAGCTCGGGGCCAGCAGGGCAGTGCTCGGGGCCAGCAGGGCAGTGCTCGGGGCCAGCAGGGCAGTGCTTGGGGCCAGCAGGGCAGTGCTCGGGGCCAGCAGGGCGCAGCTCGGGGCCAGCAGGGCAGTGCTCGGGGCCAGCAGGGCAGTGCTCGGGCCAGCAGGGCGCAGCTCGGGGCCAGCAGGGCAGTGCTTGGGGCCAGCAGGGCGCAGCTCGGGGCCAGCAGGGTGCAGCTCGGGGCCAGCAGGGCGCAGCTCGGGGCCAGCAGGGCGCAGCTTGGGGCCAGCAGGGCAGTGCTCGGGGCCAGCAGGGCAGTGCTCGGGGCCAGCAGGGCAGTGCTCGGGGCCAGCAGGGCAGTGCTCGGGGCCAGCAGGGCGCAGCTCGGGGCCAGCAGGGTGCAGCTCGGGGCCAGCAGGGCGCAGCTCGGGGCCAGCAGGGCAGTGCTCGGGGCCAGCAGGGTGCAGCTCGGGGCCAGCAGGGCGCAGCTCGGGGCCAGCAGGGCAGTGCTCGGGGCCAGCAGGGCAGTGCTCGGGGCCAGCAGGGCGCAGCTTGGGGCCAGCAGGGCAGTGCTCGGGGCCAGCAGGGCGCAGCTCGGGCCAGCAGGGCAGTGCTCGGGGCCAGCAGGGCGCAGCTCGGGCCAGCAGGGCAGTGCTGGGGCCAGCAGGGCGCAGCTCGGGCCAGCAGGGTGCAGCTCGGGGCCAGCAGGGCGCAGCTCGGGGCCAGCAGGGCGCAGCTTGGGGCCAGCAGGGCAGTGCTCGGGGCCAGCAGGGCAGTGCTCGGGGCCAGCAGGGCAGTGCTCGGGGCCAGCAGGGCAGTGCTTGGGGCCAGCAGGGCAGTGCTCGGGGCCAGCAGGGCGCAGCTCGGGGCCAGCAGGGCAGTGCTTGGGGCCAGCAGGGCGCAGCTCGGGGCCAGCAGGGCAGCTCGGGGCCAGCAGGGCGCAGCTCGGGGCCAGCAGGGCGCAGCTTGGGGCCAGCAGGGCAGTGCTCGGGGCCAGCAGGGCGCAGCTCGGGGCCAGCAGGGCAGTGCTTGGGGCAGCAGGGCGCAGCTCGGGGCCAGCAGGGCAGTGCTCGGGGCCAGCAGGGCTCAGCTCGGGGCAGCAGGGCAGTGCTCGGGGCCAGCAGGGCGCAGCTTGGGGCCAGCAGGCAGTAGGGAAGGCTGCCAGCTGTCAGTGCTGCCTTGGGCCTGGATGGGGTGTTGGCCATACACAAGTCCACCTACACCACCCACAGCTGCCCAGGCTGAGCTTGGCACCCTTCTCTGTAGCCAGCAGTGGGCAGCCTGTGTCACCTGGTGGTTGTCACTGTGCTGAGAGCTGTCAGGTGTCCCCAGAGTGAATCAGAGAGTGGGGAGCTGCCACATCCCTGGCACCATTGCAGGTCAGGTTGTCTGGGGCTCTGAGCACTCTGCTCTGGTAGAGGTTGTCCCTGCTGACCGTTGGCCTTGAAAGGTCCCTTCAACCCAAACCAGGCTGTGGGTGAGATGGGGGCATGAAGAAGAGTGTGGCCAGCGGGGCAAAGGAGGTTCTCCTGCCCCTCTGCTCTGCCTTAGTGAGGCCACAGCTGCAGCGCTGGGGCCAGCTCTGGGCTCCCCAGGCCCAGAGGGACAGAGAACTGCTGGAGAGAGCCCAGGGGAGGCTGCAAAGCTGCTGAGGGGCCTGGAGCAGCTCTGGCAGCAGCAAAGGCTGAGAGCCCTGGGGCTGAGAGCCTGCAGAAGAGCAGCCCCAGAGGGCAGCTGAGCAATGCTCAGCAAGAGCTGGAGGAGCTGTGGGGGGCAAGAGGCTGGGGCCAGGCTCTGCTGAGTGGTGGCCAGGGCCAGGCCAAGGGGCACAGCCTGGAAGGCAGGAGGTGGCAGCTGAGCAGGAGCAGAAAGTGGTTTGTTGTGAGGCTGCTGGAGGCCTGGAGCAGGCTGCCCAGAGAGGTTGTGGAGTCTGCTGGTGTGGAGAGCTTCCAACCCCCCCTGGGCACTGTGCTGCTGGGCAAGCTGCTGTGGGGGCCCTGCTGGAGCAGGGCTTGGGCTGGGGGTGCTCAGAGGTCCGTGCGCGGGTCGTGGGTGCTGCGGGCGCGGGGCTCAGGCTGTGTCTCCCCGCAGGCATCTTCACCTGTCCGCTGGAGGGCCGCTACCTGCTGACGGCGGTGCTGGCGCCGGAGCGCGGCGCCTTCGTGGAGGCTGTGCTGTCGGTGTCCAACCGCAGCGTGGCGCAGCTGCGCACCGACGGCTACCGCCGCGAGCTGCCCGAGCAGCGCCGCGCGCCCCCCGCGCCCCGCGCCTGCGGCGGCCCCGGCGCCTTCCAGCTGGTGCTGCACCTGCGGGCGGGCGACGAGGTGAGCGTGGTGCTGACCGGCGGCAGCCTGGCCTACGGCGGCAGCGACGACGTCTACTGCACCTTCAGCGCCGCGCTGCTCTACCCGGCCCCGCCGCGCGCCTAGAGACCCCTGCCCGGAGGCGCCCGGGGAGGCGGCGGCAGGCGCGCACCCGGCCCGAAGCGTCGACGTGCACAGGCTGCAGAGGGCCGGCTCTGGGGACCCTGCTCACACCTGCCTGCGGAACTCCTCTGCTCGTACTTCCTGCTGCTGCTGCTGCAGCCCGCAGAGCGCCTCTTCGAGCCCCAGGGTCCTCCTGGGGCTTGATGTGAGTCACACGGGGCGGAGGAGACTGGATTGTCTGAGCTTGGGTCGGAAAAGGGAGATCTGGAGAAGGCTGAAAACATCTCAGCCTGTTCCTGGTGCTGCTGGGGAATCTGCATCCCCCAGGAAGCTTTGGGCCTCTGCAGAGAACAAACCAGGGGTAAAAGTGATGATGGAGGAAGAGCGTCTTGTTGGCCATTGCTGTCACCTCTGGGGCTGGAGAACGTGGCAATGGAGAAGGGCAGCAAGGCTGGGGAAGGGTCTGGAGACCAGGGCTGGAGAGGAGCAGCTGAGGGAGCTGGGGGTGTTCAGCCTGGAGGAGACCTCATTGCTCTCTACAGCTCCATGGAAGGAGGCTGGAGCCAGGTGGGGTTGGGCTCTTCTCCCAAGGAACAAGGGACAGGACAAGGGGAAGGAAATGGCCTCGAGAAGAGCAGCCCCAGAGGGGATCTGAGGCAGGTTTAGGTTGGACATCAGAAGACAGTTCTTAACTGAAAGGGCTCTCCAGGCCTGGCCCAGGCTGCCCAGGGAGGTGGCTGAATCCCCAACCCTGGAGGTGTTCCCCAGAAGCAGAGCTGTGGTGCTGAGGGCCGTGGGGCAGCCCCAGCCTTGGCAGATGGTTGGAGTGGGTGAGCTTGGAGGACTTTGCCAACCCAGCCCACTCTTGACTCCACGCTCTGCACCAGGCCCTTGCAGTCAGGCTCCTGCTGCTGTGCTTTGTGTGAGGCTTGGCTGACAGGCTGTGTCCCTTTGGCTACAGCAGCTCCCTTCAGCCAGCTGAGCCGGCAGTGTTCACTCCTCAGAGAGACCTTTCTCACCGGAGGTGACAAGAGGGATGTGCTGGTGGTAGCGAGTTGGCATGTTGAGGGCTCTCCTGGCCAGAAACAACCCAGCCATGCCCTGCAGAGAGCAGGACCCCCAGCTGACTCCTCCAGCTACTGGACCTTGAGCTCCTGAGCAGCCTGCCCCTGCTGCCTGCAGGGCTGTGTGCAGTGTCTTCTCCTCAAGGCCCACAGCAGCCGGTGGTGGCCCAGCACAGGCTGTGCCCAGAGGCCAGGGGTGCTGGCTGCAGCCCTGCCCCTCTGGGGAGGGCACATGAAGACTTGGGCCTTGGTGACTCTGTTGTGGGAGGGACACTCCCTAATCACTCCCTGTTTCCAGGAGGTGATCTGGGGGCTGGCCCACAACAAACCAGCAGCTCCTGGCAGCTCAGCAGCTTTGGAGAGAAGCAGCAGAAAGAGCTGGGCCCAGAGGAACCTGAGACAGCTTGGGTGGTGCTGGGGGAACTGGGAGCACAGGAAGGAAAAGGCCAGTGGAGCTTTAACCCAGAACCCCAGCAGGGCGGGCTGGGAAGGGACCTCTGGAGCTCCCCCAGCCCCAGCCCTGCTCCAGCAGGGCCCCCACAGCAGCTTGCCCAGCAGCACAGTGCCCAGGGGGGGTTGGAAGCTCTCCACACCAGCAGACTCCACAACCTCTCTGGGCAGCCTGCTCCAGGCCTCCAGCAGCCTCACCAAAAACCACTTTCTGCTCCTGCTCAGCTGCCACCTCCTGCCTTCCAGGCTGTGCCCCTTGCCCCTTATCCTGTCCACCTCTGAGCAGAGCCTGGCCCCAGCCTCTTGCCCCCCCACAGCTCCTTCAGCTCTTGCTGAGCATTGCTCAGCTGCCCTCTGGGGCTGCTCTTCTGCAGGCTCTCAGCCCCAGGGCTCTCAGCCTTTGCTGCTGCCAGAGCTGCTCCAGGCCCCTCAGCAGCTTTGCAGCCTCCCCTGGGCTCTCTCCAGCAGTTCTCTGTCTCTTTGGGACTGGGGAGCCCAGAGCTGGCCCCAGCACTGCAGCTGTGGCCTCACCCTGGCAGAGCAGAGGGGCAGGAGAGCCTCCATTGCCCTGTTGGCTGTTCTTCATGCAGCCAAACCCAGCTGGCTTGAGGGGGTGGGCAGTGTCTTGTGGCACCTGACCTCAGGAATGAAGGTACTTCTGCTGCTGAGCAGAAGCCAGGAGCTGGCTCTGGAGTAGCTGAGGCCAGAGAGGTACAGGAGCCCTTCCCAGCAGGGTAAGGGTGGCCGGCCCAGCTCATTGTCCCTGCACTCTGCCCTGGCCCCATGCTGCAGGGCAGCTGGCACCCAGGTCGGGGTGCTTGGTGTTCTCTGGCCCCAGGTCCCACAGCTTTGGGTGTCAGCAGTGAAGAGGCAGCAGGAAGGGTTCCTCTCTGTGCTTTCTCAAGTCACTTTCCTCACCTACCTTGCTTGGAGCCACGATTTCCCCTCCTGCCCCACAGCTGGAGAGGAGCCCTCAGGCTCTCACCCCTCAGGACCAGGCCTTCTTCAAGGCCTTGGCTCCAGCCAGCTGTGACTCACTGCAGGATTGTCAGGTCATTGCTGCCTGGCCTGGAGATGACTCATGGAATCTAGCAGAGCACAGGGACGCCTCCCTGGCCAGCACAACCCTTTCCCTGCTGGCCTTTCCCCTCCAAGTGAGAGGCTTCCAGGGCTCAGAGGTGAGTGCTGGGGGCTGGAGCTGGAGGAGTTTAACCCTGCAGAGTTCTCCCTCCAGAGCTCAGATCTGCAGTGGGACATGGCCTTCTTCCACCAGCACGTTCTCCTCGTCCCCAGGAGCTGCTGCTGTGATGCCTGGAGACCTTGCAGTGCACCCCTGAAGCTGTCCCACAGCAGGGGCTGAGGATTTTGAGGCCATCCTCTAGAGCTGTCCCCCATCTGCCAGCTCCAGCAGTGTGGTGACCAAAGCTGGGACTCAGGACAAGGACCTTCTGCCTCTGGAGGGACATGGAGCCTCCACTGCCCTTTCTTTGGTAATTGCTGTGAGCAGGACAGGAGGCCCAGGTTGCCCTGCTGAGGGTGATTTCCTGGAGCTGTTGAAGTGAAGAACACAGTGATGCAGCTCCTGACCCCAAACCCAAGCTCAGGCTTGGAAAAACCTCCACTGGAGCAGCAGCTGGAGGAGACTCCAACATGGAAGAAACAAGAGCCCCCTTAAGCCATGGATGAAGCAGTGACCCTCTTCAGTGAGAACCAGCAGGAGGAGGAGACAGCTGCACTGGAAGGACCAGGGCACTGCCCTTGGCAGCCACAGGCTGGCCAGGAAGCACATCTGCTACCCGAGAGAGCCTCCTGAGGCCGGGTCGCACCACGCTGCCTCTAGAGCTTGACAAGGTTCTGAGCAACCTGCTCCCGTGGAGGATGTCCCTGCTGACTGCAGCGGGGGGCTGGACCTTTGGAGGTCCCTTCCAACCCCAAGCCGTCTGTGATTGTGTCTCCAGGGTATGAGGCCTGGACAGAGTTGCTCCCATCTGATGTGGCCATGAGGTGGAGCTGCTCAGCCGTGTCTGACAGCCCCCCAGCAAGGGACTGTGCCAGTGTCAAAGCCAGCAGAGCCCCAGGGCAGCACCCGCCGTGAGACAGCTCCATGCCCACATGGGCAGCAGGACATCTGGAGAACATTGCTGGCAGCCACAGACCCTGGGCAGGGTCCTGGAGGAGCTGTGGGGAAGGGAACAAAGCAGCACCCAAGGCAGTGCTGGCCCCAGGGCTGCCTGGAGCCGAGCAGGAAGGCCCAAGGCCACCCCCAGAACTACCTCATTGCCACCACTGGCTGGTGGGAGCCAGCACAGGAGAGATTCCCACAGTGACACCCAGGAGCTGTGGGGCTTGGCTGTGGTCTCCCACCAGGCGTCCTGGCAGCAGCTTTGTGCAGTTGCAGCTTGGTCACCAACCAAGCAGCCAAGAACGGGGTGATGAGAGTCAGAGGCCTGGAGGAAGCTCCAGGTGGGAGGCACAGGAGGACAAATGTCCCTCAGCAGCTTCAGAAGGTGCTGGGAAGGGCAGGCAAAGGGCTCCCAGCTGCCTCCAGATTCCCAGCAGGATTTGACCCTGGTGCTGAGGGCCCACCATGGGGTTTGGCTGCTGAAGAACGTCAGTCCTTCTGCTCCAGCCCATGAGGGTCTGGTGTGCACCAGAACTAGAACCTGGAGACAGGAGAGCCATGGCCTCCAGCCAGCCCTGGGCACTGCCGGCTGCTCGTGGCACAGAGGTCAGGTTGTCCCCAGGCCCCCCCGGGGCTGTGTCCTATCCTTCTGCTTGTGAGAAAAGGCCCTGTCCTGGTGGTGTTCAGCCAACCCCAGCGCACCTCAGAGGGTGCCAGGGACATGAAGGGACCTGTGCTGGCCCCCAGCTGCAGAGGTGTCGAAATAAAGCCCACCTGGTGAGTCCTGGCCTGGTGCTCTTGCTTCCCAGCAGCTCTGCAGGCTTGCAAGTGGGGGCTCTCCTTCCAGAGCCCCACGGCCACGTGTGTGGGGTCCCACGCTGCTGTGCAGGCGTCGCGGCACAGCCAGGGGGGGTCCTGCTGCTCCTGCTTGCCCATGGAGAGCCCTGAGCGGTCTGGAGCAGGCCAGACTGCTTCCGTGGGAAGGGACCCACAGGGATCACCTGCTCCTGACCACCTCCGGGGCTGACCAGAAGGCTAAGGGTGTTGTGAAGGGCACTGTCCAACCACCTCCTGGCCCCTGATGGCCTTGGGGACATCAACCACCTCTCCAGGAAGCCTGTTCCACAGTCTGACCACCCTCTAGGTAAGGAAATGCTGTCTAGTGCCCAGTCTGAGCCTCCCCTGCTGGCCACAGCTTTGAGAAGTTCCACTGAGACATGAGGAATAACTTCTTTAAGGGTGCTGGAGGCCTGGAGCAGGCTGCCCAGAGGCTGTGGAGTCTCTGTCTGGAGAGCTTCCAGCCCCAGCTGGATGTGTTCCTGTGTGAGCTGCCCTGGGTGCCCTGCTCTGGCAGGGGCTGGATCATCTCCAGAGGTCCCTTCTAACCCCTCCTCTCTGGGCATTGTTCCCAGGTGTTCCATCACTGGATCTGAGGGAGAGCTCCTGGAGGAGCCTCAGGGGAGACCTCATTGCTCTCTACAACTACCTGAGGGGAGGTTGTGGACAGGCAGAGGTTGGCCTCTTCTCCCAGGCAGGCAGCACCAGAACAAGAGGACACAGTCTCAGGCTGCTCCAGGGGAGGTTTAGGCTGGAGGAGGTTAGGAAGAAGTTCTATACAGAGAGAGTGATTGCCCACTGGAATGGGCTGCCCGGGGAGGTGGAGGAGGTCACCATCATTGGAGGTGTTCAGGAGGAGACTTGATGGGTGCTTGGTGCCATGGTTTAGTTGTTTAGGTGGGTTGGATTGGTTGATGGGTTGGACGCGATGATCTTGAAGGTCTCTTCCAACCTGGTGTATTGTATTGTATTCCAAAGCTCAGCACCTCCCTCTTCACCTAGGGGATGTTCGCACAGCAGTTGCCTCAAGCAGCCCCAGCAGCGCCCCCTGCCGTGGCAGGGCACAGCTCCTTTGGCCACAGTGAGGCCACTTCTCATCCTACCCTTTGTTCCTTGGGAGCAGCACCCAGCCCTGCCTGGCTGCAGCCTCTTCTCAGGGAGCTGCAGAGAGCAATGAGGTCTCCCCTCAGCCTCCTCCAGACCCCCAGGTCCCTCAGCTGCTCCTCCCTAGCCCTGTTCTGCAGCCCCCTCCCCAGCATGGTTGCTGGTTGGTCCATGTGGAGGGGAGCCCAGGCCCAGCAGCCCCATTTTCGGTGAGGCAGCAGCACAGCAGTAGGGGTCCCAAGAAGGAGCCGAGAAGTCCAGAGCAGCGCAGGTTGGGTTGAAGTCTGTTTATTGTGACAAGGCTGTTCTGAACATCACAAACATTGCAACTGACCCTGGGTGGGCACCCACCTGGGGTGGCCCAACCTCTGCTGTGCTCGCAGCTCTGACCACCCCCTGGGGCCTGGGCTGCCCCAGCAACCCCCAAAGAAACAAAACCAAGGGGTGAGAGCAGCTCTGCCACCCTCCTGGGCACCACCCAACCTTTGACCGTTCCCCCTGCAAGTTATGGATGCCGCAGATGTGCCCCAGCCTCCCCTGGGGGCTCAGCACAGCTTCTCTCTGGCCAGCAGGGGCATGGGAAGGCACCTCGGGGCCAGGCTGGGCTCCACAGCTCACTGGCTTATGGGCACTGAAACAACCCCAGCCCCTGGCAGCCTCGCTGGGGGACTTGGGGAGAACAGGGGGGGAAGAGGGAAAAGGGGGAAAAAGGAAAGGAAAAAAGAAAAGGAAAGAGAGGAGGGGGAAAGGATAGGAAGGGGGGGGAAGGGAAAAGAGGGAAAAGGAGAGAAAGAAAAGAGGAAGAAGGGGAAGCAGCAGCAACCGCTTTTCCCCTGTGTAAGCTGGGCCCAAGTACTGCTGCACAGGGCCCTGCAGACCCTTCCCCAGCTGAGGAGCAGGCTGAAGGGCAGCTCACCAAGCGATGTTCCTGGCCCCTGAGGTGCCCAGCACAGCCCTGTGCCAGAGGTCCTCTTTCCACTGGGGCAGGGACTGGGTGTCTGCAGAGCCCTCCCAGCTGGAGCCCTGCACAAGGCAGTGCCCACCAGGGGCAGACTGGCCGTGGGTTGTGGCTCCCTCCCACAAGGTGCCCCTGGCCCAGGTCCTCCAGTGCCAGCAGTGGCCTCAGCTGGCAGCTTCCATGTGCATTTGGCTCAGATTCTGCTGCGGGGGCACAGCCCCAGGATGCCTGCAGGCAGGGCTGTGCTGGTGGCAATGCAGAGGTCACCCCTCCAGGCACCGGGGTGCCAGCCCCAGCCTGAGTGCCTCGCAGCAGGGACGTGGAGACAACAAAGCAGCCAGGCCCTTGACCACCAGAAGTGGCTCAGCACCACGAGGGCTGAGGGCTGGCCCCAGCAGGACTCATGGGGCTAGAAGACAAAGCAGCTGCTGTGCTGACAACATTCTGCATGCTGGAGCTCCAGCAGCTGTGGCTGAGAAGCAGCTTCAGGCCAGGTCATCCAAGTTGAGGGCAGGGAGAGGCTTTCTCCAGTAGCAGAAGGAGCTGAACTCGGGGCAGGGGAAGGCAGAGCTCTGCTCCTTGCTGAGCAGGGGGAAGAGGTGCTCCACCAGCTCACTCAACCTGTGGTACCTGCAGGAGACACCAGCACTCAGCGGGCTGCTCCTGCTCTGCTGCAGCCAAGAGCGGCTGCAGGAGCTACAGCAGTGCAGCACTGCAGCTCTGCTGCCTCCTGCCACTTCACTTTGCTCTTGGAGGAGGTTCAATCCAGTATCCAAAGTACTGCTCATGTGTTGTGTGCTGCAGAAGATAACCTCATGGAGCTCAACCAGGACAAGTGCAGGCTTCTGGCCCTGTTGAGGAACTCCCTGCACAGCTGAGGGGGGACCTGCTGGGAAGCAGCTCCAAGAATGACCTGGGAGTGATGGGGGACAACAAGGTCCTCAGGAGCCAGCAGTGTGCCCTGATGGCCAAGGAGGCCAAAGGTGTCCTGGGGGAATTAAGAAGAGAGTGGCCAGCAAGGCAAGGGAGGCTCTCCTGCCCCTCTGCTCTGCCTTAGTGAGGCCACAGCTGCAGCACTGGGGCCAGCTCTGGGCTCCCCAGGCCTAGAGGATCAGGGAACTGCTGGAGAGAGCCCAGGGGAGGCTGCAAAGCTGCTGAGGGGCCTGGAGCAGCTCTGGCAGCAGCAAAGGCTGAGAGCCCTGGGGCTGAGAGCCTGCAGAAGAGCAGCCCCAGAGGGCAGCTGAGCAATGCTCAGCAAGAGCTGAAGGAGCTGTGGGGGGCAAGAGGCTGGGGCCAGGCTCTGCTGAGTGGTGGCCAGGGCCAGGCCAAGGGGCACAGCCTGGAAGGCAGGAGGTGGCAGCTGAGCAGGAGCAGAAAGTGGTTTGTTGTGAGGCTGCTGGAGGCCTGGAGCAGGCTGCCCAGAGAGGTTGTGGAGTCTGCTGGTGTGGAGAGCTTCCAACCCCCCCTGGGCACTGTGCTGCTGGGCAAGCTGCTGTGGGGGCCCTGCTGGAGCAGGGCTTGGGCTGGGGGAGCTCCAGAGGTCCCTTCCCAGCCCTCCATGCTGGGACCCCCCCTAGTCAGAAGGGTTTTTCCCCCAAGCTCCCAGCCCCTCTGTGGCTCTTACGAGGACTTGTTGCCCTTGGTGCGCTCCTGGATCAGCTCCCCCTTGGGGTTCACAGTGAAGATCCTGCAGTCTGGGACTCCCACCTGCCTGTAGGCGTAGACATCCTGCAAGCACAGACCCTGCTTCACCACACAGCCTCGGCACGCCTCTGTCGCCCTCCCCTGGCAGCGGCTCAGCCTGGAGGCGCCTGCCCCCGGCTCCCCCCCGGCCCTTCCGCAGCGCCGCTCTGCCGCCCGGCCCCGGGGCTCGGCGGGACTCACGTTGGGCCTGTTGCCAAAGGCGGCATAGAAGGGCTGCTTGCTGGGGGCAAAGAGGTTCTTGATGTCGTTCAGACACTCGATCTTGAATTTCTCAGGCTTCTTCTCTATGACTTCCCTGGAAGCAAAGGGCAGCAGTCAGGCTCTGGGCCATGCCATGGTACCAGGAGACCCTGTTCCCTCCCTTGCCTGGCACTCCCAGTCCCCTCCCTGCCTGCTGCTGTAGTTCCACAGGCACTGCTCAGAGGGGCTCCTAGACCACCCAACACTCCCAGCTCCCCACCATCCATGGGACCATACTGGTGAGGACCCCCCAGCTGTGCAGCCACAGCTCACTTACTGAGCTGCTTTGACTGTAGGTGACCACCTGAATCAGCTGGGACCAGCTCTAGAACCTCCAAAGACAGGGACCTGTTGGAGCAGGGCCAGAGGAGGCCACAGCAGTACTGGGAGGACTGGAAGCCCTCTGCTGTGGGGCCAGGCTGAGAGAGCTGGGGCTGTTCAGCCTGGAGAAAAAAAGGCTCCAGGGAGACCTTCTGGAGGCCTTTCAGTGTTGGATGGGGGCTCCAGGAGAGCTGGGGAAGGGCTTGTGACAAAGGCATGAAGTGACAGATGAGGGGTGATGGCTTCAGGCTGGCAGAAGGTGGATTGACATGAGACAGGAGGAGGAAATTCTTCTCCAGGGGGTGGTGAAGCACTGGGACAGGCTGCCTGGAGGAACTGTGGAGGCTCCAAGCCTGGGGGTGTTCAGTGCCAGGCTGGATGAGGCCTGGAGCAAGGAGTCCAGTGGGAGGTGCCCTTAGCTACAGCAGGGGGCAGGAACTGGATGACCTGGAAGATCCCTTCCAACACATCTCACCCTGTGACTGTGGAGTGCACACCAGCTTGTTCCAGCTCCTGCCTGTACCAAAGGAGTGCAGAAGCCCTGCAGTGACCTCAGTGGACACTGTTGTCCTCAGCCATCTGCAGCTGCTCCCACTCAAGCCCATTTCCACTGCTAGCTCTTCCCATCAAGTCCAAGCAGCCTGTGGCTGATCCAAAGGATCATCCGAGCCGAACAACCTCAGGAGCACTCCCAAGAACTCCCCAGCCTGTCCTCTCCCTCTCTCTTGGTAGCAGCAGCGCCCTACGGTCCGTGGAAGGCCAGCAGCAGGACCCAGCAGCAGCTAGCCACGGGCCAGGCCACCAGAATGAGGCTGAGCCAGCACAGAGAGCTGGGGACCCAGCAGAGAGGGACCCCACAGGCCAGCAGGGCAGCTGGCAGAGGCTGCAAGGGCTGCTCACAGCAACCCCCTGAGCCGCTTACCTGTGCAAGGCAGAGAAGAGGCTGCTGGGGGACAGCATGAGGGGGCCCCTGGGCAGGATGGTGCCTCGGTCATTGACCCAGTGCAGGTAGCCTCTGGTCATGTCCGCCATGCCGATGGCGCGCGCCGAGCAGTACAGGAACTTGTACCCATTCCTGGGGGGGACAGCAGCTGAGGGCACAGCGGGGCCTGGCGCTGCCCAGCGCCACCGGCTGCCTGAGGGGCAGGGCAGAGCAGGGATGGGGACACCGGCGTTCCACAGAGGAGGGGACTTGGGGAGGGCTTCAGCCAGGGCCCCCTTGGCCTGACCCAGCTGGGGGACAGATTCTGTCCAGGATCTCCAGCACAGGCTGCTGGGGTCCAGGCCTCCTGACCTGCTTCTTGGTCAGGCACTGGGACAGGCTGCCCCAGGAGGTGGTAGAGCACCCCTCTCTGGAGGTGTTCCAGAAACCTGTGGCCGTGGCACTTCGGGGCAGGCTTTGGTGCTGGACTCACCTTAGAGGCCTTCTCCCACCCAGACAACTCCGTGTCCTCTGCAGGCTGCCGGCAGAAGCAGCAGCAGAGTGAAGGTCCCCCAAGCCCTCTCCTCTTCCTGCAGGCTCTGGGGGTGCACTGCAAAGCTCTGTGTACACAGGAGACTCAAAAGACTTCCCTCTCTCAAAGACTTCCCTCTGCCCAGCAATTCCAAACCTCCTCTGCCATGGGCACCTGTCCAGCAACTCCTCATCCCAGAGCCCCCTCCCTGCTCCAGCAGCTTCACACTCACTCGTGGATGGAATGGTAGAGTTTGGCAATGCCCTGGTGAGTCCAGTCCTTGCCCAGCTGAGGAAGGATGTGTCCCAGAGCATCAGACCTGAAAACAGAGACAGATGGAGCTAAGGAAGTGACCTCTGGAGGGACAACCACCACTGGGCATGTGATGGAGGATGGGAAGTCACAGAAACACCTCTGCAGGAGGTCCTCGAGATGGCAAGGAGCAGCAGCTACTCCAGGGAGGGCACGAATGGAGCCATGCAGGCCAAGGCAGGCCGCAGGCCAAGCAGCATGTGACATTGTCACCTTCACCCTGTTCTCCTCCAAGACCTTTTCTGGTCTGCTACAAATCCAGGACACCTTAACATCCTGGGGTTTTCCATGACTGCTATGAACATTTTGTAATACTCTTCACAGATTCATGGAAGGGGTTGGGTTGGAAGGGACCCTAAAGATCCCCTAGTTGCCTGGGGGTACTGGTTGATGATAGGCTGAACATGAGCCTGCAGTGTGCCCAGGCAGCCAAGAGGGCCAATGGCATCCTGGCCTGCATCAGGAAGAGTGTGGCCAGCAGGATCAGGGAGGTCATTTTCCCCCTGTACATGGCACTGGTTAGGCCACACCTTGAGTCCTGTGTCCAGTTCTGGGCCCCTCAGTTTAGGGAGGATGTTGACTTGCTGAAACGTGTCCAAAGAGGAGACTGAGGGGTGACCTTATTGCTCTCTACAACTCCCTGAAGGGAGGTTGTGGACAGGCAGAGGTTGGCCTCTTCTCCCAGGCAGGCAGCACCAGAACAAGAGGACACAGTCTCAGGCTGCTCCAGGGGAGGTTTAGGCTGGAGGTTAGGAAGAAGTTCTCTACAGAGAGAGTGATTGCCCATTGGAATGGGCTGCCTGGGGAGGTGGTGGAGTCACCATCACTGGAGGTGTTCAGGAGGAGACTTGATGGGGTGCTTGGTGCCATGGTTTAGTTGATTAGGTGGCGTTGGATGATAGGTTGGACACGATGATCTTGAAGGTCTCTTCCAACCTGGTCTGGTCTGGTCTATTCTATTCTATTCTATTCTATTCTATTCAAACCATTCCAGAATGGACACCTTGCACACGACCAGGCTGCTCCAGGCCCCAGCCCAGCTGGCCTTGAACATCTGCAGGGCTGGATCAGTGAAAGCCCCAAAAGGCAGGAAAGCAGAGTGGTGCTCACTTGGTGATTGTGCCATCGATGTCTGAGATGATGACCTTGTCATCCCAGTTCCAGAGGTAGATGGTCCCAGCGCAGCGGCAGGTGCCCTGGTACTGGGTGGTGATGCTGAAGACGACGTCGTTGGGGCCATCTCGGAGCTTCAGCTTTGCCTTGGGAAAAGAGGGAAGCTGTTCTCAGGGTGAAATGTTCAGCACCACACCTGAGCTGACCAACAACTCCTCACCTACTCTGATGAGCTCAGCACTGCATCCCAGCACAGTGGGATGGGAAGGGACCTCAGCAGGGCCCCCACAGCAGCTTGCCCAGCAGCACAGTGCCCAGGGCGGGTTGGAAGCTCTCCACACCAGCAGACTCCACAACCTCTCTGGGCAGCCTGCTCCAGGCCTCCAGCAGCCTCACAACAAACCACTTTCTGCTCCTGCTCAGCTGCCACCTCCTGCCTTCCAGGCTGTGCCCCTTGGCACCACTCAGCAGAGCCTGGCAATTTATCCTGACACCTAATCCTCAGCTATTGCCAGACATTGCTCAGAGCCCCTCTCAGCCTCCTCCTCTCCACACCAAACAGCCCCAGGGCTCTCAGCCTTTCTTCACAGCAGAGCTGCTCCAGTCCCTGCCTCATCCTCACAGCCTCTGCTGGACTCCCTCCAGCAGCTCTCTGTCTGTGTTGAAGTGGGGAGCCCCAAACTGGACACAGCATTGCAGGGGTGGCCTGAGCAGGGCAGAGGGGCAGCAGAACCTCCCCAGAGCTGCTGGCCACACTTGCCTGGATGCAGCCCAGGATGCCCTTGGCTCCCTTGACCGCAAGGGCTCACTGCTGTCCACCAGCACTCCAAGGCCTATCTCCATGGAGCTGGAGCAGCAATCCTGCAGCCCCATCAGCTCCCACTTTGCCACAGCACGCAGCAGCATTCTCTCTGTGGCATCTACAGCACCGCCCTGAAGATGACCACAGCTGTAGAGAGCAGCAGAACCAACTCAAAGCCAGAAGATCCATCTCTCAGGGAGAGAGAACCCCTCAGCACCCCATGAAGCAGGAGGGCCACTCACTATTTGGTCTGAAGACAGCCTAAGGGACTTCTTGTAGGATGGAGCATTCCCATGGGGGGAGTGTTCTGCTGGGGCAGAATCGAGCTTCAGGGATTCCTTCACCTCCTGGGAGGCTTCATCACTGGAAGAGTCATCTTCTGGAGGCCTAGCATGACAGCAACCAGAGCAAACATGTAAGGACCTCACACCTGCAGCTCCCAAGAGTCACTTCATAGAATCACAGAATGGCTCAGGTGGGAAGGGACCTCAGAGCTCATCTACTGCAACCCCCTGCCATGGGCAGGGACACCTCCCACCAGCCCAGGCTGCTCAAAGCCTCATCCAGCCTGGCCTTGAACACCTCCAGGGAGGGGACATCCACAGCCTCCCTGGGCAACCTGTTCCAGTGTCTCACCACCCTCTCTGTCAAGAATTTCTTCCTCATCTCCAGTCTCAGTCTCTCCCAGCTCAAAGCCATTGTTCCTCGTCCTGGCACTCCCAGCCCTTGTCCAAGTCCCTCCCCAGCTCTCCCGGAGCCCCTTCAGGTACTGGAAGGCTGCTCTGAGGCCTCCCTGGAGCCTTCTCTTCTGCAGGCTGAACAGCCCCAACTCTCCCAGCCTGTCCCCATCCCAGAAGATCCAACAGGTCAATTCATGGCTCTGGGGCTGGTGCCATCGACAGGGCTTTGGGTTCTACAATCATGGCTTGGTTTACAAGGCACCAGAGCTGCAAACAACTAATGGGACACACTTGTCCCAGAGGGGGAAAAGGATCCTGGGGCAGGAATTGGCAGGGCTCATTGATAGGGCTTTAAACTGAGATTTGAAGGGGAGAGGGGTTAATAGTGTCCTGCTGGCCTGTGACAAACAGAGGGGCAGCTCGGCAGAGGCAGTGGGATGGAGAGCTGGTAAGGGCTCTCAACTTGCCGCCCTGAGGCAAGACACAGATGACACACCAGGACACCCTGTGGAAACCAAGGAGAACTGGCACAAGAGGACGACAGGGCCAGCCCAGCTGAAATGCTTCTATGCAAATGCACCCAGCTGGGGCAACAAACAGGATGAATTAATGGCCACCGTGCTGCTGGGAGGCCATGACATAGTGGGCATTACTGAAACTTGGTGGGATGATTCCCATGCCTGGAATGTAGGGATAGATGGGTACAAGCTTTTTAGGAAGGATAGGCAGGGAAGGAGAGGAGGAGGTGTTGCCCTCTATGTCAAGAACCAGCTGGAATCAGCAGAACTCCACCTGGGGAGGGATGATGAGCTGGTTGAGAGTGTATGGGTTAGAATCAAAGGCAAGACAGGGGATAGGAGATATTACTGTGGGGGTCTCCTACAGGCCACCTGACCAGCAGAACCAAGCAGATGAGGCCCTCCACAGGCAAATAGAAGTGGCTTCCAGGTCACAAGCCCTGGTCCTCATGGGTGATTTCACCTACCCTGACATCTGCTGGAGGGACAGCACAGCAAGGCACCAGCAATCCAGGATGTTCCTGGACTGCATAGAAGACAACTTCCTCCTCCAAATGGTAGAGGAACCAACAAGAGAAGGTGCTCTGCTGGACCTTGTTCTCACCAACAGGGAAGGGCTGGTAACCAATGTGAGGCTCAGAGACTGCCTTGGCTGCAGTGACCATGAAGCAGTTGAGTTTAATCTCCTCAGGGCTATCAGGAGGACCTATTCTAAGCTTATGACCCTAGACTTTAGGCGTGCAGACTTCGATCGCTTCAGGAATCTGCTAGCCACAGTGTCATGGGACAAAGCCCTGGAGGGAAGAGGGACCCAGGACAGCTGGTCAGTGTTCAAGGACCACCTCCTCTGTGTCCAGGAGCTATGTATACCAACAAGGAGAAAAGCAGGGAAGAACGCTAGGAGGCCTGCCTGGATGAACAAGGAGCTCCTGGACACACTATTACTTAAAAAGAAACTCTACAGGCAGTGGAGGGAAGGACAGATAGAACAGGGGGAGATAAGGAAGCTGCCCGAGCAGCAAGAGGCCTGGTTAGGAAAGCCAAAGCAGAGTTGGAATTGAATCTAGCCAGGGAGGTTAAAGGGAGCACTAAGAACTTCTACAGGTATATGAATGGCAAGAAGAAGACCAGGGAAGGTGTGGGCCCCCTCAGAAAGGAAAGTGGTGAATTGGTCACAAGGGATGTGGAAAAGGCTGAGGTACTCAATGACTTCTTTACCTCAGTCTTCACTGCAAGGGCCTCCAGCCACACTCCTGGAGTCATGGCAGACAGTGCCAGGGATGGGGAGGAAGAACTGCCCATGGTAAGTGAAGCTCAGGTTGGTGATCACCTGAAGAGCCTGAAAGTGTTCAAGTCCATGGGACCCGACGGGATACACCCAGGGGTGCTGAGAGAACTGGCAGATGAGGTTGCTAAGCCCCTCTCTAGTCTATTCCAAAAGCCATGGCAGCCTGGGGCAGTCCCCACAGACTGGAAAAGGGCAAACATTGCTCCCATCTGCACAAAGGGTAAGAAGGAGGAACCAGGGAACTACAGGCCAGTCAGTCTCACCTGGAAAGATCATGGAGCAGATCCTCCTGGAGGCACTACTGGCTCAGAAGAGTAGTGAAGAGGTGATTGGGAGCAGTCAGCATGGCTTTGCCAAGGGCAAATCCTGCCTGACAAACCTGGTGGCCTTCTCTGAACAGGTCACAACATTAATAGCTGAGGGGAGAGCAACTGATGTCGTTTCCCTGGCCCTGAGCAAAGCCTTTGACACTGTCCCACACCACATCCTGGTCTCCAGGCTGGTGACACACGGGTTTGATGGATGGACCACTAGATGGATACAGAACTGACTTGATGGCCACACCCAAAGAGTGGCTGTCAATGGGTCCATGTCCCAGTGGAGGCCAGGGACAAGCAGAGTCCCTCAGGGATCAGTCCTGGGACCAGGCTTGTTCAGCATCTCTGTGGGTGCCATGGACAGTGGCATTGAGTGCACCCTCAGCAAGGTTGCTGATGACACCAAGCTGTGTGGTGCAGCAGACAGCTGGAGGGAAGGGATCCATCCAGAGGGACCTGGACAGGCTGGAGAGGTGGGCACAAGCCAACCTCATGAGCTTCAACAAGACCAAGGGCAGGGTCCTGCAGCTGGGTCGAGGCAATCCCAGGCACAAATCCAGGCTGGGCAGGGACTGGCTGGGAGCAGCCCTGAGGAGAGAGACTTGGGGGTGCTGGGGAGGAGAAGCTCAACAGGAGCTCTCAGGGTGCACTTGCAGCCCGGAAAGCCAATCAGAGCCTGGGCTGCAGCAGGAGAAGTGTGGCCAGCAGGGCAAGGGAGGGGATTCTCCCCCTCTACTCAGCCCTGCTGAGACCCCACCTGGAGTACTGCCTCCAGTTCTGGAGCCCCTATTCCAAGAGGGATTGGAGGTGCTGGAAGGTGTCCAGAGCAGGACCACGAGGATGAGCAGAGGGCTGGAGCACCTCTCCTGTGAGGACAGACTGAAGGAGTTGGGGCTGTTCAGTCTGGAGAAGAGAAGGCTCCGAGGTGACCTCATTGTGGCCTTCCAGTATCTGAAGGGGCTCAAGAAGGCTGGGGAGGGACTGCTCAGGCTGTCAGGTAGTGATAGGACTAGGGGGAATGGAATGAAGCTGGAGGTGGGGAGATTCAGGCTGGAGGTGAGGAGGAAGTTCTTCCCCATGAGAGTGGTGAAGCCCTGGAATGGGTTGTCCAGGGAGGTGGTTGAGGCCCTGTCCCTGGAGGTGTTTAAGCCGTGGGTGTCCCTGCCCATGGCAGGGGGGTTGGAACTAGCTGATCCTTGTGGTCCCTTCCAACCCTGACTGATTCTGTGATTCTATGATCCCTTTGATCATCTCCTCTGAAGCCTCTCCAGCAGCTCCAGGTCCTTCTTGTGCTGGGGGCCCCAGAGCTGGAGGCAGTGCTGCAGGTGGGCTCTGAGCAGAGCAGAGGGGCAGAATCCCCTCCTTCTGCTGCTGCTCTCCCTGCTCTGGCTGCAGCCAGCACACAGCTGGCTCTGGGCTGCCAGGGACCAAGGACAAGTCCTGCCTGCCCAACCCAGTGGCTTTCCACCATGGCAGAACTCCTATCAGCAGACCAGCAGATGTCATCTGTCTGGGCTTCTGCAAAGCCCTGGGCACAGTCCCCACAAAGCCTTCTCTCTGAGCTGGAGGTGTGGATGTGCAGTGGGGAAGGAATGGGTTGGGTGATGGCACTCAAAGGGTCAATGGCTCCATGTCCAGATGGAGGTGGGGGACAAGTGGTGTCCCTCAGGGGTCTGCACTGGTCCCAGTGCTGTTCAGTCTCCTCATCAGTGCCACAGACTCTGAGATTGAGGCACCCTCAGCAGGTCTGGAGATGACACCAAGCTGAGTGGTGCTGTTGGTAAGGCTGAAGGGTGGATGGAGCCATCCAGAGGGACCTGGACAGGCTGCAGAGGTGGCTGAGGAGACCCTCATGAGGTGCAATAAGGCAAAGTGCAAGGTCCTGCACCTAGGTCACCTGGGTATCAGTCCAGGCTGGGGGTGATGAGATTGAGAGCACCCCTAAAGAGAAGGATTTGGGGTGCTGGTGGGTGAGAAGCTTGAGAGGAGCCAGCAATGGGCACTGGCAGCCCAGAAGACCAAGGGCAGCCTGGGCTGCATCCAAACCAGCATGTCCAGAGATGGAGGGAGGGGATCTTGCCCCTCTGCTCTGGGGGAGACCTCACCTGCAGGGCTGTGTCCAGCTGTGGGGACACCAACACAAGAGAGACAAGGACCTGATGGAGAGGATCCAGAGGAGGACACAGAGATGATCAGAGGCTGGAGCAGCTCTGCTGTGGGGCCAGGCTGGGAGCTGGGGCTGTTCAGCCTGCAGAAGAGAAGGCTGCAGGGAGGGCTCAGAGCTGCACTTCAATATCTGCAGGGGAGCTGCAGGCTGGGGAGGGACTGCTCAGAAGGGGACAGGAGGAGGGGCAGTGGGTTGGAAGTAGAGCAGGGCACAGTCAGGTTGGACATCAGGAGGCAGCTCTGCACAGGGAGGCTGGGGAGGCTCTGGCACAGGCTGCCCAGGGAGCTGCTGGAGCCATCCAGGCTCAGCCTGGCTGTGTCCCTGTGCAGCCTGCTCTGGCTGGAGCTGTCCCTGCTGCCTCCAGGGGGTTGGACAAGATGCCCTTGGAGGGTCCCTTCCAGCCCCATGGAATCTCAATGATCCTAAAGGTCTCTCCCAGCCCAAACAATTCCCTGTCAGCTGTGCCAGGATTTCAGGGGTAAGAGAAGAGGCTGCAGGGAATCACTGCAATTTCTGCAGCTCCCACACTTGCTGCCTTGCTTTGCTGAATTTCTTTGCTGAACACATCCTGGGTCCCCTTCAGTAGCTCAGAGGAAGCTCCCCACAGCAAATCCCTCCTCCTCCAGCAGAAAAGCCATAGAAAGGGGGGGGGGGGGAGAGAGAAACAGACACTGAATCCACAAATCTGTATTGTGCAGATTGGTGCCTGGGCTGGGATCTGACTGTGCTGCTGCTGCAGAGCTGAGGCAGTGAAAGGCAGAGATTTGCTGTCTTCACAACAGGACAGACCTGCTAGTGACTTGCTCTTTGATAGTTGCTGGCAGCTCGTTTGCTCTCTGGGTCTCACTTTTCCCCTCTTTTGCCTCTGGGATCTAAAGCAGCACAACAATAAAAAGCAGGGATTTTAAAGCCTTTTTAACTGACCCAGCTGAACCCACAGATCACCCTTCAGCCATCAGTAAACTCCTTCACATCTCAGACCCCCTCATGCTGGAAATGGTTTCACTGATCATCACCAAAAAAACCCCAAAGCTTGACTGGAGCATGTCCTTTCATGCCCCAAGTTGAGAGCTGTGAGGTTAACACCAGAAATGGACCTGAAAAGGAGCTGGCAGCCTCTGGGCTTAGAAAATTCACTTCTAAGGTTTAAAAGCTGAATTTAGTCTAAAATGGGCTGTCTCAGCATACCAGCACAGCATCTGCTTACTGCTCCGTGGAGCCATGCCTAAAACATGCTGAACAGGAGCTCTGACAGCTGCT
This sequence comes from Colaptes auratus, assembly GCA_015227895.2. Classification (NCBI taxonomy): domain Eukaryota; kingdom Metazoa; phylum Chordata; class Aves; order Piciformes; family Picidae; genus Colaptes; species Colaptes auratus. The sequence goes on from CM037636.1 coordinate 6,814,946, forward strand.
GATGGCTGAGAAGGAATTTCATGCAGGATATTTTACTGAAGCAACTTAGAAAAGTATGTGGTAGTGAGGCCCAAATACAGAGAAGCAGCTGCAGCCCTGAGCAGCTCCCAGCTGCCAGCCAGGGACACGGGGCTGTCAGAGCAGCACCCAGCTGCCAGCCAGGGACACGGGGCTGTCAGAGCAGCACCCAGCTGCCAGCCAGGGACACGGGGCTGTCAGAGCAGCACTGAGGTGCTCCTGACAAATTACAGGCTTTTCATCTTTGAAGAGCTAAGGAAAGGAAGCAAGCCCCCACAGCAGGAGGCCTGAGGTACCTGCTTGGTCATGTTCTCTCTCTTGCGCCAGAACCACCACCCTCCAGACTTCTTTGGCATCTTCTCTTTGACCCAGGACTCAATAGTGGCCTGAAAAATGAGGGGTGGTTTTAATTGGCATGAGGAAAACCAGCAGGGGTTACTGCAGCAGAACCCTGCCCCCTCTGCTCTGCTCAGACCCCCCTGCAGGGCTGGGGTCAGCTCTGGAGCCCTCAGCACAGCACAAAGCCACAGCAGTGCTGGGATGGCTGGAAGCCCTCCGCTGCAAGGCCAGGCTGAGAGAGCTGGGGCTGTTCAGCCTGGAGAAGAGGTGGCTTCAGGGAGACCTTCTGGTGGCCTTTCAGTGTTTAAAGGGGACTACAGGAGGGCTGGGGAGGGACTTGTGACAAGGGCATGTAGTGACAGGACAAGGAATGATGCCTTTGGACTGGTACAAGCTGGACTGAGATGAGACAAGAGGAGAAAACTCTTCCTCAGGGGGGTGGTGAGGCACTGGGACAGGTTGATTGGAGGAGCTGTGGAGGAGGTGTTCAAGGCCAAATTGCATGAGGCCTGGAGCAAGAAGTCCAGTGGGAGGTGTCCTTGCCTTTGGCAGGGAGTGGGAATTGGATGAGCTTGAAGGACCTTTCCAACTCCAGCCCTCTCTGAACCCCTAGAGCTGTGTGCTTCCAGCCCTACTTACCTTGGGCAGACTCTTCTGGAAGACCTGCAGGCTGAGGATCATGGGACCAGCCAGGGCCCAGTTGTAATACCTGGTGTAAAACAGGACGGGTTACACAGCACACAGCCTGCCTGCAGGGCAGCAGCTGCCAGGCTGCAAGCTGCCTTCTCCTGAGGGCAGCACCTGCTAGGTGCCAGCCACGGACGCCAGGGTGCCGTGTGAGCAGAGCTGGGCTCAGGGTGCACTTCAGTACAGGCACTGTGCACACCTGGCACCACTGTAACCCCTGGCAGATAGTAATACACTTGGTGTATTTTTAGTGTCAACACCTCAGCATCCCTTGTAGCTCCTGAGCAAACCTCACCTGAACCGAGTGAAAACTTCACCTGAACACAAACCTTCAGCCCCAAACTCATTGCCTCTGAGAAGCAGACCCCTCAGACCCACACTGCTCTCCTTCAAGGGCAGATGCTAAACGAGGTCCTTCCAAGTGGCTCATTATAGGAGAGAGAGCCCTTACCTGTTGTAAATCTTTATCACCAGGTTGGGGTTGTCTATGAGCCCAGGGTTCTCAGCAAACTCCTGGTAAGTGATGATGTGCTCCAGGAACTTCTCTGCAACAGAAGCAGATTGGAATTAAAAATGGACAGAGAAAGTCCCAAGAATCCCAGACTGGCTCAGGGTAGAAGGGAGCTCAGAGCTCATCTACCCCAACCTCCCCACTACAGGCAGGGACACCTCTCAGCTAGACTCAGCTGCTCAAGGCCTCAAGTTGGTTGCCCAAGCTGTCCTGATTAGTTTCTATCTAGGAAAATGGACAGCTCAGAGTCTTTGCTGACCTATCAGCCTTCCAGGATGTCTTCAGAATGGAAAAGAGAAGGCTCCAGGGAGACCATCTGGTGGCCTTCAAGTGTTTGAAGAGGGCTAGAGGAGAGCTGGGGAGGGACTTGTGACAAGAGCATGGAGTGACAGGATGAGGAGTGATAGCTTCCAACTGGAAGAAGCTGGATTGAGATGAGACAGGAGGAGGAAATTCTTCGCCAGGGGGGTGAGGCACTGAGACAGGTTGCCCAGAAAAGTTGTAGAGGCTCCAATCCTGTAACTGTTCAAAGCCAAATTGTATGGGGCCTGGAGCAAGGACTCTAGTAAGAGATGTCCCTGGCCACGGCAGGGGGTTGGAACTGGATGATCTGGAAGGTTCCTTCCAACCCAGCTCAGTCTGTGGTTCTGTGTTCATGAAGATGATGAGCTCCTAGGAGGACCCTCACAAATCTCAATTTCAATATTCAAGAGCATCCAGAGGCGGAGCAGCAGGCGCAGACCTCAAGGCCAGCACACCCTGGGGCCGGGAAAGGCACAGCAGGGAAGCTTTTAATTGCTTCAACAGCGAAAGCTGCGGGGCAGGGGGAAGCAGGCACAGCGGGGAAGGCCTGCGGGGCAAGCGAGCAGAAGAGCAGCTGGCCAGGGGGGCAGCGCCCCCAGGGACACCAAGCTTCTCCGGGGGCGCCCGGAGCGGCGGGCTGGAGGGCAGGCTCCGCCGCCCGCCTGGTTAGGAGGGGGGGGGGCAGCCACCAGCGCAGCAGGGCAGGGCAGGGCCGCGCCACCTACCGTGAGAGATCTGCCCCTGCTCGCTGAAGCCGCCGCACAGGGACAGGGTGACGTCGGGCAGGTCCATGGCCGAGTCCGACAGGCACTCGGTGCCGCTGTCCGCGGCCGCGCTGCCCACCGACTGCGGAGACTGCCAGCCCGGCAGCGGCTCCGGCTCCGGCTCGCTGCGGCGGCAAGAGCACGGGGAGAGGGGGGCACAGAGGGCAAGGGGGGGCACAGACAGAGGGGTGGGCAAGGGGAGGCACAGACAGAGGGGTGGGCAAGGGGAGGCACAGACAGAGGGGTGGGCAAGGGGGGGGGGGCACAGACAGAGGGGGGGCACAGACAGAGGGGTTACAGAGCCTGCTGTGTCACTCCTCCGCAGTCCTTGCTGTAGCCCTGCTCTGAAGCCCATCGGGCCACCACTGCTTTATTTCTCAACAGAGCAGTTCAAACCCCAGCAAATACAACAGCCACAAACAACCCTCCCAGCCCCCTCCAGCTCTCCCCACACTCAGCTGCTCTGGGAAATGATTCAGTTTCTCCTGCCTGCAACCGAGGTGGATTTCAAGCAGGCTGGCTGGGGCTCTGAGCAACCTACTCCAGCTGCACATCCCTGCAGATGACCTTGAAAGGTCCCTTCCCACCCAAGCCCACTCAGGCTCCACAGCAGAGCACTGGTGCCCAAAGAGGGTGCAGTTTAAACCTGCTCTCCTCTGCAGAAGACAGAGGCTCCACCAAGTCACGACCTCCCACCCAAGGCGGATCTTGTCTGATCAGCACCAGGCTTCCACAGGGCTATGAGGATGGATGCTCCACCAAAGCCTAGATGGCTTCAGACCATCTCTTTTTATCATGAACCCTGCAGCAGCCCCCAGGGTGTGACTGCTCCAGAGCCAGAACCCAGAATTACCTTTTGGGAAAGTAGAGGGCTGCAACCTCAGGCTCCAAGGCCTTCAAGTCTTCCAGGTAGATACCATCAGGCCCTTGGTGGTGGCTTCGCTTGTGCATCCCTGTGGATTTCAACAAGAGCACCAAGCTGAAGCTGCACACCCAGCTGGGGAGGGCCCAGGCTGGCCTGCAGCACTCAGCAGCCAGCACTTTGGTTGCAGCTTTAGCCAGGGCAGACTTTAAACACTGCAGGCTGCAGAGGTCCACTCACAGGTCTGCTCAGTGGCCTCAGAGCTGGCAGATGCCACTAGAGGAAAGGCTCAGGAGCTGCAGCACTTACCTTTCTTTTTGGAAGGAGAGTCAGTCTTTGCTATTGGCTTGGCCTCTGGCAAAGGCTCCCCCAAGAGTCTGGAATACTGCTCTGTATCCAGGGGCAAGGGAACCTGGGGCTCTGTGATGGAAGCAAGAGAATCCTTCACCTCCAGCTGCTGGAGCAGAGGATGGGATCTTGGCTCAGGTTTCAGCACTGTGCAGACAGATTCCTTCACATCATCATCATCTTCCACCTCATCAGAGCTGAGGATCACCCTGAAGTGAGTCTTCTCTGATGGAGTGATGGTGGCTGTTTGGGGGTGTTCCAGTTTCTCTTTCTTGCTTATCTGGAAAACAAAACCCTGGTCAAGCCTCCAGAGAGTCACAGCACGGTGGGGTGGGAAGGCACCTCTGGAGATCATCCAGTGCAACTCCCTGCTCAAGCAGGGGCACCTAGGGCAGGGACACATCCAGGTGGGATTGGAAGCTCTCCACACAAGACTCCACAACCTCTCTGGGCAGCCTGCTCCAGGCCTCCAGCACCCTCACACCAAACAAGTTTCTCTTCCTGTTGAGGTGGAACCTTCTGGGTTTGTTTCTATTGGTCTCAGCATCCAGCTTGTTCTGATGGTACAAGTCTTGGCCCCAAGTGCACTGGCAGGAGGGTTGGAACTAGATTATCTTCAACCTCCCACCAGCCCAGGTTGTTCAAGGCCTTGTTCAGCCTGGCCTTGAGCATCTCCAGGGAGGGGGCATGCACAGCCTCCCTGGGCAGCCTGTGCCAGTCTCACCACCCTCACTGCCAAGGATTTCTTTCTAAACGAACCAGAACAGCCCAAGATAAAGATAAGTCCTCTCTAGAATTGCCTTCTTCAGCTCCTGCCTGGCAAAGCCACGGCTCCAGCTGCCTCCTGCCTGCAGTACCTGATTGAAGCCAGCAGCCTGCCCTCCCCCGAAGCCACCAGGAGGTGCTGCCTTCCTGCTGCACTGACCTGCAGCAGCTTCCCATTGCTCTCCAAGATGTGCCTGAGCCGGCTCACAGTCGGGGACAAACAGATTTACCTTGGTTGACTCTGGGAAGCCTCCCCAGGTCCATTCCATGTGGGATTCTGAGCGGAGCAGGCTCTCAGCAGGCTTCACCTCCAACTCTGAGTCACTTTTGGGGCAGGCAGTCTCGGAGAAAGGGCTGAGCCAAGGCAGGGGGACAAGAGAAGAATGGGAAAAGCAAGGCTGCAGTGTTTAAAATGCATTTGTTGTGCAGCCACTGGTGGGAGAGTTTCCTCCAGCTTCACAGAGCCTCGATTCTTCAGCGAGGTGGCACAGAGCCCAGCAGGGCTTGCAGACAGGCAGAAATTAGGCTAAACCCCAAATCACATTAAAGGACTTACCCAGTGATCCCCCTAAAGAGATTCCCCTGCCCTGCAGACCCCCAGCCCCCTTCTGCTCAGCAAATACAACAAACCAGCTGAAGTTCAGCTCAAATGAGGCAGACACCAGCCTCCAGGGGATGTTCTTCTGTCACAGCAGAGTTTTTAAGCTCTGACCAATGAAGTCCTGCAAACCTCAACTCAGAGCTGCACAAAGCACCACCAGCTCCTGGGGCAGGGAAAGCATGAGCTGGGGAAATGCTGACACCAGCACCAGAAGAACACAGAGCTGGGGGAGTGAGTCCAGAGGGTTGCCACAAAAACGAGCCAAGGGCTGGGGCAGCTCCTCTGTGAGGCCAGGCTGAGGAAGCTGGGGGTGTTCAGCCTGGAGAGGAGAAGGTAGCTGAGGGGAGGCCTCCTTGCTCTCTACAGCTTCCTGAGAGGAGGCCAGAGCCAGGTGGGGGTTGGTCTCCTTTCCAAAGTGACAGGACAAGAGGAAACAGCCTGAAGCTGCCCCAGCAGAGCTGCAGTTGCCAGTTTCTCTGTGAGAAGCAGCTCCAAGGAGCCTGCTGATGCAGCAGGCCGTTAGAGCACCATGCCTTCAGGCTGCAGACCAGGAGAGGGATGGAGCCCATCTCCACAGCCAGCCTGCCACTCCATGCTAGCTCTGCTCCTGCACCCTGAGAATGGCCAGCAGCCTGTGGCACAACTAGCCTGGTGACACCAACCACACCACACCACCTCAGTGGCCTCAGGGCCAAACACAGTGACTGCTCCCCAGCCACGAACCACAAACCTCTGGGGAGCAGCTGAGGCCTCCAGCTCATGAAGTCCAACTGAGGATGTGGTTCCAGCCCCAAAGTTGAAGAGCAATAACCATGGCATTTCCTGTGCCACTGTTCCCATGAGCAAGCAGCAGGCACCAAGCACAGGGTGGTGCCCTCAGGCTCTGCTGAGGCCACAGCCCTAGAGACAACCCCTAGCAGTGGGCACCTGCTTCACCAAGAGCTGCTGGAGCTGAGCCACCCCTGTGGTGTCCCCACTGCACAGCAGGCTTCTGGGCCCTGAGCAGCTGCCAGGCCACATGGCTGTCACTGACCAGCAGCACCAGTGACACTGGCACTGGGTCTGCTGGGAACCACACAGCTGGTTAGGCTGCAAGAGACCTTGGGTCATCCACTCCAGCCATGAAGCCAGCACTGCCAGGGCACCACCAACCCACGGCCCTCAGCACGTCTTCAGGGCTCTGGAACCCCTCCAGGCATGGGGACTCCACCACTGCCCTGGGCAGCCTGGACCAGGCCTGGACAACCCTTTTGGGGCAGAAATTGTTCCTCATGGCCCACCTGAAGCTCTCCTGGGACAACTTGAGGCAATTTCCTCCTGCCTTGACACTTGTTCCTTGGGAGAAGAGCCCACCCCCCACCTGGCTCCAGCCTCAGGGAGAGCAAGGAGGTCTCCCTCAGCCTCCTCTTCTCCACCCCCAGCTCCCTCAGCTGCTCCTCCCCAGCTCTGTTCTCCAGACCCTTCCCCAGCTTTCTTGCCCTTCCCTGGCCCTGCTCCAGCTCCTCAGTGTCCTTCTTGCAGTGAGGGGTCCACAGTAGTGAGGCAGAGTGGAGTGAGGCAGAGTCCTCGGCCAAACTGCAAGCAGTAAAGGTAGACACCAAAGAGCTGAGGTGGCTCAAGCTGCTCCTCAGCATTCTCTGGGCTATGGAGATGTCCTTCCCCATGCCCAGTGTTGAGGTAGAAGCAGGAAATTCACCTCAGGTGCTACTGCACAAGGGCAGAACCTTTTCTTATGTCACCAGAGACTGGTGGGATCCCAAGGGGAGCCCTGGCCAGTACAGAAGCAAACTGCAAGAGGAACCCAGTGCCACAGGCAGCAAGAACTGAGGAGGTTATCTGCTGACACCTTGAAGAGCTTGAAAGTATCCCCTGAAGGACACTGCCTGTGACTGACATCTGTCTGGTGAGGTGCCCCCTGCCACTCAGAACCCACAGGCAGCTGATTGTGGCATCTCTGGGAATGGAATAACACAAATGGGGTTTGGTCCTTGGAGGGGCTCTTTGAAGCTAACTTCAGTAGGAAAGGGGTTGGGGTTTTTTTTCATGAGAGGGGGAAAACCCCAAGAAGATGTGAGAGGAAAGGTCCTGAAATTCCACCTAGGTATCAGATGCTGCAGCTGCTATCACAGCAGGCAGGCATGGTTGATAGCTGTATAGACTAGGGGGAAACATGCAAAAGTGCAGTAATTTGAGAGTAATTCTTCACCACTATCCATATGGTGACAGCACAGAGCCTTACTTCTCCAGAGGGGACCAGTCTCCATCAGACAGGGGGTAATGATCCTTTGAGTGATAAATCAACGACTCCTTCTGCTCTTCAGCCTTTGGAGATGAATTTGAGGAGCCTCTGTGGAGACACAGGAAAGAGACAAAGTCAGCAGCCTGCATGACTCATCCAGCTGGACTAGATGATCAGTGACAGAATGGTTTGGGTTGGAAGGGACCTCCAAAGCTCATCCAGCCCAACCCCCTTGCAGTCAGCAGGGACAACCTCCACTGGATCAGGTTGCCCAGAGCCCTGTCCAGCCTCACCTTGAGTATCTCTGGGGATGGGGCCTCAACCACCTCCCTGGGCAGCCTGTTCAAGTGTCTCACCACCCTGGGACTGAAGAACTTCCTCCTCAGCTCCAGTCTAACCCTGCTCTGCCTCAGCTTCAAACCATTCCCCCTTGTCTTGTCCTCAGGAAAAGTCCCTCTGCAGCCTTCCTGCAGGATCCCTTCAGGTACTGGAAGGCAGCTCTAAGGTCCCCTTGGAGTCCTCTCTAGCAAAGTGTGCTGGAGGAAAAGCCTGCCCAGGGCCTACACAAGGCACCCTTGGAGGTTCAGAGGCAGGAGTGGAAGCAGCCAGCAAGCAACTGCCAGTTTACCTTAGGGGCTGGACACTTTTCTCATCATCTGAGCTGATCTCCATCTCAAAGATCTCCTCTGTGCCAGGAGAAGAGATCTGATCTTCCTTCCTGCTGTCTGCTTTGTATTTCTTCCTTCTCCTCTTTTTCTTTTTGACAGAGCCTGGGGTGAAGGCAGCCTCTGTCTCCACAGGGTGTGACAGCTCTGAGTTTGCACATGGCCTCTCACTGTCCCCTGCTTTCAGGTGACCGGCAGTGTCCTTGAAGAACTGGTCCTCGGTGGGGATTGGAGATGTTGCTAAGTAAGCTGGAACTTTCTCCTAGGCATGAAGAGAAAAGACACAACAGGGCCAACATTCCCACCTTGGCTTGTGTTTTGCCCCATCCAAGCCTGGCCTTCAGCACACCAAATTCTCTGGAGGGAGCCCGGTGGAAGGAGATCGTTTTGGTGGCCTTCCACCGGGCTCCCTCCAGCTCATTGCTACCGAGGCCACCAAGCAGCCACTTACATTTTCCTGCTCAGTCTCTTGCACAAAGAAAGCTTCTCCATTGTCCCCCAGCTTCATGTGGAGGTCAACAGCATCCCCATTGATTTCAATGTCGATCTGTGGAAAGAGATCAGGCCTGAGGGGCAGAGACACCGTGGCTTGGGTCGGCTTGGAAGGGACCTTCAAGATCACTGACTTCCACCAGCCCAGCTCACTCAAGGCCTCATCCAACCTGGCTCTGAACACCTCCAGGCATGGGGCAGCTTCCCCCTGGGTGCCTCACCACCCTGCTCTAATTCCTTGCAGGAGAAAGCAAGCTCCCCTCAGAGTGAGCTTTGTCCCCCTGGATGACCAGAGGCTCTTCCTCCTTCCCTGGGACTCTGGGATAATCATGGGATTGATGCTGTTAACCTTCAAGGAGCCCTACAGCTGCCAGGCAAAGCTGAAAGCAATCCAACCACGGGCAGACTGCATCTTGCTCAGCTCCTGTGCAGGGTTCCCCACTGCCTTGGTTTTCTGCTCAGTCTCTTCTCTGTGCTGATGTGGACAGACAAACATCCCTATTTTTAGCACCCAGACCTCAGGCTGGCTTCTGGGGACTTGAGGCACAGCTCTAGAGGCCTGAGCCTGCACGCTGCTGGTGGCCTCTTCACACAGCAGAGGGAAATGCCTACGAGAGCAGCTAGCTGCTGGGGTGAAGCCCTGTGGCAGCAGGAGGAGCTGGCAGCTGCACTCCCAGCCCCACGAGGTGTTGCTGCTGTTCAGGAGCTTTTCAGAGGTGGCCAGAGGCTGAAATCCTCTCCAATGTGGGTCAGCCTCTCTAACCTGCAATTTAAGACATCCACCCAGCTCAGGTTTCAGCTCACTCCTGCGGTGGCTGTTTGTGACTCACTTGGACATCACCAAAGGTCCAGCTCTGGCACCCTGCTGGAAAGCTCTGACCTCATCTGTTCTAACACAAAGGCAAAGCAGCTTTTTGTCAGCAGAAAAGTGCAGGAAGCAGGAAAGCAGAACAAAAGCAATGCAATGCAAACTGCTGCCTGTCTGAACTGGGCACTCCCAGTATGAACCAGTGACAAAACAGCAGCCCAGCAGCTGCTCTCTTAGCTGCACTTCATTCTCCTTTCACAACCAAGACAGGGATGGGGGGAGCTGCCTGCGGTGCCCTTCCACCTCTCAGAGAAGTCTGCAGCTTTTCTGGCCTCTTTAAATCACCCCTGCCTTGGCAGCACCCCTGGCCCTCCCTGCTGGCAGCAGTGTCAAGTCCCCACACAAAAAGTCCCTATTCCAGTTAAATTGACACCAAATTCACCTCCTTCCCTTGGCACAGCCACCGAAGCCGACGGCAAGGGACCAGCAGGACAACCTGCTCAGGTTGCATCAGCCTCAGCCTGGCTGGGCAAGGGATAGCAAAAGCTTCTCTTCCACAGCTGCATTTTCTATTGCCCTAAGGAAGGCTAACAAGGAGAAACATTTCTGAGAGGTCACCAACCCTCAAGACATGCTCAGATTGTTCTCCAGACATCCCCAGAATAGCTGCTGCAGCACCAGGGATCATTAGGTGGCCTGAAACTTTTCTTCCCCAGCACATTAAAGCTGCAAATAAACAGGCAGGTAAATCTGTGGGTACTGAAGCCCATGTGGCTGCCTTCTCCCTGCACAGCTCCACAGCCCTCACGGCTTGTCTCTCCCACTGCCTTATTTACAGAGTCCTGAAGCTCCCAGAGGAAGTTTACAGAACAGTGAGGGCTGGAAGGGGCCCCTGGAGAACTTTGAGTCCAACCCCCTGCCAAGACAGGGTCACCTAGAGAAGGTCACGCAGGAACATGTCCAGGTGGGTTTGGAACCTCTCCGGGCAGCCTGCTCCATGGCTCCACCACCATTAAAATGAAACTTCCTCCCCATGTTCAGATGCAGCTTCTACATTCTTAACTCTGAGGGTGGGGAGACATTGGAAGAGGCTGCCCAGGGAGGCTGTGGATGCCCCCTCCTTGGAAGCATTCGAGGCCAGGCTGGATGAGGCCTTGAGCAACCTGCGCTGGTGGGAGGCAGCGCTGCCCATGGCAGGGGTGTGGAACTCAATGATCATGAAGGCCTCTTCCAGCCCAACACATTCCATGAGTCTATGAACTTCTGATGTTCCCATTTGTGCCAGTTGCCCCTTGTCCTGTCACTGGGCACCACTGAAGACAGACTGGTGCCACCCTCCTGACCCCCACCTTTTAGGTATCGATCAGCATTGATAAGTTCCTCCCCTCTGGGGCTGCTCTTCTGCAGGCTCTCAGCCTTGGCTACTGCCAGAGCTGCTCCAGGCCCCTTAGCAGCTTTGCGGCCCCTTTGCTGCCCCCTCTCCGGCAGTTCCCTGTCCCTCTGGGCCCAGGGAGCCCAGGGCCGGGCCGGGCAGAGCAGGGGGCAGGAGCCCCCTTCCCCACTCACCACCTTCTCCCGGGAGCGCAGCACGCCCAGCTTGCCGAAGCGCACGTGGAACGGGGAGCACTGGAAGGAGCCGTCCTGCTGCCGCACCACCACCACGTCGATGCATCCCGACAGCGTGGCCTGGTTAATGCCCTTGTACAGCTCCTTCACCGTCACCAGCACCTGGCCTGCCAGCTGCCCCACGTAGTTCATAGTCTGAGACTGAGGGACAGAGCAAAGCCAGGCAGTCAGCTCCCAGCCTCCGGCACTTTCAGGCTGTGCCTAGAAACTTGGCCCCGGACCTGGAGCAGCAAGTGGTAGAAGGTAAATAAATCACCGCTGGGTGTAAGAAAGGAAAACAGCGACCGGTTCTGAGCAGTCCCTTGGCCACATTACAGACATAAGCTGGGTGTGGGGGCTACTCTCCCTCTCTTTTTGGCTTCCTTGCCCTGGGAGACGCTAACTTGCTCCTGGCTGGCTTGGCTGACCTCGGCTATGCTCTTTGCTTTGGCTCAGTACTAACAAACAATTCTCTGCGCCTTCTCTCGTCCAGGTGTGTCCAGGGGGGTAAGGAGGGGAGTGAGGATGGGAAAGCTATTAGCTCCCCTGGGTTTTTTGGCCAGGGGAGGTGGTTCTTCCACTGTTTATAAATTGTAAATACCTGCAAATATTGTATATTGCTCTTCTCCCAGGCAGCCAGCATCAGAACAAGAGGACACAGTCTCAAGCTGTGCCAGGGGAGGTTCAGGCTGGATGTTAGGAGAAAGTTCTTCCCAACAGGAGAGATTGGCCCTTGGGATGTGCTGCCCAGGGAGGTGGTGGAGTCCCCATCCCTGGAGGTGGTTAGGAAGAGCCTGGCTGAGGCCCTTGGTGCCATGGTTGAGTTGATCAGATGGTGTCGGGTGAGAGGTTGGACTGGATGACCTCTGAGGTCTTTTCCAGCCTGGTGATTTTTTTCTGCTCTATCCTGTCAGTCCTAAGCAATACTTACTGCATTTCATATTGCAGTTGTGGTAGTTTTGGTTGCAAATACAGCTTCATTTGCTTTCAACTGGGCTGGGATGGCAATTTAATGTTGGGGGGGGGTGGTGGTGGATTTTCAACCCACCACACAGCTGAAGAGGCTTGGAGATTGCTACTGCAGACCCTGCCACAGGCAGGCAGGCACCTGCCAACCCCCACCGTGGGCCTGCCCAGCTTCACCCCTGGGGTCGTTTCAATACAATACGATACAATACACCAGGTTGGAAGAGACCTTCAAGATCATCGTGTCCAACCCATCAACCAGTCCAACCCACCTAAACAACTAGGTCATGGCACCAAGTACCCCATCAAGTCTCCTCCTGAACACCTCCAATGATGGTGACTCCACCACCTCCCTGGGCAGCCTTTGCCAATGGGCAATCACTCTCTCTGTATAGAACTTCCTCCTAACATCCAGCCTAAACCTCAGGCTGTACCTTGAGAAATCTTCCACAGATCCTGAACAGAAAGTAGTAGAATATGAGTAAGTGACCACTGGGTGTAAAAAGGAAAAACCATGATGAGGTCTCAATAATCCCATTGGCCAGGTATCTGCCATGGAAGTTAGATCTGTAAACTCATTTTCTCTCTTCTCAGCTTCTTTGCTCTGGCAGATACTGGCCCTGGCTTCTGCTGGCTTGGCTGACCTTGGCTGCATTGCTTGCTTGTGACTGAGCATTAACAAACAACTCTCTGCTCGTTCTCTTGCCCCATGTGTACAGCAGGGCAGGGACAGGAGCAGGGAAGGGGAAGCTATGATTAGCCCCTTGGTTTTTGTCTGGGGGGGCGGTTCTGGTGCTGTTTATCAATTGTAAACACCTGTAAATGTTGTACATTGCATATCTTGTACCTATTCTTTGCATTCCATAGTGTAGATTGTAGCTTTGCTTGTAAATGCAGCTTCATGTGCTTCCACTCAGCTGCTCTAGCAATGTCATGTTGGGAGGAATTTTCAACCCACCAGCCCAAGGCGCAGCCATGTCCAAGGCTGGGTGGGCAGCAGGGGGCAGGGAGGGGATTCTGCCCCTCTGCTGAGACCCCTGCAGTGCTGGAGCAGCTCTGGAGCACAGACAGGGACGTGCTGGAGCAGAGCCAGAGGCAGCCACAGCAGGCAGGGCTGGAAACCCTCTGCTATGGGGACAAGCTGGGAGAGTTGGGCTTGGTCAGCCTTAAGAGGAGAAGGCTCCAGGGAGACCTTAGAGCAGCCTGCCAAGATCTGAAGGGGCTCCAGAAGACCTGGAGAGAGACTGCTGACAAGGACAAGGGGTGGCTTCCAACTAGAAGAGGCTGGATTGAGGTGAGACATGAGGAAATTCTTTCCCATGAGGGTGGGGAGACACTGGAACAGATTGCCCAGGGAGGTTGTGGCTGCCCCCTCCATGGAGATGTTCAAGGCTAGGTTGGATGAGGCCTTGAGCAACATGAGCTAGTGGGAGGTGTCCCTGCCCATGGCAGGGAGTGGAGCTGGATGAGCTTCAAGGTCCCTTCCAGCCCAAACCATTTATGCAAGAGGAGGGGAAATGGTGCAGAACACCTTGGAACACCACTGGAGACCTACGTGCCACCCTTCCTCGCTCTGCCTTCCCAGCTCCCCTCCCACAGCTCCCCTCCCTCACAGCTGCAGCGCTCTGAAGGTCAGGATGGTGTCTGGGAGGCCACTGCCAGGCATCAAACACAAAGCAGGGCAGAAGCTGTGCCAGTGGTGCTTTGGGAGAACATTTCCACCCAAAAGGCAGCCCACAGAGGTTGTCTTTGTTTGCTAATCCAGGTTTATTGGCCTCTGGTCAAAGTGAAGGATTTTTCTTTGTGCCTCCAGACAAACCCAGAGTGCACCCCAAGAGTTGCTCCTCCTGAGCTTTATTTAAGGGACTGATTAATTATTCCTGTTCTGGGCCCTCAGAGTCATGCTCACAGCAGCACTGGGTATGCTGCATGCAGCCAAAAGGAAGCTGCTTTGGTAGCATCTCACCATGCAGCAGATCCAAGCCCACCTCCAGAGCCCTGGAGCAGCTATGGCTCTGGTTTGCTCCGGTTTGGGCTTCTGACACCTCACCCACATTAGTGAACCAGCCTGAGAAGGAAAGCTGGGGGCTTCCCAAGCCAGACTGAAGACTGGGATGAAATGATTCTCAGGATTACCAGGCTGGGTAAGCTGGTGGAGAATCTTCTCCTGTAGCCCGAGTAGAGAGGGGTGGCTGAGGAGAGAGCAGACATTGTCCCTAAGAGACTAATGTAAGGAGCAGGGACTCCCCATCCCCACCAGTCACTGCCAAAGTTCAGGTTCATGTCCAGTTGTGAGACTGCTGCTTGCTGAAGATTACAGCTCACTTGTGCTCCCTTCAACCCTCCCTCCCTGGCCCTCTCCACCAGCTGACCTTAGCTCCCTGACTCCTCACCCAGTGCATGGTGGTTGGCCCAGCTCAGGCAGGAGGTGCCAGAGTCCTGAGGCACACAGCAGCCCCAGGGAGCTAGGCACAAGACGCTGGGGCAGGAAACTGAGCACCTGCCCTTTGAACAGAGATTTGTGGAATGGTCTGGGTTGGAAGGGACCTTCAAGACCAGCCCCCTGCTATGGGCAGGGACACCTCCCACTAGACTACCTTGCTCAAGGCCTCATCCAGCCTGGCCTCGAACACCTCCAGAGAGGGGCATCCACAACCTTCCTGGGCACCCTGTTACGGTGTCTCATGGCTCTGTGACCCAGCAGCTCTGCTCTGCTGCTGAAGGATCTCCCCCCACAAGGGAGTTCTCTAGCAGTCATTAGAATTCATGGCTACACCTTGGCTGCTTCCAAGAGGAGCTCTCTGGTGTTGGCTTACAAAGACAAGCTGGTTCCATGTCACCAGGGAGACTGCAGCTGTGAAAAGAGCTGCTTGGAACACAAGTCCCTAACAGTCTCCATCCCATATGCTTCACCAAAGGGAACAGACTGGAGCAGAGGCCATGAGCAGGGAATTCTCCAGCATTTAAGCGGCTCAGACCCCCCCAGCAGCTGCTGAGAGCTGAACTCAGCTGGTAAAGGCTCTGCCCTCATGTCATCTAACCACAGGAAGCCACCAGCCCCCCAGGACCCAAGCAGTCACCTCCTATAGACCCGTTCCTGCTGCACTACAACGGAAGTTCCCTTCTCCACACTTCAGTGACATCTCAACAGCTTGCCCAGGGAAGCTGTGCAGGCTCCAAGCCTGGCAGTGTTCAAGGCCAGGCTGGATGGGGCCAGGAGCAAGGTGGTCTGGTGGGAGGTGTCCCTGCTCATGACAGGGGGTGGGAACTGGGTGATCTTTGAGGTCCCTTTCCACCCAAGCCAGTCTCTGTGGCTGACAGCAGAGCTGCTCTCACGAGCACCCATGCACAGATACCAGCTTCTAGGTGTGAAAGGATGAACTTTTGAACCTCCTGAGCATTCAAAACAACCTCTATGAGGAGTGCAGCTCTGTACCAGCCGAGCCTCAGCAGCAGCACTGCCCTGCAGCCTGTCAGCAAAGGAGACCCAGAGCTCTGCTCTCAGTGCTCAGCTCCTGAAGCTGGCTTAGCAAGGCTCCGGTGCAGGCAGTGAGCAAGCCAGAAGGAGCTGTGCCCCTGCTGACCTGGGAAACACGACCTGGCTGGCGGGGCTGGCATGGCCAAAGCCCCAGCTGGGATGTGTCACCATGGGGAGGGCGTTTGTGATCTGTTTTCATGAAGAGCACAGGGACTGAGCAGAGGGAGGAACAGCCTAAGCTGTTGGTGTGGTCTGTCTTGCAGCCCCCACAGGGAAAACCGACCCAGACAAAGCACTTCCTCCGTGCCACTCTTTGTCTCATGCTCAGCAAACACCTGCCCAGCGTCTGTCCTGAAGGCAAGGAGCTGCATGCCTCCAGAACAAGGGTAGGACAGCAAAGCCCTCAGTAAGTCTGTTGATTAGCAATCCTCAGCAAAGCTTTTCCCATGGTAGGAGGTTGGACAAGGTGATCTCTAAGGCCCCTTCCAACCTGAGCCATTCTAGGATTCCATTTTGGACCCTGAAAAGCCTGGGCTGAGGGCAAAATGCCCACATGAAACAGGACCAACTGTAGCACCAGGTCAGAAATGAGCACCAAGCCCATCCCTAGCTCCCAAGTAAAGCTGTTGACTGAGGTTTAAGGAGTCTGTTGAGTGCCTAATTAACGCTTTGCTGGCCCTGTCCACCCATACAGGCAGTCTGGAGCTGGTTTAACCATGCCACAGGAGATGCCAGCCCCACAGTTAGCAATAAACTGGCCAACTCACCAGGATTCCCGAGGGCACCCTGTCGTGGGCAGCACCACCACTCCTGAAGCCCTGCTCAGCCCCATCCTTCTCCGGGAGGTGCATCTCAGCACGGCAGGGTTCCACGGGGCAGGGCAGAGCGTGGCCCCACCATTACCTCTCCTTCCATGGGCGCAGAGGGGATGTGACCCCCACTGTGCCCCCGGGCAGCCTCCCTGGCCGCGCTGTGAGCAGAGGCAGGGCTTGCGGCAGGCTGGCAGGGCACCTCCCTCCCCCGCCGGCGCTGCTGGAGGCGGCCCAGCCCCCGGGCAGCTGCCGAGGGCCGATAAGGGCAGAGCTCTGCTGGGTGAGCACTGATAGTGCCCATCCTGCCTCTGCCCGGCCCCCAGCGCCGGCTGGGATTGAGTTAATCATTCCCAGCACGGCCCACGCCGGCTGCCCACCGACTGGGTGCCCACTGCTGTGCTCCCAGTGCCCTCCGCAGTGGACAAAGTCCTGCCTCGGCTCACTGTGCTCCTAGTGCCCGCCGCGCCCCCAGCGCCCCCCCTGCGGCCCCAGTCCAGGAATGCTGCACTCGCAGTCCAGCACTACCTGTTGCACCCCCAGCACCCACTGCCAGCCCCCTCCCTGCTACAGCCCAGACCCTGTCCCCACTGCCAGCTCTGTGCCAGTGCGTTCCTGGGTCACCCCTCACAGCCCACCCTGCTGAGCTCTCAGGGCCTGCTAACTCCCCTGGCAGTGGCACTGCCACAGCGACATCTCCTGCTGTGGGTCCATGCCAGCCCCTGCAGCAACACTGCCCACCAGATCCAACACCTGCCCTGGGGGACATCTCCTGTTGGAGCAGCATGGGGTGGCCATGGGGACACCTCCACCCTCCTCTCAGCTCTGCCCA
Organism: Colaptes auratus; assembly: GCA_015227895.2. NCBI lineage: Eukaryota > Metazoa > Chordata > Aves > Piciformes > Picidae > Colaptes > Colaptes auratus. The sequence continues at coordinate 6,832,038 of CM037636.1, forward strand.
TCCACGCACCGGGCTCTGTGAGGCCAAGGACTGGCACTACTGGATGCAACCAAACAGCTCCTGGGTTTCCAGAACCATTCCTGAGTTACACTTGAGGCCAAACTTCTGGAGGACAAACTCCTGAGGGGCCGCTGGGGTCCACCCAGAGCTGTCCCAACCTTTGGTAACAGTTGGTGGGTGACAGAGAACCCCTGGTGATGCCAAAGCACTACACTGCTGCAGGAAAGGGAGCAACACTCAACGTCTGCTTTGCCACCCATGGCACAAGGTGGTGGGGCCAAGGAATGCAGCCCTGCTGTCAGCTGGGGGTGACACCACTGCAGGCAGCACATCAGCCCTGCTGTCAGCTGGGGGTGACACCACTGCAGGCAGCGCATCAGCCCTGCTGTCAGCTGGGGGTGACACCACTGCAGGCAGCACATTGCCAGTGCAGCCTGAGGAGATGTTTTCCTTCCCAGAACAAACAGAGATAGCAGAGCAGGCAATCCACAGCTCCTCTGGACTTGGCCCTTTGGTGCTGTCACCAGGGGTCACCTGACGCATGTGGTGGCCTCTTCCCTTGCATTCATTGCAGCTGACAAAGGAGCTGCAGTGACAACAGAGCATGGTGCCAGCAGCCCCCTGAGCAAGCTGTGCTGTCACAGACCAGGTCCCTCAACACCTTGGGCTGCAAGCACACAGAGTCCTCCTGTGGGGAAACACTTCAGCTTCTCTCAGGCTGCTGGCAAGAGCTGGTTACTCCCAGGGATTCCACGCCTCTGGAATCTGCAGGGGCATGTCCCAGAGCAGGGCCTGCCACACTCAGCAGCTCTGCTCCCAGCTGCACTCTCCTGCAGACACATCATCCATGGCTGACCTGATTTCTAGACACGTTCCACAGAACCACAGCTTCCCAACACAAATTCCAGCCCTCTCCCTCCCACACCAGATGACACAGCAGAGGAAGCCGTTCCTGCCTGCCCCTAGACAGCAGGAAGTGTTTCCCTGGGGAGCAGCCCCTCACCCTTCTAGCTTCACCACTTCCAAAGGTTCCTTTCCAGGCACTGATCTGCCTCAGGGGGATTTCTGCTGTCACACAGCCTCAGCATAGTGGACTGGGAAGGGACCTCTGGAGCTCCCCCAGCCCCAGCACACGGTCTGCAGGGAAACAAGGGACACAGGCACCCCAAAATCAGCTGGGCCCAGATCCTGCTTCTCCTCCTGCTCCTTCCCTTCACCTCAGTTATGCACAGCTCACATCTGATATCAGGAACAACCTGCTCCTGATAGTGAACTGCTCAGCAATGGTGTGGGAAGGGACCCCTGGAGCTGCCCCAGCCCAAGCCCTGCTCCAGCAGGGCCCCCACAGCAGCTTGCCCAGCGGCACAGTGCCCAGGGCGGGTTGGAAGCTCTCCACACCAGGAGACTCCACAACCTCTCTGGGCAGCCTGCTCCAGGCCTCCAGCAGCCTCACAACAAACCACTTTCTGCTCCTGCTTAGCTGCCACCTCCTGCCTTCCAGGCTGTGCCCCTTGGCACCACTCAGCAGAGCCTGGCCCCAGCCTCTTGCCCCCCACAGCTCCTTCAGCTCTTGCTGAGCATTGCTCAGCTGCCCTCTGGGGCTGCTCTTCTGCAGGCTCTCAGCCCCAGGGCTCTCAGCCTTTGCTGCTGCCAGAGCTGCTCCAGGCCCCTCAGCAGCTTTGCAGCCTCCCCTGGGCTCTCTCCAGCAGTTTTCTGTCCCACTGGAAATGGGACATGTCCCCCCTCATCTGTACTGGGTTGTTCCTCCCCAGGGCCACGACCCTGCCCCTGTCCTGGTTAAATTCCATGAGGTTCCCCTGCCCAAGTGTCTCTGGCAGGCTGCTTCTCACATCCTCTCAGGGCTTACAAGCCAGAGCCAAAGAACCCAGTCAGGTATTTGACTGGATGAAGCCTGATGATCTGCTGGTGAATGATCTGGTTCCCTTCAGAGTGGGGACGACCTGCATAGGAGATCTTCAGGCTGACAGAAGAAGCAGAAGTGCAGTGGCTGGGACGGGAGGAGCCTGGGCAGAAGCCCCACAGGCCCCTTTTTGTGCGCAGGGGCACACTCTTCACTCAGGGAAGCAGCACCTCCCACCACCACCGGGTAACTGATGTTCTGTTTGCACTTCAGCGCCCATCACACCCTCCAGTCCCTGGTTAGCCAAGGCAGAGGGCACTGCCCCAGCTGCTGTGCTGCACAGAGCCCTCTCCAGCCCAGCAGCCCTGCAGGCAGCACATTTCTGAGCAGGCAGCTAAAAAAAGCCAGGCTGGAGACGTGGCCTGGGCCTGGCTCAGCCTCTGCTGGCTGCAGGCACACTCCTGGTGTGGCACAGGGCACAGTGAGCTCTCAATGCTTCATCCATCTGGAGCTCAGTACTTGGAGTAAAGCCACGGCCTGGGTGCAGCTGTAGCTCCGACCTGCTCACTCAGCAGCAGCAAGGCAGCGCCCCAAGGACAGCTCCTGCCGGTCACCGTCCAGGGAGGTGGCTGCACGGGGGACAATCCCACACTCCACTGCCAGCTGCCCCAGGGTGTGCTCCAGCCCTGTCCCCAAGCACACAGAGACTTGGCTTGGTCTGAGGCCGTCCTGTGGAGCTGGAAACTGAGCTCTAAAGCCACCACACGGCACAGCTGTGCAACAGCCCCAGCGAAGAGCAGCTCCTTTGGAGTGAAGCACTGCTGGCAAAGGCAGCACCACCGCTACCACACCCGGACAGGGCGAGAGGGACACGTCCAGTGGGGGCATCTCTTACTGTGGACCCTCCAAACCTAACCTGAGGGAGCTCCAGGGTGCAGAAGAATCAGCACAGTGGGACACAGAAGCCACCAGGACATGGTGTGGGACAGAAACATGCAAGGCACCAGCTTCAAGCCCAGGGTTTGATCTCAGACACCTCACCAGCTGCTCTGCAGGAGCCTGAGGGCTTTGCCCTGCACTAGCTCACCCCACAAAGTGACCCTTCATTCCTTCACTGGCAGTTACCAAGTGACCCTTCATTCCTTCACTGGCAGTTACCAAGTGACCCTTCATTCCTTCACTGGCAGTTACCTACAACCACCTGCAACTCATGATGTGAGCAGCAAGAACAGTCACTTTACTAGCAGACAACAACCAGCAGCCTCCTAACCCAGCACAGAGACTCCGGGACCACGAAGATCCCCCTGGTTCCTCACAGACTGCACTGGTAACAGGAAAAAGACTGGAAAAGAGGAAAATGGTGGAGCAGGAACCACTTGAGCACTGCCAGCAGGAGACAAACCCAACTGCTTTAACCTTTGACAAGAAGCTCCCAGCTTTGTGCAGCTGCAGGGCCCCTGGGGCTCCAGGCACAGGAGCTAGTGCCCAGGGCTCCAGGTGCACTCCGTGCTTCCCCAGCACTCATCCTGACTCCACACCAGCGCAAGGAAATGCTGGAAGCAAGCACAAGTTCCCTGCCCAGTGGAACTGGAACATCCCACATTCCAAGGAAATCACAACAAAGAGCTCCACTTCATTGTGTGACAAACCAACTGTCCCCAGCAGAGGACAGATTCAGGCAGCAAGTGTTCTGCAGGCCTTGATAGCCCAAACATTTCCTCTGCTCATCTGGAAAGCTCTGCCGGGAGCTTAAAGATCAACACTGCAACTGCTGACAGCAGCCCTGCAGCACCCTCAGCTATTGCTCCTCTCATCAATAGCCCTATCAGCAGATAATGCAGCAGCTCAACCCAAGCTCCTAGCATAATGAATTCATTCCCAGACTTGTTACACACCACCAACAGTGCTGTGTGTGCAGAGAGCACCCCACGGGAACCCCACAGCCAACAGCACAGAGGGGATGTGCCTTGGTATTACAAGAGGTGGCAAGGGTCTTCTCCTGCCCCTCTGCTCTGCACACAGCTGCAGTACTGGATCCAGTTCTGGGCTCCCCAGTTCCAGAGGGACAGGGAAGTGCTGGAGAGAGCCCAGGGGAGGCTGCAAAGCTGCTGAGGGGCCTGGAGCAGCTCTGGCAGCAGCAAAGGCTGAGAGCCCTGGGGCTGAGAGCCTGCAGAAGAGCAGCCCCAGAGGGCAGCTGAGCAATGCTCAGCAAGAGCTGAAGGAGCTGTGGGGCGCAAGAGGCTGGGGCCAGACTCTGCTGAGTGGTGGCCAGGGCCAGGCCAAGGGGCACAGCCTGGAAGGCAGGAGGTGGCAGCTGAGCAGGAGCAGAAAGCGGTTTGTTGTGAGGCTGCTGGAGGCCTGGAGCAGGCTGCCCAGAGAGGTTGTGGAGTCTGCTGGTGTGGAGAGCTTCCAACCCGCCCTGGGCACTGTGCTGCTGGGCAAGCTGCTGTGGGGGCCCTGCTGGAGGAGAGGTTGGGCTGGGTGGTCTCCAGAGGTCCTTTCCCACCCCTCCATGCTGGGATTCTGGGACACAGGAATATTGCACATTTTCATAAAACATTTAGGAAGCCCAGATCCCAAAGCCCAGCACCACGGGATGTGGATACCTAAACCCACCCAACAGAATTCATTCTGCTCTGGCTCCAGCCAGGACGACACCAACTTCTTTCTAGTAACGGCCCTGGAATTTTTATTGGGTGGAATAAAAAGCCGTGAGACAAGGAGCAGAGCCAAGAGCCAGGTCTATGGATGACATCACTGTGCTGGCTGGAAAGGCAGAGCTGCCAACGGAATACTGCCCACTAACAACCACTGATGGAGACGTCCTCGGCAGCCACCTCCACGCCACCACTCCAGCGGAGGACAAACGCTGGCCAGACAAACCCATTCGGACGAGCACCTGGCAAACGGTGGGAGAAACAGAGCCCCAGAAGGCAGGCGCTGTGTCCCCAGGGACGGCCGCCGCAGCTCTCGGGGCCCGGCGGAATGCAGGGGCAGGACAGAGCTGCCCGGTAACCACCCAGCCGGGGCGGCCGGGGCCGCGCGGCACTGTCAGGCCAAGAGCCGTATCGCCACCACAGCCGGTGCCTAGAGCTGTCACCGGGGGGGGGGGGGGGGTAGGGGGGTGGGAGTGGGGGGCTCTAGGGTACCACCGCGCTCCAGGGAGCGGGCAGGGTCGCAGCCCCTCTTCCCCACTCCCTCATCACACCTGGGAGCCAGGGGCTGCGACGGGAGTGGGCGGGATGCTGCCCTCTCCTTCCGCCCCTCACGGCGGGGCAGCGCCGGCGGGGCAGCGCCGGCAGGGCAGGCCCCGGGCAAGGAGCACTGGGAAAGCTCTGCGGGGGGTTGCTCGGAGCCCTTCTCGGTGAGGGGGATGAGGGGAGCGAGGCGGAGCCGGCGGCGGGGCCCGGTCCCCCGCCATCTCCTCCCCTCTCAGCACCCCCTTCTTCCCCCATCACGCGCCAGCGGACACCGCACCGCGTCGCGTCGCGTCCCCGTCCCGGCTCAGCGGCACCGGCCGCTTCTGGCTTACCTCCGGCGGGGCCCGGCGCCAGCCACGGGAGGAAGGGACCGGGAGGGCGGCGCAGGGCGGGCAGCGCCGCGCCGCTCGCAAGCTGCGACAGGCGCCGGCCGCTGCTGCCGCGGGCACGCGCGTGACGTCACGGGACGGCCCCGCCTCGCCCCACGTGACCCGCGGGGCGCCGCGTTTGGGCGGGAAGGGTCGGACGCCATCTTGGGCGGGGGGGGCGGGGGGTAAGGGGGAAAGTGCGGCCTACGCCGGGTCTGCCATTTGCGCCCGGCTGGATGCCGCGGGTGATGCGGCCGAGGGGTGGACTGAGTCCAGAGGACCCTGGGCGTGCCTACAGAGTGGGGCTGTGTGGAGCTCGTGAGGGTCAATGTGATGAATGGAGCGATAATTCGTGTCAGATGATTTCGATTACAGCAAAAATCTAACGCATGGGTGGTGAGACAGGGGAGCAGACACTGCAAGCTGTGACACAGGGAACTAGAGTAAGATTTTTGGGTTTAGGTTTTATTATAACCAGTTGTTTACGATTCATTTGGTTTGCTTTAATATATGTCATAGTATCACAGAATCAGTCAGGGTTGGAAGGGACCACAAGGATCATCTAGTTCCAGCCCCCCTGCCATGGGCAGGGGCACCCCACACTAGATCAGGCTGGCCAGAGCCTCATCCAGCCTGGGCTTAAACACCTCCAGGGACAGGGCCTCAACCACCTCCCTGGACAACCCATTCCAGGGCTTCACCACTCTCATGGGGAAGAACTTCCTCCTCACCTCCAGCCTGAATCCCCCCACCTCCAGCTTCATCCCATTCCCCCCAGACCTATCACTACCTGAGAGCCTGAGAAGTCCCTCCCCAGCGTTCTTGGAGCCCCCTTCAGATACTGGAAGGCCACAATTAAGTCACCTGGGAGCCTTCTCCAGACTGAACAGCCCCAACTCCCTCAGTCTGTCCTCACAGGAGAGGTGCTCCAGCCCTCTGATCATGTCTATAAAGGCCTTGGTGAAATGTTAGGGACTAAGCGCTGTGAGCAACCAGCTCACTGCTAAATTTTCACTACAAGCAGTTTATCATAAAGGGCAGAACAGTGCTAGGCGCAGAGCAGGTGTGCTAGGGGTGCACCATAACCACACAGAGTTGAACTTCCATAGATGTCAAACATTCATACCTTCCCCCAGGACGCTCCCATGCTGTCGGCACCTCACCTGTCCCAATGCACAGGCACCGCACCCAGGCAACACAGGCCACGACCAACCAATCAGCACAGAGATCGAACCCCACGGCCCCCACCAGTTCCCCTTGCCAAAGACAAATACTGCAACTTCTTGCAATCCCTCCCCTTTCTGCTCCATTTGGGCAGGGACTGGCTGGAGAGCAGCCCTGAGGAGAGAGACTTGGGGGTGCTGGGGGAGGAGAAGCTCACCAGGAGCTCTCAGTGTGCACTTGCAGCCCGGAAAGCCAAGCAGAGCCTGGGCTGCAGCAGGAGAAGTGTGGCCAGCAGGGCAAGGGAGGGGATTCTCCCCCTCTGCTCAGCCCTGCTGAGACCCCACCTGGAGTACTGCCTCCAGTTCTGGAGCCCCTATTCCAAGAGGGATCTGGAGGTGCTGGAAGGTGTCCAGAGAAGGGCCACGAGGATGATCAGAGGGCTGGAGCACCTCTCCTGTGAGGACAGACTGAAGGAGTTGGGGTTGTTCAGTCTGGAGAAGAGAAGGCTCTGAGGTGAGCTCATTGTGGCCTTCCAGTATCTGAAGGGGGCTACAAGAAGGTTGGGGAGGGACTTCTTAGGATTTCAGGTAGTGATAGGACTAGGGGGAATGGAGTGAAGCTGGAGGTGGGGAGATTGAGGCTGGAGGTGAGGAGGAAGTTCTTCCCCATGAGAGTGGTGAAGCCCTGGAATGGGTTGTCCAGGGAGGTGGTTGAGGCCCCATCCCTGGACGTGTTTAAGACCAGGCTGGATGAGGCTGTGGCCAGCCTGATCTAGTGTGGGGTGTCCCTGCCCATGGCAGGGGGGTTGGAACTAGCTGATCCTTGTGGTCCCTTCCAACCCTGACTGATTCTGTGATCCTATGATTTGGCTTGAGTCATAATAACCTAAGAAATACTCCCAAGAGGATCCTTTTTTTTTTTCTTATCTTTTTTCTCCTCCCCACCTGTTTCAGATGTGGGGCTGGAACAGTTACATAAGCTGGCAATGCTGTAACACACAAAAAGACTTGAATTTCAACTTCCTGCTAGAAGTGTTATGAATGACAAAGCCAATTAAAGTTGACTAACTGCAATTTTAGAATAGAATAAAAGAATAGAATAAACCAAGGTTGGAAGAGACCTTCAAGATCATCACATCCAACCTATCATCCAACACCATCTGATCAACTGAACCATGGCACCAAGCACCCCATCAAGTCTCCTCCTAAACACCTCCAATGATGGTGACTCCACCACCTCCCTGGGCAGCCCATTCCAATAGGCAATCACTCTCTCTGTGTAGAGCATCTTCCTAACCTCCAGCCTAAACTTCCCCTGGCACAGCTTGAGACTGTGTCCTCTTGTTCTGGTGCTGGGGGCCTGGGAGAAGAGACCAACCCCCACCTGGCTACAACCTCCCTTCAGGGAGTTGCAAAGAGCAAGAAGGTCTCCCCTGAGCCTCCTCTTCTGCAGGCTAAGCAAGCCCAGCTCCCTCAGCCTCTCCTCACAGGACTGTGCTCCAGACCCCTCCCCAGCTTTCTTGCCCTTCTCTGGACACCTTCCAGCAGCTCAACATCTTTCCTGACCTGAGGAGCCCAGAACTGGACCCAGGACTCAAGGTGTGGCCTCAGCAGTGCTGAGCACAGGGCAGAAGGACTTCCCTGCTCCTGCTGGCCACACTCTTCCTGCTGCAGGCCAGGATGCCCTTGTGGGTCCGTTTTAGGCTGTGCCTTTAAGAAAGGGACAGTTGCTGGAACACTCTGGCTGAATGTTTTGGAATAATAACAAACCCAAGATATTCTAAACAAATTTCATTGGTAGATTGGTGGAATGCAACTTTAAGTGTTAGTTCAGTTTGAGTCTCAGTCTCTGTCAGTTCTGTCAGTTCTGTCAGTTCTGTCAGTTCTGTCTGTTCCTGTTGGCCTCTCTGTTTCTGTCTCTCTCTGAGCTACAGCTGCTGGACGGAGTCGACCTTGAATTAACAAAGCTAACCAGATAAGCAAACTAATTCTTGCACATGCTTTGAGCTAACAGAATTTCCTTCTTAATTACCCTTTTCTCTCTCTCTAACCCTTTTTGGGAAAAAAAGGGAGGTAGGGAGGGAGAGGGGGGTATAGGGGGGGAACCCTCCTGGCTGGAGGAGGGAAAAGGTCTTCTGTATTACGTTCATTGCTGTATATTTCTGTATATATTGTAAGTACTGTATATTGTGTACATATTCACTGCATTTCATTCCTGCTTGTAAATACAGCACCTTCATCTGCTTCTCCAACTGAGTTAGCCATGGTTTCTTTTTGGGGGGGTGGGGTGGTGGAGAACTTTCTCTCACCACCACATATTTTAATTGGCGCCCAACATGGGGCTTGTGGATAATTGCTGCCCAGAAGCAGGGCAAAAGTTGCTTGATTTATTGTCTGCTCGAGTCGGGGTTGCAAACAGGAAAGTGTTTTGGCTTTTAGAGCGTCTGGTCTTTTCAATTTGTTCGGTACTGATCTACAAGTACTTCCTGGGATTGATTTTCGATCGCTTAGGCAGGTACTTAATGTATAAATTATATTTATGGTTTAAGTATAAGATTCAGCTTCTCTATGACCGGTGCCTGGGATTCTTGTGGCTTAATAGATACGGAAATGTGACATCGACCACTCTGCCCATAGAGATAAAGGAGTTTAAGATTCCAGTAGGTGAAAGAGTAGTTTTAAGTGATGGCTGGGATCCAAAGGTGATTTATTTGATGTGTGCAATCCTGCTGTTGGGTGACAAGTAATGTGTTCTTGTTATATGCTCTGTACCGGGAGAGGAAGGTATCTAAGACCTGTTTCGTTACTAAGCTTAGATCAAAGAGAAGGAAGCATAGCTCTAACTCTACCCCAGAGATCTCTAGTGATGAGGAGAGTGGAGAATCTGTATCAGTTAAAGATAGAACTAAAAAGGCTATCTGGAAGGCTGCTCTGAACAGTTCTGTTGGTGGTTCTGGCAATCAGCCAGCGGCAGCAGCTAACATGGCGGCTCCCACGTCCTCGGCAGCCATTAGAGTGGCAAAGCCATTTCCTCCTCCTTCTTCGGCAGGACCGGAAGTGTCCTCCACAGCAGCTGATCCATCTCAAAACCTGTCAGCTTCTGTTAAGGCAGCTGTGAATTCAAACACAGCTCCAATTAAGCAAGTAGCTGTTTTGAAAACAAGAAGTGGAATGAGCAAAGCTGATCCAGGAGCTGATGGGGGAGAGCAGCAAGATGCTGATGCTGGTGAGGGAACTTCTGCTGAAAGAGAGCCTGCTGAGAAGGAGGAGAAGGTTTGCCTTAAAGATATAGCTGAGTTATTGAGATCATCGCAGGATGGAGATGCAGGGCAAATTGCTGGTAGGACAGCAACTGGTGGTGGTGCTTCTGAGCTTAAAGAGATTCTTAGGAGAGTGACAGTAGGATTATTGGGACAACAAGTTCAGGAGGAGGAGGCAGAGGAGGAAGAAGATGATATTCAGCACTGTTCTTCACCACATGAAGAGATTAGAAACGTGCGTAAGGATTACATCAGAGCAGATAAGGAGCCAATCCTAGCTTGGCTTGGTAGTTGCTACGATACAGGTGCTCCAGCTCTAATGGTTGGAGACAAGTCAGCAGCTCAACTAGGAACTCTCTCAAAGGATAATGGAATAGATAGACATCTAGGCAGGACTCTCGGTAAGGTTACTCTGTGGCTATGCCTTTTAATGGCAACTCTCATGAGATATCCTTCCCGAGATGATCTTCCATGGAATCCTAAGCCCTGGACTACCATGGATGAGGGAATTAAGCGTCTGAGAGAATTTGCTGTCAGAGAGGTACTCTATGGTGGTCATGAGACTCTGAATCCCAATGAAATTCCTGTAGGAACTGGTCTTGCTAAAAAGCTCATCAAACTTGCTCCTCCTAACTATGCAAATATTCTGGCAAGCAGGATTGTGGCAAGAAATTATGGCGGAGCTTCTCCTACGGTTGGCCAATTCACTGATCAGATGAGACAACTGGAGGAGAGCATGACACGTGTTTTGTTGGTTTCAGCCATTGAGACTCTGTCTGGTGAGATAAAGAATTGCATGAAAGAGCTGAAGGATGAATTTAAAAATACCATATCCCAATTGACACAGAGAGATAATTCCAGTTCTTCCTCCAGATGGATACAGGTTTCCTCTGTGAGGAACAGACGTCCTCCAAGGAGGTCATTCCAAAACAGGTCATTCCAAAACAGGTCAAACCAAAACAGACCACCAAGGCAATCACGTGGGAGTATTTGGATAACTCTGCATGATCAGTTTGGTGAGAACATGAACAGATGGGATGGTCAACCAACTGCTAATCTTTTCAGGAGACTGAGGGAACTGCAAAGTGGCAGAACCTGAGGTAGCAATACCAGAAGGGTCGCTGTTACTTCTACAGTTCCCCAGGACAGCTCTAATAGCTCCAACAGTGGCTCCAGTTCTAACACTGCACACTGTGCTCATTGCACATGTGGGCATGTTCCCCATAACTAGGGGTGCCACCACCACACCTTGGCCTTCTTGGCCCCCTGGGCACACTGCTGCCTCATGTTCAGCCTACCATCGACCACTACCCCCAGGTCCCTCTCTGCCTGGCTGCTCTCAGCCACTCTGACCCCACCCTGTAGCACTGCCTGGGGTTGCTGTGGCCAATGTGCAGCACCTGGCACTTGGATGTGTTCAGTCTCCTGCCCTTGGCCTCTGCCCATCTGTCCAGCTTGGCAAGATCCCTCTGCAAAGCCTCTCTACCCTCCAGCAGATCATCTCCTGCCCCCAGCTTGCTGTCATCTGCACATTCACTTCTGATGGACTCAATGCCCTCCTCCAGATCATCAATAAAGATATTGAAGAGGCTGGGGCCCAGCACTGCTCCCTGGGGCACACCACTGGTGCCTGGCTGCCAGCTGGCTGTGGCACCATTCACCACCACTCTCTGGGCTCAGCCTCCAGCCAGTTCCTCACCCAGCTCAGAGTGCTGCTGTCCAAGCCAGGGGCTGACAGCTTGGCCAGGAGTTTGCTGCGGGGGACAGTGTCAAAGGCCTTGCTGCAGTCCAGGCAGACCACATCCACAGCCTGCCCCATAGCTACCAGGCAGTCACCTGGGCATAGAAGGAGATCAGGTTGGTGAGGCAGGACCTGCCCTTCCTAAATCCATGCTGGCTGGGCCTGATCCCTTGGCCATCCTGTAAGTGCTGCGTGATTGCACTCAAGATGACCTGTTCCATAATCTTGCCTGGCACTGAGGTCAGGCTGACAGGCCTATCATTCCCTGGCTCATCCAACCGGCCCTTCTTGTGGCTGGGCACCACGTTGGCAGCTTCCAGTCTTCTGGGACCTCTCCAGTGAGCCAGGACTGCTGAAAAATGATGGAGAGTGGCTTGGCCAGCTCATCTTGGCCTCCAGAGCTGGCAGATGGAGCCAGGGAGCAGTATAGTTTCCCTGTGTTCCAGGAGGAAGCAGTTAGAGATCTCCTCAGCCGCTTAGATCCCCACAAGTCCATGGGACCAGATGGGATCCATCCTAGGGGGCTGAGAGAGCTGGCAGATGAGCAATTACAGAGGTCTACCTGGCCTTGCCTCCTTCAATCCCCACCAATGCTCTGCTTGGACCATGTCCCCTTCCCTTGTACACAGAGGCTGTACCATTTTCGACACCCCCCCCTGTTTCTAGTTTGTGATGTTTTCAGGCAAGGACCATTACCACTCCTATTCTGATACTGGAGCTCATCTCATGACCATCTTTATGTCCTCCATTTGGGGTACCACAGTCCATTCAGTGGGTGGATCCACTGGTCCTTTAACTCTGGTTGCATGTGTCCTTCCTTGGCGTCCTTTCTTGGCCGTCTGTGCTGCAGTCTCTGTGGTCCCACTAGCTGAACACAGTTTTTGGTGCTTTAACACGAAGAACATAGGTGAATAAAAAACCAGCCTGGAGACAAAACTACAACAGGGACTTACACACAAGCTGCATTGACCTTTGGTTGTGCAACTGGAATCTGAACAGATTTATCCTGCAAGCCTTTCATGGTGTTCACTCCACTGCACCAGCTCCACCAGCTGCTCTGGCGGCAGCCCACTTAGCTCCCACACCGACAGCGGCTGCAGCCGCCGCTCGCCTCGGCGCCTCATGGCACGGGGCCACCGTGGTGGTCAGGCTGTCCACCCAGCTGACCTCGGCGCTCTCGGCCCAGAGCGAGCCGTGCAACTCCTCCTGCACTGGCTCCCGCTGCCGCCGCCGTACGTTCCCACCCTTCTCCATCAGGGCTGGGACTAAACCTGCGCTTTCGACCCAGCCAGTCTTCAGAGGTGTCGGCGCCTCACCTGTCCCTCCCAATGCACAAGGATCAAACCCCACACAGCACAGACCACGAGCAACCAATCAGCCCAAAGGTCAAACCTCACGGTCCCCAGCAATTCCCCTTGCCAAAGCCAAATATTACAATTTCTCACACAGCTAAGAGTTGGAATAAAAATAAGACTATGAAACAATAAGTTGCTCGAGGATGAGAAAGGAGGAGAGCTCATTACATGAGAAACAGTTATAAGAACTGGCAAGCAATCCCAAGGACTCTGCATGTAACCCACCCTTGGGAAAGGTGCTGATTGTAACAACAGTGCCAGGTGCTGCACTTTGGCCACAACAACCCCATGCAGAGCTACAGGCTGGGGTCAGAATGGCTGAGAGCTGCCAAACAGAAAGGGACTTGGAGGTGCTGATTGACAGCTGCCTAAACATGAGCCAGCAGTGTGCCCAGGTGGCCAAGAAGGCCAATGACATCCTGGCCTGTATCAAGAATAGTGTGGCCAGCAGGAGCAGAGAAGTCATTGTGCCCTGTACTCTGCATTGGTTAGGCCACACCTTGAGTCCTGTGTCCAGTTCTGGGCCCCTCAGTTTAAGAAGGACATTGAGACTCTTGGACGTGTCCAGAGAAGGGCAACAAGGCTGGGGAGAGGCCTTGAGCACAGCCCTGTGAGGAGAGGCTGAGGGAGCTGGGGTTGCTTAGCCTGGAGAAGAGGAGGCTCAGGGGAGACCTCATTGCTCTCTACAACTACCTGCAGGGAGGTTGTAGCCAGGTGGGGGTTGGTCTCTTCTCTCTAGCAACCAGCACCAGAACAAGGGGACACAGTCTCAAGCTGTGCCAGGGGAAGTTTAGGCTGGAGGTGAGGAGAAAGTTCTTCCCAGAGAGAGTTGTTAGTCATTGGAATGTGCTGCCCAGGGAGGTGGTGGAGTCACCGTCCCTGGAGGTGTTCCAGAGGGGATTGGATGTGGCACTTGGTGCCATGGTCTAGTCATGAGGTCTGTGGTGACAGGTTGGACTCGATGATCTTCGAGGTCTCTTCCAACCTTGGTGATACTGTGATCAGAGCTAAAATAGTTACCAGCACAAGGACTCTGCATGCAGCCCACCATCAGGTGCTGCCCAGAGGCTTACATCGTTGAAAAACCACCAGAAGGACGAACTAACTGAAATAAACCCACCTTCATCTGCAGGTATTAGGAGGTGACTGTTTCAGGAGGGAGCAGGCCGTGCCTAGCGCGCGCTGTCGCTGCAGCGCAGGCTCCCCGCGCACCCACCGCTGCTTCCTGGCCCTTTTCTTGCCTTGAATGGCTCTTTTCAAAATAAAACTGTGTTTAATAGCATTTTAATTGGCTCTGTCATTAATAACAGTCAACAGGGCTAAGCACAGCATCCTGCAGCTGGGCCAGGACAGTCCTTGGTATTAACCCAGGCTGAGGCATGAGGGGACTGAGAGCAGCCCTGTGGAGAAGGACTTGGGGGTGCTGGTGGGTGAGAAGCTGGGCATGAGCTGGCACTGTGCACTGTCTGCCCAGAACACAGAATGACAAGATCACTTCAGTTGGAAGAGCCCTTTCAGATCACCCAGGTCCAGCCCTTCTCCAGCTCCACCGAGGCTGGGGCTGAGCCATGGCCTTCAGCACCACAGCTCTGGCCCCGGGAAACACCTCCAGGGATGGGGATTCAATGAACCAGCCAGGGCCTGGGCTGATCCCCGGCAGCAGAGGGGACTCTGCCCCAATGCTGTGCTCTGCTGAGACTCCCCCCCATGCAGTTTGGACTCAGGGAGGTTGAGGCTGGAGAGAAGGGAGAAATGTTTGCCCCTGAGGGTGGGGAGAGCCTGGCCCAGGCTGCCCAGAGGGGTGGGAGCTGCCCCCTGGCTGGCAGCACTGCAGGTCAGGCTGGCTGGGGCTCTGAGCAGCCTGCTCTGGTTGGGGCTGTCCCTGCTGGCTGCAGGGAGCTGGGGCTTGATGACCTGGAAAGGTTCCTTCCACCCCACCCATTCTGTCACTTACCTGTCACCAGCAAAAGGGGACAGAGGAGCCATGGCTGTGGCAATCAGAGCCTTGCTGAGGCAGCCACCCACAGCACAGTGCAGGTGGCCTCCCACGGGCCAGCCTTCCTCACCTGTCCTCCTCCTCTGCCCACGGTAGTGGCCTGGGTCCCACTGGGGTCCTCGGGCACAGGACTGAGGTGAGCAGCAGCAGAGAGCTGCTGTAGCTGTGGGCTGAGCTGTGCCTCAAAGCCAGACAGGGCAGGGGGGGTTCAGGAGAAGCCCTGTGCTCTGTAGAAGGCAGGGAGAGACTTTATTTAGTTATTTATTTATTGTTCAGGTGAAAACCTCGAATGGCAAAACCCAAAGGTGCCAGGCAGGCCAGGTGGGTATCTCCAGGCAGCAGCTTGGTTGTCTTTTGCTGCAATGATTCATGCTGCAGCTGGCCCCATGCTGTGTGGTTATTTACCTGAGGCACTCGCCAAGCAGCCCTGGATGAGACGGGACAGGACCTAAACCAGGACTACAAACTCAGAGAATTGGTTGGGTTGGAAGAGGCCTTCCAGCTCACCCAGTCCAACCATTCTCTAACTCCACCCAGGCTGGGGCTAACCCCTGGCCCTGACTACCACATCTCTACCTCTCTGAAACCCCTCCAGGGATGGGGATTCAGCCACCTCCCTGGGCAGCCTGGGCCAGGCTTGGAGAAGCCTTTCAGTCAAGAAGTTTCTTCTGAGGCCTAATCTGGAACTCTGCAGCTTCTCACACCTGATACCAAGGTTCTTACACAGAGTAGGAACTACATCAGCTCTGGACAGGGTCTGCTCTGCTCAGCTCTGCCTGTTGCAGACATCATGTATAATTTAACCCCAGCCTGTCAGTGGCTCCTGAGTGAGATACTCCATAAGTGCCATGCAGCTAGCCCCTACCAAGACGCTGTGCCCATCTGCAGTGTGTTTAGAGTGCCCAAGCTTTACAAGTGCTACCAACTCCCGTGCTGAACCTGGCAGATAAAGGACCACAGGGAGCCTGCCACCCCTGAGAGCTCAGCTGCAGCTGCTCAGCCAGCTCCTAGCAAGGGCCGGTCCTTGGGGCATGAGCAGCAGCCTGTGCTCCAGGCTGCTTCTCCAGGGGTTTCTTTCCTTGCTTCTGCAGGCTGCCTGCAGGCTGAGGAGCTGCTGCTGCCTTCCCAGCACTCTGCTTGGCTGCTCGCTGGCTGCTCGTGGTGTTCTCCAGTGTTTCCACAGCCAGGCTTTCATTTGCACCAGGAGTCTCTTTTGGAACAGGAGCTTCTGCAGGTGGCTTAGCAAGATCTGCTTCAGGAGAACAAAATATGCCTTGTATTTGCTGTCACAGTCACGGGATGGAGGTTGGAAGGGACCTCAGAGCTCATCTACCCTACTCCCCTGCCATGGGCAGGGACACCTCCCACCAGCCCAGGGTGCTCAAGGCCTCATCCAGCCTGGCTGGAACACCTTCAGGGAGGGGACACCCACAACCTCCCTGGGCAGCCTGCTCCATTTTTTGGTCTTAAAGGTCTCCAACCACAGTGAGTCAGTGATTCTGCAGTGTCAGGGACAGCTTCTCACAGAGGTCACTTCAGGAGCGCCTGGGCTGCCCACAGCAGTGAGGCACGAGGGGAGCCTGCAGCCAAGGCTTTGCTCTTGCCTCAGGAGTAGGCAGGGGAGGCCAACAGGGCATGAAGGGTCCTGCCAACAGTGACCCAACCTGGATTGCTCTGATAGGAAGGCAAAAATGCTGCAAAAGCCCCTGCTGAGAGCTGGGCTCTCAGCCTGCTGGGGAGCTGACACACTCTGAGTAAGGCAGTGTGAATGGTGAGGGATCCATGGAGGGCCCAGGAGCAGTTATGGAGTAAGAGTCTTCAGGAGCAGCAGAGATCTGTGCCCTCCAGGAAGGCTGGGTCACCACAGGGCTCTGCCTTTCCCACTCCTCTCCACACTGCACACAGATTGGGCACTTCTCATCCCAGCTTTGCTATCCAGCATGGACACAAAGCCAAGAGACTCACAGGACCATGGAGTCCTCCGGGCTGGAAGAGACCTTGCAGATCATGGGAGTCCAACCTTTAACCCAGCGCTGCCAGGGCACCACCAAACCTCAGCACCACATCTCCACAGCTTCGAAACCCCTCCAGGCATGGGGACTCCACCACTGCCCTGGGCAGCCTGGGCCAGGCCTGGACAACCCTTTTGGGGCAGAAATTGTTCCTCGTGGCCAACCTGAAGCTCTCCTGGGACAACTTGAGGCAATTTCCTCCTGCCTTGACACTTGTTCCTTGGGAGAAGAGCCCACCCCCCACCTGACTGCAGCCTCCTTTCAGGCACAGTGCCTAAGGACTTCTGCAGCCCCAGCCCCTGTGGACGTGCAGCTCTCTCACCTCGCTTCTCCCCTTCCCTCTGCTGCCTTGCTGGTGCTGTGTTCTTCTTTTCAGACAGGGTCAGTTTGTCTTCATGTCCTGGGGCTGTCCCAGTCTGTCCTGACACAGCAGCGACAGCCACCTGGAGCAAAGCAAGAGTGACAACTGCACAAGTGAGGAGCATGGAGGCATCACAGACCATAGTTGGACCCCGGGCAGCAACAGCTTTAGAGTCATGGAGCTGAGTCACAGAATGGGTTGGGTTGAAAAGGACCCTGAAGCTCACCCAGTCCAACCATTCTGCAGCTCCAGCCAGGCTGGGGCTGCCCCATGGCCCTCAGCACCACAGCTCTGCCTCTTGGGAAGCCCTCCAGGGATGGGGATTCAGCCACCTCCCTGGGCAGCCTGGGCCAGGCTTGGAGAACCCTTTCACTCAAGAAGTATTTCCTGATATCCAAACTAAACCTGCCCTGGGGCTGTTTCCTCATGTCCTGTCCCTTGTTCCCTGGGAGCAGAGCCCAACCCCCCCATGGCTCCAGCCTCCTCTCAGGGAGCTGCACAGAGCAAGGAGCTCTCCCTCAGCCTCCTCTGCTCCAGGCTCAACCCTGCTCAGCTCCCTCAGCTGCTCCTCCCCAGCCCTGTTCTCCAGACCCTTCCCCAGCTCTGTTGCCCTTCTCTGGCCCTGCTCCAGCCCTCACTGTCCATGCAGTGAAGAGCCCAGAACTGAACCCAGCGCTCAAGCTGTGGCTTCCCCAGTGCCAAGTCCAGGGCGGACAGTCCCTGCCCTGCTTGGGCTGGCCACACCACTGCTGCTCCAGGCCAGGATGCTGGTGGCCTTTTTGGCCACCTGGGCACAGCCTGGCTCATCTCCAGCTGCTGTTGACCAACACCTGGAGGTGTTCAAGGCCAGGCTGGATGAGTCTTGAGCAACGTGGTGTAGTGGAAAGTGTACCTGCCCATGGCAGGGGAGGTTGGAGGAGATGACCTTTAAGGTCCTTTCCAACCCAACCCTTTCCATGATGCTCTGACTTGTAAAGAGCCCTTTAACAATGGCCCCAGACCACCACTGTCATTTCTGGTCACTGTGCTGGGTCTGGTACCTGAGCTCTGAGTTGTTCCCTCACATTTCCTCTTAGACCATAGCTGCCAGCAAACCTTGGGTGCCAAGGGTTGGGGAGTGTTTGGTTACACTTGCTGGTGGCATCCTAACAGCAGTGCCACAACTGCAGCCAAAGGGGTGAAAAGCAAGAGAAGAGGTGGGAGAGGTGCCCCCAGCCCATGCTGGTCTCTGAAGAGAGACATTAGGAGCTTAGCTGGTGAGGAGCTGTGCTGCTGAGAGAGGAGGCACCAGAGGTGCTCCAGCCCTTGGATCATCTTTGTGGCCTCCTCTGTGTCCTTATGCTGGGGACACCAGAACTGGGCCCAGTGCTCAAGGTGGGGGCTCAGCAGAACAGAGTCAAGGGTGAAGGGATGCCACCGTGGGCTGTGCCATGAGGTTGTCAGGGATGTGAAGGGTGGCAGTGGTGAGACAGGAGGTGCTGTGCACAAGGACCTGGTGACACAAGGCACAGTGAAACAGGACAAAGGGAGTGAACTCAGTTTATTGGTGAGCACAGAGAGGAGAGGTGGGACAGCTCTGCACACACACACAGAGGGGTCTTCTGGCCTGAGCCTGCTTGCCCTTCAGCTAACAGCACTTTCACCCCCTGGGCACATCAAACAATTCCTATGGGTGGAGCTGGCAGCCCCGCGGAGGCCTCTCTACATCAACGCAGCCATCAGAGGCTTTCATGCAGACACAACCCAGCACAACTCAGCTCCAGCACCTTCCACCCATGCTGCTTGAGCAGAGCTTGGAGCTGCTGCTCCAAAACACCTCCAGCCTTTGCTACCTTCCCAGCTGCCTCAGCAGTGGCCTCCACTGAGAGGGTTCCTCACCCTTCCTGGCTTTGTGGGAGGCTCAGGTGCTCCAGGAGGAGGGTCAGGTGGTGGAACCGTGCTTACAGGCTGAAGGTGCCACGGCTGAAGGTGCCGGAGGCAGCCGGGAAGGCAGCAGTCAGGAGTTAGCAAAAGCCCTTCTGTTGTCCCCTGGCAGAGCTGAAGTTACAGAAGCAAAAGAGAAGAGGGAGGAAGAGCCCCAGGGCCGCCTGCAGAAGCAGAAAGCCGCTCTGGCCCCTCGCCGGTGCCACCCCTCCCTGCCGCTGGGCTCAGGCCCTGGCAGTCTTCTCGGCCGCCTCCTCCTCGGGGATGAAGACACTCACGGTGACGTCGCTGGTCTCGGTGCCGAACTTGTTCTTCACCACCAGGCTGTACTTGCCCGAGTCCAGGGTGGAGACACTGGAGATGCTGAAGGTGACGTTCTTGCCGGCTTCAAACCTCAGCTGGCAGTTGGCATCCGAGGCAAAGGCCTTCTCGTTCTTCAGCCATGCCACCTCCGGGGTGGGATCCCCCCAGACAGTGCAGGAGAGGTTGAGTGCCTGTGGGAGGAGCACGGCAAGGCTGCAGGCAGGAGTGGCTGTGCACTCTCCAAGCCTTCCATTCCCCACTTAGGAAATGGATGCCCACCAGCAGCAGCAGCCACCAATCAGTTTTGTCATCTGACTCATAGAGGAGAAGGAGCTCAGTGAACCCCAATGCTGCATTCACATCCTGCAAGGGTTTATGGCTCCCTCTCTACTCCCACAGTCCCCAGCAGAGCCTTCTCCAGGCATCATCTTCCGTGTGAGGTTAGATGTTGGCTGCACTGGGGTCAGAGACCTGACCTGAGGACTTGAGGAACCATCAGGTGGATTTTGTAGAGCCGCAGAACGGCTCAGGTGGGCAGAGACCTCAGACACCTTTCAGCTAGACTCAGCTGCTCCAGGCCTCATCCAGCCTGGCCCTGAACACCCCCAGGGAGGAGGCAGCCACAGCCTCCCTGGGCAGCCTGTGCTACAGTCTCACCACCCTGGTACTAAAGAACTTCTTCCTCAGATCCAGTCTAACCCTGCTCTCCCTCTGAGGGCAGCCTGCTCCAGGCCTCCAGCACCCTCACCCCAAACAACTTTCTCCTCCTGCTCAGCTGCCACCTCCTGGCTTCCAGGCTGTGCCCCTTGCCCCTTGGCCTGGCCCTGGGCACCACTCAGCAGAGCCTGGCCCCAGCCCTCTTGCCCCCCACAGCTCCTTCAGCTCTTGCTGAGCATTGCTCAGCTGCCCTCTGGGGCTGCTCTTCTGCAGGCTGCACAGCCCCAGGGCTCTCAGCCTTTGCTGCTGCCAGAGCTGCTCCAGGCCCCTCAGCAGCTTTGCAGCCTCCCCTGGGCTCTCTCCAGCAATTCCCTGTCCCTATGGGACTGCAGAGCCCAGACTGTGGCATCAGCAGGCAGACTATGCAGGATTTTGGGTTGTCAACCCTTCTGCTCAGCTCCTAATCAAACACTTCTAACCCAGCTGACCAGGGACAGCCAGGAGCACCATGAAGCTGCCCTGGTGCCACCTCACAGCTTCCCACTGCCCTTCCTGTGTCCTGTTTCAATGCAGGATACACAAAACCTCTTAATCTGGTTAAAAAAGGCATCCAATTCCCTGGCACAACAAAACCTGACTGGGGGCCTGCAGGGGGATGTTTGAAGAGCTGCTTCTGGAAGGAGCTGCAGCCCCAGCTCTGTCAGCTCACACTGAGAAGGCTCTGCCCTGACTGCAGCCACCAGCTGTGCCACACTTCCCTGCAGGGCACCAGGGCTGAAGAAGCCCTGGGGCAGGCTTGGAAACGGCAACTCCTCAGACTGAACCAAGCCCAGAAGTGGAAGTGTGCCCAGCACCCACCCCAGCTTCTCTTCACTCACAGTACCTTGCCCTCCTGGATGGTGACAACGTCTGGCAGGCCTCCAAGCACCCGCGCACGGTCTGCAGGGAAACAAGGGACACAGGCACCCCAAAATCAGCTGGGCCCAGATCCTGCTTCTCCTCCTGCTCCTTCCCTTCACCTCAGTTATGCACAGCTCACATCTGATATCAGGAACAACCTGCTCCTGATGGTGAACTGCTCAGCAATGGTGTGGGAAGGGACCCCTGGAGCTGCCCCAGCCCCAGCCCCTGCTCCAGCAGGGCCCCCACAGCAGCTTGCCCAGCAGCACAGTGCCCAGGGGGTTGGAAGCTCTCCACACCAGCAGACTCCACAACCTCTCTGGGCAGCCTGCTCCAGGCCTCCAGCAGCCTCACAACAAACAACTTTTTGCTCCTGCTCAGCTCCCACCTCCTGGCTTCCAGGCTGTGCCCCTTGCCCCTTGGCCTGGCCCTGGCCACCACTCAGCAGAGCCTGGCCATTTCCCCTTCCCATTCCCCATTCCCTTCCCTTTTCTTTCCCCATCCCTTCCCTCTCCTCCCTTCCATTCCCTTGCCTCCCCTTCCCCCATCACCCCCTAAGCCCCACTCACTTTTCTCTGCAATTGCAGCTTGCCTGGAGTTGAAAGAGAAAAAAAGAAAGCCCAGGTTGAGTTTAGGTTTGGAGTGGTTGAAAACCAAGCTCAGCTTCTCAGCTGCTGTTATCTCTTGAGGGAAATGTCCCTCAGCAGCTGGCTCCTGCCAGGGCAGGGACACTTCCCTCAGGAGAGGAAAGACTGACAGCAAACCAGCCCCATGCAGAGCCCCCCCATGGCAGTTAGGCCCAGCACACAGCACTGTTGTTAGCTCAGGGCATGCAGCTGGCACCAGACTTACTTCAGCCTCTGGAACTCTGCAAAGGCTTCATCAAAGGCTTTGGAGAGAGAAAAACGGAGGTGAAAGGGAGGGGCAGAGAGAAAGCATGGTGAGCTTCAAGTGACACTGTGGAAGCCAAGCTTAAAGGGGAGAAACCAAGTGCACAGGGTGGAAACCAAGTTGAAATGGCAGAAACAAAGTTCAAAGGGTAGAAACCAAGTTTTAAAAGGTAGAAACCAAGTGTAAAGGGTGGAAACCAAGTTTAAAAGGGGAGAGACCAAGTTTAAATGGGCAGAAACCAGGTTGAACGGGGTGAGACCAAGTTTAAATGGGCAGAAACCAGGCTGAACGGGGTGAGACCAAGTTTAAATGGGCAGAAACCAAGTTGAAAGGGTGAGACCAAGTTTAAATGGGCAGAAACCAGGCTGAATGGGGTGAGACCAAGTTTAAATGGGCAGAAACCAGGTTGAACGGGGTGAGACCAAGTTTAAATGGGCAGAAACCAGGCTGAACGGGGTGAGACCAAGTTTAAATGGGCAGAAACCAAGTTTAAAAGGGGAGAGACCAAGTTTAAATGGGCAGAAACCAGGCTGAACGGGGTGAGACCAAGTTTAAATGGGCAGAAACCAGGTTGAAAGGGTTGAGACCAAGTTTAAATGGGCAGAAACCAAGTTTAAAAGGGGAGAGACCAAGTTTAAATGGGCAGAAACCAGGCTGAACGGGACGAAAGCACAGAACAGCTTTGGTTGGAAGAGACCTTCAAGATCATCCAGTCCAGCCTTCAACCCAGCACTGCAAGGTCACCACCAAACCATGTCCCTCAGCACCAGGCCCACAGCTGCTTAAACACCTCCAGGGCTGGGGACTCCACCATGCCCTGCCCCACAGGTCTGCAGCAAGATCCTGCCGTGGAAGCTCCCACCCTGGCACGGCGCAGTGCCCACCCACAGGTGATGCCCGCTGAGGGCATGGCCTACCTTGCCCAGAGAGGTCCACCGTCTTCCGGTGTGCTGCTTTGCCATCAAAGAGCTCCATGGTGTACCTGCCCTTGTCCTGGGGGGTGGGCTCGTTGATCTGCAGCCAGACCTGCTCCCCGGTCACACCGCTCCTCAGGCGCTCCGAGAACTTCAGCGGGGTGTCACTGAGGGGCACCAACCAGCATCACCCTGGGCTCCTCTGGAGGAGCTGCTCACCAGCCAGCATCACCCTGGGCTCCTCTGGAGGAGCTGCTCACCAGCCAGCATCACCCTGGGCTCCTCTGGAGGAGGTGCTCACCAACCAGCATCACCCTGGGCTCCTCTGGAGGAGCTGCTCACCAGCCAGCATCACCCTGGCTCCTCTGGAGCCTTCAGGAGCTGCTCACCAGCCAGCATCACCCTGGGCTCCTCTGGAGGAGCTGCTCACCAGCCAGCATCACCCTGGGCTCCTCTGGAGGAGCTGCTCACCAGCCAGCATCACCCTGGGCTCCTCTGGAGGAGCTGCTCACCAGCCAGCATCACCCTGGGCTCCTCTGGAGGAGCTGCTCACCAGCCAGCATCACCCTGGGCTCCTCTAGAGCCTCCAGGAGCTGCTCACCCAGCTGGACCAGGTCTGCTGCTCTGGTCAGTTGACCACAGCTTCTGCCAGACAGAGCATCCACTGCTCAGCTGGCCTTGGTGGGGCCAGGGAAGGAAAGGGCAGAGGGGAAAGGAAAGGGGAAGGGGAAGGGGGAAGGGAGAAGAGAAGGGAAGGGAAGAGAAGCAGAAGGGAAGCAGAAGAGAAGCAGAAGGGAAGCAGAAGAGAAGCAGAAGGGAAGCAGAAGGGAAGCAGAAGTGGGGGTTAGAGGCTGGGGCCAGACTCTTGTCAGTGTTTCCGAGGACCAGGCCAAGGGGCAAGGGGCACAGCCTGGAAGCCAGGAGGTGGGAGCTGAGCAGGAGCAGAAATTTGTTTGGGTGAGGCTGCTGGAGGCCTGGAACAGGCTGCCCAGAGAGGTTGTGGAGTCTGCTGGTGTGGAGAGCTTCCAACCCGCCCTGGGCACTGTGCTGCTGGGCAAGCTGCTGTGGGGGCCCTGCTAGAGCAGGGGATTGGGCTGGGAGAGCTCCAGAGGTCTCTTCCCACCCTACCATGCCCTGGCAGCACTCATGAGATGAGAAGCAAGCTGGGCCTTGTCTCTCACGTTTGCAGGCCCTCCCTGAGCCGGCCCCAGCCTGGCTGCAGAGGCTGTGGGTACTCACTTGTGCACCCAGCCCACTCGCAGGTCCTCCACATAGTAGGTCACGTAGGAGTAGAGCCTAATGCCCTCAGCTGTGCTCTGGATTTTCAGGTCTGAGGCAGACAGAGCTGAAGGAAGGACACAAGGTTCATGCAGCCATTCCCTGAGGGCCACCATGGGGGTCATTCAGTGGAGGGGGGACTCCAGCTCTTACCAATCCTCCTGCAGACTTCATTCATCAGCTCTGCAAAGGCTGTGGAGACCAAAGCCAGAGGTTGAGGCTCTGTGGCTGCAGCTCAGGACAAGTCCTGGCTCTCCAATGTCCTCCCCATAGGCTCTGGGACACAAACCTAACCTCCCCCACCTAAGTGATGGCCAAACTAGACCTGGTCCTGTACAGCTCCCAGGCCCTGCTTTCACTGCAGCCTCCAGGAGCCCTGCTGCAGCTCCACAGCCCCCAGTAGCTGTCCTGGAGTTCACTGCTGGGCTTGCAGTGACAACATCCAGCTGGCCAAGGCTGCTCCAGCTGCTGCTGACAGCTTTTAGATCCGAAGGAGGGGCCAGTGGGATGGTCCCAGTGCAGGAGGAGCCAAGCCCCACAGGGGTCTCACAGGTGGGTGGGTGGCTGCCAGCCTCTGACCTGTGTCCTTCAGCTGCAGCTCGCTGGTGTCCTTCCCGCGGTCGTCCTTCAGGATGACTTCATAAGTGCCAGCATCTTTCTTGGAGAACTGCAACGTTTTCACAGCAGAGCAGTTTGCAGAGGGGCACTCTGGGAAGATCTGGAGTCTGACTGCTGAGCCCAGCTCATCTCCCACCCCTGTGCCCAGGGAGGTGCCTGATGGCTGGGCTAGGACTGCACCACTTCTACACAGCATCCTGTTCCTGTCTGGGGTGGTGGGATGGGCACTGCCTGCAGCCATGGAGGAGCCCTGACATTTCTGCCCATCCTCCTCCAAAGGTCTGAGAGCAAAGAGGTGAACTCAAGAGAGACATGGACCTGATGGAGAGGGTCCAGAGGAGGACACAGAGATGACCAGAGGGCTGGAGCAGCTCTGCTGGGGGGCCAGGCTGAGAGTTGGGGTTGTTCAGCCTGGAGAAGAGAAGGCTGCAGGGAGAGCTCAGAGCTGCACTTCAATATCTGCAGGGGAGCTGCAGGCAGGCTGGGGAGGGACTGCTCAGGAGGGACTGTGGGGACAGGAGGAGGGGCAGTGGGTTGGAAGTGGAGCAGGGCACAGTCAGGCTGGACATCAGGAGGCAGCTCTGCACAGGGAGGCTGGGGAGGCTCTGGCACAGGCTGCCCAGGGAGCTGCTGGAGGCTCCATCCCTGGAGCCATCCAGGCTGAGCCTGGCTGTGTCCCTGTGCAGCCTGCTCTGGCTAGAGGGGTCCCTGCTGCCTCCAGGGGGGTTGGACAAGATGCCCTTGCAGGGTCCCTTCCAACCCAATGCAATCTGTGAACACAGAGCAGGGTCAAGTCTTTGGTGACTCCAAGAGGGTGTCCTCTGAGAGCCAGAGTAAGAAGTGCCTGCCAAAGGCCCTTTGAGAAGTGCCTGTGGTCAGGCTCTGCTGTCAAACACAGGAAGTGACAAAGTTCTTCTTTCCCCTGTCATCATTTCCTGGTGACATGGACCAGAAGCTGCAAGCAGATGTTTGCCCCAGGAGCTTTTCCACTTCTCAAAGCCACTTCTTTCTCTGGCTGTTCAGCTGAAGTACCCAAACTTCAGCACCCCAGCTTCAGCTGCAGGCTAAGGGGTCCAGGCCCTCACCTCTGAGATCAGCAGGGTGCAGACCCCATCCTTGAAGTCGTGCTCTTCATCCACCATGATCTCCCTGTTGTCCTTGTACCACACGATGTGTGTCTCCTTCTTAATGTTGGCCACCTAAGCAGGGGAGAACCACTCTGGGATTGTTCTCCTTCCATTTCAGCACTGGAGTGGGTTGGGGTTGGAAAGGACCTCAAAGATCATCCTGCCTATGGCAGGGAGTTGCAACTGGATGATCTTTGAGGTCCCTTTCCAACCCAACTCCTTCCATGATTCTATGAATCAAAAAGGAGGAGGACCCAGGGTTGCCAGCCTTGTGCTCACTGCTCAGGTGCCCTTTCCTGGCCCGAAAGACCTGAAGGAAAATGTCCCAGCTGCTTTCCAAGGCCCGTGGCGCCGTGCCCAGCACCACTCGGGAGCTCCGTCACCACCGGGCGCAGCCGCGGGTGCAGAAGGACGGCCTCGGGCCCCTTCCCGCCCTCAGTGCCCAGCACCCGTGGGCACGGTGCTCCAGGCGTGGTGCTCCATGCTCTCCTCGCCCCTTACCTTGCATTTCAACATCACGTTGCAGTCATCAGTCACCTCCCATCCCAGCTTGTCCACAAAGTGAGGACCTATTTGAAAGGACAGGCACAACCTGAGAGGCCACATCGATGGTTCCACAGAGCCACAGAATGGCTCAGGCTGGAAGGGACCTCAGAGCTCATCTGCTCCAACCTCCCCACCATGCCCTGGGACACCTCTCAGCTACACTCAGCTGCTCAAGGCCTCAGTGCTGCCCATCAGGACCTGTTTCAGAGGACAGCCATGCGTTGATGCCACCTCAGTGGTTTCCATGGCGCAATGCCCCAGGCAAGTGTCTCTGCCTTGCCATTTTCATGATTTTCTTTCTTTGCCCTGCTTCTCCTTCAGAAGGCTGCAGCAGCCAGAGCTGAGAACAAGCCCCTTCTGTGGCCCACACTGCTCATCTACAGCAACATTCACTAGCACCAACCCCTCCCAGACCAACCCAGGGAGCTCCTGACCTTGCTTCCTGTGCCACTCCTTCCTCTGGAAGGCTGCTTCGTCCTGCAGCTTCTTGAACACTGGGGGTCAAGAGCAGCAGAAGCAGAAGGTTAAGCACTGGGACATAGCCCCCCCTGCAACTGGCAATGAGGAGAGTGGGAGCTGAAGATGACAGGCAAGGGTCATTCTTCTGCTCTCCTGGGTAGCACCGAGCACCTTACCATCCCCAATGAGGACCAGACTGGATTGGTTGGTGGCTTTTCCGTCCTGCAGTTGGAAAGTGTAAGTCCCTTCATCCTTCTCCTCGAGCTTATCCATGATCATTTCAACCAGGCCAGTCTTCTGGTCCACCTTCATCTTGTATTTCTTCAGGAAGGGAAGCCAAGCAGCCATTAGTGGAGGTCATGGGCAGGAGCTGCCTGTTCTGTGCTGCCTCGAGGTGACGGCACAGAACGCCTCTGGCTAGGAGAGGCCTGCAAGCTCATCCAGCCCAACTCTGACCCACACTAGCTCCACCACTAGCTCCAGCTCTGGCCACACAACCAAGGACATCAGAGAGCCAGAAGCCCAGCATGGTGGGGCTTGGATGGGACCCCTGTGTGCCATGCCCAGTGCCTGCTGGGCACCACGCTCAGTCCCACGAGGAAGGTGCAGATGTCTCCTCACAACAGCAGAGCTCCACCTCTGCCTGCCACCAGACCATGCCATGGGCACCACTCGGGGAGTCACAACTCCTGCTGCTGCAAACAGCCCCTTGGGGCTTTGCTCTTGGTGTCATCAACTCCCCCAAACAGCAAAGAGAGGCAGGAAGCAAGCAGAGGGCCATCAGTGGAGGAGGTAGGATGGATCTGGGCTTCTGGGCAGCCCACAGAGGCTGCTGGCCTGGACCTACCTTTCTGAAGGTCCCTATCAATTGCCAGAACATGTGGCTCTCACAAAGGCTGCAGGAAGTCAGGGAACCATGGGATCATAGAAGGGGTTAGGTGGGAAGGGACCCTAAAGGTCCCAGTCAGCAGGGACATCTGCTGCTGGTTAGAATCCCAAACAACCTGACCTGCAGTGGTGCCAGCCATGGGGCAGCTCCCACCCCTCTGGGCAGCCTGGGCCAGGCTCTCCCTACCATCAGTGTCAAACATTTCTCCTTTCTCTTCACTTTCAAGCTCCCTCTTTTGAGTCTAAACCATCCCCCCTTGGCCTGGCACAACAGGCCCTGAGAAAAAGTCTGTCCCCAGCTTTCTTCTCAGCCCCTTGATGCACTGAAAGGTCACCAGAAGGTCTCCTGGAACCTTCTTTTCTCCAGGCTGAACAACCCCAACTCTCTGATCCTGGCCTCTCAGCAGAGGGGCTCCAGCACACGGCTCCCTTCGTGGCCTGCTCTGGCTCTGCTCCAGCAGGTCCATGCTCTTCCTGTGCTGAGGCCTCCAGAGCTGTGGTGACAACCTTGCCAAGGGTGCTTTCAGTGCTGCTTCTCCTGGCAAGGCCACAGTGTGGAACAGGATCTGAAAGCACGTTGGAAATGAGCACTCCTGGCTATGGCTTGGACAGCAGCACTCTGAGCTGGGGTAGGAACTGGCTGGAGGCTGAGCCCAGAGAGTGGTGGTGAATGGTGCCACATCCAGCTGGCAGCCAGGCACCAGTGGTGTGCCCCAGGGAGCAGTGCTGGGCCGCAGCCTGGGCAATATTCTTATTGATGATCTGGAGGAGGGCATTGAGTCCATCAGCAGTGAATGTGCAGCTGACAGCAAGCTGGGGGCAGGAGTTGAGCTGTTAGAGGGCAGGAGAGCTCTGCAGAGGGACCTTGCCAGGCTGGGCAGATGGGCAGAGGCCAAGGGCAGGAGATTGAACACATCCAAGTGCCAGGGGCTGCACTTTGGCCACAGCAACCCCAGGCAGTGCTACAGGCTGGGGGCAGAGTGGCTGAGAGCAGCCAGGCAGAGAGGGACCTGGGGGGAGTGGTGGAGTGCAGCTGAACATGAGGCAGCAGTGTGCCCAGGGGGCCAAGAAGGCCAAGGGCATCCTGCCTGCAGCAGGAAGAGTGTGGCCAGCAGGAGCAGGGAAGTACTTCTGCCCTGTGCTCAGCACTGCTGAGGCCACACCTGGAGTCCTGTGTCCAGCTCTGGGCTCCTCAGGTCAGGGAAGATGTTGAGCTGCTGGAAGGTGTCCAGAGAAGGGCAAGAAAGCTGGGGAGGGGTCTGGAGCACAGCCCTGGGAGGAGAGGCTGAGGGAGCTGGGCTTGCTTAGCCTGGAGAAGAGGAGGCTCAGGGAGACCTTCTTGCTCTCTGCAACTCCCTGCAGGGAGGTTGGAGCCAGCTGGGGGTTGGTCTCTTCTCCCAGACAACCAGCCCCAGAACAAGAGGACACAGTCTCAAGCTGTGCCAGGGGAGGTTTAGGCTGGATGTTAGGAAGATGTTCTTTCCAGCCAGAGAGATTGGCCCTTGGAATGTGCTGCCCAAGGAGGTGGTGGAGTCCCCATCCCTGGAGGTTTTTAGGAGGAGACTTGATAGGGTGCTTGGTGCCATGGTTGGGTTGATTAGGTGGTGTTGGGTGGTAGGTTGGATGTGATGATCTTGAAGGTCTCTTCCAACCTGGCTTATTCTATTCTATTCTATTCTATTCTATTCTATTCTATTCTATTCTATTCTATTCTATTCTATTCTATTCCATTCCATTCCATTCCATTCCATTCCATTCTCATGGTAAAGAACTCCCTGATGCCCACAGAGACACAGAGCCCCAGGCAGAACCCACCTCTCCATTGAAGATCTCCTTGTCATTGAAGACAAAGTTGGCCTTGGCATTGCCAGACAGCTTTTCAGCTTGCAACCAGAACCTGACTTCTCCTTTCTCCAAGATCTCCACTGCCAGCTCAGAGGTGAGTGGGATAGCTGGGAAGAAGAAAGGAAAGAAGTTAACCAGCTCCTGGTAGCTCTTGAGACAGCCACAAGATCTCTGCACCCACATCCACATGGGAGGACAGACAGGACTGGACCTTCTCATGACTTCTGCTCTATTCTACCTCCAGGCTACTTCAAAGGTCAACTGCAAGTGCCTCTGCACAGTGGAGACCCACGTCCAGGTCCTCAACAAGCTGGTGGCCACTGTTACTGTGAGACACCAAAAGGATTCAGGCTGGAAACACCACATCCCATTCCAGCACCAATCCAGGGCAGAAAGGCAGCTGCTGGGCTGAGGGTTGGGAGATAGCTGTAGGCACCCTGCTCAGTGCTCCACTGCTCACTGGAGGCTCCTTTTCCAGAAGCCACCAAGTGTCTGCACACCCTCCCAGTCTCCCCAGGACAGTGGGGTCCCCTCTGCAGAATGGAAATTGTCCATGTAGGGACCAAATTCTCTGTTAGCAGGAAAAAGGTGCCAAGGGTTACAGACTGCAGGGAAGCTTGGTCTGCTCCTGCTTTTTCATCCCAGCTTGGAGGGACTGGAAAGGACCTCTGGAGCTCCCCCAGCCCAAGCCCTGCTCCAGCAGGGCCCCCACAGCAGCTTGCCCAGCAGCACAGTGCCCAGGGGGGGTTGGAAGCTCTCCACACCAGGAGACTCCACAACCTCTCTGGGCAGCCTGCTCCAGGCCTCCAGCAGCCTCACAACAAACAACTTTCTCCTCCTGCTCCACCATTTCCATCTCTCCAAGTGGCTGCTGAGGTTCTGCACACATCCTGCTGTGGGCAGCCCAGGTGCTGGCTGTGGCCTCTGCCCTGCTCTCCACCTTCTCAGCAGGGTAAAGTCTGGTTGGGCATCACAGCCAAGCACAGGGCAGGAGCACAGCACCCACTGTGTGACAGCTTGGGCAGGGCTGGGCCTGTAGCTCTGCCATGGCAAAGGCAGGTGAGACAGGGCCTGAGGGACGCTCTGCTGTCTCCTTGTACCATCCTAAGTGACCGTGGGGCCTTCTGGAGTAGAGCTGCCAGCCCACAACCTCCCAAGCACAATGAGAGGTCCATTACCCTTTCAGGTCATTGTGTCCAGTCATGAACCCTGCACTGCCAGGTCATCACCAAACCCTGCCCTCAGCACCACTAACAGCTGCCTCAGGCCTTCCCCAGCCTGGTGCTCAGGAGGTTTCCCACCCCATGAGCACAGCAGCTCTGGGCACTTTTAGCAGGGGGGAGGTGCAGCAGATGATTTTCTCCCAGCACCACCACCCTGGCACAGCCTTTCCCAAGCCGTGTTCTGGAGGGCAACAACCCTCTGCTCTGCCCTGCTGAGGCCACAGCTGCAGTGCTGGGGCCACTGCTGGGCTCCCCAGGCCCAGGGAGACAGAAAACTGCTGGAGAGAGCCCAGGGGAGGCTGCAAAGCTGCTGAGGGGCCTGGAGCAGCTCTGGCAGCAGCAAAGGCTGAGAGCCCTGGGGCTGAGAGCCTGCAGAAGAGCAGCCCCAGAGGGCAGCTGAGCAATGCTCAGCAAGAGCTGAAGGAGCTGTGGGGGGCAAGGGCTGGGGCCAGGCTCTGCTGAGTGGTGCAAAGCTGGGATTCTGGGATTTTCCCATGGGGTGCCTGGCTGCAGATGTTTCTCAGCAGCAGCTCCAGCTCAGAGCAGTTCAGCAGCATGGAGCAGGCAGCAGCTGAGCTCCTGCTGAGTCAGAAGTGCCTAGCAACAGGGTCTGTGCTCAGAATGGGGGTGAAGCTCAGCAGAGAAGAGCTGGAGATGGGGCTGAGCTTTCATGGCTGATCCACAGGAGCTCAGGATTATTTTCCTTGCCTTACAGTGACCTCACTGCCTGATGATGGCTGTAGCTTTATTAGCATAGAAACATAGAGTCCCAGAACCATTAAGGGTGGAAAAGACCTTCAAGACCATCAAGTCCAACCTTCCACTGAATACCTTCTAACCAACCCCACCATGGCCACCAAACCACGGCCCCAGCTGCCATGGCCACATGTTTCTTGAACATCTCCAGGGATGGTGACTCCACCACCTCCTTGGGCAGCCTGTGCCAATCCCTGACCACTCTTGCAGCAAAGAATTCTCTCCTCATGTCCAGTCTGGAATGGTTTGGGTTGGAAATGGCCTGGAAAGGGTATGGAAATGGCATGCTGTGGGTGGGAGGAGACCTTTCAAGGTCATCCAGTCCAAACCCCTGAGGCCAGGCCCCTCCCCACCCACATGTCAAACGTTTCTCCTGCAGACAGCAGTGTCCCCATGGCCAGGTCAGAGGCACTTACTTGGGAACTTGTGCTCGTGGCTCAGGGCTAGCAGACGCTTCATCTCTGCAAGAGACAGGGCAGAAATCATCTGAGATGCCTGTGGGCCCCATGGAGCTGAGAGGGCAGCAGGGAAAAGCAGCAGGGAAGTGGAAGAGGCCATGGTTCAGAGCCATGGTGCCTACCTTCCTCATCAATCGTGTGGCTGGCTGAGACCCCATCCGTGTCTGTCACCACACAGGAGTAAATGCCCAGGTCCTCCTCTCCCAGATCCTTAAAGGAAGCTTTTGACCTTGAGGAGAAAGGAAGAAAAGCACTGTTGGAGTGGGAAAAGCCTTCAGAGATCATCCAGCCCAACCTTCAACCCAGCCTCACCATGGCCACCAAACCATGGCCCCAAGTGCCATGGCCACAGGTTTCTGGAACACCTCCAGGGGTGGGCACTCCACCACCTCCCTGGGCAGCCTATGCCAAGCCCTGACCACTCTTGCAGCAGAGAAATTGTCCCTCATGCCCAACCTTGTAATCAAAAGATGAGGTTGGTCTGAACCAAACCTCTCCTTTAGGTCTAAAACTGCAGACAGAAGAGCCTTGTGTCACCTTCTGCTCACACCTCCTGGGCTGCACCACTGCCTTTGCAGCCCTTCCTCTGCTGAGGCCTACAGGAGGCTTGCAGAGCACTGGAATTTGGCAAACCAAGCCCTGGTGATGCCACCTTAACTCCTGCTTACTGCAGCACCTCTGAAGGTGGAACATGGCAGAAGCAGGAACAAGCAGCCAGATCATTTTATCCATTGGACATTTAACATAATAATAGGAGTAATCATTAATAATAGTTCATTAATAATTTGCCTTGATTGACAGCTTGTGGGGTGACAGAGCACAGATTCCACTCTCTCTGCCCAGGCTGCAGCTCTCACTCCTCTGTGAGCTCCAGTTTCCAAAAGGTCTACGTGTGGAATTGCTGGAGAGCACAGCCATGAGATGGACCTCTTGGCCAGGCCAGACACAAGAGGATGGATTGCTGGAACCCCTTGGCCAGGCCAGACACAAGAGGATGGATTGCTGGAACCCCTTGGCCATGCCAGACACGAGAGGATGGATTGCTGGAACCCCTTGGCCAGGCCAGACACGAGAGGATGGATTGCTGGAACCCCTTGGCCAGGCCAGACACGAGAGGATGGATTGCTGGAACCCCTTGGCCAGGCCAGACACAAAAGAATGGCTTTCATAGAATCCTAGAATGGTTTGGGTTGGAAGGGATCTCAGAGCATCTACTCCAACCTCCCCACCATGCCCAGGGACACTTCTCAACTAGACTCAGCTGCTCAAGGCCTCAACTGGGCTGCTCAAGGCCTTCTGTGGCCACTCTTGGTCCCTGAATGCACAAGGAGGTTGTGGTCCTTACTTGCCACCCTTGGTGTCGATGTTCAGCCGGGAGTCATCCTCAATGGGTTCATAATTCTTGGACCAAACAAACTTGGAGCCTGGAGACATCTTCTCACACTCAAAGTTGAGGGAAATGACTCCGTTGTCATCTACTTCAACCACCACCTCCTTGGTTCCTGGAGGAGCAGAAGGCAGTTCCAGGAGTTCAGAGAAGGCAGCAGACCAAGCTGTCAGGTATCAGTCGTAGGATGGCTGAAGCAGCCCCAGGAGCTGCTGCAAACCTTGCCTGGGTTCCCAGGAACAGTCCTGGGTCTAACCCACAGCCTGGAGAGCAGCAGGCATCAGCTGCCAAAGAATTATGGACGGGCTTGGGGGAGAAAGGACCTTTCAAGCTCACCCAGTCCAACCATTCTCCAGCTCCAGCAAGCCTGGGGCTGCCCCATGGCCCTCAGCACCACAGCTCTGCTTCTTGGAAACACTTCCAGGGGTGAGGATTCAACCACCTCCCTGGGCAGCCTGGGACAGGCTTTGAGAAGCCTCTCAGGGCAGAAGTTTCTTCCCATGTCCAACCTAAACCTTCACTGGGGCAACCTGAGGCCATTTCCTCTTGTCCTGTCCCTTGTTCCTAGGGAGAAGAGCCCAACCCCCACCTAGCTCCAGCCTCCTCTCAGGGAGCTGTAGAGAGCAGTGAGGTCTCCCCCCAGCCTCCTCTTCACCAGACTCAACAGCCCCAGGTCCCTCAGCTGCTCCTCAGAAGATCTGTTGGAAACCCATCTCACAAAGAGGAACCTGCTGAGGGATGAGAGGAAGGAAGGTTGGCAGCAGACCTGGTGGTGTCTCAGCCAGGACAGGATCTGTGGCGTCCGAGGGCTTGCCCACGCCGGCCTGGTTGGCTGCCCGCACGCGGAACACGTAGCGCCGGCCCCGCGCCAGGCCCTGCACCTGCAGCGGGCGAGAGACACCTCGGGTGGGTGCCCACAGCCTCCCACAGCCTCCCCTGCTGCCACAACCCTGCCTCCTGCCTCCTCTTGCTTCACTGCTCCTCCCTCTGCTCTGTGTGCTGCAGCCCCAGGCTGACAGCTGCAGGGATGGCTGCTTCCAGACACAGCCAGCAGCTGGGCAACCTCCCTGCTGGCACTGCGGAGGGCACAGGGTGGCTGCAGCACAGCAGCCTCCCTGCTGGCACTGCGGAGGGCACAGGTGGCTGCAGCACAGCAGCCTCCCTGCTGGCACTGCGGAGGGCACAGGGTGGCTGCAGCACAGCAGCCTCCCTGCTGGCACTGCGGAGGGCACAGGGTGGCTGCAGCACAGCAGCCTCCCTGCTGGCACTGCGGAGGGCACAGGCTGGCTGCAGCACAGCAGCCTCCCTGCTGGCACTGCGGAGGGCACAGGGTGGCTGCAGCACAGCAGCCTCCCTGCTGGCACTGCGGAGGGCACAGGCTGGCTGCAGCACAGCAGCCTCCCTGCTGGCACTGCGGAGGGCACAGGGTGGCTGCAGCACAGCAGCCTCCCTGCTGGCACTGCGGAGGGCACAGGGTGGCTGCAGCACAACAGCCTCCCTGCTGGCACTGCGGAGGGCACAGGGTGGCTGCAGCACAGCAGCCTCCCCACTGGCACTGCGGAGGGCACAGGGTGGCTGCAGCACAGCATCTGAGCTTGTGCCCGTCTGGGCCTGTGAGCCAGAAGACATCCAGGATGGCTCCTGCCTTACAGGCAAGGAATCTGCACCTCAAGCTCTTTACCTTCAAGTACTTCTTCTGGAGAGGCTTCTCATTGACACTTCTCCAGAGCTCCTCCCTGGCTTCGTGTTCCTTCATATCGACATAGTACCCAGCGATGGGGCTTCGACCAGTGTAAACTGGCTCCTTCCACAGCAGAACCACAGAGTCCTTCCTGACCTCTGTGCATGTCACATCGTGGGGTGGCCCTGAGAGGGGAGAAGGTTGCAGTTGTGACATCAAAAGAAATCCCCAAAAGGGTTAAAAATGCCTTAGGACTCCAGAAACCAGACAGCAAGTTGTAAGCCCAGAGCTGCCTTGACACTTCCAGCTCCTCGATACCATGTCTGGACCCAAGGAAGCCACAGCCAGCCCAGCCCCAGGACCAAGCCAACTTGGTGAGGTTGGCATCTCGAGGAGGTGTCCATGATCAAACAAAAGCCCCAACAAACAATCTCCAAACTTTAGGATCTGAACTAATTCTTAAGCCCTGCTCTAAAGTCCACTGAGGTCAGCAGAGGTCATCTCCATTCACCTTCACAGCCCTGGCCTTGGAGAGAGATGTTCAGCTAAGGGTTAGATCATGGGTCACAGAGCACCCTCCACGTCCCCCCTCAGTGTCCTACCAGGCACAGCAATGCTCCACTCTTCACATTTGAAGGGCTGGCTGGGCTCAGAGGGTGTCCCCACCCCAGCCAGGTTGGCAGCAGCCACCTGGAACTGGTAGACCATGTTCTCCTTCAGGTTTTCAATCTGCAGAATGAAGGAGATGGCACTTAGTGACTTGAGAAGGATGTCATAGTGACAGTGAACACGAGTGTGATGGGAATGCCTGAAGAGATTCACAGAATGGCTTGGGAAGGGACCCATGGGCAGGGACACCCACTAGCCCAAGTTGCTCAAAGCCCTGTCCAACCTTGAACACCTCCATGAAGGGGACATCCACAACTTCTCTGTGCAGTTTATGCCAAGATAAAGAGCCTTAGAGACACCTCCCACTAGCCCAGGCTGCTCAAGACTTCAGCCAGCCAGGCCTTGAACACATCCAGAGAGGAGGCATCCACATGTCTTTAGTGTGAGGCTGCTGGAGGCCTGGAGCAGGCTGCCCAGAGAGGTTGTGGAGTCTGCTGGTGTGGAGAGCTTCCAACCCGCCCTGGGCACTGTGCTGCTGGGCAAGCTGCTGTGGGGGCCCTGCTGGAGCAGGGCTTGGGCTGGGGGAGCTCCAGGGGTCCCTTCCCACGCCTGCTGTCCCAGGATGCACTTAGCAGCCTGCACACTGACTCACAGCTCATCCCAAACTGTCTCTGGGATAGTCTGGGAAGTCCCACCTGCCCTTGAGGCACCAAGAGAAGCTAAGCTCTTACCCTGTAGGCTCTGTCACTGACAGCTTTGATGTTGGCCTCCCTCCACTTCCCAGGAACTCCACCAACCACTTCCCGGTAGTTGACGTAGTATCCGGTGATCTCGGTGCCCCCAGCGGACTGGGGCTGCTTCCAGCCCAGCACCATCGAGTCACGGACACTCTCCAGCACCACGATGTCATAGGGTGCAGAGGGGGCAGCTGTTGCAACAGGAGGAACACATCAGTAGGAGGCAACAGGTCAGTGTCAGCCTTGCATTCAGTGACCATGCTCAGGTGGTACCCATAGCCTCCCTGGGCAGCCTGGGCCAGAGGCTCAGCAGCCTCACACTCAACAGCTTCTTCCTCAGCTCCACTCTAACCCTGCTCTGCTTCAGCTCCAAACCATTCCCCCTTGGCCTGGCTCCAGATCCCCTCAGGAGCAGTTCCTCTGTAGCCTTCCTGCAGGATCCCTTCAGGTCCTGGCAGGCAGCTCTGAGGTGCCCCTGGAGCCTTCTCCTCTCCAGGCTGCACAGCCCCAGCTCCTTCAGCCTGTGCTCCCAGCAGAGCTGCTCCAGCCCAAGGAGCATCTCTGTGGCCTCCTCTGGCCTCTCTCCAGCAGCTCTGTGTCCTCCTTCTGCTGGGGGCACCAGAGCTGGAGGCAGCATTGGAGGTGAGGTCTGAGCAGAGCAGAGCACAGGGGTAGAATCCCCTCTCTCACCCTCAGTTGTTGGTTGAGAAGCTGACAGTGGTGGTGTGGTTGCAGCTCTGATCCAAGTGCTCAGGGCTGGCTTGCAAAAGGTGGGAAATGAGGAACTAAGACCAACCCCAGAGGAGAAGCTCCAAGCACAGCTGCCATGACCTGGCTCCTCTGGCTGAAACAGCTTCACACAGAGAGCAGCTGCTGGGACTTCAGCTCTCTGCTCTGGGTTGGGTTTGCCTTTGGGTAGGTTTGGCTTTTTGGGTGGGTTTGCCTTTGCTTCTCTTTTGTTAGATTTGTCTTTCTTTGAGTTGGGTTTTTCTTCCTTTGGGTTGGGTTTGGCTTCCTTTGGGTTGGGTTTTTCTTCTTCCTTTGGGTTGGGTTTGTCTTTCTCTTTTGCACACTGTGCCAATTTCCTCACTGCACCTACCACACTGTCTTACCTTCCTGGAAGGAAGTGTGACCATGGGCACTGGAGATCAACCAGGAATGGAACATTCCTGTGACTGGGCCTTACATGCAAACATCTGTGGCACAACCCTCTATTTTTAACAACACAGAGCTCATGAACTTCATCCCAGGCATAAATCCACAGAGGACCTTCACCCATCCTACCACAGCCCAGATCTCCACACTTCCCATCAGCATCAGACGTCTCCTTCACATGTGCATAACCCAGACAGGAAGCAACCAGACTCCTAGCAGATTATTGAGGTGGTTTAGCAAGAATTCCCCATCCTGGGCACATCAGTGTGTGGTCACAAAGCTGTGGGATTAGTAAATGGAAGGCTGAGTCACCCCTGAGGCGTGTGAAGTGGTCCCTGACACCATTCCATGCATGATCACCACAATGCAGAGCATGCGATTAATGGGGCTGAGGGAGGATGCATCGCTGGAGGCTGCATTCACCTGTGGCACAACAGCAGAGGCTGCATCCATCAGTGACATCTCTTTCTCTGATTAACTCTCACCTGTGTGCTCCTTCTTGGTCCCTTTTTCCAGGGTCAGGACATGCCTGGGGTGAGGCCTACCTGCCTGCTCCTCGACAGCACTGTGTGGCGCAGGGGCGGCCATGTCCTCAAGAGCTCCTTCCATGCCACGGCCTCCTG
The DNA here is from genome assembly GCA_015227895.2 of Colaptes auratus. Taxonomy (NCBI): domain Eukaryota; kingdom Metazoa; phylum Chordata; class Aves; order Piciformes; family Picidae; genus Colaptes; species Colaptes auratus. The sequence goes on from CM037636.1 coordinate 6,870,333, forward strand.
CACACCCCAGTGTGCCACAGCTACTGGGTGACATGTCTCTGCTAGGCTTAGCAGCAGGCTCCAGCAAAGCCCCAGTGTCAAAGACAGGTTGGGAGGCCTCATGCATCCCTTCCCAGCTGGCATGGCAGGCTGTTAGTCCAGCAGCCTCAGGGCCCAGCGCAGGGGGCACAGCATGGAGTGAGCCTCCCTCTGTGGCAGAGACACTGGGAGTCGGAACTGGGTCCTGCTCCATGCAGACAACAGGACGAAGAAATGGGCACAGAGAAGAGACAGCCAAAGTGTGACATGTGGCAGCTTGGACACACACACAGTGTTTGGCCTGGGGTCAGTGTTTGATGCGTGTGGGACACATCTCAAGCAGCCTCTCCTCCTCTGAGCAGAACTACAGGCAGCCGAAAATACCCTGCCCGTGGCACAACTCTTTCATGGAGCCACGGCCTAGGTGGGAAAGGACCTCAGAGCTCAGCTGCTCCAACCTCCCCTCCATGCCCAGGGACACCTCTCAGCCAGACTCAGCTGCTCAGGGCCTCATCCAGCCTGCCCTTCAGCACCCCCAGGCAGGAGGCAGCCACAACCTCCCTGGGCAGCCTGTGCCAGGGTCTCAGCCTCACACTCAACAGCTTCTTCCTCAGCTCCACTCTGACCCTGCTCTGCCTCAGCTCCAAACCATTCCCCCTTGGCCTGGCTCCAGCCCCCCTCAGGAGCAGTTCCTCTGCAGCCTTCCTGCAGGATCCCTGCAGGTGCTGGCAGGCAGCTCTGAGGTGCCCCTGGAGCCTTCTCCTCTGCAGGCTGCACAGCCCCAGCTCCCTCAGCCTGGCCTCACAGCAGAGCTGCTCCAGCCCTTGGATCATCTTTGTGGCCTCCTCTGGCCTCTCTCCAGAGCTCTGTGTCCTTCTCCTGCTGGGGACAGCAGAGCTGGAGGCAGGATTGGAAGTGGGGTCTCAGCAGAGCAGGGCCCAGGGGCAGAATCTCCTCATTTGAGGTTTTGCACCTGCAGATGATCCCACAGAAGTGCCCCTGGCCACATCTGTCTGCTCTGAGGTTGAGAAGTAAGGCTGTGAAGTAGAAGGCAGAGGAAGGGGAGGATGGTGCACAGCTGACTCTGTTCATGCTTAGTGACCTCATTGATCTCTGTGGGTTAGTCTAGGCAGGGGCAAGCAGCCAGAACTCATCCAGAGGGGGAGGACAGGCAGGGTTAGGAAGGTTCACGAGAGCCACCTGGCACTGATTGTTTGGTTGAGTTGTGGAGGTCAGGAGCTGGTGTGCAACAGGGGTGACAGACACCATAGAGGTGATCAGCACCATAGCAGCAAAGCAGAACCACATTCCATGGCCCAGGACAGCTGTGAAGTGAACTTGGCAGTGCCCTCTGACAGGAAGCACCTGAAGAAGACCGGATGGGGAAGGTGAACAGGTCCACAAGAGTGCAGTGCCTGAAACTGTGGCTGTGAGAGCAGAGGAGCTGCCAACCAGTGATGGTTTGTGGGAAGCACTGGTTACAGGGAGTGGCTGCAAACATCTTGACTGCATTAAACACCCAACCCAGCTGAGTGCAGGGAAGAGCAATGGGAGAGCCCTCACCAATGGCTGCCTTCACCTCGATGGGCTCCGAGTCCTGGGAGAACTCACTGAGCCCTGCTGCGTTGACAGCCCTGACTCTGAAGATGTACTTCTCACCATGGGCCAGCCCGTGGCAGACGAACCTGCAGCAAACCAGAGGAGCAATTGGCAAGGGTGGCACAGAAAATAACAACCTTGGGTGGAACTAGAAGGTCTTCAAGGCCCCTTCCAAGCCAAACTTAGGGGGGAAATGAAAGGGTTCTTCCCTAAAAGTTTCTCCTGCTTTTACAAACCCATGAGGCCAATCAGCTGTGGAGTTAGTGGTTGGACTTGATCTTGAAGGGCTTTTAGAAATAAAATGATTCTATGGAATGAAGGCCTTGGAATGCAAAATGTATCCAAGCACCTCACTCACCTTGAAAGCTCATCCAGCCCAACCCCCTGCAGCCAGCAGGGACAGCCCCAACCAGAGCAGGCTGCTCAGAGCCCCAACCAGCCTGACCTGCAGTGCTGCCAGCCCTGGGGCAGCTCCCACCCTCTGGGCAGCCTGGGCCAGGCTCTCCCCACCCTCAGGGGCAAACATTTCTCCCTTCTCTCCAGCCTCAACCTCCCTCTGAGTCCAAACCATCCCCCCTTGGCCGGTCACAACAGGCCCTGAGAAGAAGCCTGTCCCCAGCTTTCTTCTAGGTCACCTGAAGCAGTGAAAGGCCACTAGAAGTCCCCCATTACCTTGTGCCTTTCACAGGATTGTTGTTGCATGGTTCCCAACGACCAGATCCAACCAGACTTGACTCAATGTAGTACCCAACCAGCTCCTTGGCATCTGGGGGCTCTGCCCAGGTGACAAGGACTGAGGTGTCTGTATTCCTCACTGGCATAACGTGGCTGGGAGCTTGGGAACGTCTGTGGGAGAGAAGCAGACATCAGTGAGCGAGCATGCAGCCAGCACACACACAGCACACCATTCTTAGGGACATTCTCTGGGACACCAACGGGGCAAAGGCCAGTTAGCCCTCCAAAGCCTTCTCTGATCTCCATTAGGTAGGGCAGGACCACAAGACAGGACCAGTAGGTTCAAGCTCCTGATGGTAAGGTTCCTCACCAAGTGTAGGGTTCTGCCCCTGAGAAGGAGCAACCTCCTGCATCAGTCAGCTGAGGGGGGACCTGCTGGGAAGCAGCTCCAAGGAGAGGACCTGGGAGTGCTGGGAAACAGCAAGGTGCCCAGGAGCAAGCAAAGTGCCCTGGTGGCCAAGAAGGCCAAAGGTGTCCTGGGGGGCATGAACAAGAGTGCAGCCAGCAGGGCAAGGGAGGCTCTCCTGCCCCTCTGTCTGCCCTGCTGAGGCCACAGCTGCAGTGCTGGGGCCACTGCTGGCTCCCCAGGCCCAGAGGGACAGAGAGCTGCTGGAGAGAGCCCAGGGGAGGCTGGGAAGCTGCTGAGGGGCCTGGAGCAGCTCTGGCAGCAGCAAAGGCTGAGAGCCCTGGGGCTGAGAGCCTGCAGAAGAGCAGCCCCAGAGGGCAGCTGAGCAATGCTCAGCAAGAGCTGAAGGAGCTGTGGGGGGCAAGAGGCTGGGGCCAGGCTCTGCTCAGAGGTGGACAGGGCCAGGCAAGGGGCACAGCCTGGAAGCCAGGAAATGCCACCTGAGCAGGAGCAGAAAGTGGTTTGTTGTGAGGCTGCTGGAGGCCTGGAGCAGGCTGCCCAGAGAGGTTGTGGAGTCTGCTGGTGTGGAGAGCTTCCAACCCCCCCCCGGGCACTGTGCTGCTGGGCAAGCTGCTGTGGGGGCCCTGCTGGAGCAGGGGCTTGGGCTGGGGGAGCTCCAGAGGTCCCTTCCAGCCCCACCCTGCTGGCATTCTGGGATTGCTTCTGACTGAGGGCATTTCTCTCCAGTCAGGTTTTGTCCATCCCCTCCTGCTGCACACCTGCACCAGGGATGTGACTTGGAGCTTCCTGACAGGGAAAAGTGTGCTGGGTCCAGCCTGAGGAGCTCTGCAGCCCACGGGATGAGTCACAACCCAAGCTCCTGTCAGGCACCAACTTGCTCCTGAGATGTTTTCCAAGAGGAGCTGTTTTGCTCCCCAGGAATGGAGTTTGAAATTAAGCCAGCAGAGACAGGCTGTGAGCTGGCTCAGGAGCTGCCCTGCAGTTTGGAAACAAAGGGCTGGGGGAGGCGTAGCTCCTGGTTCTTTGCTGTGGGGAACATCTCTGCTTCTCCTGTCCTGGAATCAGTCTGCATGGATGGAATTCCTGCCTGTTTGCATTGGCAGAGCAGGAAGGTGAAGCTCTGCTGATGTCTGGGCTTGGTTTCAGTGAGGGCTCTGAGAAGAAGGATTTTGGTGTTTCCTTCCTTTTGCCCTTCCTCTCCCACTGCCTTCAGTCTTTCAGGTTCTGGCCAGCCTTTACCTGCACCTGGACTCCCTTGGTCTGCAGCTGTCATCTGAGCAGGTGTTAGAGGGTCAACAACCTAAACCAAAATGAGTCTAGCTAGGGAGGAGACATCACTGATGGCTTCTGATACTTGAGTTCATGGAATCATGGAACCATGGAGCCACTAAATCATGGAGTCATAGAATGGTTTGGGTTGGAAGGGACCTTAAAGACAGAATCATAGAATTGTGGAACCATAGAACCATGAAACCATGGAATCACAGAATGGTTTGAGTTGGAAGGGACCTTAAAGATAGACTCACAGAACCATGGAATCCTGCAACCACAGAACCACAGAACGGTTTGGGTTAAAAGGGACCTTAAAGCTCATCCAATTCAAACATCCCCTCCACGGGCAGGGACACCTCCCACCAGCCCAGGTTGCTCAGGGCCTCATCCAGCCTGGCCTTGAACACCGCCAGGGAGGGGGCAGCCTGTGAGAGCTGCCTGCAGCCAGGGGAAGCCCCCGCGCGCGCGGAGCCGCACTCACCCAGCTTGTCGCCGGCCACGGTGGCGGCGGTGGCCTCGGAGGGCTGCCCCACGCCGGCGGAGTTGCAGCAGCGCACGCGGAAGCTGTAGGCCTTGCCCTCGGCCAGGTCGAAGAGCGCGAAGCGAGGCGAGCGCACCGGCGTCTCCGTGTTCACGCGCTGCCAGTCCTCCGTGCCCGCCACGCACTGCGGGCACAGCCGGGGCGTGAGGCCCTCCCCGAGCAGCCCCACACCCTCCCACCCAGCCAGCGCCTCCCCCGGCCGTACAGACTCGGTTTGATGGGGAGAGCCCAGGAGTCAGGGATCGTTTGGGCTGGAAAAGACCTCTGAGATCATCAGTCCAGCCACAACCCTAGGACGAGGGAAGTCCTTCTGCCCTGTGCTCAGCACTGCTGAGGCCACACCTTGAGTCCTGTGTCCAGTTCTGGGCTCCTCAGTTTAAGAAGGACATTGAGACACTTGAACGTGTCCAGAGAAGGGCAACGAGGCTGGGGAGAGGCCTTGAGCACAGCCCTGTGAGGAGAGGCTGAGGGAGCTGGGGTTGCTTAGCCTGCAGAAGAGGAGGCTCAGGGGAGACCTTCTTGCTCTCTGCAACTCCCTGCAGGGAGGTTGGAGCCAGCTGGGGCTTGGTCTCTTCTCTGTAGCAACCAGCACCAGAACAAGAGGACACAGTCTCAAGCTGTGCCAGGGGAGGTTTAGGCTGGAGGTGAGGAGAAAGTTCTTCCCAGCAAGAGAGACTGGCCCTTGGGCTGTGCTGCCCAGGGAGGTGGTGGAGTCCCCATCCCTGGAGGTGTCAAAAAAAAGAGATTGGCTATGGCACTTGGAGCCATGGTTTAGCTGTCAGGAGGTGTTAGGGATTAGGGAATAGGTTGGACTTGATGATCTCTGAGGCCTTTTCCAACCCAGCTGATTCTGTGATTCTGTAACCCAGCAGCCCCCTGCACACAGCTCTCAGACCATGTCCTCAAGGCCCTCCTCCAACTGTCTTCAGGCATGGTGACTCTACCACCTCCACAGGCAGCCTGCTCCAGTGTCTGACAACCTCCAAAATCATCCAGTCCCACATCAACCCAACACCACCACAGTCACTGACCCATGTCCCTGCGTGCCATGTCCCCACATTTCTTAACAGCTGCAGGGATGGGGACTGCAGCACCTCCCTGGGCAGCCTGTTCCTACAGCACCTCCCTGGGCAGCCTGTTCCTACAGCATGAGCAGAAGTCATAGCAGGTGAAGGTGCCAACTGTCCACCTACTGCAGAAATCTTGCTGGCTGTAAGGTACCAAAGCTAAGTCCTCTCCAGCAGAAGGAAGTGGTGTTATTGACTACATCCAGTTCTGGACCACTTGCAAAACAAGTTCTGCAGACATCCAACATCACAGGATCAGACACTGGTTTGGGTTGGAAGGGATCTCAAAGATCACCCAGTTCCAACCCCATGCCATGGGCAAGGACGCCTCCCACTAGCCCAGCTCATTCAAGGCCACATCCAACCTGGCTTTGAAGACCTCTAGGCATGGAGCCTCCACAGCTTCTAGCATTAACACATTGCTCTTGTGTCACTCTGCATCGTTCTGAGGTGGCTTCCAGAATTTTCATTTTCCAGCCAAAAAATAAGACCTGAGCTGGTTTTAGGCCTGTGGGTAGCAGCACTCTGTCCCCTGTTCACTAACACCAGTAATTAATGATGATTTCTACCCCCTGTGCTTCACATGGAAGACATTTTCTGGCTTCTGAGGGATTTCAAAGCTTTCTTAGAGGGGAACTCAAAAATGCATCCTTTCATCCTCCCCAAGCTTGTTGCTAAGTGAAACTCATTTATTTAGACCAGATTTTGTATGAGGGATGAAAAAAATAACACATAAAGGGAAGCTATTTTTGGCTCCTTTGATGACACCTCAGGAGTGACAGGGAGAAAAGTTGGTGAGCCATGAGACAGAAGTGAAAAAGGTGGTGGCCTGAAGGATCTTACAGGCTGGCAGCCATGAAAAAATAACCAGCAGGAGACTGAAATTAAAATGGATTCTGGTCTGGAAGAGACATTTTGTCACCTTCCTTGAGCTGGTTGAGATCAACAAGGTAGAGTCCTGCGTCTGGGGAGGAACAGCCCCACGACAGGTTTGGGCCTGGCCTGCTGGAGAGCAGCCCTGGGGAAAGGGTCCTGGGGGTCCTGGTGGGATGCCTGTGAGCCAGCAATGTGCCCTTGTGGCCAGGAAGGCCAAGGGCGTCCTGGGGTGGATTAGAAGGGTTGTGGTGAGTAGGTCAGAGAGGTTCTGCCCCTCTCCTCTGCCCTGGTGAGGCCACATCAGGAATGTTGTGTCCAGCTCTGGGCCCTTCAGTTCAAGAAGGACCTCAGGGAACTGCTTGAGAGAGTCCAGAGCAGAGCCACGGAGCTGCTGCAGGCAGTGGAACATCTCCCTGTGAGGCCAGGCTGAGGGAGCTGGGGCTTGGAGCTTGGAGCAGAGCAGCCTGAGGGCTGCCCTCATTGCTGGGGATAAAGATGTGCAGGGCTGGAGCCAGGCTCTGCTCAGGGATGGCCACGGACAGGCCAAGGGGCACTGGGGGCAAGCTGGAGCAGAGGAGGTGCCAGGGGAAGAGAAGGGAAAACTTTGTCCCAGTGAGGCTGCTGGAGGCCTGGAGCAGGCTGCCCAGAGAGGTTGTGGAGTCTCCTTCCAATCCCACCTGTATGTGTTCATGTGTGCCCTGGGTGCCCCTGCTCTGGCAGGGGGTTGGACTGGATGATCTCCAGAGATCCCTTCCCACCCTACCATGCTGGGATGTGACTTTGCTCTGTGCTTTCTCTTCACAGAGGCAGTTTGTCAGCCTGGGCAGGTCACTACCCAGCTCATCAAGGGACACTGCAGCCTTTGACACCTTCTGCATCTACTTTCCCATCCCCTGTCTTTTAGTTCCTCTTCCTTTATCTACAGCCACAGTTCTCTTGGTCACCTTCTAGTCCTGGCCCTAGTCTGAAAGTTCCAGGTGGAAATAAATTCATGGAATGATGGGGCTGGAAGGAACCTCAAAGCTCATCCAGTTCCAGCCCCCTGTCATGGGCAGGGACACCTCCCACCAGCCCAGGTTGCTCAAGGGTTCATCCAACCTGGCCTTCAACACTTCCATGAAGGGGGCAACCACAGCCTTCCTGGGCAACCTGTTCCAGTGTCAAAATGCAAAGGTTATCAGCAGCTGGTTCTACATTTGTCCCCTATTACCTTTTCCACATAGTACATGATGCCCTCGTGGCCCCGCTGCCCAGGAGGCTTCCAGCTGAGCACCACATAGTTCTTGGTGGCTTCAATAACCTGCAGGTCTGTAGGTGGGCCAGGAACAACACCCTCTGAAGAGCAGGGGAGAACAACAGGAAAGGGATTGGGATTGGATTCCTCCAGATTTAGTGCCATAAGGAAAACAGAGGAGGGGGATCAACACCATGCTACAGGAACCTGATACTCTCAGAATGTAGAATTAAAGTTCTGCTAAAGCTTGGGCTGAAATGTCCTTCCCCAGGCATGGTTATCTGCCAGGACATGAGTAATGAAACCTCACCTCCACCACCAAGCTCAGGGCTGAGTGACTCTCAGCACAACAGACTTTGGGTAGGTGCCAAAGTTCACTGAACCCACTGGGAGTTCCTCTCCTTAGTCAGCCAGCTTCACCTTGGACTTTGGTAGGCCAAAGGGCTGTGTTTACCTGCAGGTTCCTCCTCAGTGACAATGATCTGGCCAGTCCAGGGAGCAGAAGGGTGACCTGAAACAAATGGCGCAGGTGTCATGGAAAGGGAAGACTTCAGAAACCTCTGAAATAAGGAGAAAGATGACTACTAGGGCTCAAAACTAACATAAAGGTCACCTAAGCTCCATTTTTGGTTGCTGTTGTGACTGTTGCTTATGCAGCAACCTGGTCACCCAAGGTGGTCACCCGAGGTGTTCACCCGAGGCGGTCACCTGAGGTGGTCACCCAAGCTAGCTGCAGGCTCGGGGGCTGGAACTGGATGATCTTCAAGGTCCCTTCCAGCCCAAACAATTCCATGAATCTATGAAACATTAAAGCAGAGAGCTTGGGATCTGTTGGGCATTGTGCCAATGTTGCTGCAGGACTTTGATCACCACGTGAGCACAGCCTGTGGTGACCATCCACACAGTCACAGAATGTGTTGGGTTGGAAGGGACCTTAAAGATCATCCAGTTCCAACCCCGTGCCATGGGCAGGGACACCTCCCACCAGCCTAGGTTGCTTGAGGCCTCATCCAACCTGGCCTTGAACACCTCCAGGGAAGGGTCATCCACACCCTCCCTGGATGATTTGCTCAGCCGCTTTGCTGGCTGAACAAACGTGAGGTCTCTCTAGCTCCGTGGTGCCTGTGAGCTGGGAGCAGGGAGCAGGGAGCATTGCAGCTGACAGAGCCCCAGTGCAAAGAGCGGCGGGGTGATGCCTCCCTGCAGAGCTGTCTCCAGGGTGCTCTGCGTTTGCACTGCTCCCTCTGGTGGTGTTTCAAAGCCTTCTCAGGAGGTTGTCCTCATCTGGGTGGGGTTTTAATGGGCTGGGACTTGTTCCGCCTGGGGAAGAGGAAGCTGAGGGGAGACCTCATTGCTCTCTACAGCTCCCTGAAAGGAGGCTGCAGTGAGGTGGGAGCTGGGCTCTTCTCCCTAGGATCAGGTGAGAGAAGGAGAGGAAGTGGCCTTGAATTGCCCCAGGGGAGGCTTAGGTTGGACGGGAGGAGAAATTTCTTTGCTGCAAGAGTGGTCAGGGACTGGCACAGGCTGTCCAGGGAGGTGCTGGAGTCCCCATCCCTGGAGGGTTTCCAGAAAGGTGTTTCCATGGCATGTGGGACCACGGTCTGATGGCCATGGTGGGGTTGGGTCAATGTTGGACTGGATGATCTCAGGGGGCTTCTCCCACCCAAGCAGTTCCATCACTCCTAAAGCTGTGGGGCAGCCTGCTCCACCTTACTTCTCAGCCTGGCTCTGTCAGAGGGGTCCAGGGCGGCCACGGGCGGTGAGACGCGCGACGGGAGGCTGACGCCGGCGCTGTTGACGGCGCGGACGCGGAAGATGTAGGAGCGACCTTCCACCAGGCCGGTCACCGGCAGCCGCGCGAACTTCACCGGCGTCTCGTTGCACTGCGTCCAGTGGCTGGTGCCAACCTCACACCTGCACAGCACACATGGCCCAGAGAGTGGCGGCGAGGGAAGGACCCAAGCTGGGGGCAACCACGGACCTCTAGAGCTTCAGCTGGCTGCTCCACAGCCACCTGCTCACTGGTGTTAGCTGGAGGTGACACCAAAGCAGCTGCACCAGGGGTTAGGGCTGAGGAACCATCTAGGCATGCACTAAATCCCTCACACCTGCACCCCTCTTTGTCCTCAGCTGAAAAGTCCCCATTCCTGGAGGTGTTCCAGAAAGGTGTGGCCATGGTACTTGGGCACGTGGTTTAGTGCCCATGGTGGCACTGGGCTGGTGGTTGGACTGGGTGATCTTAGAGGACTTTTCCAAACTTTATGGTTCTGTGGTCAACAGGAACATGACCTAGCAGCTTGGGAAGCACTGGAGCACCTCTGCTGGGATTGCCAGGCCAAGGGAGCTGGGGTTGTTCAGCTTGGAGAAGGCTCCAGAGAGACCTTCTCGTGACCTTCCAGCACTTAGAGGAGCCAATAAGAAAGACGGGTGCAGGATGAACAACTCCATCTCTCCCAGCCTGAAGCTGAGGGAGGAAGCAGGATGTCATTTCCATCAAGTTAGAGCAGACCCAACCAATCTAGACCAAATAAAGTCATTTTCTGGCCAGCAAGAAGAACAAAACCACCAAGTGACCATTTCACCTCCTGCTTTTACAGTCTTGAGTGAGGAGGAGCAGCAAGATGAGACCTCCAGCCCCATGTGCCCACTGACCTGTCAATGAAATAGCCAAGGATGGGGCTTCCTCCATCCACAGCAGGCTGCTTCCAGGAGACAATGACATAATCTTTGTTGGCATCCAAGCACTGCACATCCAGGGGGGCACCTGGGGCGCCGGGGACCTCAGCATCAGCATCTGTGAGGACAGAGAGGGACATTCCCAAACCTGAGCCACGGGCCTTACACAAGGGTCAGGCATTAAGCACCGAAATCCATTTCTACTGAGCCAAACCACCAAGTTCCATCAAGGCCAGGCTGGGTGGGGCCTTCAGCAGCTGAGTTTACCTGAGACTCAGGTGTCCCTGCCCATGGTGGGGACGTTGGAGCAGATGAGCTCTGAGCTCCCTTCCAATCTCAGGCATTCTGTGATGACTTCTGCAGTGAGTTTCCCTCCCAAGCTCATGTCTTACCTCTCACAAAGACATAGCTGCTGTACTCCTCATAGTAGTCTCCCATCACCACCCTCAGGGTGTAGAGGCCTTCATCTTCCTTGTTGGCATGGGGCAGGGTCAAGGAAGCTCGTTCCCCACTCCAGTGCATCTGCACCCACTTGGATGGTGTAAGGAGGACACCTAGAAACAGAGAATTTCATGGTGAGAACTTGCTGGGTCTACTGAAGAGCAGCTTCTGGATAGGGAGAATGTATTGGACCAGACTGGAAATACACAACATTTGGAAAGGACATCCAAGATCATCAAGTGCAACCATCAACCCAACACCACCATGACCATTAAGCCATGTCCCAAAGTGCCATGGTCACTTTCTGTCCTCAAACACAACCATAAATTGCAGGCAATTCTGTTCCCATGCCACTGGAACAGGTTGCCCAGGGAGGTCATAGAATCCCCCCTTCCTGGAGGTGTTCAAGGCCAAGCTGAATAAGGCCTTGAGCAACCTGGTCTAGAGGAGGGGTTTTGAATGAGGTGATCTTTAAGGTCCCTTCCAACTCAAACCATTCACAGAATCATGGAATATCTTTGGTTGGAAGAGACCTCCGAGATCACCCAGTCCAACCTTTGACCTGGCACCGAAGGGTCACCGCTAAACCACATCCCTAAGCACCAGGTCCAGATGCCACTTCAACATCTCCATGATTCTATGAACTTTTCACTGAAAGACAGAAACTGTTGAGTGTTTGGAGCTGTGAGGTGGTGGATTCAGCCATGCTGCCCCAGGGCTGGAGGTGCAGAAGCTGCTGTTTCTCCCTGCCCGAGCTCCTCACCGTTGCGGTACCACTCGATGCCGGGTGTGAAGCGCTTGATGTCAGGACTGATGACCACGCTGCAGCCCAGGCTCATGGTCTCTCCTTCCCTCCCAAAGGACACATCAAACTTGTCAACAAACTTGATCTCAAACCTGGAGGCAAAGCCGTAAGGGGAAACGCCAACTGTGGGAGGGAGAAAGGAAAGAAATTAGGGCAAGAGAGTCCTAGAATGGCTCAGGCTGCAAGGGACCTCAGAGCTCATCTGCTCCAACCTCCTGCCATGGGGAGGGAGTATCAACCAGACTCAGCTGCTCAAGGCCTCATCCAGCCTGGCTTTCAACGTCCCCAGGGAAGTGGCAGCCACAACTTCTTTGGGCCACCAGAGCACTGCTGGCCCCTGGGGAGTTTCTCAGCACCCAGCACCCCCAAGTCTCTTCAGGGGTGCTCCCAACCCACTCTGCACCCAGCCTGGATTTGTGAAGTTGGCCTTGTTGAACCTCATGCAGTTGGCACTGGCACACTTCTCAAGCCTGCTTAGAGTCCTCTGGATGCCATCCCTGCCCTCAAGTGAGTCCAGCAGCACACAGCATGGTGTCACCCCGAACCTGCTGAGGGTGCCTCAATGCCACTGCCCACATCGCTGACAAAGATGCCAAACAGGACAGACCCCTGAGGAGCTCCACTTGTCACTGGTCTCCCCTTTATGGGTGTTCAATTCTGCTTTTGTCACAGAAGCAGGAAGCAGCTTTGCAGTCCTTTTTCAGGATGTGCCAGCTGCAGAGGGATGTGCACCAACCCAACCATGGAGTGCAACTTACGGCCCAGAGGCATGGAGCTAGCTCCAGAGCGCAACAGGCTTGCATCAACTTCTCCTTTGTATCCTAGAAAGGAAAAAACAAACCAGCTCTGGTCACTGGCATCAAGAGCTGAGGGCTCCCTGAGCCCCAAAACCAAGGCAGGAAGGAGAGGTTCTGCAAACCTACTCTTGACCACGAGAGAAGCAAAGGCTGAAATTTCTCCTTTGACATTCATGGCAGAGGCTCGGTACTGAGCAATGTCATCAAAATCACACCTGAAACAGAGGGGGATGATGAGCTGGAGTACCTCTGTGCAGGCTCAGCACTGCTGGAGACCTTTCTTCTGTCTAAGTGAGGCTGGATGGAGCCTTGAGCAACCCTAGTGGAAGTCCCTGCCTGTGACATGGGGGTGGGAACTGGATGATCTTCAAGGTCCCTTCCAACCCAGCCCATTCCACAAACCTATGAAAGCCAGAACCACAGGCAGCTCAGCTGCACAGCCTTGGGACCTCTCAGATCCCCTAAGAGAAGCACTGACTTTCTGCAGGTCTCCATCCACAGCATGCTTCAGCAGAAGGCATTAGTGCAGCTCCCTGGTGGCCCTTACGTGCTGATGTGCAGTGAGTGCAGCCCGTAGCGGCTCTCGATGGTGTACTTGCCGGGGTGAGCCTGCACGTCGATGGGGACATTGTTCTTGTACCTGGGGAGAGCACAGACACTGTCACAACCAGGAGGGGTCATCAGGGACCTGGACAGGTCAAAGGATTAGTGTTGCATAGAACGGCTCAGGTTGGAAGTGACCTCAGAGCTCATCTGCTCCAACCTCCCCGCCATGCCCAGGGACACCTCTCACCTCATCTCAGCTGCTCAGGGCCTCATCCAGCCTGGCCTTCAGCACCCCCAGGCAGGAGGCAGCCACAGCCTCCCTGGGCAGCCTGGGCCAGAGGCTCAGTAGCCTCACACTCAACAGCTTCTTCCTCAGCTCCACTCTAACCCTGCTCTGCCTCAGCTCCAAACCATTCCCCCTTGGCCTGGCTCCAGACACCCTTAGGAAACGTTCCTCTGCAGCCTTCCTGCAGGATCCCTTCAGACATGCTGGCCACACTCTTCTTGATGCCCCCCAAGACACCTTGGGTCTCCTTGGCCACAAGGGCACATTGCTGGCTCATGGTGAACTTCTTGACCTCCAGCACTCCCAGAACCTGCTCCTTGGAGCTGCTCCCTAACATCTCAGCCCCCAGCTGGCACTGATCCATGGAGCTTTTCATCCCCAGATGCAGCACTGCACTTGGCATTCTTCAGTCCCATCAGAACATTGTCATCTCTAAGTTTTCTCCACAGGGCTGGGCAATGTTTGGATGCTGGTGGCCATCACCTGGTGCTGTAGCTGCTAGCAGGCAGGTGACCTCCACTTCTTTTGTCTTCACTGTCAGGCTAGGGAGAAGGGATGGGCTGAGCCCTCACTCCTGCGCAGACAGGGCTGGCGCGTGAGGAGCACCCCTCGGTATTTCTGGCAGGGGGAATTCCAGCAGAGCCAAGTCATGAGCTAATCTTGGCCTGCAGCCTCCCACTGCCAGCCCAGCATGGGTCCTGCTGCTGGTGTCACATGTCCTGCTTCTCCAGCTGCTGCTCCCAAGGCAGCCACAACAGCTGCAGCAGACAAGGCTTTACTGTACAGAAAGCTTGTGGAGCTTTGGCCAGGGGCCAAGCTGCCCATGCGGCCACCCCAGCCCCAGTGAGAGCTCTGAGGCTGAGGGGGACATGGGAAGATTTTGAGCATCAGAGAAAAAGGAGGTGAAGGAAAGGGCTGTGAGTTGGGGCTTGCTGGGCAGTGAGGACAAAGCTGGTGGAGAAACTGCATTGAGAAGTCTTCAATGCCAATGCTCAGCAGAAGAGGCATCACCCAGAGGAGAAGGCAGCCAGCGTGGGGCTGCACCTGGCCTTGAACACAAGTCCTGTGAGGAGCAGCTGAGGGAGCTGGGGTTGGTCAGTCTTCAGAAGAGGAGGCTGAGGGGAGACCTCGTTGCCCTCTACAGCTCCTTGAAAGGAGCTTGCAGTGAGGTGGGTGTTGGGCTCTTCTCATGTGCAACAGGTGACAGGACAAGAGGAAACAGCCTCAGACTGTGCCAGGGGAGGTTCTGCCCAGGCTGCCCAGGGAGGTGGTAGAGTCTCCATCCCTGGAGGTGTTTCAAAGCCAGGTGGATGTGGTACTGAAGGAGGTATTTTGGTGGTGGTGGCTCAGCAGCAGCGGTGGGGTTGTGAGCTTTGGGTGAGTGGTTGGACTTGCTGATCCCCAAGGTCTCTTCCAACCTCAACAGCTCTGTGACTCTGTGGGGGGCAGAGAGCAGTGACATGGTGACCAACTCACCAGGTGACACGGGGCTCTGGCCAGCCAGCCACGGAGCAGTGGAAGGTGACAGTCTGCTCCTCCCAGACGGTGTGGGAGCGCGGCTCGATGACGAACTCGGGGGCGTGCAGCAGCTGGTCCTGGTTCAGCTTCCTGCGGAAGGCCTGGGTCTCCTCCAGCTGCAGGGCAAACACTGCTGCCAGGGGCTGCCCACCGCTCCTGGGCACCAGCTCCAGCAGCTCCCTTAGCACACACAAAGCAGGGCTTTGAGAGCAGGAGAAAAGCAGCCTCTTTGGATTGGAAATTAGAGACAGAGTCATGGAACAGGTTGGGTCAGAGGGACCCTAAAGCTCAGCCAGTTCCAAGGCCCTGCCGTGGGCAGGGACAGCTCACACCAGCCCAGGTTGCCCAAGGCTGCATCCAGCCTTGCCTTGAGGAACTCCAAAGAGAGGGCATCCACAACCTCCCCAGGCAGCCTCTCTGAGGCAGACACTTTGGCTAAGCTTGTTCCCAGGCCTTAAAACTCCAGAAGCCACCCCAGCACCTTCTTGGTAGCAAGACAGGAACAATGGCAGCTACCTCATCACCCATCCTCATCCTCATCCACACAAGGATGCTGTGCCACTCAACTGGGTGTTCTAAGATGTCCCTCTTATCCCAGCACACCAGAAGCATTCCTGGTGCCTACCTGAGGCACAGAACCTCTCTTCTTATCCACCTGACACCATGATGACAAGACAGAAAAGATCTCCTTGGGTTTTACTACCATGACTGTGATGGTCCATGGCTTAAATCAGGGCCCTGTTGTCATGGAATGGAATTGTTCTGGTTGGAAGAGACCTTGAAGATCTTCAAGTCCAACCATGAACCCAGCACTGCCAGGGCACTATTAAATCCATGGCCCTCAGCAGCATGTCTCCACGGCTTTGAAACCCCTCCAGGGCTGGGGACTCCACCACTGCCCTGGGCAGCCTGGGCCAGGCCTTGACAACCCTCAAAGGGAAGAAATTGTTCCTCATGTCCAACCTAGACCTGTCCTGGTACAACGTGAGGTCAGTTCCTCTCATCCTGTCGCTTGTTCCTTAAGAGGAGAGACCAACCCCCCCTGGCTCCAAGCTCCTTCCATGGAGCTGTAGAGAGAGGTCTCCTCTCAGCATGCAGAATCCTTTTTGATTCCTTTGGCATTTGCTTCATGGCCAGGCACTTCCAAGCCCCATCACAGCCCCAGGCTGTCACATCCCAGATGCCCCTTCCCCCCTTTACCTTCTTCTGCAGGGCCACACGCTCAGCAGACTCCCGGACCACCACTTTCCTTGACTTCTTCTCATGATGCTCCTCCTCAGAAGCTGTCTTGGCTGTCTTGGCCACCTTGCTGACCTTCACCCCTTCACCCGTGGCAAAAAGGTTCCTCTGGGCAATGTAGGCAGCACTCTCCTTAATCCTTTCCTCTTCTGTGTCTGTGATACCACTCAGGTTCACTTCCCTGAAAGACATTTAAAGGGACAGCCTGCTGGGCACTGCTGAGGGCACGCTGCAGTGATGCCTTTGTCAAGGAGCCAACTGCAGTGGACATCCCTCCTGCATGACATAGAACCATAGCTTTGGCTTGGAAGGGACCCCAGAGCTCATCTGCTCCAAGCTCCCCTCCATGCCCAGGGACACCTCTCAGCCACACTCAGCTGCTCAGGGCCTCAGCCAGCCTGCCCTTCAGCACCCCCAGGCAGGAGGCAGCCACAGCCTCCCTAGGCAGCCTGGGCCAGAGGCTCAGCAGCCTCACACTCAACAGCTTCTTCCTCAGCTCCACTCTGACCCTGCTCTGCCTCAGCTCCAAACCATTCCCCCTTGGCCTGGCTCCAGACCCCCTGTGGTGGGTTAACACCCTTTTCTGAGAACAAAAGAACAAAGCAGGGTGGAGGGCTTGCAGGTACTTTTCACTCCCTGCAGGGCATTTTTCCCCTGGGAAGCTGAGTCTGTTCCACTCCCCCCTTCCTGCCCAGCTAGGGTATAAAAAGCAGGACACTGTAGCTGTTGGCCCTGCTTTTCTGGCTTCTGCCTCTGCTGGATGAGAGCTGCTGCAGCTGCCCTCCTGCTCCTCTGCCACGTGGTCCCTGCTGCCTCCACACTTCCTCAGAGAAAGGCTGGTTTGGTATTATTCTCTTGTTTTTGTCCCCCTCCCATCCATCCTTGTTCCTTGCCCTTGTGAACCTTTTTCCTGTTATTGTTATATATATATATATATTGCTTAAAGACAACTCTTTGCCTCTCTACTTCCAAGCCGACTCCAAATTATTGTTTGGTGGATTTGCTCCTTCCTTTTCTCCCCTCTCTGTTGGGAGGGAGGAGGGGGGGGAGTGGGGGAGAGATTCTCAGCCTTGCCCCCACCTGAGCTCTTAACTTCCAGTGAAGGCTCAAACCACCACATCCCCTCAGGAGCAGTTCCTCTGCAGCCTTCCTGCAGGATGCCTTCAGGTGCTGGCAGCAGCTCTGAGGTGCCCCTGGAGCCTTCTCCTCTCCAGGCTGCACAGCCCCAGCTCCCTCAGCCTGGCCTCACAGAGAGCTGCTCCAGCCCTTGGATCATCTTTGTGGCCTCCTCTGGCCTCTCTCCAGAGCTCTGTGTCCTTCTCTTGCTGGGGACAGCAGAGCTGGAGGCAGGATTGGAAGTGAGGTCTCAGCAGGGCAGAGCCCAGGGGCAGAATCCTCTCTGCTGCCCTGCTGCCCACACTGCTCTGGCTGCAGAGATGTGAAGGTTGTTATGGTGCCCAGCTCACTGTGGCCTGAAGTGGTTGGGCTCTTTTAGGCTTTTCTTTCATGTTGGCATTGTGTCCATGACCACATGCCAAGGCTGAAGAGGTCCCTGCCACATTCCACTCAGATATTTATTGTTGTGTGGAAGATAACAGCTGAAGGCTACCGACCCACCTGCACCCCGAGTGTCACTCCAAACCCCCTGCCTGCCCCATGTGCTCTTTGTCATCAGCACACAACCATTCCCTGGCAGAGCTCAGCTCTCCAGGCAGCTGCTGCCCATACTGCTGGGAGTCCTTCAAGTGCAGCGTCACCGTTTCCATCGCTTTGTGCTGCTTTGGAGCCCTCAGGTTCTGCCCTCAGGGCAGTGATTGGATCAAAACCTGGCTGGTTGCTGGGCCCAAAGAGGGGTGGGGAATGGAGTGAACTCTGGCTGGTCACCAGTGGTGGTCCCCAGGGCTCTTTGGTGTCTTTATCGATGCTCTGGGTGAGGGGATCCAGGCACCCTCAGTCAGTCTGCAGATGGCACCAAGCTGGGTGGCTGTGTTGGTCTGCTGGAGGGGAGGAGGCTCTGCAGAAGGCCCTGGCCAGGATGATCCATGGCTGAGGCCAACGAGATGGGGTTCAACAAGGCCAAGGGCTGGGTCCTGCACAGGGGTCACAACAACCCCACAAAGGCTCCAGGCTTGGTGCAGAGTGGCTGGAAACTGCCCAGCATAAAAGGACCTGGGGGGGCTGGGTGACAGCAGCTGGAGATGAGCCAGCAGTGCTCAGGTGGCCAAGAAGGCCACCAGCAGCCTGGCCTGGAGCAGCAATGGTGTGGCCACCAGGAGCAGGGCAGGGGGAGAGGGTGGGTCCCATCTCCCAAGGAGCAAGTGACAGGAGAAGAGGAAATGGCCTCAGGTTTTTCCAGGGGAGGTTTAGGTTGCCCATGAGGAACAATTTCTGCCCCAAAAGGGGCCCCATGCCCAGAGAGGCTTCAAAGCTGTGGAGATGTGGTGCTGAGGGCCATGGTTTGGTGGTGACCTGGCAGTGCTGGGTTCATGGTTGGACTGGAGGATCTGAAAGGTCTGTCCAACCACAATGGTTCCACAACTACATCCCACAGCACCCAGAGCTCACTACAACACTCTTGCAGACTCTGCCTGTGCCTCTCAGAGCTGTTTGGAACCAGGAGCAGCAATGATGAGCAAGTGTAAATATTTAATGCTGTTGATCAAAAGCATCTGGGGATCACTGCAGATGACTGGGCTGAGCTTTCTGCTGGCCTGAGGGCATTCATCAACTCCCAGAAGATGCTTTATGCCTGGAGGAGCAGGTCCACAGAGTGATGTAGATGTTAACAGGTGTAATTAAAGAGGAAATGACTCAGCTTGGCTTAGAGGGAGAAGACTGCTGAGTGCAGAGAGCTCCAGCAATGTTGACACTAAGCATCCAAAGCTGCCTTCAGAGACCTGCAGCTACAGGTGCTGATGGTGAGGGAGAGGCTGTGCTGAAGTGAAGCAGCTGAGACAGCAGAGCCCAGGGGAGGCTGCAAAGCTGCTGAGGAGCCTGGAGCAGCTCTGGCAGCAGCAAAGGCTGAGAGCTCTGGGGCTGTGCAGCCTGCAGAAGAGCAGCCCCAGAGGGCAGCTGAGCAATGCTCAGCAAGAGCTGAAGGAGCTGTGGGGGGCAAGAGACTGGGGCCAGGCTCTGCTGAGTGGTGCCCAGGGCCAGGCCAAGGGGCAAGGGGCAAGGCACACAGCCTGGAAGCCAGGAGGTGGCAGCTGAGCAGGAGGAGAGAGTGGTTTGTTGTGAGGCTGCTGGAGGCCTGGAGCAGGCTGCCCTCAGAGGGAGAGCAGGGTTAGACTGGATCTGAGGAAGAACTTCTTTAGTACCAGGGTGGTGAGAATGTAGCACAGGCTGCCCAGAGAGGCTGTGGCTGCCTCCTCCCTGGGGGTGTTCAGGGCCAGGCTGGATGAGGCCTGGAGCAGCTGAGTCTAGCTGAAAGGTGTCTGAGGTCTCTGCCCACCTGAGCCGTTCTGCGGCTCTACGAAATCCACCTGATGGTTCCTCAAGTCCTCAGGTCAGGTCTCTGACCCCAGTGCAGCCAACATCTAACCTCACACTGAAGATGATGCCTGGAGAAGGCTCTGCTGGGGTCTGTGGGAGAGGGAGCCATATACTGGGAGCAGGCTGCCCAGAGAGGTTGTGGTGTCTCCATACCCAGCTGGGCACTGTGGTGCTGGAAAGCTGCTGTGTGTGCCCTGCTGGAGCAGGGTGAGCTCCAGATGTCCTTTCAACCCCACCACGGTGGGATTGGGTGGGTTATAATCACACAGATGAGCTTCAGGGTCCTGTCCAAGCCAAACTATTCCATGAATCCATTTTCTAATTTGATAGAAAGTGGCCCTGGTCAGGTGCTCAAACCAAGGCACTGAGCTTCATTTGTCTGGCTCCAGATGTTCAACATCTGATATTTTTTGCCACTCAGTTGACCTCTCTCTGTCTTTTTATCACTGATGGCAGGTGCAGATCATCCCCTTGAGGCACAGGAGTGCATAACCCAATTAACAAAGGGTTTGTTAGGCCATAATTTGCTAATTAGCTCTCAAAAGTTGGACACCCAGCTGAACTTACCTCCCTGTGAAGATGGGCACCGAGTAGTCCATGGCTTCATTCTCCTTCTCCTCAGACACCACATTGTGTTTTGCTCTCTTTGCTTTGGGACTCATCTTGTAGGACTGATCTTCAGCCAGTAAACTGGAATCTTTCAGCCTGAAATACAGGGAAGATTGTTCAGTCCAGAGCAAACAGCTGGGCAGAAGCTCCAAAAGGACCTTAAAGGACTGATGGATGGACTAAAAGGGTTGTGATCAATGGGCCCAGCTGAAGACCAGCGACAACTGGAGCTCCTCAGGGATCTGTCCTGGGTCCAGTGCTGTTTGACACATTTGTCAACAACATGGTCAGAGACACTGAGGCAACCTCAGCAGGTTTGGGGGAACACCAAGCTGTGTGGTGCTGGACTGACTCAAGGGCAGGGATGGCACCCAAGAAGACTCTTGAAAGGCTTGAGGAGTGTGCCAGTGCAACTGCAGGAGGTTCAACCAGGCCAACTGCAAGGTGCTGCAGCTGGGTCAGGCCAGCCCCAGGCACAGATCCAGGCTGGGGGCAGAGAGGGTTGGGAGCAGCCCTGAAGGAAGAGGCTTGGGGGTGCTGGGTGCTGAGCAGCTCCCCAGCAGCCAGCAGTGCCTCCTGCAGCCCTCAGGCAGCTGTGTGCTGGGCTGCAGCCAGAGCAGTGTGGGCAGCAGGGCAGCAGAGGGGATTCTGCCCCTGGGCTCTGCTCAGACCTCACCTCCAATCCTGCCTCCAGCTCTGCTGTCCCCAGCAGAAGCTGGCAGTGGAGGATGGAACTCATTGGAGCTTTGTGAATTCAGTTTGTAGGCACCATACTGTTTCTGTGCAACAAACTGATCCCCATTGCTCTGATCAGGTTTATTTCCCTCTTTTACCTTGGTTATTTCTTGCTGCACACCATAACCCCCAAGCCCTGCCCACAACCATCACCTAGGTGTCCCCAGGGAGGACTCTGCTTTCTTGAAGCAGCTTCTAAAGCTTTGCTTTTTATGTTGAGGTCTTCCAGCCTTTTATCTGCTAGGTGGAACAAGATCTCCCTGGAGGAGAAAGGAGCAGGGTGTCACTCTCTAGTTTCACCCTGAGGAACAGCATCATGACCTTCCAGCAGCTTTCAGCCTCATCTGATCTGCCCCCAGATACTGCAGGGATGGATTGTTGCAGGGCAGATGCTTGGTGACCCAAGGGTCATTTCTTGATGTTTTTTCCCATGACAGAAGATCAATGCCACCCTTTTCCTAGTCTCCCAGTCAGTGAATGGGGAGTTGGGTGACCATCACTGCTAAAGGCAATGTCCTGTGGAGGTGTACAAACCACCATCAGCCTTTAGATTCACAGATACCTAGAATGGGTTGGGTTGGAAAGGATCATAAAGATTGTCCAGTTCCAAGCCCCTGCCATGAGCAGGGACACCTCACACTAGAACAGGCTGCTCAAGGCCTCATCCAACCTGGTCTTGAAGAGAACAACACTGTGCAAGCCCTCCGAAACTTCCCAAAAGAGGGTCTGGTTTGGTGTCTTCTCCTCAGACAGAAACAGACTGCAACACACAGGGTCTGTACTGGTCCCAGTGCCACAGACTCTGAGATTGAGGCACCCTCAGCAGGTCTGGAGATGACACCAAGCTGAGTGGTGCTGTGGGTAAGGCTGAAGGGTGGATGGAGCCATCCAGAGGGACCTGGACAGGCTGCAGAGGTGGCTGAGGAGACCCTCATGAGGTGCAATAAGGCAAAGTGCACCTAGGTCAGGGCAACCCTGGATATCAATCCAGGCTGGGGGTGATGAGATGATAGACAGACATGGACCTGCTGGAGAGGGTCCAGAGGAGGCCACAAAGATCAGAAGGCTGAAGCACCTCTGCTATGGGGATAGGCTGAGTGATGGGGACTGTTCAGCCTGGAGAAGAGAAGGCTCCAGGGAGGCCTCAGAGCAGCCTTCCAGTACCTGAAGGGGCTCCAGGAGAGCTTGGGAGGGACTTTGGACAAGGGCTGGGAGTGACAGGATGAGGAACAATGGCTTTGAGCTGGGAGAGGGCAGATTGAGAGTGAAGATCAGGAAGGAATTCTTGGCAGTGGGGCTGGGGAGAGACTGGCACAGGCTGCCCAGGGAGGCTGTGGATGCTCCCTCCCTGGAGGTGTTCAGGGCCAGGCTGGATGAGGCCCTGAGCAGCCTGGGCTGGTGGGAGGTGTCCCATGGCAGGGGTCTGGAGCTGGATGAGCTCTGAGGTCCCTCCCAACCCAACCTATTCCATGAATGCTCCCCAGAGGGACCTACTCACCCCAGACTGTAGGCTTCAGAACCCAGCCTGTAGGCTGTGGCCAGCTTGTTGATGGACTCAGATCCATGCCTGTAGGCAGCTGAACTGCTGCTGAAGGCCTCGGAGTCCAGGCCATAGGCAGCAGAGCTCTGCCTGGCAGCAGAGTGCTCGTAGGCAGCGGAGCCATAGCTGTAGGCTGCAGAGCTGTGGCTGTGAGCCGAGGAAGAGTCGAGGCTGAAGGCCGAGGCCTGGCGGCGCCCCGCAGAGCTGCGGCTGTAGGCGGCAGAGCCTTGGGCGTAGAGAGCAGAGCTGCTCTTGGCCTGCTTGTGGTAGTGGCTGAGCGTGGAGTGCAGCTCCCGGTGGCGGTAGGCGCGGTCGTAGTGCTCCAGCTGCCGCTGGTAGAAGGGCAGGGACAGCATGGCGGCAGCGCCGGCTCCGGCTGCGCGGGGACGGGCTGCAACACAGCAGGCAAAGAGGCTTCAGCACGCTGGGACCGGAGCTTAGAACCATGGAGTCACAGCACGCTTTGGGTGGGAAGAGACCTTGCAGGGCATGGAGCAGCCACTGACCCGGCACGGCCAGGGCACCACCACCCCATGGCCCTCAGCACCACACCTCTGCAGCTTTGAAACCCCTCCAGGCATGGGCACTCCACCACTGCCCTGGGCAGCCTGGGCCAGGCCTGGACAACCTTCTCCAGGAAGAAATTGTTCATGCCCAACCTAAACCTCCCCTGGGGCAACTTGAGACCATTCCCTCTCATTCTATCACTTGTTGCTGGGGAGCAGAGCCCAACCCCCACCTGGCTCCAGCCTCCCTTCAGGGAGCTGTAGAGAGCAATGAGGTCTCCCCTCAGCCTCCTCTTCTGCATGCTGAACACCCCCAACTCCCTCAGCTGCTCCTCCCCAGACCCTCCCCCAGCTCTGTTGCCCTTCTCTGGCCCTGCTCCAGCTTTCAATGTCCTTCTTTGAGTCAGAGGCCCAAAACTGAACCCAGCACTCAAGGTGTGGCCTCACCAGTGCCCAGTCCAGGGGGACGATCCCTGCCCTGGTCCTGCTGGCCACACCATTGCTGCTTCAGGCAGGGATGCTGGTGGCTTTCTCAGCCCCCTCATTTGGCTGAGTTGCCATACCCTCAGCCCAGAGAGGGTTCTATGCCCCATGCCCTGTGTATCACAGCCCCTGCTTCCCTTCAGCATACTGGGACAACACACAAGGGCCCCTGGGCAGCAATGAGTGAACCCCCGCACCCTTTGCTTTGTTTCAGGGCTCAGGTGTGTTCAGATCACAGCCACAAAATCCCTCATACCCCTGTGCAGCTGAGACAAATAAAGGAAGTTCCTCTCAGCTGAGCATTACAGACTGGGCTTAAAAACCCCTGAAGAGATGAAATCTGCTGTCAGAAGCAGCACTTACCAGGGCAGCTGGGGGAGAGGCTGGCAGCTGGGTGAGGAGCAGAAGAGTGCAGCAAGAGCAAAGCCAGCAAAGAAAGAGGCAGTGGGGACGAGGGGCAAGGGCTGCACTTGAAGGTCCGGAACAAAAATAATGCCTGCAGTCAGTGGAATGTCAGAGCCCCAATCCAGGCCTTTTATGGCTGGGGGGGGATAAATATAGCACTGGTGAGGAAGAGAGACAGACACCGATACCCTCTACTAGCTCTGGGCACTGCCAGCAGTCTACCACTAACTGCTCTGCCTTGGGACTGACCTCTCCAAACCCACCACCACATCACCATTCCCACTCAAAAGGCCTCCTAGGAGCATCTCCCTTACCTGCATCAGATTTAGCAGGGGGAGAAGGATTGTGTCATGAAGCAGAAGGTAGGGACCAGGCCCTGTGCTGCCCTTCACCATGCTATAGGAACATGAATGATGTATGGGTTCCTTTTTTTATAGGGTCCTCCTTTTTTGGGGGGGACCTTGGGGACTCCCAGGGGGTCTCTGGAAGGTGCCAAAGGAGTTTGAGGAGCTCTCAGTGAGGTTTAGGGGTCTCTGGAGGGTCCCCGCAGTATCTGGGGCGTTCTATGGAGCTGCGGCATCTCAGGTTTTGGGGCCCCAGAGGATTTTTGGGGGGCTCTCACTCTGCCTTTCAGCAATCCCCCCCATGTCTGGAACCCCCAGCCATGTCCACCCCGGCACATGAAGGGTGTCTGGGGGCATCTAAGGGGGTTCTGAGGGTAACAAAGGGGATCTGGGCACAAATATAGGAGGTCTGCGAGCATCTAGAGGGGTTCTGGGGATCCCAAAAAGGATCTGGAAGCCTGTGAAAGGAGTCTAGGTACATGTAAAGCGGGTCTGGGGGTATCCAAAGGTGTTTTGGGGTCATCAAAAGGGGTCTGGAGGCCTCTGGATTTTCCCTTGGGGCCTGCTGGGGGGGTTTCTGGATGGTCCCAAAGGAGATGTAGGGGTCACGTGGGGTCCCCACAGCATCTGGAGTGTTCTTTGGGGTTGTGGTGTCTCTGCTGTTGGGATCTGAGAGGATTTGGGGGGGGTGCCTCACTCTGTCCCCTGCATGCATGGAACCCCCAGACATGCCCCCTCCCCTCCCCGCCCCAGTATCTCCTCTATTATCTATAAAGGTTTCCAGAATACAAAACCCAATTCTAAGTAGAGCTACCCAGGGGTTTGAAATATAACTTGTGTCGATATGGACTCAAAGCAGTGGATTTTCCTCCTGTTAGGCCTTTGTCTTAAATGGAAAAACCTTCTGAACAGAGCCCAGCTGAGCTGCTCCCCAGCCACAGGAGACCATAGTGCTGTCTACAACTACCTGAAGGGAGGTTGCAGCCAGGTGGGGGTTGGTCTCTTCTCACAGTATCACAGTGTCACCAAGGTTGGAAGAGACCTCAAAGATCATTGAGTCCAACCTGTCACCACAGACCTCATGACTAGACCATGGCACCAAGTGCCACGTCCAGTCCCCTCTTGAACACCTCCAGGGATGGAGACTCCACCACCTCCCTGGGCAGCACATTCCAATGGCCAACAACTCTCTCTGTCAAGAACTTTCTCCTCACCTCCAGCTTAAACTTCCCCTGGTGCAGCTTGAGACTGTGTCCTCTTGTTCTGGGGCTGGGGGCCTGGGAGAAGAGACCAACCCCCACCTGGCTACAACCTCCCTGCAGGGAGTTGCAGAGAGCAAGAAGGTCTCCCCTGAGCCTCCTCTTCTCCAGGCCAAGCAAGCCCAGCTCCCTCAGCCTCTCCTCACAGGGCTGTGCTCAAGGCCTCTCCCAGCCTCATTGCCCTTCTCTGGACACCTTCAAGTGTCTCAATGTCCTTCTTAAACTGAGGAGCCCAGAACTGGACACAGGACTCAAGGTGTGGCCTAACCAGTGCTGAGTACAGGGGCAGAAGGACTTCCCTGCTCCTGCTGGCCACACTCTTCTTGATGCAGGCCAGGATGCCATTGGCCTTCTTGGCCCCCTGGGCACACTGCTGGCTCATGTTTAGGTAGCTGTCAATCAGCACCCCCAGGTCCCTCTCTGCCTGGCAGCTCTCAGCCACTCTGCCCCCAGCCTGTAGCACTGCCTGGGGTTGTTGTGGCCAAAGTGCAGCCCCTGGCACTTGGACTTGTTGAATGCCATCCTGTTGGCCTCTGCCCATCTCTCCAGCCTGGCAAGGTCCCTCTGCAGAGCCCTTCTGCCCTCTAACATCTCAACATCTGCTCCCAACTTAGTGTCATCTGCAAATTTGCTGATGACTGACTCAATCCCCTTATCCAGATCATCAATGAAGATGATCCCAGGCAACCAGCACCAGAATAAGAGGACACAGTCTCAAGCTGCACCAGGGGAGGTTTAGGCTGGAGGTTACGAAGAAGTTCTTCCCAGCAAGAGAGATTGGTCCTTGGAATGTGCTGCCCAGGGAGGTGGTGGAGTCACTATCCCTGGAGGTGTTTAGGAAGAGTCTGGATGGGGAGCTTAGTGTAGTTGACTAGATAGTGTTGGATGATAGGTTGGACTTGATGATCTCTGAGGTCTTTTCCGACCTGTTTAATTCTATTCTATTGTAAGGGCCAGGCGATGCTCGGTCCGTGCTCAGTGCTGCCACCTTGTGTCTAATTGTCGATACTGCAGCTGTGCGGCGGCATGTGCCGCCCTGTCAGTCCTCGGTGCTGCTGCCTCCTCTCTAAATGCCCTGAATGCTTGAAGTGCCTGAAAAATCCTTGGAGGATAGAGCTGGGGGGGGGGGGGGGGGGGGGGGGGGGGAGTGTAGAGATTAAAAAGGATTTAAACTTGCAGCTGTTAGTGTGAGGAGTTAAATGGACAGAAATCTCTCATTTTTATACAGACACTAAACATTTCTATTCATTCATAGCTAAAAAAGCGTTTAAAGATAAAAAGCCTGTAGCCACTCTATTATAAAAAGGATTTTAGCCGATCGAGAGCCGTGCTGCTACGCGGCCAGTGCCTTCCCAGCGAGTTGGTGCCCGCACCGTAGAAGCCCTCCTCCCTATGGGAGCGGAGGCACGCGACGCTAGGGACCCTGCGTTGGCTAACTGCGCATTGCTATGGACTCCAGGCATGCGCCGAATAGCGACGAGTTGCTACGATCTCGGCACAGGCGTTGTGTAACGGCGTGTTGCTGGGGACGCCGCACATGCGTCGTGCAACCCTGTGCCGCCGTGCGCTGCGGGCGGGCATTGACCGGCCCTGTGCCGCCGTGCGCTGCGGGCGGGCATTGACCGGCCCTGTGCCGCCGTGCGCTACACGCGGGCATTGCACGGCCCTGTGCCGCCGTGCGCTGCGGGCGGGCATTGCACGGCCCTGTGCCGCCGTGCGCTGCGGGCGGGCGTTGCGCGGCCCTGTGCCGCCGTGCGCTGCGGGCGGGCATTGACCGGCCCTGTGCCGCCGTCCGCTGCGGGCGGGCATTGACCGGCCCTGTGCCGCCGTGCGCTGCGGGAGGGCATTGCACGGCCCTGTGCCGCCGTGCGCTGCGGGCGGGCGTTGCGCGGCCCTGTGCCGCCGTGCGCTGCGGGCGGGCATTGACCGGCCCTGTGCCGCCGTCCGCTGCGGGCGGGCATTGACCGGCCCTGTGCCGCCGTGCGCTGCGGGAGGGCATTGCACGGCCCTGTGCCGCCGTGCGCTGCGGGAGGGCATTGCGCGGCCCTGTGCCGCCGTGCGCTGCGGGAGGGCATTGCACGGCCCTGTGCCGCCGTGCGCTACACGCAGGCATTGCACAGCCCTGTGCCGCCGTCCGCTGCGGGCGGGCGTTGCACGGCCCTGTGCTGCTGTGCACTACGCATGGACGTTGTAGACCTCAGCGTTGCTACGGACTTTACAAAATCTCCCTTTCCCTGCAGGAGGTAAAAGTGGCTCTGACTGAAGCAGGAGAGACATCCCAGGAAGTGCTGTCGGTTGTGGGGGGGCAGCCCTGGAGGAAGAGCCTCTCTCTTCTGTGCCACCAGAGGAGGAGGGGGCTGCATCTGCAGAGCTTGGCCCCCAAATCCATGTGGAGCAGACACCTGCCCCAGCGATGGACATTGATCACCTTGGCACAGCTGTAGGCTGTAGCTTCTCTCTGACTGCCACAGCCCAGGCACGGGTGGCAGAGGTGGTGGAGGAGTCACTGCCTGAGGTGCTCTGGGCAGACCTCAGGCACGATGGGCAGAGCCCAGCTGGCACCACCCAGGCCCCAGCTCGCCCATGATTCAGGTCAGGCTTCTTCCGAAGGATGTGCAGGGGCTGAGCAGGCACACAGGGGCTGCCTCCAGGCTATCTGCAGGCCAGGGTCACACCAAGAGCAGCAGCGTGCCCTGGTGCCAGGGCCAGGCCAAGCCAGGCCGGGGCCCTGAGGTGGCACCAGGTGCTGAGGTGACACCAGCTGGGGTGGTGACACAGAGCCTGAGCTGTCCAGTTGAGGAGGAACTTGGCAAGAGCAAGAGAGAGGATTGAAGTGGCAACAATAAACAAGAAGAACCCAACCATTTGGGTTTGTGTCTGTGGCTGCTGCAGGTCAGGGCAAGAGGGCAGAAGCAGATGACAATAGCAGGGCACTGAGTGCTGGGGGTGCAGCTGTGCCATCAGTGCTGGCCCCGAGGTGGCAGCTGGCTCTGAGCCTTGCCCAGTGCCCAGAGGGGGAGCACCAGGCAAGACAGTACCCAAGGGGCTGAGGAGCAGCCAGGGAGGCCTCACGCTGGGGAAGTTCATCTGAAATGTTCAGACCTTGATGGTTTCCTCCTTCCCTGGGGCTGGGACTCTTCAGCCACCCAGCTCATGCCTATGGCTGAGCCCCACTCAGTGCCCACCCTCAGTGGGGACAGGCTGGCCCCTGGGCACAGCCAGCAGCAGCCCCCAGGGAGCGTGTTGGTGTGTGGGCAGGTGTGGGTGGGCTGCAGCAATGTGCCAGCAGGAACTCCAGCAGGGTCAGGCAGAGCTTAGGTGCCTGGGGAGGACCAGGCTTTCCCGCAGCAGCAGGGCTGGGGGAGAGCACTGCAGGGCTGGGTGGGGGGCTGAGGTGCCATGCCGGCAGCTCGGCACTAGCCGGATGCAAGCTGCTCAGGGAAGGCAGGCAGGGAGCAGGGCAGGGAGCAGGGCAGGGAGTGTGGCCCTCTGCATCCCACAGCAGCTGCAGTCCATGGAGCTGCCGCAGCTGGGGCCAGAGAAAGAGCTGACAGAGCGCTCCGGGGTGGGGCTTCAAGGGCAGGCAGGGAGAGCGGCACCGGGGTCTGCCACCAGCCGCAGCCTGCAGAGCCGCTGGGCTCCAGGCGCCGTCCCCAGCGCCGCTTCCCACCCGGCGCCGGCCGCGATCCACCGCAGGCGAGCAGTTGCGAGAGGCTGCGGAGCGCGGGGCAGGCTGGCCGCTGCCCCACAGTATCACCAAGGTTGGAAGAGACCTCAAAGATCATCGAGTCCAACCTGTCACCACAGACCCCCATGACTAGACCATGGCACCAAGTGCCACATCCAATCCTGTCACCCAACACCTCATGACTACCTAAACCATGGCTCCAAGTGCCTCATCCAGGCTCTTCTTAAACACCTCCAGTGATGGGGACTCCACCACCTCCCTGGGCAGCACAGCCCAAGGGCCAATCTCTCTGGCTGGGAAGAACTTCTTCCTAACATCCAACCTGAACCTCCCCTGGCACAGCTTGAGACTCTGTCCTCTTGTTCTGGTGCTGGTTGCCTGGGAGAGGAGATCAACCCCCAGCTGGCTCCAACCTCCCTGCAGGGAGTTGCAGAGAGCAAGAAGGTCTCCCCTGAGCCTCCTCTTCTGCAGGCTAAGCAAGCCCAGCTCCCTCAGCCTCTCCTCCCAGGGCTGTGCTCCAGACCCCTCACCCCTATCTTCTACCCCAATGGCTTGAAGAGAGTCACATCATCCTTAAAATCAAACAAGCCTGCACCCTGGATGAGCTGCAGAAACATCCTGTTGCACATGGAAACATCTGAGTGCTGTCTCCACTGTTAGATGTGTGGAGAGCAACTGAATTTAAAAAACAAAAGAACGAGTAAGAGCACAATGTTAAGACTTTTGGCATTTTTTTATTGAAGTCAGTCTTTATTGCTCTGTCCTGGTTTGGGGCCAGACAGATCCTCTGTTGCCCGAGAGGGACAAAAGAATGAGACTCACACAAATGGATTGGAGCGTGGTGGAAAGTTTGAATGGAAATCAGTTGGTGTTTTACAGAAATTTACAAAGCATAGTGGCAAAGATATCCCAAAGCATACAGAGTCCCTTACAGCACACCCCAAGGCGGCCAACACTTCCCTTCTCCCCACCTGAGGGTATACCCAAAACCCCCAGGACTCTTTCTTCCCCCCCCACTAGGCTAGCCTCAGGCCGGCCAGGTCTGAGACTGCCCCAACCCCTTCTCCTCCTGGCATTAGGCCTAATACACCATCACCCAGTACAGACCAGACCCCACAGGAGCAGAAAGGAAAGAAAGAGGAAGACTTTGCAGATGGATTTATAGGGCACAGGATTTATGGGAATAGGCTGTTTCCTGTGTCCACTGTATTGGGTTGGACACTCTGACAGCAGAAGTGTAGCTTACATGGCAGCAACAGGAGGCACCCAGCCTAAACTGGTATTATCACAATATTATCAGAATAGTGTGGCCAGCAGGAGCAGGGAAGTCATTGTGCCTCCGTTCTCAGCACAGGTTAGTCCACACCTTGAGTCCTGGGCCCCTCAATTTAAGAAGGACATTGAGACTCTTGAACGTGTCCAGAGAAGGGCAATGAGGCTGGGGAGAGGTCTTGAGGCACAGCCCTGTGAGGAGAGGCTGAGGGAGCTGGGCTTGCTTAGCCTGCAGAAGAGGAGGCTCAGGGGAGACCTCATTGCTTTCTGCAACTCCCTGCAGGGAGGTTGTAGCCAGCTGGGGGTTGGTCTCTTCTCCCAGGCCCCCAGCACCAGAACAAGAGGACACAGTCTGAAGCTGTACCAGGGGAGGTTTAGGCTGGAGGTGAGGAGAAAGTTCTTCCCAGAACGAGTAATTGGCCATTGGGATGTGCTGCCCAGGGAGATGGTGGAGTCACCATCCCTGGAGGTGTTCAAAAAAGAATTACACCTGGCACTTGGAGCCATGGTTTAGTAGTCATGAGGTGCAGGGTGATAGGTTGGACTTGATGATCTCTGAGGTCTTTTCCCACCTTATTGATTCCACGATTCTATGTGCATCTGCTGCTTTGTACTCAGAGCCTCACCCTATTTGTGACAAAGCTGTGCAAGTACGAAATTTCTACCCAAAGATCCACTACTTATTTTTCAAAAGGATCCATTTACAAGGATCCATTGTGTCAAAGTATTAATCAGTAATCAATACAAAGGCCTTAAATGTCACTGGAACTCGAGCAAAATTACACAAGGAGACAAGTTTGATCCTGTGACCTCAGCAAGACACCGTTTCAGGAACTTAAGAACTCTGTTTATTATTAAAATATATATTAAATATGTAAGTTCTATCTTATAGCTCATTAAGGTAACTGGCTGGAGTCTTCCAGGGGTTAAGGAAGAGCCAAACAACACAACAAACCCAAAGCAAAACACTGCATTAAAACCCCTGCTCACTCCCCTCCCTCTTTGGAAATCCACCTGTTGGAAAAGTTAACTGAACTCAGTCACAGCATCTGAAAAGGAACACTGAACAATCTCCATTCAACTTCTTATCACTGGAAGCAAGACATGACAATCACTCATCACTTCTGCCCCAAGAACAGTTAAGGCCTTTGAGGACTCCACTGGGGTGGTGGCTAAACAGCCAAACACTGTCATGGGTCACCGCAAGCGAGGGCAAGATTTAACCTCTTGCAACAGATCCTCCTCTTCCAACGCGAGGAAGCCTCACTTTGAACAACTTGCACACCTACTGATGTCAGGAAGATGCTGGAAACCCCAGTCCCCAGCAGCATTACAGTGCATGTAAGAGGATACTATTTAAAGTGTTGTTATGAATTACAGGTGACAGTCAAAGCCCCTACAGAAACACTTTGAGGAGAGCAAATTATTCTATTCTACTTTTATTTAACAATTCAGTGGTTTGCACCTTTTTTCTTTTCTCCTGCCACCAGACTGAGGATATAATTCTTTTGGCATTAGCTTCCTTTAAAGCTACTGCAGTTTACCAACACAAATAACCCAATAAACAAAAGCCAAGTCAGTCATTTCAGCAGCTAAGAGAATGACTCCAGTGGATATAACCGTCCTCTTAGTTATTCTTCTGAGGAAGACAGAGCTTCAAGGCCTTCAATAAGGCAGCTGCACTGTCTCTTACTATGCAAAGCCACGGGGAGTAGACAGTCTGTCTTGAAGAGGCCAAGTGCACAGCGAGGTAAGGCCTGCAGGTGTTTGAGGAGGAATGCTTCCCTGGGCACTGCCCCCAGGAACAGCAGGCCATGGGCCTTGGGAGCTCAGAAGACAGCCATTCTCTCATGCTGAGCAGGAGCAGTACAGCACCTTCATCACTCTGCAGCTCTTTTGATCTCCTCAGGACTCTCTTTTGGTGACCTGGAGGTAGGGATGATTGAAAAAGTAAGACTCAAATCTGTTGAGTGGTTACAAATGTCTGTTGTTGACAAATTGAAACTCATGAGGTTCAACAAGACCAAGTGCAAGGTCCTGCAGCTGGGTCGGGGCAATCCCAAGCACTGATATAAGCTGGGCAGGGACTGGCTTGAGAGCAACCCTGAAGAAAAGGACTTGGGGGTGCTGGTGGATGAGAAGCTCAACAGGAGCCAGCAGTGTGCATTTGCAGCCCAGAGAGCCAATCAGATCCTGGGCTGCATCAAGAGAAGTGTGACCAGCAAGTGGAGGGAGGTGATTCTCCCCCTCTGCTCCACTCTGGTGAGACCACAGCTGGAGCACTGCATCCAGTCTGGAGCCCCTATTATAGGAAGGATCTGGAGGCACTGGAGTGTGTGTCCAGAGAAGGGCCATGAGGATGAGCAGAGGGCTGGAGCACCTCAACTACGATGACAGACTGAGGGAGTTGGGGCTGCTCAGTCTGGAGAAGAGAAGGCTCTGAGAAGATCTAATTGTGGCCTTCCAGTATCTGAAGGGGGCTCCAAGAAAGCTGAGGAGGGACTTTTGAGGGTGTCAGGGAGTGATAGGACTGGGGGGGGGTGGAGCAAAACTAGAAATGGATAGATTCAGATTGGGTGTTAGGAAGAAGTTGTTCCCCAGGAGGGTGGTGAGAGCCTGGCACAGGTTGCCCAGGGAGGTGGTGGCAGCCTCCTGCCTGGAGGTGTTTGCAGCCAGGCTGGAGGTGGCTGTGAGCAACCTGCTGTCGTGTGAGGTGCTCCTTCCCATGGCAGGGGGGTTGGAAGTGGCTGATCCTTGAGGTCCCTTCCAACCCTGACAATTCTATGATTTCAAGCTTACAAGTTCCAGGGAGCATTTTTACTTCAGCATGATTTTGGTTTTAGAGTATAGGATAGCTGAATGCCCTCTGAATCCTTCAACAGACATCCAGCTGTAGATGCACATGCACACAGAAGTCTCATGCACACCTTCTCTATACCTCCATAGGCTGATCCATGCTAAACATAATGGGAATACAATAGAATTAAGCAGGTTGGAAAAGACCTTTGAGATGATCAAGTCCAACCAGTACCCAGCACCATCTACTCCGCTAAACCACGGCACCAAGTGCCTCATCCAGTGCAAACACTGAAGACATTTATAACTTACCGGTGACTCTGCAGTGGCCATGCTGCTTGTGATGGAGTGGGCACTGAATTTGTTGGACTCACCAACATGGCACTGTAAATGTTGGAAGCAACCACCAGCACACAAAGTAGAATTGGTCCTATGATGGCTCCTTCCAGCCCCAGGTAATAGGCTCCACCAGCTACTGCAAGACCTGTCAGGTAGGGATGACCACCTCTGGAATGATAGCATAAGCAGAAGAAAATTCAATTAAGAACAACAACAATTCTATCCATTTTAAGATGCACTTGATCACAAAGTTTTGTTAAGCTTGGGGAATGACATAGCTAGCTACAGAAATCCACACATATGCCACAAACTGCTCTTTGAATGACTGCACAAATAGTTGAGGCTGAATTCTGTTCTGTATTTGGGCAGCAGATCAAAAGTGTCCTGTAGCACATAACACTGCCAATACCCACAGTGGAGAGGCTACCTCACAGACACCTGCTGAAGAGCATCTGAAGGAGTGAATGGCAAAAACAATCCCAAAGACTGTTCATGCTTTAGGGAGCCATAGTATTGTTAGGGTTGGGAGGGACCCCAAGGATCATCTAGTTCCAACCCACCTGCCATGGGCAGGGACACCTCACACTACAGCAGGTTGCTCACAGCCACATCCAGCCTGGCCTTAAAAACCTCCAGGGATGAGGCCTCTACCACCTCCCTGGGCAACCTGTGCCAGGCTCTCACCACCCTCATGGGGAAGAGCTTCTTCCTAACATCCTGAATCTCCCCATTTCTAGCTTTGTTCCATTCCCCCCACTTATGGCCAAGAATCAATACATTTTAAGACAACAGGCAAGTTAACATATTAAAAGCAGGGGGAAGCAGGAGCCACACAGGGGGAATTAACCTGGATAATTCTATCCTGCTCTGCTCCCTGGTGGCAAGGTGCCTGCCCCCCCCCCGGCTCCCCAGTGGCAAGGAAAACAGCTCTCACCACTGCCTCAGCAGAAACCTGTCTCGAGGTTTGCAGTTTCTCCTGTCTCAGCATGTTTAAAGCTCAAACTGCAATCAATGGATTTTTACCCTGGGGGCGTGGTGACAAGACAGGGGCTCGCTTTGAACAAAATCCTCAAAGCTACCACAATGCATTTTGAAAAACAAACAAAAAAGAAAACCAACACAAAACCCCCAACCAAACCATAAAAAAAACCCAAACCAAAACAGAAAACCCCAAAACAGAAAACCCCAAAACTTTATTCTAATTCCCACCTAGTTCTTGGATTTCTTGGTTGTTCCGCTGCATCAGCAGCCATTTGGTGATGCAAAGGAAAATGCTTCACCTCTTTGGTAAATTCTTATCACCAGCTGAAACAGTGATTGGCCATTGGGATGTGCTGCCCAGGGAGGTGGTGGAGTCACCATCAGTGGAGGTGTTTAGGAAGAGACTGGATGGGGTGCTTGGTGCCATGGTTTAGTTGATCAGATGGTGTTGGGTGATAGGTTGGACTCGATGATCTCAAAGTTCTTTTCCAACCTGGTTAATTTCTATTCTATTCTACTCTATTTTGCTCACTTTGAGCACAAGTTCAAGAACTGAAACGATAAAGTTTATAGAAAAGGCCTGGGGAAGTAGAGGTGCTTAGAACAGTAAGGCTTCTTGAGGTGAGGAGAAAGTTCTTCACAGAAAGAGTTGCTGGCCATTGCAATGGGCTACACAGGGAGGTGTTCAAGGGGGGACTGGACGTGGCACTTGAAGCCATGGTTTAGTTAGTGATGAGGTGCTGGGTGACAGGTTGGACTTGATGATGTCATTTCCAACCTTATTGATCATATGATTCTTTGATTCTTAATATTGCTACACCTGTTCCTATGCTTGAAGATATTAGAATAGAATTAACCAGGTTGGAAAAGACCTTTGAGATCATCGAGTCCAACCTCTCACCCCACACCATCTAATCAACTCAAGCATGGCACCAAGGGCCTCATCCAGTCTCTTCCTAAACACCTCCAGTGATGGTGACTCCACCACCTCCCTGGGCAGCACATCCCAATGGCCAATCTCTCTTTCTATGAAGAACTTCTTCCTAACATCCAGCCTAAACCTCCCCTGGCACAGCTTGAGACTGTGTCCTCTTGTTCTGGTGCTAGGTGCCTGGGAGAAGAGACCAATCCCCACCTGGCTACAACCTCCCTTCAGCTAGCTGTAAAGAGCAAGGAGGTCTCCCCTGAGCCTCCTCTTCTCCAGGCTAAACACCCCCAGCTCCCTCAGCCTCTCCCCCTCTGCCTGGCTGCTCTCAGCCACTCTGCCCCCAGCCTGTAGCACTGCCTGGGGTTGCTGTGGCCAATGTGCAGCACCTGGCACTTGGATGTGTTCAATCTCCTGCCCTTGGACTCTGCCCATCTGCCCAGCCTGGCAAGGTCCCTCTGCAGAGCTCTCCTGCCCTCTAATAGATCAACTCCTGCCCCCAGCTTGCTGTCATCTGCAAAGTTGCTGATGATGGATGCGATCCCCTCATCTAGATCATCAATAAGGATATTGAACAGACTGGGGCTCAGCACTGCTCCCTGGGGCACACCACTGGTGCCTGGCTGCCAGCTGGCTGTGGCACCATTCACCACCACTCTCTGGGCTCAGCCCTCCAGCTAGTTCCTAACCCAGCACAAGGTGCTGCTGTCCAAGCCAGGGGCTGACAGCTTTCTCTGCATGCTTCAGAAAAGTTAAGTTCAATTGAAGGCATTGATGATCATTAAGCATTTTTACTTACCCTGATATATCAGAATAAATTGCTGTATCCACAAAATAGGTTGGCAAGAGGTGAAAAACCAAGAGCAAAATGGCTTTGCATCCCTGCCCTTGCACGAGCCACAAATCTAAGACTGCAGGGATGGCTGCCCAGTAAGTCCCTAGAAACGGCACTGCTCCAAGGATTGCTGCTAATGCTGGAACACATAGAAGCACAGAGGTGAGACAAGACCAGAGAAATTGCACAAATACATTTACAGTTGAATTCTGACAGTTTTGCCACAGCAGTATGACAAAGTGGTAGGGGGTTGGAAAGAACCTCTGAAGATCATCTAGTCCAGGTCCCTGTAGTCCCACTTGCCTCTGTTGCTGTGGTTTAGGAGAAGAAGAAAATTACACTGTTCCTCAGACAGAAAAACGTCACAAACTGTCATA
The DNA here is from genome assembly GCA_015227895.2 of Colaptes auratus. Lineage (NCBI taxonomy): Eukaryota > Metazoa > Chordata > Aves > Piciformes > Picidae > Colaptes > Colaptes auratus. The sequence continues at coordinate 6,906,936 of CM037636.1, forward strand.
GAATCACAGAATTGTCAGGGTTGGAAGGGACCTCAAGGACCATCTAGTTCCAAGCTCCCTGCCATGGTCAGAGGCACCTCGCACCAGAGCGGGCTGCTCACACCCACATCCAGCCTGGCCTTAAAAACCTCCAGGAATGGGGCTTCTACCACCTCCCTGGGCAACCTGTGCCAGTTACTTCCAAAAAGAGGCATGAATTCAGAGGGATTCAAAGTTATACCAATAAGGCACATTTCAAACATTTACTAGCTAAAAATCAGCCCTTGTGTGCAAGGAAGCCTACAGAGGTCTCATTGGCACTCCCCAGATCTCCATAAGAGTGCCGTATTTCGGTACGTACACGTGTGCACAGGCAGACACCCTTCTGACTGTACAAATACCTGCTGTGAACTGGAGTGATTCAGTACTGCTGTCACTCTAAAGTAACAGAAATAAAGTTAAAAAAGAGGGGGTTTATGTTCTTGGGCTTTTTTTGCATCTCATTAACAAGAAAGCAAAACCTTTTTGCATGCAGCTTCAAAACAAAGAACAATTACCTTCTAAGTAGGTCTAATGAAAGTCAGTCGCCATTAGACACTTTAAACACTTTACAGCACAGTCATTTCTTATTAGAGTGGCTTTTGCTGCTTTAGAGCTTCCTCTTTTGTTCCCCAATACCTTCATACACATTTTTAAAATAATATTACTTTCAGGGGAATAGAGTCAAAAGAGTAGAGGGGAAGAAAGCTTTCAGTGAAAGCTGTTCAGCCATTTCCAAAGACAAGGTTAAAGAATAATTAGAAACCAGAGGTCGGCAATACAGTCAGGCTACAGTATGGACAATAAGAAGCGTGGCTCTATCATGGGCTCCTCCATTTAAGAAGGACATTGAGACACTTGAATGGGTCCAGAGAAGGGCAACGAGGCTGGGGAGAGATCTGGAGCACAGCCCTATAAGGAGAGGCTGAGGGAGCTGGGCTTGCTTAGCCTGGAGAAGAGGAGGCTCAGGGGAGACCACCTTGCTCTCTACAGCTTCCTGAAAGGATGTTGTAGTCAGGTGGGGGTTGGTCTCTTCTCCCAGGCACCCAGCACCAGAACAGGAGGACACAGTCTCAAGCTGTGCCAGGGGAAGTTTAGGCTGGAGGTGAGGAGAAAGTTCTTGACAGAGAGAGTTGTTAGGCATTGGAATGTGCTGCCCAGGGAGGTGGTGGAATCCCCATCCCTGAAGGTGTTCGAAAAGGGATTGGATGAGGCACTTGGAGCCATGGTTTAGCTGTCAGGAGGCATTAGGTATTAGGTAATAGGTTGGACTCGATGATCTCTGAGGTCTTTTCCAACCTGGTTGATTCTATGATGCTATGCATTTTCATGATACCACATCTTCCTCCGTCTGGGCATCCTGAAAAATCAGCATGGGTCAGCTATGGAAGAAACAAGAGCCAATGGAGGGAGAATGAAGTTAAAAACCTAGAAAGACTTGGCTTGAATAGAAAGAATTACATCTGGCCAGAGAAACAGAAATAAAACACATGCCAGGGGATGTGTTGTGAAAACAGGGGAAAAACCAACAATGCTCAGAGGTAGGGTAACATTATAAGCAACATTTAATCCTACTGATTTTGTACAACAATTAGGTATGTAAAATTATCTCTTGATACATTACAATTGTTCCAATTCTTACCAGATGGTATGAAGACTATGTTAATCCCAAATATAGTGTGAGTCAGCCAAGTGTAGAGCCCATAGAAGCCAGCCATTTTGAGGGAAGCATCAAATACACCCCTAAAACAATCAAAGAAATGTTGTTAAACTTTATTCACCACAGAAGTCTGGGAACTGTAACGATACACACAAACTGCTCTGAAAAACTACAAAGCCATTAGTACCAGAAAGAATTCAAAATGTAACACTGAACTTTTTATGCATTTGCTCCCTGTGAAAAGAGTAATCATCCATCACATCTGCCATTGAAAGCATTTAGACACAAACCTCCCGGATTGTTCTTTACTGCACAACAGGTTCCAGGGACAGACAGGGCTTGTTCAGCCTGGAGAAGAGGAAGCTTAGGGGAGACCTCCTTGCTCTCTAGAACTACCTGAAAGGAGGTTGTAGCCAGGTGGGGGTTGGTCTCTTCTCCCAGGCAAGCAGCACCAGAACAAGAGGACACAGTCTCAAGCTGTGCCAGGAGAGGTTTAGGCTGGAGGTGAGGAGAAAGTTCTTCCCAGAGAGAGTAATTTGCCACTGGAATGTGCTGCCCAGGGAGGTGGTGGAGTCACTGTCCCTGGAGGTGCTCAAAATAGGATTGGATGTGGCACTTGGAGCTCTGGTTTAGTTAGTCATGAGGTGTTATGTACTAGGTGATAGGTTGGACTTGATGATCTCTGAGGTCTTTTCCATCCTGGCTGATTCTATGATTCTATTCTATGAAAGAAACTGCTCAAGCATCAGACCACATCCTTCATCTACAAATAACCTTTGATGTATGAGAAGCAGTACTGTCCTGCAGATGAACTACTTTCTCCTTGCCCTTTTCTGCTTTTACCTGTTAATTAAATTCTCTTTACCTGCTCACATGTTTATACTTGCCCATTGTCACCAGGTTAAACCCACTGATTTGTGAAGCAGGCTCTTTAAACTCCTGCTTTCCTACATCACTTACACGGCTTTCCGGATGAAGATAACTGAGCGCCTGGTTTTCATTACTTTGTTTTAGCCTCAGCATCTTCATCTTCCTAGCTTTCAGGCTGCTTCCTGGGTCACGTGGCTAAAAGCCACACAGGAAGGCTGGCAATCCAATTCAAACCTGCTGTACCTACCTGTGGGTTGTGGTGGGTTAACACCCTTTTCTGAGAACAAAAGAACAAAGCAGGGGGGAGGGCTTGCAGGTACTTTTCACTCCCTGCAGGGCATTTTTTGCCTGGGAAGCTGAGTCTGTTCCACTCCCCCCTCCCTGCCCAGCTAGGGTATAAAAAGCAGGACACTGTAGCTGTTGGCCCCTGCTTTTCTGGCTTCTGCCTCTGCTGGACGAGAGCTACTGCAGCTGCCCTCCTGCTCCTCTGCCACGTGGTCGGACCTGATCCTTCTCCCTGCTGCCTCCACGCTTCCTCAGAGAAAGGCTGGTTTGGTATTAGTCTCTTGTTTTTTGTCCCCCTCCCATCCATCCTTGTTCCTTGCCCTTGTGAACCTTTCTCCTGTTATTGTTATATACATATATATTGCTTAAAGACAACTCTTTGCCTCTCTACTTCCAAGGCGACTCCAAATTATTGTTTGGTGGATTTGCTCCTTCCTTTTCTCCCCTCTCTGTTGGGAGGGAGGAGGGGAGGAGTGGGGGAGAGATTCTCAGCCTTGCCCCCACCTGAGCTCTTAACTTCCAGTGAAGGCTCAAACCACCACACCAGTTTCACATTGAAACAAAAGACAGTGAACAGCCACCTAAGTTCCGCGTCATTATCACTTACACACATGAGGCATCCTGCAACTGAACTCAAAGTCTGTGGCCTTAGGACTACAGACACAGAAATCATACTCTAAAATGGCTGTACCTTTGCCACTGTGTGATGCCAGATTTTCACTCTTCTTTGAGAAATCTTCTTGAAGCCACTCTTTAAGCTTGGATCTAAGCAACCCAACCATCCCTGTGGTTCCTTTCCTCGGAACAGTCCTACCTGTTACACCACTGTAGAAGTGGTTACGCCATGCCTTGAGTACTGTTGCTTGAATGTGTCCAGAGAAGGGCAAGAAAGCTGGGGGAGGGGTCAGGAGCACAGCCCTGTGAGGAGAGGCTGAGGGAGCTGGGGTTGCTCAGCCTGGAGAAGAGGAGGCTCAGGAAAGACCTTATTGCTGTCTACAGCTACCTGAAGGAAGGTTGTAGCCAGGTGGGGGTTGGTCTCTTCTCCCAGGCAACCAGCACCAGAACAAGAGGACACAGTCTCAAGCTGTGCCAGGGGAAGTTTAGGTTTGATCTTAGAAAGAAGTTCTTCCCAGCAAGAGAGACTGGCCATTGGAATGGGCTGCCAAGGGAGGTGCTGGAGTCACCACCACTGGAGGTGTTTAGGAAGAGCCTCATCCATGAGGCACTTAGTGCCATGGCTTAGATGATTAGGTAGGGTTGGGTGATGGGTCAGACTTGATGATCTTGGAGGTCTCTTCCAACCCAGCTGATTTTGTGATTCTGTGAAGTGGTGATGCAGACAGACACTCTGCAAAGGTAAATGCAAAGTTTGCTACTGTTGACTTCTCATTTTATATTTCATGCTTTCAGTTGCACTGCTCGCCTCTGCGCTTTTTGGGAACTCAGGCAGTGAGAGGGCAGGAAGACATGCAACAGGAATCACAGAGATGGATGATTAATGGAAAGGTTTTCACTCCACTTCAAAGATGAAGGGGCTGCACAAAAAAGGCCCTTGCTGAACCAAAGCCTCTAAAGCAGTTTCTTTCCTCTGCTGGGACAATAGTACCTTCTGGAAAAGAAACCATCTGTTATTAAGCCACTAGGTAGAATCTTATCTTCTGAAACTTCTACAACTACCTGAAGGGAGGTTGGAGCCAGGCAGAGGTTGGTCTCTTCTCCCAGGCAACCAGCCCCAGAACAAGAGGACACAGTCTCAGGCTGCGCCAGGGCAGGTTCAGACTGGATCTTAGGAAGAAGTTCTATACCGAGAGAGTGATTGCCCACTGGAATGGGCTGCCCAGGGAGGTGGTGGAGTCACCTTCATTGGAGGTGTTCAAGAAGAGGCTTGATGGGGTGCTTGGTGCCACGGGTTAGTTTTTTAGTTGTTTAGGTGGGTTGTATTGTATGTATTGTATTGTATTGTATTGTATTTGTATTTAGGTGGGTTGGATTGGTTGATGGGTTGGACGTGATGATCTTGAAGGTCTCTTCCAACCTGGTGTATTGTATTATTATTATTAAATCCCAGTTTTTGCATCTTCATCCTTGGGCACTATCCCCATTTCTATTTCCATAAGCAGTTTGAAAGCTTCTGCCCTCCCTTCTCAATTTAGGTGGCACACAGATTCCCAAATGACTGCTGAATTTGAAATTATCTTTCTTGAAATTCACACAGTAGAAGGATGAGCCTCACACATCAACACTGTTGTTCAGAAAGTTCAAGTCTCTCAACAGATTAACTAGGGAGAGCTATTGTCAGCCATTGTCCCCACAAAAAGAAGGGAATCACAGAACCAACCAGATTGGAAAAGACCTCAGGTCCAACCCATTACCTAATACCTAACATCTTGTAACAACCAAACCATGCAACCAAATGCCATGTCCAAACACTTTTGAACACCTCCAGGGACGGTGACTCCACCACCTCCCTGGGCAGCACAGCCCAAGGGCCAATTACTCTTTCTGGGAAGAACTTCCTCCTCACCTCCAGCCTAAACTTCCCCTGGCACAGCTTGAGACTGTGTCCTCTAGTTCTGGTGCTGGGTGCCTGGGAGAAGAGACCAACCCCCAGCTGGCTCCAACCTCCCTGCAGGGAGTTGCAGAGAGCAATGAGGTCTCCCCTGAGCCTCCTCTTCTCCAGGCTAAACAATCCCAGCTCCTTTCAGCCTCTCCTCATAAGGCTGTGCTCAAGGCCTCTCCCCAGCCTTGTTGCCCTTCTCTGGACACGTTCAAGTGTCTTGTTGTCCTTCCTAAACTGAGGGGCCCAGAACTGGACACAGGACTCAAGGTGTGGCCTCAGCAGTGCTGAGCACAGGGCAGAAGGACTTCCCTGCTCCTGCTGGCCACACTATTTCTGATGCAGGCCAGGATGCCATTGGCCTTCTTGCCCCCCTGGGCACACAGCTGGCTCATGTTCAGCCTACTATCAACCAGCACCCTGTAGGTCCCTTTGAGCCTGGCTGCTCTCAGCCACTTTGACCCCAGCTAGTAGCACTGCCTGGGGTTGCTGTGGCCAAAGTGTAGAACCTGTCACTTGGATGTGTTCAATCTCATGCCCTTGGACTCTGCCCATCTGCCCAGCCTGGCAAGGTCCTGATGCAGAGCTCTCCTACCCTCTAACAGATCAGCTCCTGCCCCCAGCTTGCTGTCAGCTGCAAAGTTGCTGATGATGGACATGATCCCCTCATCCAGATCATCAGTAAAGATATTGAACAGGCTGGGGCCCAGCACTGATCCCTGGGGGACACCACTAGTGCCTGACTGCCAGCTGGCTGTGGCACCATTCCCCACCACTCTCTGGGCTCAGCCTCCAGCCAGTTCCTAACCCAAATATATATATATACACTTCAATGTCCAAATAGCATACACCTCTAGAAGACTGTAGAACACTACACCATCTCTCTAGGTCTTTGCATCTAGCACACACAACTAATAAGCTGAAAGCAGAAGGCATCATACATTGCTGAGAAGCTGTAAGGTGCCACTGGTCAAGCAGGAAGCTATAAGGAGTCCTTAACCTAGTTCCATTCTTCTCTCCTTCATCTTTGTCTACCTCAATTAGTCAGACATGCACAAGAGATCCTACTTTGTGGTATGTGGCCCACAAGAAGTCTGAAGTCTCTGAACACTCATGTTTGTCACTTACATCACCAAAACTAAGAATTCTCTCTCTATTCCTAGACCACTGGAGCAAGGTAGAGCATATTAGCTCAAATGCTGAGAACTGGAGTTTCCAGATACAGAGTGAGCATATGGTAAGTTCAGAAGAGAAATTTGCTGGTTACTGTACTAAATGAAGGCATATTGATCCTGGCCACTGACTGGGCATAAGAGTGAAAGCTACACAAGAGTGGGTTTTGTCTTTGGAAACATTTTGCAAGAATTACCATTTCCCTAAACACCTTACAGAGCACATGACTAGCCACACAGTGGTTTGCAGTCCAAGTAAAATGCAAGTTTGACACCAGGTACACTCTAAGCCAAAATTATACTAGAAAAAACCCAATTCTACTCTTTCAGCATTTTCATTACAGCAACAGTGTTTATCTTTTACCATGCTCTCTAGGAAGACACCATAAGGATTGCACTGTGCTGCTACTGCAGAGTCCTCCTGCACACACAGCTAATTCTAAATGATGCTGGAAGAAACTCCAGCTACTCAATGTGTTTTGAGGATAGAATCATAGAATTGTTAGGGCTGGAAGGGACCTCAAGGATCATCTAGTTCTAACCCCCCCTGCTACAGGCAGGTTGCTCACAGCCACATCCAGCCTGGCCACAAAAACCAGGCATGAGGCTGCCACCACCTCCCTGGGCAGCCTGTGCCAGTCTCTCACCACCCTCATGGGGAACAACTTCCTCCTCACATCCAATCTGAATCTCCCCATTTCTAGTTTTGCTCCATCCCCCCCAGTCCTATCATTACCTGCCACAGTCATCGTAACTTCAAAACAAAGTCACTTGCCGGGAGCAAGGGAGCAAGGGAGCTACTTTTGATAGAAAAGAAAAAGAGATTACAGCCAAAGACAATTTTTTGGTTCTCTGGGTTGGTTTGATTGTTTTAGCATACAGGAGAGTATTTAAGACTAAAACAGTGGTGTGAGCAAGTCATATGGTTATTGCTACTAAAACAATCAGCTGATAAATGCTGCTATCTATCCCACTAGGATAGTCTGCTCACAATTACTGTCACTTTGGATCTGCCTACATACTGAAACACAGCAGCAGCTCTACAGATGTACAGACTACATTCTCCTGTTTCTCCCCGGTAAGTCACCTGAAGCTTTCCTTTCCTCCATGCAATAAAACTTAATCTGTTATTCCCATTTTTTTTCTTTTCAATAGGAACTTAATTAAGACAGAATCATTTTCAGTTCTATTGTCCCACCTCAGAACACACACCATAAATAAAGGTTGTAAAATTTCATAGAATCAATAAAGTTGGAAAAGACCTCAGAGATCATCAAGTCCGACCTGTCACCCAACACCTCATGGCTACTAAACCATGGCACCAAGTGCCACATCCAATCCTTTTTGAACACCTCCAGGGATGGGGACTCCACCACCTCCCTGGGCAGCACAGCCCAAGGGCCAATCTCTATGGCTGGGAAGAACTTTCTCCTCACCTCCAGCCTGAACCTCCCCCTGGCACAGCTTGAGACTGTGTCCTCTTGTTCTGGTGCTGGGTGCCTGGGAGAAGAGACCAACCCCCTCCTGGCTACAACCTCCCTTCAGGGAGTTGCAGAGAGCAAGAAGGTGTCCCCTGAGCCTCCCCTTCTCCAGGCTAAGCAAGCCCAGCTCCCTCAGCCTCCCCTTGCAGGACTTCTGCCAGGGGTACTCCTGATATGAAAGAACATAGGTTGCATGCAAAAACTCAGTCAAAACATGATCAGTGAACAGTTGCCTTTGAAAAATTAACCTGGAACACATTATTAATACTGCAGTAAAATCAACCAGATCACACACTTAGCTTCTTCTGAACCTCAGTTCAACATGCTGGAAGATTATTGCTGTCTGTGGGAATTGTATCACCATCTCATTTTCTCCATCGCTACTGCCGGGAGGCCACAGCAAACCAGACAGATGCTTAAAGAGACCTTTCTGTTTGTTTGCATGGTTCCTCCTTTCAGAGCTCTTGAAATGTTAATAAATAGAAGTTTAAATAAACCCCAAACCCAAACAGTCTGAACCTATGGCAGCCACCAAGGCACCACAGGTTTTCTTCACATCGAATCTCTCCGACTTTGGAGCAAATTTCAGTTAAGGCTCTGATGACTACTTCCTCTTTAGAAACACTTCACATTAAGTAACTTTTATGGAATGACAAAAATCTGATCAGATTGGAGGTGCACGTGGCAGGATGAAGAAAATGAGGAGCAGAACGATAACGCTCCTCGGGCTGAAAACAAAACAGTGCTCTTCTTACTGGCATTCTAGAACAAGCCTCCAGCAACAGAGTTTCAATACTACTCTGGGTCTTAAAACCATCTCCTAAGGTCATTAGGCCCCACCAAACTGCAAGCTGCAGCAGCTTCAAGCCACAGCCATACCCGTGTGCATGCACTCGTGTGAAAGTATCGCACACACTAAATTGCACCGAGGCCGTGACAACATGCAACTTAGTAATGTGCAATATCTCCACCAGAGCAAGCAGAATGGGAGCTTCAGGGAAGAAGGGTATGGTGCATTCAAGGAGGAGAACGACATGCTGCTCAAGGAAAGGAAAATGGTTCAAGCAAAGGTGTGCATGCTACTACTTTGGTGATCTGTGAATTGGAGGAATAGAAGAGAATTAACCAGGTTGGAAAAGACCTCAGAGATCATCGAGTCCAACCTATCACCCAACACCATCTTGTCATCTAAACCAAGGCACCAAGCACCCCACCCAGTCTCCTCTTAAACACCTCCAGGGATGGTGACTCCACCACCTCCCTGGGCAGCACATTCCAATGGCCAATCTCTTTTGCTGGGAAGAACTTTTTCCTAACATCCAGCCTAAACCTCCCCTGGTGCAGCTTGAGACTGTGTCCTCTTGTTCTGTTGGTGGATTAACACTTCATCCATGCAGGAGGAGGAAAAAACCAAATCAAACCAAACCAAAAGTCCAGGCAAGAACAACATCACCTCCCTGTTTCATGGGTAAAAGGCAAACTTTTGCTACATATGCAGTGAGGTAGGAGAGTTATTGAAGTTGATTTTAGCATAGCAGGTCGAGGGAGATGGTTATCCTGCTCTACTCCACTCAGGCGAGACCCCACCTGGAATACTGTGTCCAGATCTGGAACCCCTATTACAAGAAGGGTCTGGAGGTGCTGGAGTGTGCCCAGAGAAGGGCCATGAGGATGATCAGAGGGCTGGAGCACCTCTCCTGTGAGGACAGTGAGGGATTGGACATGGCACTTGGTCTAGTCATGAGGTCTGTGGTGACAGGTTGGGACTCGATGATCTTTGAGGTCTCTTCCAACCTTGGTGATACTGTGACAGACTGAGGGAGCTGGGGCTGTCCAGTCTGGAGAAGAGAAGGCTGAGAAGAGCTAATTGTGGCCTCCCAGTATCTGAAGGGGACTACAAGAAGGCTGGGGAGGGACTTCTTAGGGTGTCAGATAACGATAGGACTAGGGGGAATGGAGCAAAACTAGAAATGGGGAGATTCAGATTGGATGTGAGGAAGAAGCTCTTCCCCATGAGGGTGGAGAGAGACTGGCACAGGTTGCCCAGGGAGGTGGCGGCAGCCTCCTGCCTGGAGGTGTTTGCAGCCAGGCTGGATGTGGCTGTGAGCAACCTGCTGCAGTGTGAGGTGTTCCTTCCCATGGCAGGGGGTTTGGAACTGGATGATCCTTGAGGTCCCTTCCAACCCAGACAATTCCAAGATTCTATGATTTCACTTGATTCTGAACAAAGCACTGATGCATGCAGATAAGGATTCTCCTGTGCCCTAACACTATGACTATAATTACAATGAAAAGATTCACTAACTAGCACTGAGAACTAAAATTGTTACATACAAGTAACCTGCTCCAAGTGGTTCTCACACTTCTAAAGCATGCAAACTTCCTAACCAGCTGAGAATGCTGCCAAAACAATTCCTGTAGCTCAGCCTACCCTGGCATAACCCTTCTGCCAAGTCACAAACCCTCCCCATATTTCCCTTTCTCCACTGGTTCCTGTTGCTGAATGTCAGTTGCTTCAGTGAAAGGAAAGAATGCATTTACTTTATTCACAGGCTACCACGCACCACTGCCAGTCAAGGGAGGCCCTCACCAATGACAAAAGGTGCCTCTGTAATTTATCATGGTTTTGTGCTGTTTATCCACTTATGTAACAAAAAATCAAGGGAACAAAATTTAAAGACAACAACAAAACAAACCACACACAAAACAAACAACAACAACCCCAAACAAAACCCAAACAAAAAAGAAACACAAAACACCAACAAACTAACCAACAAAAAAGAACAAAAACATGGCCCCAACCCCTCCCAAAACATGAACAAAAAACCAACCCAAAACAAAAGACAGAATGGCAGGAGGGACAAAAGGGCAAATCATAGAATCAATGAGGTTGGAAAAGACCTCAGAGATCATCCAGTCCGACCCATCACCCAAGACCTCATGACTACTAAACCATGGCTCCAAGTGCCACATCCAATCCCCTCTTGAACACCTCCAGGGACGGTGACTCCACCACCTCCCTGGGCAGCACATCCCAGTGGCTAACAACTCTCTCTGGGAAGAACTTTCTCCTCACCTCCAGCCTAAACTTCCCCTGGTGCAGCTTGAGACTGTGTCCACACCATCTAATCAACTCAACCATGGCACCAAGCAACCCATCCAGTCTCTTCCTAAACACCTCCAGGCATGGGGACTCCACCACCTCCCTGGGCAGCACAGCCCAAGGGCAAATCTCTCTTTCTATGAAGAACGTCCTAACATACAGCCTAAAACTCCCCTGGTGCAGCTTGAGATTGTGTCCTCTTGTTCTGGGGCTGAGTGCCTGGGAGAGGAGACCAACCCCCACCTGGCTACAACCTCCCTTCAGGGAGTTTTAGAGAGCAAGGTCTCCCCTGAGCCTCCTCTTCTGCAGGCTAAGCAACCCCAGCTCCCTCAGCCTCTCCTCCCAGGGCTGTGCTCCAGACCCCTCCCCAGCTTTCTTGCCCTTCTCTGGACACCTTCCAGCAGCTCAACATCTTGCCTGACCTGAGGAGCCCAGAACTGGACACAGGACTCAAGGTGTGGCCTAAGCAGTGCTGAGCACAGGGCAGAAGGACTTCCCTGCTCCTGCTGGCCACACTCTCCCTGCTGCAGGCCAGGATGCCCTTGGCCTTAAGCATTAATCGAAAGAAAAAATAGCAATTAAATGTGTCCACACCACAAAAGTTAACACTGGAGTGAGAAAAACCTGAGACTGATTACAAACCAAAGAAAAAGAGAAACAGGTAAACCCACCTGGGCAGGACAGACTATTGGAGAACAGAAGCTATTTTGCTCCTGAGGCGTTAGCAGTATTCAGAATTACTAACATTTCCCTAAATTTCCCTTTCCCTCTGCATTTGCAGGCAATGGCCCATGAAACTCTTGCATGGAATGTGGCATTGTGAGTGTCACATAAGCTGCTTTATTTAACATTAGTAACATCTGGGAAGGAAGAATAAACTGTTGCAGTGCAGGCTGGCAGGTGATCTGCTGGGGAGCAGCCCTGTGGAGAACCACCTGGGAGTGCTGGTGGACCACAAGTTATCCATGGCACAGCAATGTGCCCTGGGGGCCAGAAAGGCCAATGGGATCCTGGGCTGCATTTAGAGGAGTGTGGCCAGCAGAGCCAGGGAGGTTCTCCTCCCCCTCTGCTCTGCCCTGGTGAGACCTCACCTGGACTATTGCATCCAGTTGTGGGCTCCCCAGTCCAAGAGGGACAGGGATCTGATGCAGAGATTGCAAGGGAGAGCTACCAGGATGATTGAGGGACTGGAGTATGTACCCTATGAGGAGAGGCTGAGAGGCCTGGGGCTGTTTAGACTGGAGGAGAGAAGACTGAGAAGGGGTTTAACAAATATTTATTAATATGTGAGGGCTGGGGTTCAGGAGGGAGGGGACAGGCTCTGCTCAGCTGCACCCTCGAATAGGACAGGGGGTAATGGATATAAACTCCATCACAGGAGGTTCCACTTCACCACGAGGACGAACTTCCTCACTGTGAGGGTCCCAGAGCCCTGGAGCAGGCTGCCCAGGGAGGTTGTGGAGTCTCCTTCTCTGGAGACTTTCCAGCCCCATCTGGATGTGTTCCTGTGTTGGATTCTACAGTCCTGCTTTGGCAGGAGAGTTGGACTTGGTGATCTAAGGTCCCTTCCAACCCCTAACACCCTGTGATCCCATGATACACCAGCCAGAAAACTCTGTGCTCACATACACCTTTGACAGTGATTTCTTCCCAGGCTTCTTAAGGAATTAATCATGCAAAAGTTGATTTTCCCCTCTCCACCCTAGACTAAATGCCACCTTCCTCAAGACAAAACCAGTCAAAAAGGAGCAAAGGCAGTAGATGGCAACAAAGCAGACACAGGAGCATACTCTAAAATGATAGGAATGGTTTCACCATAGAAGTTACTCAAGCCTGGGAAAACTGGCTTATGCTTGTTCTGTAGTCCAAACATTGTTGGCTGTTTTCTAGAGAACTTCCTGTAGGCTGGCAGGACCTACCTGTGAGAACTGGGACAAGTCAATCCTAGGCAGATACACTGAGCAAAGGCAAATGCCCAGATTGCAAACAGACCCACATTCACAACATGAGGAAAAACCAAGCCAGCAGCAGGACATCCCCTGAATTTCTCTTTGGCTTTTGAGGGTGTCAGGGAGTGATAGGACTGGGAGGAATGGAGCAAAACCAGAAATGGGTAGATTCAGATTGGATGTTAGGAAGAAGTTGTTCCCCATGAGGGTGGTGAGAGCCTGGCACAGGCTGCCCAGGGAGGTGGTGGCAGCCTCCTGCCTGGAGGTGTTTGCAGCCAGGCTGGATGTGGCTGTGAGCAACCTGCTGCAGTGTGAGGTGTCCCTGCCCACAGCAGGAGGGTTGGAGGTGGCTGATCCTTGAGGTCCCTTCCAACCCTGACAATTCTATGATTCACTACAGCACTGATCTCTGAAATTTTTTAGGCACATCCAATCAAATTCTCTTTTAACAATCAAGGGGAAAAAAAAAAAACAAACCACAAAACCACCAAGTCAGTTTCTTGGAAATCTTTGAGATAGGCAACTCCTCTTTGAAACATGAGCTGTTACGTGTGCTAAGCAGCTGCAGTTGAATGTGAAAGTTACAAGAGAACTTCCTAGAAAGAACAAGAAATCAACAACATACCTTATTGCCTCCTCAACAGATTGGCCAACTATATTTGAGGAGGGACCTGGCTGAGACAAAGGTGTGAGGCTTATCACCCACTTTACTGGCTTGTAGTATTCATCACTGGAACTCAATAGATAGAACAGTGTGGTCAGAAAAATTACCTGCAAAACAAAGTGGACTTTCCAATTAAAAGGCAATGAATACATTCCACAACTATAATATGTAGCTATGCTTCAGCTATAAAATGTGGAAAGACACAGGCTGGAGAGGTGGGCACAAGCCAACCTCAGGAGCTTCAACAAGACCAAGGGCAGGGTCCTGCATCTGGGTCGAGGCAATCCCAGGCACAAATCCAGGCTGGGCAGGGACTGGCTGGAGAGCAGCCCTGAGGAGAGAGACTTGGGGGTGCTGGGGCAGGAGAAGCTCACCAGGAGCTCTCAGTGTGCACTTGCAGCCCGGAAAGCCAATCAGAGCCTAGGCTGCAGCAGGAGAAGTGTGGCCAGCAGGTCAAGGGAGGGGATTCTCCCCCTCTGCTCAGCCCTGGTGAGACCCCCACCTGGAGTACTGCCTCCAGTTCCCCTGAACAGCCCCTATTCCAAGAGGGATCTGGAGGTGCTGGAAGGTGTCCAGAGAAGGGCCACGAGGATGAGCAGAGGGCTGGAGCACCTCTCCTGTGAGGACAGACTGAAGGAGTTGGGGCTGTTCAGTCTGGAGAAGAGAAGGCTCCGAGGTGACCTCATTGTGGCCTTCCAGTATCTGAAGGGGGCTCCAAAAACGCTAGGGAGGGACTTCTCAGGCTCTCAGGTAGTCATAGGACTAGGGGGAATGGAGTGAAGCTGGAGGTGGGGAGATTCAGGCTGGACATGAGGAGGAAGTTCTTCCCCATGAGAGTGGTGAAGCCCTGGAATGGGTTGTCCAGGGAGGTGGTTGAGGCCCTGTCCCTGGAAGTGTTTAAGACAGGCTGGATGAGGTTCTGGCCAGCCTGATCTAGTGTAGAGTGTCCCTGCCCTTGGCAGGGGGGCTGGAACTAGCTGATCCTTGTGGTCCCTTCCAACCCTGACTGATACTATGAAACTATGATACTATGATACCAAATACTATTCCACAAGCTTGGATTCAGGGAGCCACAGAGCTAGCAGAATCCTCTTCCCTCCTCTAAAAGAGATTTTCCTCCTCTAAAAAAAGACTTAACTGCTGTCTTTTGTTATTCTAAAACATTTAGCCCTGTTCAGCCTATTCCCAGAGTCACACAGATCAACATATTAGTTGAGTTCTTTTGCCTTGTTGTTGATTTTTCACTTGCTTGGTGCCCTGCCCCCCAAGCATGTTCAGCAGATCAAAGAACTGCTGAATAGTATCACCTGTTCTTAAGACAAAAACACACACACATTGCCAAATAAATCTGAAATCTCTGAAGAGTCATTGTGGAGCTGGATGTCAGATATGCATTAAACAGACCCTCACAAACAGAAAATACATGATACTTATTAGGCTGGCAATTCTAACCAAATACTACTGTGAGTCTGAAGAAGAAACTCAATTTGAAGTGATGATAGCTCCATTGTTGCCATTTAAAGACCACTATGTGGTTCTTGTTTTTCTGTAAAACATATTTTTCTGGACACATCACAGAATGTGTCCAGCTTCAGGCAGAATACCTCAAACAAGGAAAATCCATTCTGCATGCTCCACTGGTAAAATATGGCTTACATTTATCTGCAAGCCTTTCCAAGATTAAAAAGAAATTTTCCCACTCTCCATAGTCCCAATGTACTCATGTGCTAGAATAAACCACATCTTAAAGAGGACAAACAGCCTTTTAACTTTCCACCATATTATACAGTCTGCAGACACCTTATCTGTCTCCCACAGCAAGCTCCTGGCCAAGCTGTCAGCCCCTGGCTTGGACAGCAGCACTCTGAGCTGGGTCAGGAACTGGCTGGAGGGTGGCCAGAGAGTGGTGGTGAATGGTGCCACATCCAGCTGGCAGCCAGGCACCAGTGGTGTGCCCCAGGGAGCAGTGCTGGGCCCCAGCCTGGTCAATATCTTTATTGATGATCTGGATGAGGGGATTGAGTCCATCACCAGTAGGTTTGCAGATGACACCAAGCTGGGAGCAGATGTTGGTCAGTTAGAGGGCAGAAGGGCTCTGCAGAGGGACCTTGACAGGCTGGAGAGACGGGCAGAGTCCAACAGGATGGCATTCAACAAGTCCAAGTGCCAGCTGCTGCACTTTGGCCACCACAACCCCATGCAGAGCTACAGGCTGGGGTCAGAGTGGCTGAAAGCAGCCAGGCACAAAGGGACCTGGAGGTAGTGGTTGACAGCTGCCTAAACATGAGGCAGCAGTGTGCCCAGGGGGCCAAGAAGGCCAAGGGCATCCTGGCCTGCAGCAGGAAGAGTGTGGCCAGCAGGAGCAGGGAAGTCCTTCTGCCCTGTGCTCAGCACTGCTGAGGCCACACCTTGAGTCCTGTGTCCAGTTCTGGGCTCCTCAGGTCAGGCAAGATGTTGAGCTGCTGGAAGGTGTCCAGAGAAGGGCAAGAAAGCTGGGGAGGGGTCTGGAGCACAGCCCTGTGAGGAGAGGCTGAGGGAGCTGGGCTTGCTTAGCCTGCAGAAGAGGAGGCTCAGGGGAGACCTTCTTGCTCTCTGCAACTCCCTGCAGGGAGGTTGTAGCCAGGAGGGGGTTGGTCTCTTCTGCCAGGCCCCCAGCCCCAGAACAAGAGGACACAGTCTCAATCTGTGCCAGGGGAGGTTCAGGCTGGATGTTAGGAAGAAGTTCTTCCCAGAAAGAGAGACTGGCCCTTGGGCTGTGCTGCCCACTGAGGTGGTGGAGTCCCCATTCCTGGAGGTGTTCAAGAGGGGATTGGATGTGGCACTTGGAGCCATGGTTTAGTTAGTCATGAAGTGTTGGGTGATGGATTGGACTTGATGATCTCTGAGGTCTTTTCCAACCTTATTGCTTCTAAGATTCTAGGTTACCTCTCCCATTATCAGTTACTCCACCACAGCTATGGCATTTAGAATCATAAGAAACTGTAAAGATCTAGCTTACATAACACACTGAAAAGCAATGCATTCTTTAAAGAAAATACCTTTAACACAAAGGTTTCAGAGACTACTGCTCAGTGTGGGCAATAACCTTAACAGGAATCAACTCTGTGTGGGAAGATTACTGTCTTAAGATCTGGGAGGTTAAATACTAACAATGCAACAATTTTGTGGCAGATTTGCTGAAGACACTTCATTAAAAAAAGGCACATAAGGTGATCCCTCTCAAACAAATACTTTTGCTGACATCTCCCTGTAGCAAATTTTCCCTCTAAGCGCACTGGCTGGCTTTTAAACACAGATATGCTTATGAGCACATAGAAATTGTCAGGGGTGGAAGGCACCTCAGGGATCAGCCACTTCCAACCCCCCTGCCATGGGCAGGGACACCTCACACTGCAGCAGGTTGCTCACAGCCACATCCAGCCTGGCTGCAAACACCTCCAGGGATGAGGCTGCCACCACCTCCCTGGGCAAACTGTGCCAGGCTCTCACCACCCTCATGGGGAACAACTTCATCCTAACATCCAATCTGAATCTACTAATTTCTAGTTTTCTCCCATTCCCCTTAGTCCTATCACTACCAAAATCCAAACAATTCCCTCCCCAGCTTTCTTGTAGCCCTTCTTCAGATACTGGAAGGCCACAATTAGGTCTCCCCAGAGCCTTCTCTTCTCCAGACAGAACAGCCCCAACTTTCCCAGTCTGTCCTGACAAGAGAGGTGTTCCAGCCCTCTAATTATCCTCATGGCCCTTTTCTGGACATGTTCCAGCACCTTCTAATTGAGGCTCCAGAACTGGAGGCAGTACTCCAGGTGGGGTCTCACCAGGGTGGAGCAGAGTGGGAGAATCACTTCCCTTGACCTGCTGGTCACAATTCTCTTGATGCAAGTACACACTGGTGGCTCATGTTGAGCTTGTCATTCACCAGCAACCCCAAGTCCTTTTCTTCAGGGCTGCTCTCAAGCCAGTATCTGCCCAACCTATATTGGTGCTTGGGATTGCCCCGACCCTGATGCAGAACCTTGTATTTGGTCTTGTTGAACCTCATGAGATTGTCATGGGCCCAGCTCTCCAGCCTGTCAATGTCCCTCTGGATGGATCCCTTCCCTCCAGTGTGCCTGCTGCACCACACAGCTTGGTATCATCAGCAAACCTGCTGAGGGTGCACTCAAGGCCACTGTCCATGGCACCAACAAGGACACATGAAGATTTCAGTACTTATGTAGGGTATCACAAGCTACAGCTCAGTACCTTCAAGGACAGAAACAGAGTTTTCCATTACTGGAATTATATGAAGGCTGCCAGCTCCTTCATGTGGAAATTACACAAACCTTGCCCTTTGCCTAGTATGTCTGCCACAACAACAGATTTGGAAGCTGTGAAACCTTAAAGAATGTTGGTATTAGGTAAGTTTGGAAGTTTTCACTGCTTGACGTTTTTCAGTGTTACCACATGGCCAATAAGGCCCTTTCAGGAAAGCAAACCATGCAAACTGATGGCATACTACTTACCACTGAAAGCACAAAATTCAGAAGAGCTGTCCCACTATGGAAGACAACTGTCACTAATGTTGTAACTGTAGTGAACAAGAGGCTCACGTTGCGACTCATCACGATCCACAGAGACTCCAGGATCTAGAAGAGTATTAGGAAGCAAAGACAAAGTCAGGCATGCTGACAGCATTAGCTAGGACAGAGAACTGCTTACAGGATGAGTGACCTCCATCAAGCCATACAAAGAAGGCATTAAAAAACAAAACACCATAAATCTAGATGCAGCAACAGTTATTTCTTGAGATTAACATCACCAACTGAAAGCAAATCATTCCTTGGGTGAGCAAACTCATCTTTTCCAAAGCAGGAGTCCTACACCACAGAGAACAAGGAGTAAGGCCACAAGGCAGAAATAAATCTGAAGATTACTTCTAATCAAGTAATAGAATAATAGAATGACTACTTTAAAAGATTTGCTACCAAGTCACTATGGGTGGAAAAGACCTTTAAGATCAAGTCCAACCATTATCTAACTGTACCAGGGCCACTACTACACAATATCCTTGAGCACCATATCTAGACAGCTTTTAAATGCATCCAGGAACAGCAGTTAAACCACCTCCCTGGGCAGCCTGTTCCAGTCTTTGATAAACCTTTTGGTATAAATTTTTTTCCTAATGTCTTATCTAAACCTCTCCTGCTATAACTTGGTGCCATTTCCTCTTGTCCTATCCATTGTAACTTGTAAGAAGAGACCAGCACCCACCTCTCTACAACCTCCTTCCAGGTACACAAGAGTAAACCAGACCAGGTTGGAAAAGACCTTTGAGATCATCAAGTCCAACCTAACACCCAGCAACAACTAACCAACTAAACCATGGCACTAAGTGCCCCCTCCAGTATCTTCCTAAATACTTCCAGTGATGGAGAGCAATAAGGTATCCTTTCAGCTTCTGCTTCTCCAGACTAAACCTCAGCTCCCTCAAGCCACTTCTCCTAACACTTATTCTGAGGACCCTTCAGCTCCCTTGCCCTTCTCAGTTCTTACAGTGCTTTATGTGAATGATGCATATTTTTTATGGTGTCTGCAGACAACTACACAAGTTGTCATTTTCAGTGGGGATGCATCAGTTCATCAAACAATGCCGTTAGAGGGCAGAAGGGCTCTGCAGAGGGACCTTGACAGGCTGGGCAGATGGCCAGAGTCCAACAGGATGGCATTCAACAAATCTAAGTGCCAGGTGCTGCACTTCAGTCACAACCACCCCATGCAGAGCTACAGGCTGGGGTCAGAGTGGATGGAGAGCTGCCAGGCAGAAAGGGACCTGGGGTACTGGTTGATAGTAGGCTGAACATGAGCCAGAAGTGTGCCCAGGGGACCAAGAAGGCCAAGGGCATCCTGGCCTGTATCAGGAAGAGTGTGGCCAGCAGGAGCAGGGAAGTCCTTCTGCCCCTGTGCTCAGCACTGCTTAGGCCACACCTTGAGTCCTGTGTCCAGTTCTGGGCTCCTCAGTTTAGGAAGGACATTGAGACACTTGGACGTGTCCAGAGAAGGGCAAGAAAGCTGGGGAGGGGTCTGGAGCACAGCCCTGGGAGGAGAGGCTGAGGGAGCTGGGCTTGCTTAGCCTGCAGAAGAGGAGGCTCAGGGGAGACCTTCTTGCTCTCTGCAACTCCTGCAGGGAGGTTGTAGCCAGGTGGGGGGTTGGTCTCTTCTGCCAGGCCCCCAGCACCAGAACAAGAGGACACAGTCTCAAGCTGCGCCAGGGGAAGTTTAGGCTGGAGGTGAGGAGGAAGTTCTTCCCAGAGAGAGTTGTTAGCCATTGGAATGTGCTGCCCAGGGATGTGGTGGAGTCCCCATCCCTGGAGGGGTTCAAGAGGGGATTGGATGTGGCACTTGGAGCCATGGTTTAGTCATGAGGTCTGAGGTTTAGTAGTCATGAGGGGTTGGGTGACAGGTTGGACTTGATGATCTTTGAGGTCTCTTCCAACCTTATTGGTCCTATGATTCTAAATAGGCTAACAAAAATTGCTTATGCAACTGTAAGAAACATTAACAATGCTCCCACAATTTTCCATAGACCTGAATCCCTATTGATTCCTCCTTGGACAAAGTTTATCAGTTAAGAGTCAGACCAACTCGGTCATAAGGACAAGAAAAAAAATACATACTGAAAGAAATGTTTCAATGTTGTCATGAACAAAGGATGCAACATCTTGCCCGTCCAGAATATCACCAAGCCAGCTGTTCTGACGGCTCATGTGCCACTTGTGTCCTTTGTGTCTTCCAGAATGTGTCACGTTCTTAAAGGGAGGCAAAGACATAAAGAAAGCAGACATTTAAATAAGGTACAGATATGAGTGTGGTAGTTTAAGGCTATGCCTTTAAAATGTCTCACAGGTCTTGGGCATGAAAGCAGTAAAAAGTAAATAAATCACTCTTGGGTGTAAAAAGTAAAACAAAGGTAATTCTGAACAATACCATTGGAGAGATAAGGAACACAAACTGGGTGTAGCAAAACAATCTTCTCTTCTTGCGTCTTCATGCTGGAGAGATAGTAACTTCCTTCTGCTTGACCTTGGCTGCACTGTTTTGGTTAAGTCTAACAGCAACTTTCTCTGCTCCTTTCTCCCTTCTTTTGTACAGGGGGGTGGGGCAGAAAAGGAGAAGCTAGTAGCTTGCCCTGGACTTTGACCCGGGGGGAGGAGGGGGTGTGTGTCCTTGTGCTGTAAATAGTGTACATTTTGTACATATTCATTGTAGACTGCACTTTTGCCTGTAAATACAGATATCATTTGCTTCCAGCTAGGCTTGTCTGGCAAAGTTAATGTTGAAGGGGGGGGTGGAATTTCAACCCACCACAATGAGAAAGCCAAAGACTAAAGATTTCTTAATGAGGAACAGACCCAACATTCATTTGAGATACTTAGAGCTGCTCTAATCAGCATCCTCAAAAATAATGGTAAGTACCCAATAAACTGGAAAAGAATGAAAATCCAACAGAAAACCACAGTTAATGATCCCACCTAACTACAGTTCTGTGTATTGCACTGATTCACCTCCACTAAAAACTATCCTGACTGCTCAACTGATACAGTGGTATCTGTCTTGCTCTTTATGAAAGCACACAAGAAAGAGGCAACAGATTTCAGTTACTGCCTAAATAATTTATTGCTTGCCACATACAACTTTTCTCAAGTACAGCTCACATAGGAAAACACAAGCAGAAGCTTTTGGCCTGACTGCCCTGCTGAAACTCTTAGTCCTTTCAAGGCAGAGATCTTTTTGTAACACCAGAGGTACTTTAAGAACTCTGTCAAGGAGGGTGTTAATATACTGCAACGGCAGTTATTTAAATATACACAAGCATTTCAGGGGTATGACTTCTGGACTTTGTTACTTCCATTGGACCACAGCTAATGAATGGCTTTTTCCTTTAAAAGGAAAACACCACCCTTGTTATAAAAAACTCTTAAGTAGCACTTATCTAGCTCTCAGGAACTTCTCAAGATGTAGGGTGCAGAAGCCATGAAAGGAAGGCTAGAACAGCTGGCAGAAGTGCATTGTAAGCAACTTAAAAGACAACTTCTATTAATTTGGAAATCTGGAGAAGTTACACACATCATGCCATTTCCTTTTCCTAACCCTTCAAGATCACAAAAATTCAACAGAAAGCTCTGAGATACTAAAAAGTGAGACAGGTATCAAATTAAATGGCATACCTAAAACCACACAGCTGCTGAAGTGAAGGACATCACTCTGGCTGTACTCAAGCTGTGGTGGCATCATGATCTTATTTGAACCAACTTTTTATTCTGACCTTTGCTCAGCATTCCAACCTTTTGCTCAGAAATGCAGACTTAGTGCAACTATCTCAAAGTACAATGCTTATATGAATACCATTTTAGTAAGTTACCTACCTTCACAAACCAAGAGTGATAAAGCCTGTCCCAGAGCTCTAGCACTTGTTTTTCAATCACAGCTGTGTTATTAACTTTTTCTCCCAAAATCTTGTGGAGCTACAACATAAATAAACCTTTTATTACAAAGGAAAGAACAAGGCTGGCATCTACTGACAAACTCCAGGTCAGATGAATCCAGTAAGCCTGTCGGTAAAGACATGCCTCAAACCCAAAGATTAAAACAAGCCGTGTGTTTGCTACGGAATGCACTCTTCAGGCAACACGGCCAACAGCAGCAAAATTCTGGCCATAAGAAAACATTCTGCTTCACTAAAGTGAGGACTTCTTTCTGTACAGAAAATCAATGCTATCTGTAAAATGCTTACTGCAAAATCCTTATCATCATTAGAGTAAACATTAGCCTGGAGAAGAGGAGGCTCAGCGGAGACATTATTGCCATCTACAACTTCCTGAAGGGAGGTTGTAGCCAGGTGGGGGTTGGTCTCTTCTCCCAGGCAACCACTGACAGAATGAAAGGACACAGTCTCAAGCTGTGCCAGGGGAGGTTCGGGCTGGATGTTAGGAAGAAATTCTTCCCAGCAAGAGAGATTGGCCATTGGAATGTGCTGCTCAGGGAGGTGGTGGAGTCCCCATCACGGGAAGTGTTTAAGAGGAGCCTGGATGAGGCACTTAGAACCATGGTCTAGTTGATTAGATGGTGTTGGGTGATAGGTTGGACTCGATCTTGAAGGTCTTTAATGACCTGGTTAATTCTGTATGGTTCTGATATATAAAAATAAAAACCTTGGCAGCTAATTTAAATAAACTATAATTTAAAAATATATACATTTAGGCTACCACAATCAGCCCACACAGAAACCAGAATACTCGTAGCAAAGTCCTCAAGTCTACACTGTCTACAATGGGACAGCTAAATCCAGACAAAAAGAACCCCCAACACCTTGGTTTTATTTGATACATTTTCACTGGCAATCCTACTAAAACAATGACAGACTTTTCATCAGCTCTTAAAAACCAATATTCCTCTAAGCAGAAAAGACCACTGGAATCACTCCCAGCCTTTCTTCAACTCACCAAGCAGAGAGTTGAAAGACCAGACCCGGCAACAAAACGGTTCACCACACAGAAAAGAATCACTGACAACTTTTAATTGATTTAGTTATTCATATTTTTACTTGACTTTTATGGAAGACTAGAAATGAAAACATTTTAAAAGGTGGGGTAGCTCCCTCTTACCTTATGTGTAATCCATTCTCTGCCATACTGATACACGTTGTTGACCGCCGAATTGAGCGCCTTCTGAATAACCTGGGCTTCTGGGAGCCAGCTAGGTGGAGTTTTTTTAAAGAAGGAAAACAAAGTTAACTGCTACTTCTTTTAACCATTTCATTACAGCCAGAACCACATGACCAAATAACATTTTGCAGCAACAGCCACCACCACTTAAATACGTATAAACTTACCATCTAAACTCGCATCAGG
Source organism: Colaptes auratus (assembly GCA_015227895.2). Taxonomy (NCBI): domain Eukaryota; kingdom Metazoa; phylum Chordata; class Aves; order Piciformes; family Picidae; genus Colaptes; species Colaptes auratus. The sequence goes on from CM037636.1 coordinate 6,930,588, forward strand.
AAACTTACTATACTAAACTTGCATCAGGAAGAGTGTGGCCACCAGGAGCAGGGAAGTCACTGCGCCCCTGTACTCAACACTGGTGAGGCCACACCTGGAGTCCTGTGTCCAGTTCTGGGGCCCTCAATTTGAGAAGAACATTGAGACACTTGAATGTGTCCAGAGAAGGGCAACAAGGCTGGGGAGAGGTTTCAAGCACAAGCCCTATGAGGAGAGGCTGAGGGAGCTGGGGTTGCTTAGCCTGGAGAAGAGGAGGCTCAGGGGAGACCTTACTGCTCTCTACAACTACTTGAAGGGAGGTTGTAGCCAGGAGGGGGTTGGTCTCTTCTTCCAGGCAACCCGTGACAGAACAAGAGGACACAGTCTCAAGCTGTGCCAGGGGAAGTTTAGGCTCTTCATAGAAAGTGTAATTGGCCATTGGGATGTGCTGCTCAGGGAGGTGGTGGAGTCACCATCCCTGGAGGTGTTCAAGAGCAGACTGGGTGTGGCACTTGAAGCCATGGTTTAGTTAGTCATGAGGTGTTGGGTAAAATATTGGACTTGATGATCTCTGAGGTCTTTTCCAACCTTACTCATTCTATGACTCTATGATAACTAGAGTTATTTACTGTAACTAGAACATAAGATTATCTTGTACCAAAGCACAATTAAAAATGCGGCACGTCATTGTATGTGGACTTTTCCCAAGATCCCTGAAACACTAAATTGGTATCTCAACTTTTCCAAAGCAGATCTCATCTGTATGTGTGGTCCTCACAATGCATTCTTAGAATTTTTCCTGGTGTTCTAGCTTTCTGAAAACACCATATAAAGTTGTTGCATAGAGCTGCAAAGACAACCTTCTGAATTAATAGCTGAATGCACATTTTTAGGGTAGCTTCCCCCAAAAAAGCTACCAGAGGAAGCAACAGTTTGGAGAACCAGTTATTGCCCTATGAAAACACCTATTCATTAATTTCTTCAGGAATTCATGTTACTTTCAAGCAAGGGACCAGATGCCAGCATTTCAACACTTGTGAATACAGGGGGCACATTCTTTATTCTGATTTTCTTTCTACATCTTATAGAATCACAGAATAGAATCACAGAATCAATAAGGTTGGAAAAGACATCAGAGATCATCAAGTCCAACCTCTCACCCAACACCTCATGACTAACTAAACCATGGCTCCAAGTGCCACATCCAATCCCCTCTTGAACACCTCCAGGGATGGTGACTCCACCACCTCCCTGGGCAGCACATCCCAATGGCCAACAACTCTCTCTGTCAAGAACTTTCTCCTCACCTCCAGCTTAAACTTCCCCTGGTGCAGCTTGAGACTGTGTCCTCTTGTTCTGGTGCTGGTTGCTAAAGAGAAGAGACCAACCCCCACCTGGCTACAGCCTCCTTTCAGGGAGTTGCAGAGAGCAAGAAGGTCTCCCCTGAGCTTCCTCTTCTGCAGGCTAAGCAAGCCCAGCTCCCTCAGCCTCTCCTCACAGGGCTGTGCTCCAGACCCCTCCCCAGCCTCGTTGCCCTTCTCTGGACATGTTCAAGAGTCTCAATGTCCCTCTTAAATTGAGGGGCCCTCAGGCCTTCCCAATGGAATCATACCAAACTCTCCTCCTCCACCATTCTTTTCACCCTACTTCATTTCACTCCAAACCCATTTTATTCAACTGCTATTCCTTCAAAGGCATTCTGCAGCCAGCTCTTTGTGTTGAAAAAACAATTCAGCTCATTTTGCAACCTTCTACAGAGAGTATTCTTTGTCAGTAGTTTTCTGTTGCAGGAAAAGGGCTAAGAATAGACCTTTCTATTCTCTGCACTATGTAAGTTTCAACACCAAAACTCTAACTAGAAGTTCACACACTTTGAAGTCCTCCTTCAAAGGTCAACCCGTCCTCAGAATATCATACTGACATTCCTCCAGAATAATGCATATCAACACTATTGCTACTTGAGAGTTTAGCTGTCACATCTGCCTGCAATAGTCACTCCCCTATCTGTTCTTCTAGGGAAGCCTTTTAATTACATGTAATGCACAAAAAGCACCTGGAAGCTTGCTCATCCACCCCACACTCTCTGCTTAACTTCAGCATTCTTACTTTGCCCATTCTGGGTGACTGGCTACTGTCTCATTGATCAAGCTGCTTGTGACTTGAATCATGTGAACACTCTCTTGATGTACCTAAATTAAACACAGACAAGAAAAATGTTATGTTAATGCAAGCTAGAACTCTTCCTACATTCAGAGGCTCTTTTTTGGGGGGGGGGGCAGAAGGAGGGGAGGGGTAGGGGGTAAGGAGAGTGTAGGATTAGGGGTAACAAAGGGATTGCAGATTCAATGCAGACAGCTCATTACGAAGAATGAGTGGCACTAACCCCCAAAATGTAGTCAATATAATTATCAGACTGTTCTGACAATTTTGGACACACTCTGAGTGACTAGTGATAGCAAATGGGAATTTAAACCTTATCTCAGGGCAGGGGGGGAATAAATCAACGATACAGCAGTAGAGTCAAGGGAAGTACTAAAATATAAAGCACAGTTTCAGATACACTTTAAGTCACAGATTACAGAAGTGTAACCATTAATGAATGCTAAGCTTTAAGATGACCACCCATGTTATGAAGTGCCAAATTAATTCCTCAATAAGAATGATAAAAGTCACCTTTTATGAACACCTTAATGTTTCTTTTATTAATGTAAGGAAGCTCCAGGCAGGAATGTTTGCACAACTTTGAAGGCATTCTGTTTTAAATACTGAACAGTGGCATTGAGTGCACCCTCAGCAAGTTTGCTGATGACACCAAGCTGTCTGGTGCAGCAGACAGGCTGGATGGAAGGGATGCCATCCAGAGGGACCCTGGACAGGCTGGAGAGGTGGGCACAAGCCAACCTCAGGAGGTTCAACAAGACCAAGGGCAGGGTCCTGCATCTGGGTCGAGGCAATCCGAGGCACAAATCCAGGCTGGGCAGGGACTGGCTGGAGAGCAGCCCTGAGGAGAGAGACTTGGGGTTGCCACCTCATTGTGGCCTTCCAGTATCTGAAGGGGGCTCCAAGAACACTGGGGAGGGACTTCTCAGGATATCAGGGAGTGATAGGACTAGGGGGAATGGAGTGAAGCTGGAGGTAGGGAGATTCAGGCTGGAGGTGAGGAGGAAGTTCTTCCCCATGAGAGTGGTGAAGCCCTGGAATGGGTTGTCCAGGGAGGTGGTTGAGGCCCCGTCCCTGGAAGTGTTTAAGCCCAGGCTGGTTGAGGCTGTGGCCAGCCTGATCTAGTGTGAGGTGTCCCTGCCCATGGCAGGGGGGCTGGAACCAGATGATCCTTGTGGTCCCTTCCAACCCTGACTGATACTATGATACTATGAACATTACATTTTGGAAAAAGGGGATTGACATTCGAATTCATTGACTTTTGTTCTGTAACTATTAAAGTCAAGCATTCAATCTCCACTGACTATCTAGAGTACAAACACAGCTCCATTAAAAAAGAAGGAAAAAAAAAAAAGAGGGAGGTAAATAAAGTACATGAGTATGAGTAACCTCTTCTGGTGAGCAACAACCTCACCAACCACAACCCAAAAGTCATTTTCAGAGAATATCTGATCACGAACTTCAACACATTGAAACTCTCAACAGGATACCATAAGGTTATTATGGTATCCCACTACTGGCAACTACACTGACAAATGCACCTTAAGCAGCTTCTAAATATGTTTCTGATAAGTAAAATGAGATAATTCTAAGTGGCTCTGCTGTTGACAAGGGAAGTGTAACAGAATGCAGAACAAATCTGCTCCCGTCATATGTCTGTAAGCTGGTAATTCTTTTACTAGAATAAAGTTTGTACTTCCAAACCCATGCATGTATCAGTGTTGTCACATGTGAAAACAAACATAAACACAAATGAATAGAAATAGTTTAAACAAATAGTCCTGGAATGGTAACAAGGTCATCTGCAACAGAGCACAGTTGATAGTTCTGTAAAAATTCTTCAAGCTACATCATTGTACACAAACACCAGTAACTCCATTCAGCATTTAAAGCAAGTTCTATGATTACATTCCGTAGCACACTGTACCTTTGCAGTAAGGAGCAGGGCCAGCAGAAGTGTTCCTATCACTAGCAAAAATATGATGAAAATGCTGATTATTTTATCTAGCATTTTCTCCAGCCACACGATCATCTGTGCAGAAAAGAAAAGACAAATCACAGCACATGAATCAACCTTTAATGAAAGCAAGGCTGTATGGGGCTACTGTTATCCTCATTCACAACCACAGCGTACAGTCAGGCTCTGATCAAACAGCACTTATGCCCAAGCTTGGAGATGAACAATTAACAAGGGATGTTAGCATGATTAAGGTCATGGTAGGACACATGGTTTTCCCAAACAACATTTACACATTGCCACAAGACACAGCAAGCTCTCTGCAAAGCAAGCAGTAACTCAATATTTACTTACTAAAGCTAGAGAAGTTAGCACTCACGTCAGCCAGGAACCTTAAAATCTGTCACTGTTTCTGGCCCTTCAACAACCTGGAAGCTTACAGATACCATCTGCACTGGACTTCAAACCTATCAAGTTATGTAAAGTACAATGATGGCTTTCAAATTTGATTAACAGCCATCTAAAGGACAACCAAGGTACTTCTGTGAGGAACCAAGTTTTTAAAGCTGTTCATCATCACCTTTGGAATTCGCATGAGGCTGGAGGTTTTCTACCTTATTGATCATCACCATCACTGGAGGTGCTCAGGAGGAGACTTGATAGGGTGCTTGGTTCCACGGTTTATTTGGTTAGGTAGCGTTGGATGATGGGTTGGACACAATGATCTCAAAGGTCTCTTCCAACCTAGTCTATTCTATTCTATTCCATCATGCCAATTACTCAGCACTGCCTGTTTCTACCCACTTTGAATCTGGAAAGGATGCATTAAACATGCATCAGCTAAGCCTACTGAGACAGGAACACAGGTATGTATGCTCTGTTCTGTTGGTTTAGGGAATGCTCTGACTGATACACAGAATCATAGAACCATAGAACTGTCAGGGTTGGAAGGGACCTCGAGAATCATGTAGTTCCAACCCCCCTGCCATGGGCAGGGACACCTCACACTAGATCAGGCTGCTCAGAGCCACACGTCCACAAAGTGATACTGCTTCAGATGAGAGAAATTCTGATCATGTCATTTAAAACAAAACCACTCAGCAACATGGCTATGAAGAGTGCTCCAGAACAGTGCAAGCTGAGCTCTGTCCATACACAATTCAGCTCTTTACCTAAAATGCTGTGAAGGCCCATGTAAATATGAGCAGATATATTTTTCTATCTTCTATGGTCCACATACCAAGGCTACTTCTACTCCATGTGGTATTAATGCAGGAAAAGACAGTAGAAGAACACCTGTTCAATTTGTGCTTCAAGAGAACTGAAGTCAAAGCCAGTGTGCAGTAGATGAAGTTATCTCCCAGTGTGTACAAACGAGACAGGCAGCAATTAAACAGGTAGCATTTTAGTTACAAAAACTACCAATATGCTTGCTGATTGCTTACATTAGTTCTTGCTTCACTATTTACCCTAACCCTTACAGAGGAAATTGGCTCTGGAATAACTAAGGAGTCTGTAGAACTATGTAATGATTGAATTGATTAACACTGAATGTTGGGGGGGGGGAGGAATTCCAACCCACCACAATCTCCTATCTACAATAAAAGTAGGGATTTTATTTTTTCTTGATGCTTATCCTGTAGCATCTGAGCACTTAATGTACATTAAGCAATTCTTTTTAAACTTCAATCTTTTGAACAACCAGCTCCTTTTTTTGATCTGAATCAGCACAAGGATTACAGTCAGCATTTTGGAACTGTTGTTCAAAATAATGAAGAAAACAAGGTGTTGAGCCAGAAAGCTTTTGTAACAAAATCTGCACTGTATTATGCCCTGCAGAAAATAATTCAGAGAAGCTGAAGGAATCTGCAGTCTTTTGCCTTAGCTATGTTTAACAGCTTTCAGCATTGCTGAAGTATTTCAGCTATCAAAAATGCCTTTCAGTGCTAGGAGGGGCTTACCTGCCTGAAGCAGTAATGCAGCTTTCTGAAAAACTGAGTAGCTTTACATGGGGTTGTAACCTTTTCAGATGGCAGACTGGAAACAGGATTTACTGTGCCCTCACAAACCTCACATACACCTATGGATTATGCAAGAGAAGCAAGAAATAGAAGTCTCCGTTTTAAGGGTCAGAAAGAAAACTTATCACTGAAAAAAACACTGCATGTCCAGGGGACAGAAGTTTTATAGCATCAGCTTTATTCTAAAGTTATTAAAAATTAAAGTTGCCTTTGTTATTTCTTAGTTAAAGCCAACTGTTATTTACTTTCAAAGTTAGAGATGGAAATCTAGCTAGCCTTACACACGGCACCTTAATCCACTCACTGAATCCAATACACTGGAGCCTCTCTCAGAGACTTCTAAAAATGCTAGCCTCAGTGACTGTGTGAGTTGGTCTTAATGCTGGGGGGAAACTTCAGCCCACCACAGTGAGTGGTATCCAGTAGATGAAATCTCCATGCAGCTGAAGCAGGGTGCCTTACATGTTTTACCACAGTGGCAACTACTGAAGACTAAGCTCCAAAAGATGAGGGTGTGAGCCCGCTCTGAACTGGACCATGACAAATAGGGAATCTTTTCTTGATAACTCCTGACTGTGGGTTGGTGTATACCTACACAGTTAATGAGGTGCACAGTTGCAGAAGATGTAAAGCCTAAATCACCTTTAGTTGCTAGAGTTGTACCAGCACAGGTAGCAGCCCCAGCCATGCAAGACCACCTTCTGTTTATTTACTTGGGCAGGTAGCCCAGGCAAGCTAGCTGAAAGCCAGCTCTGGTATGCCTACAATTACTGAAATTACATCTCTCAACCACAGCCTTAAGCAGATCCAAGCCATACAACTGGTACAGACATCATAGGGGAAGACTGAATTGAAGTGAGTAAAGAAGTAAAAGCAGATGCACAATTCATTGAAGGCTGTATTTACTCACCCTCCTTCAGTTTGCTTGCTATTAAACCTCCCTTCTTTCCTCTGCATTTACCCACAATATTTCCTTAGGCAACACTCACCTTTGCACGCTAATGCCTAGCTGTTGTTACTGCAGTTAAGCTAGACTGTTAAATCCCTGTGTGCTTGTACTTACCACTGAATCAGGTCGAGACTTCATTCTTGCCCCAACCCCGCCAGACCTCCCCTTTACATCCTTCCTGTAAACCAAGGGCATGCACACAAACACAAACATACACCAACTAAAAACCAGTCCATTAGTCAGAGATCATGAAGTTTAAAAATCACTTCCAAGCTTCTAATGTAAATGTTAGTCAACGGTGAGAAGCTGATGCTGCCACAACGTTCAAAATTAAGCAAAGGAAAGCCAAGCTCCTAAGCTACAGAAGGTCACACTTGTAAAACAAACCCCAAAATGTTACTAATTTGTGACTGACTGTCCACAGAAAGCACCCTTAAACTGTGACAGTCTTGAAGGGAAACATAGCAACTTTAAAATATTTATTTCAACTTGCTGCAAAAATAAATAAATAAATAACTAAATAAATAACTAAATAAGGTGAATTGCAGTCAGTCAAAGTGTGCCTCGAGAATTTGCAAGTACTCCCTGCTTCAACTTGTGGGTGATGATAGAAACCATCTTAAAATGAGCTGCAACAGACCATGTTAACATGGTTAACAATCCTGCTATCTAGACAGGTTCCCCATGCTGTGCAGTATGACACATCACCTGTGAACTGATATTTGCATCTTTTACACTGCATAGGCATTAGAACCCTAGGTTTTCAATTAAATCTACTTAAGATTACCAAAAAAGGACTACTTTATTTAAACAGTTTCACTACTTAACTGGATTCCCCTCCAGGACTTTTCTCAGACTTGTCAATATTTTCCTTCAGTTCAGTTAGCATCTGAGAATGTCATCATCTAATCTGATGAGAGTAAGGGGAAGTCTGTAATCAGGACACATCTCAGGGCTACATTGAAATGAGTCGCATGGGTAGCCAAGCCAAGAAAGAGAGAGAACAGTCTGCATGAGGTCTCAGGTCTGTGGGAGCACCACTGCTCCAACAGCAGCTGCACAATGTCAAATTCTTTCTAACCCTGCCCTAGACAACCTTAGAAAGGACAGATCATGCTAGCCCAACTGAATCTATTCTATACTTTGGGCTACAAATACTGTGATAAACTATGTGATTATACACTATTCTTGCTGCCAAAAAACCCACAAAAGCTTCAAGCAGCTCTCAGAACAGGAAGAGCACTTCAATCACTAGCAATCCTAGTTAATATTTGCAAACTCTGCCATCTGTAGATGGCAAATTTTTAGTGTCTTGGTAGATTATTGGAAATTCATCTTGGTGTTGTCCCAAGCAATACCCTTCAAAGACAGGCAAAAATGAAAATGGTGCAGTCTTTTAACTGTATCCACCGTTACAGATCTCTCCATCTGTATCCAATATTACAGATCTCCCCATTTATATATATATATATATATATAATAGAATCAATAAGGTTGGAAAAGACCTCAAAGATCATCAAGTCCAACCTGTCACCCAACACCTCATGCCTACTAAACCATGGCTTCAAGTGCCACGACCAATCCCTTTTTGAACACCTCCAGGGAGGGTGACTCCACCACCTCCCTGGGATATATATAGATAGATAGATAAACAGATATTGATATATATAGGAGGAGTGGTGGTGATATTAATTTATCTTTCATCTTGATTATATTATAATTGATACTTGCTCATCCACAGGAGTCAGTACTGCTTGTAAATGACTTCCAGGATCTCTGCCAATGAAACTGAAACAAAACAGTAATTAAAAAACCCCACAATCCCCCCCAAAACCTCAACCTCTTTTAAGGCAATGCATTCACAGGGTTTTACCCAATAATGCAAATCTCTAAACTAAAAATAGAATCAAGACATTTTAGACTTTGAAACCGTTACAGGGAAATTATTTTTGCAACCTACCCCAGACTAAAATTGAAATATATACACATGAATTTTCAAACAAACAAGTTCTAAACTCAGCCAAAAAAAAACAGTAGTTGAGAATAAACTTTCACCTCTGGCTCACTGAACTCAGCTCTTCACATAAACTGTGCTAACAAACCAATACCTAATTAAAATAAATGGTAATTATGAAGGGTTATGTTTATACATATTTACTAATTGTAAGTCACCCACACAGCACAAACATTTCAAAGTCAGGAAAGAAAAATGTAATTTTAAACCAACCACACTATATTCAAGGGCAAAAGACCATTCAAAATTCCCCTCAGTGGGCAATTATGACTGAATCAAAGCAAGTAACTCTACCATCTTGTTCAGAAACACAGACAGGCCCCCATCCTACAACCCTAAGTTAACTGATGAAATAATTCTGAAAATCACATTGTCTAAATTGATTCTATCTGCTCAGCCTGGACACTACATACAGCAAGACTCCCCACCTGCCACCCATACCATTTCGTTCTTTACAAGGACCTTCTAGAGAGAGTCGTGCCAGTGTCTCCATGGCCTCCATGCTCTGCACTGTTTTGCCTGTTGTCAACAGCATTCAGAAGGACAGTGTTTCAGGTGTTTGGCACAACATGCAAAACAGACCTATGGTTTCTGTTGTAATAGCTGCTGCATGGAAAAGGATGGGATGGTGTTTATAAAACCATAGTAACCATCCCGACTCTTACACCACTACCGCAGTGGTAAGCGAGAATGAAAGGTGCTGCCAGAAGCATAACACATTCCCAGACTTCTATTTAGTCACTTGGTTTTCAAGTATTCTCTCACATACTAGATTCTCGCCTTTGAAACTCTGAGGTCCTGCAGATGCACACATGCTACATGCATTCCCCTCCAGCTCTGTGCTTAGAATCACAGAATCATCAGGGTTGGAAGGGACCTCAAGGATCACCTAGTTCCATCCCCCTGCCACAGACAGGGACACCTCACACGAGAGCAGGTTGCTCAGAGCCACATCAAGCCTGGCCTTCAAAACCTCCAGGTTTTTAGGCTTCTACCAGGAATGAGAAGCCCCTCCAGGAGTGAGGCTTCTACCACCTTCCTAGGCATCCTGTTCCAGTGTCTCACCACCCTCATGGAGAAAAATGTCTTCCTAACATCCAATCTGCATCTACCTATTTCTAGTTCTGTTCCATTCCCCCTAGTCCTATCACTCCCTGACACCCTAAAAAGTCCCTCCCCGGCTTTCTTGTAGGCCCCCTTCAGATACTGGAAGGCCACAATGAGGTCTCCTTAGAGCCTTCTCTTCTCCAGACTGAACAGCCCCAACTCCCTCACAGTCTGTCCTCATAGCAGAGGAGCTCCAGCTCTCTGATCATCCTCGTGGCTCTTCTCTGGACATGTTCCGGCACCTCCAGATCTTTCTCGTAATAGGGGCTCCAGAACTGGACACAGTGCTCCAGGTGAGGTCTCACCAGAGCAGAGTACTGGATATGCTTGTTTGAAGCAATGACACTGCCTAAATCCCAAAGAGATATCACTAATATTGACGAGTTGTCCAGATATGTGCCACAGATGAGGCCAAACATGGACCAAATTCGTTTTAAAACTTCTCTTGGGATGACAGTTGTACAAAGAACAATAGTTAACCCTAGCTGACCAAGATGAACCCCAGGGACCAAGCACATTTCTTATAAAACACCTTACACAATTTTGAAAGGCACACAAAAGATTTAACAAAAGCTATACCAACTGCTTTTTTACCAGCCCTTACTTCCCTTAAGACTGTCATTAGATTCAGCAGTTCTGAGACTTGTGAGTATTCTCATTCCACTCCTGAGTATCACTGAGTAGCAGGCCAGTTTGATGCTTCAGAAGTAAATGATTAATCGTCCTTACTGAAGCCAGTACTTGTGAGTACTTAGAACTTAGCTTCAGAACTGTAGCTCACCCTCATCACACCCCTGTGAATTCAATTGACTGATGCTTTCTGAACAGAGAACAGCTCTCCAGTCCAGGAGAGACCTGGTTTTATGTCTACCAAGTGGGGATCAGGTGAAGATAAACTGCTCTTAAATAAAAGTGCCACTAAACCAAACTACTACCCACTGAAGGGCTAACTCAATATTCTGCTGTATGAAACAATATTTTAGTAAAAGAAAAGAGCTCAGGCAGAATTATATGACCTTCAGTAGCTTATATCAAGAGCTGGGGGGAAAAAAAGACACTTGGATAGAGAAAGCTAAGAAGCAAGGCATGTTAAGTAGTCTTCATGCTGCAAACCCAAAACACCTCCCCAAAACCACAGAATCCATTAATTGGAATCACATTTCCCACCCCTCCCCCCTGTTTATTTACCTTCTCATTAAGCCAGTGCCACAGCTTGTCAGTGGCAGGGGGAGACAGAAGAAAACGGGAAAAGAGACAAAGAACACAGTGGAAAATTATTGGAAAATGCAGTAATTCAGAAGGGAACAAAACCAATAACAAAAAAAAGGTGGCAGCAATGAGAGGCAGGCAAAGTCATCACAGAATGACAATGAAATCGTTCTAGACACGATGGCAAATCCCCATAGATGGAAAAGACCGCAACAACTTCTAAGGCAGGAATCTAGATTTTACTACTAACATGCACTTTCTGAAGCTAAGAGGGAATATAACAAATGCAAACAGCTTTAATGGTATTAAAAGAGCTATCATCATAATCTGGGCAATTACAGAGGGCTAACATTTCAGAACAGGACTCGTGGAAGTACTGCAGGAAGGGCACTTTTTATTAAAACACCAGGAATTCACACAAGATTGCATTAACGGTCCCATTTAGGCAGCTTCATGTGTGTTTTAAAACACTCCTATTATGCCAACTACTGCTAAACAAACTTTATATGTATGTTTGATTGTTGTTTTTTTTTCTTAGTACCATTCATATTTCAACACTTGCACTCAATGGCACAACATCAAACATGTAATTGAATTGGATATACACGCACCAGTAAATTGTAGATCAAATAAATATATGGATTACATGTAATTTAATAGGCTGTGCAGAAGGCATTCTGGACTTCTCAACAGCCAGCTTCTCCATTTGCACTGGTTATTCTTCCTTCCTAATTTGCACCCAAACTGCTCAAGCACACCCATTTAAGGGCCTAGTCAATGTAAGACTGTGCTCTTAATTCTAGCCATTAGACATCGGTTCACAGCATGACAACAACAGTTTTCACCAGTTACCAGAAACTGTATTAGCTCCCAATGGGGAAAAAAACCCCAACCAAACCAACAACCAAAACCCAACATTTCAAATCTGGGGTTGGAAATAACAATCTGAGAACGTTCATTAAGTTACAGCAGAAGCAAGAAGCAGATTGACAAAGACACGTGAAAATAAAATGTCACAAAGCATCCACTTCCACGAGCTTTTACTGCTCATGGAATGCATCAATCACAGTAATGAAAAGCCATGATACGGCTTCAAAAGCCTCATATTAAGCACTGTAGAATCTGTTTCTGTTTTACATCTCCCATAAAATGTATAAAGTGTCAAATTGCTTCCTGATTCAATGACATACTTTTGCCTTTAACTTTCCTTCTGCATATTAAAACCTACTATATCGTAGGTCCCTTGCAGTAAATGTGTAGATCCCATGGCTGTAGATCTCCCCTTTGCAACTCCAATGAAACAAAGGCTAGAGCTGTACTGTGAGGCTGAGATTTTAGGTGAGAGTGAAAAAAACAAACTTGGGTATTTCCCCATCATTTCAGCCTCTAGAGGCCAAAATGGTAAGTACAATAAGCTGGAAGTAACATTACATGCCAAAATTGACAACAATTTGTAAATCAGTGTTTAAGATATTGTCTGGGGGGGTTCTACCTGCCTACTATCTTACCAATAATGATCTTTATGTAGTTCTACAGATGGAATAAATCTACATTTAAAAACAGGCTATGGATTGTGATCTTCAAGTCATTAAAAAATTAATGAGGCTACAAAAACTTCCCCAGTATTTCATTGGAAAGCTATTTATAAAAAACCATCTATGTGTATTCCTGGAACCATATGGACTAGAGGAGATTCTGCCTATTATCTGTGCTTGCTTTTGCACGCTAAACCTGGTACCAGAAGCACCAAAACCTTCACTTTATTCCAAGTCCAAATGACGTAATACAGCTCTTCATATGTGTAATTCTAGTATGCTACACCTAGCAAAGGCATACAATTGCAATTCACTTCAGTCTGCCAGAAAGCATGCAAGCAAAACGCTCGCACACTCAAAACAATACAATCCTAGTGAATGCAGGTCAGCTCATGCTGCTGAACTCCCTCACAAGCTACAGTTACCATACCAAAGGACAAATCTTCTTTTAAAAATGAATAAAGAAATCATTGAAACAAATTATTAGTTCTTGACTGCTACCAAAAATACGCATGATACCACATCAAGTTTAAAGATGACTGGCTGGATGACAACAGAAATCTCCCTACTCTTCACCCTAGGATTTCTCTCATACCTCAGTGGCAGAGGCACAACCAAGACTAAAGAACACAGTAAGGACATCCTACTTCCACAGTCCATATTTAAAGGAGACCTGCACATGCAGGCACAGCCTCACCTACTGCTCTTGATCAAAGCTTCTCTTCAGTCCGAATTTGTCTGCATTTCCAAGATAATCACAGGTTAATGAGAAGTGGGAAAGAGCAGCAGTTCTTTTCTTACTGCTTCTATTTAAGAAACAGATATAATCCATAAGGCTCAGAGGTTTGTATTCATGAACAGTACTCACAATTTCTCATAAAGGGTTATTTTCTGGACAATCTACACTAGCCTTCTCAGCTTCACTGGAGAGAAAAAAGGCATGTCACTGTAAGATGTCTTCCTTGCCCTCACTAGCTTTTACTCCAAACTAGAACTACTTCTGAATCAGGCACATCACTTTTGAAAGACCAAGTAATATCACCAGGTATTTATGTGAAACAGACCTTGTCAATGGCTTACACTTAGCTAGGAGCCCAAATACTCCTGATGCTGAGATTCATCCCTCAATTAACTCAGTACACAAAAGCCAAAACAAAAAACCAAACCAAACCACCCCCCCCCCCCAAAAAAAACCCCCACCAAAAACCCAAGCCAAACAAAAAACCACACAAAACCCAACCAAACAAAGGCACTAGGTAGCTTCACCTCCCAGGAAAAGAGATTATAAATGACATACTTTTTAAAATAAGCATAATTGCAAAAGAAACTCTCCTTCAATCTTGGTATCTCACACAGATACATGAAAGGCAGGATGTAACAATGTACTCTATGGTTTTTCTGGTTTGTGTTTGAATCATTTACTTTCTCTTCAACGGTACCTACTGAAGGCAAAAGGTTTGGTAATCCAACTCAAACACAGCTCATTCATCCCTTCTAAGAAAACTTACAAGGATGAAATTTTCACTCCTCTCCTCTCCCTGTCACCACAAAACAATCTATGGTATTACTTCCCACATTCTCAGAGGTAAGATACACCCATGATCCTACAATGAAGACAATAAGCATGGCCAGAACTTCAAGCATCACTGGGATAAGCACTGGAAGCCCACATATAATTCCATCCACCCATGATAAATCCAGGTGAACTGTAATTGGAATAGGCACATATGAGGACAAGAGAATCAAGCAGAGTATCAAGTATCCTTCTTACAGTAGCTAGAAGAGCTTGAATTGATTTAATACATACAACACAGATGGAACATGAGTGTCATGTAGAAGATAGGAGGTGAGGGGGAGGGGAGATGGAGAAATTAAGTTGTGTCAACACTATCCTTTGGCTTAGACAAGAACCACATTAATATGAACTGACCTTAAATACATTTAAGGTGAAGAGTAGGAAGTTCTGCTGCACATTACAACACAAGCCCTACCTTCTTTCAGGAGAAAAGACTTAGTGGAAATAAGAAGGACACTGCATCATATAGTTAAGCAGTACAAGGATATTAAATCTGACACCTCATGAAATACAATACATACAGTATTTTGCAAGCAAGATGTCTTTAGACATAATAAAATCTTTTAATGACAAGCCTTGTATAATTTAAGCTTTTATCCTAACATGTTAATTCTTTCCACTACATTTGGGAACCCTTCTGTCTTGTTCATAGCTGTATCTGGAAAGGCTTTTCCTTTTCCAAATTCTTCCTGCATGAACTCTGTGAAATCATCCCTCATTTCCCACAGCCACTGTAATGGTTTGTTGACCTTTTGGCTCACATTAACACATTAGGTTTGGGCTTAAGCTCTTTTCCTGTAGGAATTCAGAGATATAAACCAGACAGATTTGTCGAGGCACAGATGCTCTGACAGATGTACTTACAGGGTTCAGCTCTTCAGTTATAGCAACTCTGAGGGAACAGCTTTTTCTAAGGCAGAGAATACTTCAACACAGTTACAGAAAGCACACTCTTGCATGCTAGCATAGCCATTACAAACAAAATAAGTAAAACCCTACAGTTCTGAATGCCTTCATCAATTTCATGGAGCTCTCCCACTTTGCAATGAAAATGTGGGCACAATTTGAGTAGAGGAGAAGGGAGGGGAGCATAGAAGTCTTATGGCACTTCCCAAATACCACATTTCTGCTCCTAGAGCGGGAAACCTCCCTTCTGTACTGCCATGCCACTGTGCTCAACAGCTGCACTTCCAGTATAAACAAACATGCTTGAACTAGTTCAAGCCCTACTTACAGAATAAAATGGGTTGCTTTTTAAATGAAGTTTTCACAGAAGTAGGAACATCTCATCCTTTAGATTAAAACTCATTAAAGGCGAACTTCAAAATCTTTGTTATCAGATAAGGTGACTGAACCATGAGAATGTTGTGTTAGACAAGGAATCTTCAAATCTAACTCAACATTTTAAAAAAGTGACTTCTATCAAGCTTTACAAAGTCTAAATGTGTACTTAAGTGTGAATAGTGACAGAAGAGACATGGTTTAAAATACACCATAAAACAGATATAGTTTTACATGCCAGACGTGTTCCATTAGCGACAGACATTTAACTTAGAGTAAGAGCCTCACAGCATACAGTGAATTGAGAATAAAATAAACTTTCAGGTTGCTTAAGGTAATAAGGAGAAATACCTTACTGTCAAGCTTTAGCATGACTCTTCCAAGTCCTCTAATGGGCCGTGGAGCAAGAGCTTCCTGACGTTCCTTCACAAAACCTTCAACAAGTTGCCACCATCTTGTGCAGCGGTTTGCCATGAAGTTCAAAACTCCAAAATGGATCACGAGTTTTTTAAGTGCCCAAACTGCAACCACAAGAAAGACATTAAGCATTACAGCTTTCAGAGGAGCCCCAAGAGACAACACATCTACTTCATTCTGAAAAACCTATGAAAAAGAAAGATTTTTTTTACACTAGAAACCTTTTTCGGACGTTTCAAGTAATTTTAGAGCTAATCTCTTCATGTCTTCACAACTGTGCCTATCCACATGGAATTTAGATGCAGCAGAAGAAAAGGGTCTGCCCAGTACCCAATGACACTGCTAACAAACTTGTGCAAGTCCCGGGCTACGCAGGTGTCATTCCACGACTCCAGTGCAGTGGATTTATGTGGGAAGAGGCCATCTTCACACATGCACAGACAACTACACATCAAATGCCACATTTAGAACTTAACAGTGTATTACAGATCAAGTTTTCAGCCTCAATTCTTCTTTTTTTTGTATTCTATATTGTTAGAGGACACAGTCTCAAGCTGTACCAGGGGAAGTTTAGGCTCAAGGTGGAGAGAAAGCTCTTTACAGAGAGAGTTGTTAGCCATTGGGATGTGCTGCCCAGGGAGGTGGTGGAGTCACCATCCCTGGAGGTGTTCAAAAAAGGACTGGACATGGCATTTGGCACCATGGTTTAGTCAGTCATGAGGTCTTGGGTGACAGGTTGGACCTGATGATCTCTGAGGTCTTTTCCAATCTTGTTGGTTTTATACAATACAATAATACAATAAATCCAGGTTGGAAGAGACCTCCAAGATCATCGCGTCCAACCCATCAGCCAATCCAACCCACCTAAACGACTAAACCATGGCACCAAGCACCCCAGCAAGTCTCCTCCTGAACACCTCCAATGATGGTGACTCCACCAGCTCCCCAGGCAGACCATTCCAATGGGCAATCACTCTCTCTGTATAGAACTTCCTCCTAACCTCCAGTCTAAACCTCCCATGGTGCAGCCTGAGACTGTGTCCTCTTGTTCTGGTGCTGGCTGCCTGGGAGAAGAGACCAACCTCTGGCTGTCTACAACCTCCCTTCAGGGAGTTGCAGAGAGCAATAAGGTCACCCCTGAGTCTCCTCTTCTCCAGGCTAAGCAAGCCCAGCTCCCTCAGCCTCTCCTCATAGGGCTTGTGTTCCAAAATGATTCTAAAGCTGTACCTTTCCTTCAAGTGTTGACAGCAGTTCACGTGAAACTTCCTTTACTGCAAAGTGTTGATTTAAACCTTCAGTGGAAAGACTGATTATTTTTTCCTTTAAACTTCAAAAACATTATTTTAAGATGAGCTTTTTCTCTTGGCTGGAAGCAGGTCAGGCCATTTCAGAAAGATCCACACTGCTCCTCAAAACTGGATCAAAGGGGAAACATTTACAAGTTTATTTCCCCAAAAGGGAAGCACTTTGCTACCACAAAGCGCTTCTCTCCAACACTCCTGACACACACCCAGTGTAAAATAGTTTCTCAATAACACTAGAAATGTCTAGGATTACAGTAAAGTAAAAGCTCATGCCAGTTTACTTGCTATGAAATAAAACACAGAGTTCTGCATCAGGCTTATGGTTCTAATTTTGCAATGGCACTGCTCTCCCTCACTGATTAATACATGCAGAATCACAGAATCACAGAATCCACCAAGTTGGAAAAGACCTGAAAGATCATCAAGTCCAACCTCTCACCCAACACCTCATGATTACTAGACTGTGGCACCAAGTGCCACATCCAATCCCCTCTTGGAACACCTTCCAGGGATGGTGACTCCACCACCTCCTTGGGCTGCACATTCCAGTGGCCAATTACTCTGGCTGGGTAGAACTTCCTCCTCACCTCCAGCCTAAACTTCCCTTGGCACAGCTTGAGACTGTGTCCTCTTGTTCCAGTACTGATTGCCTGGGAGAAGAGACCAAGCCCCTCGAGCCTACAACCTCCCTTCAGGGAGTTGGAGAGAGCAAGAAGGTCTCCCCTGAGCCTCCTCTTCTGCAGGCTAAGCAACCCCAGCTCCCTCAGCCTCTCCTCACAGGGCTGTGCTCCAGACCCCTCCCCAGCTTTCTTGCCCTTCTCTGGACACCTTCCAGCACCTCAACATCTTTCCTAACCTGAGGAGCCCAGAACTGGACACAGGACTCAAGGTGTGGCCTGACCAGTGCTGAGTACAGGGGCAGAAGGACTTCCCTGCTCCTGCTGGCCACACTCTTCCTGATGCAGGCCAGGATGCCCTTGGCCTTCTTGGCCACCTGGACAACTTGTAAATTATCCCAATCAAGAACATAATTGCAAAGCCCATGATAAATAGGATTTTTTCACTGGAAGCTCATAGACTTTTAACAGTCATAACATACTATTTTTACTCAACAAAGTGTTACACCAGTCAAATTATCTATCTTTTCTTCACTGAAAAGAAGCAAAGCAAGTCATCCTCCAAATCCCCTGGAAAATTTAACATCAGAACAGAGGAGTTAATGAGCTCACATTACAAACACAGATTGGTATTCCAGCTGATTTTACCAGAGCATTGATGCAAACAGACCAGTCACAAAAACATCAACTGAAGACATAGTTTCATAGTTTCATTTAGGGTTGGAAGGGACCACAAGGATCATCTAGTTCCAGCCCCCCTGCCATGGGCAGGGACACCCCACACTAGATCAGGCTGGCCAGAGCCTCATCCAGCCTGGCTTAAACCCTCAAGGGATGGGCCTCACCACCTCCCTGCACAACCCATTCCAGGCCTCACCACCCTCACGGTGGAGAACTTCCTCCTCACCTCCAGCCTGAATCTCCCCACCTCCAGCTTCATTCCATTCCCCCTAGTCCTGTCACCCCCTGATAGCCTGAAAAGTCCCTCCCCAGCCTTCCTGTAGGCCCCCTTCAGATACTGGAAGGCCACAATGAGGTCACCTGGGAGCCTTCTCTTCTCCAGACTGAACAGCCCCAACCCTTCATCTGTCCTCATAGCAAGAGTGCTCCAGCCCTCTGCTCATCCTCATGGCCCTTCTCTGGACACCTTCTAGCACCTCCATATTCCTCTTGTAATAGGGGCTCCAGAACTGGAGGCAGTACTCCAGGTGGGGTCTCACCAGAGCTGAGCAGAGGGGGAGAATCCCCTCCCTTGCCCTGCTGGCCACACTTCTCCTGCTGCAGCCCAGGCTCTGATTGGCTTTCCGGGCTGCAAGTGCACATTGAGAGCTCATGTTGAGCTTCTCCTCCCCCAGCACCCCCAAGTCTCTCTCCTCAGGGCTGCTCCCCAGCCAGTCCCTGCCCAGCCTGGATTTGTGCCTGGGATTGCCTCGACCCAGATGCAGGACCCTGCACTTGGTCTTGTTGAACCTCATGAGGTTGGCTTGTGCCCACCTCTCCAGCCTGTCCAGGTCCCTCTGGACTTAAAGGATCGTAACAGACTGGTCCTGCTATCAACTACTGATACACAAACATCTAAGGAAAATAATGGTGCACCCCCAAAGGGAAACTGTTAACAACACAATCACATGATTTTCCCAATTTCTCACTAATATTTTTACACCAGAACTTAATAAATTGAGTGAACTTCACATTTAGATCCAAAAATCAGACTAGGTGTTTTAAATTCTACACACAGAGTAAATTAACACTGTGAAAATGCTAGCAGTGCCTGTACAATCATATTTATAGCCACATTTGATACCAATCATAGAATTGTTAGGGTTGGAAGGGAGCTCAAGGATCATCCAGTTCCAACCCTCCTGCCATGGGATTCATACTACAGCAGGTTGCCCAGAGCCACACATAGCCTGGCCTTAAAACCTCCAGGGACAAGGCTTCCACCACCTCCCTGGGCAACCTGTGCCAGTCTCTCACCACCCTCATGGGGAACAACTTCTTTGTAACATCCAATCTGAATCTACCCATTTCTATTTTGTTCTATTTTTTAATGGACTTTCCTGCCACAGTGTAGCACATCCTGAATTGTTACTGAATCCTGCTCTCACCTAGCTAAATAGCTGAGCCTCTAGCACACACAGTCAGCGGTAAGCTGTGCCAGAGTCTCACCACCGTGAACGTCTTCCTAACATCCAATCTGAATCTACCCACTTCCAGTTTTGTTCCATTCCCCCTAGTCCTATCATTACCTGACACCCTAAAAAGTCCCTCCCCAGCTTTCTTGTAGCCCCCTTCAAATACTGGAAGGCCACAATAAGGTCTCCTTGGAGCCTTCTCTTCTCCAGACTGAACAGCCCCAACTCCCTCAGTCTGTCCTCACAGGAGAGCAGCTCCAGCCCTCTGCTCATCCTCATGGCCCTTCTCTGGACACATTCCAACACTTCCAGATCCTTCCTGTAATAGGGGTTCCAGAACTGGATGTTGCCCATCATTAAATTCAAGTGTACTTCTAATAAAGCTTTTTTTGGTTGTTGTTGTCATAAAAGACTATTTTCTAAACAAGATTACATACTTACTGCCATACATCAACATCACAGTAATTCCTCTGTCCTCAAAAATTCACATCATGCTTCTTGGAGATGTGTAAAATGAAATACATAGCCAAAAAGGTGAACTTTAACTTTGAACTTTTAGCTGGGCATTTATCAAAGTTGTACATGAGCCTGCTCTCTGTAAGCCACTCGTAATAGTTCACATTCTTTAGCCTGGAGAGCTCATGCAATACCTGACATTTGGTCTACACAACCTCTGGCACCACCACGTGGCAAAGATGGGATTTACGCCCTTAAAGAAACAACCATCAGCTTTCCTACTAAAGATGACATGGCAACTGTACAAAACGGGGGGGGGAATACAGTGCAAGTGCCAGCAGCTATCTTGCAGGCTGAAGTTTCCTGTGATTAAATGCAGCTTAAGGTAAATACACACGCTGCTACTCAGTAAAATAAGACAGGTGACCTGAAATGACATGCTAATTTTCTGCCATTTTAAACTAAGTGTTTAAATACCTTCTGAATGAGTGTACACTCATTGCAAATGATGTCACCAGGTGCTACGCTCAGTCACACAGCTACAATTATCTGGGGTTTAAAAAAGACAAGGGAGAAAAAGCTAGGACTGTTACTAGAAAGGTTCCATAGTAAGAAATTCCAAACCTCTCCAGGAAGAACAGAATTACACCAGGACAAAACCAGAATACAAAAATGGTGCAACAGACCAAGAATAGAAGTAAATGAAAGATCTTTAAATGAGAGAGGATCGAGATTCCCAGGCTCACATCACTGAACAATAAGTCACTAGCGTTCCATGGGACGGTTTATCGCTCAGCTGTTGAATCCACAAGTCCTCTTACACCTTCTCATTTTATGGTGGAACTGTGGCACCTTTTTTCCCCACTCTCTGCATCAAGCAATTTTAAAAGATTATCTCACTCTAATGAAGAGCAAATGCACACTAAGAAAATGCTAAGAGTACCAAGATATTTGTAATAATCTAAATGCTGTTAAGTTTTGTCTACCAATAAAAGGAACTCTGGGGAAATGAACGTTGCTCTGCGGGGGGGTGGGGTGTGTGCCAATGGGTCTTAACTTTTTACATATTAGAAGAATATTCCAACTCTCAGAAGTGCTTAAAAACTTTTTAGTCTCCTTAAACTTGAACAGATGCAGGGAAACTTGCTTTTATAATATTAAGATATATTATTTTTTCCACTACTGGGTATTTTTAACACCACCTCACTAAATCCAGGTCATCGTAAATTACGATAAACTGGAATAAGAGAGGTGGCGTTAAAAATGCAACACGAATGACTGCTCTGTTCAACACTATCTGTTAGAGGGTAGGAGAGCTCTGCAGAGGGACCTTGCCAGGCTGGACAGATGGGCAAAGTCCAAGGGCAGGAGATTGAACACATCCAAGTGCCAGGTGCTGCGCTTTGGCCACAGCAACCCCAGGCAGAGCTACAGGCTGGGGTCAGAGGGGCTGAGAGCTGCCAAACAGAGAGGGACCTGGGGGTACTGGTTGACAGCAGCTGAACATGAGGCAGCAGAGTGTCCAGGGGGCCAAGAAGGCCAAGGGCATCCTGGCCTGCAGCAGGAAGAGTGTGGCCAGCAGGAGCAGGGAAGTCCTTTTGCCCTGTACCCAGCACTGGTTAGGCCACACCTTGAGTCCTGTGTCCAGTTCTGGGCTCCTCAATTCAGGAAAGCTGTTGAGCTGCTGGAAGGTGTCCAGAGAAGGGCAAGAAAGCTGGGGAGGGGTCTGGAGCACAGCCCTGGGAGGAGAGGCTGAGGGAGCTGGGGTTGCTTAGCCTGCAGAAGAGGAGGCTCAGGGGAGACCTTATTGCTCTCTACAACTCCCTGCAGGGAGGTTGTAGCCAGGTGGGGGTTGGTCTCTTCTGCCAGGCAACCAGCACCAGAACAAGAGGACACAGTCTCAAGCTGTGCCAGGGGAGGTTTAGGTTGGATGTTAGGAAGAAGTTCTTCATAGAAAGAGAGATTGGCCATTGGAATGTGCTGCCCAGGGAGGTGGTGGAGTCACCATCCCTGGAGGTGTTTAGGAAGAGACTGGATGAGGCACTTGGTGCCATGGTTTAGTTGATCAGATGGTGTTGGGTGAGAGGTTGGACTCTATTATCTCACAGGTCTTTTCCAACCTGGTTAATTCTATTCTATTCTATCATGCTTTTACACATTACTTTTGTGATCTAGTTATGTTCAGTTCTACACAAAGAAAAAGCCCTTAATGGCCCAGTGGCACTGCTACGGCAACGAGGCACAAATATTGTCCACATGAATTCCTATTTTGTCATGAGTTTATTGCTCAGGTAGCTATTTCAGACCTAATTGGTAGCAGCAGTATTAATCCATTTCAGCTATAGATGAGCTCTTTAATCTAGATTTGTCTGGCTCAGGCTTAAAACTATACATCTGTGTCTGCCTAACTGCAAAGGAATTGCTTCCATTTTTTATGCCACCAAAACCAGGTTATTTCTAAACAGTTTAGATACTCCTTGATTTCTGTCTTTGATAAATTAAGCCACTGAAGTTATGCTTCCAGTAAGTCTAAAATTTATTTTCTAATCCCTTTACAATTTTCATGAACTATTTGTAAGCTACATCAATCTTGCCATCACCATTTCCCATCATGGCCAGACACCAAAATGGGCCTTTTGTTGGTACAGCAACCACATTTGAATGAAACAAAGATCAACCCTCCTCTCGCCTTACCTATATTCAGCTGTTTATAAGCCAAACCACCGCTGTAAGCATGGCCCCCCAGTCATGATTTCCTGATGCACAACTAGACAGCTTATAGTGCCTTTGTGAACTGCATGTCAATTGCAAGGTCTGGGGAGCAGGGTGACCACTGGAGCAGCCTCCATGGGGAGAGACCAGGGCCTGCCTTGTGCCAGACAGTCAGTTTTGGGTGGCTCCACAATGGATGCATCACATTAGGCATGACTGTGGTGCCTCTGTGAAAATGTATTTAAGGGCAGAAAACACTAAAGAGGAAAAAAAGAAGACAGAACACAGAAAAAAACAAGAGGAAGAATGAACAGAGATGAACATTGGGAACAAAAAGGCCAGGGAAGAAGTGCTCCATGGTAAAGCAGGCACACCAGTCAGAGGAACTGTGTCTCACAGAGGCCCCATGCTAAGGCATGTACACCTCTTGAAGGGAGCATGGCCGAGGGATGAGGAGGCACCTGAGCCAGAACCTACCCAAAGGGACTGCAGCTCACAGAATCAATAAGGTTGGGAAAGACCTCAAAGATCAAGTCCAACCTGTCACCCAATACCTCCTGACTACTAAACCATGGCTCCAAGTGCCACGTCCAATCCCCTCTTGAACACCTCCAGGGACGGTGACTCCACCACCTCCCTGGGCAGCACATTCCAATGGCCAACAACTCTCTCTGTGAAGAACTTTCCCTCACCTCCAGCCTAAACTTCCTCATGGATGAGCCCACACTGGATGATAGGAAAAGAGTGACTTGTTCTATAGGTACTTAATTAGGGCCAAGCCCACCACACTTAGCAAAAGGGAAAATAGCTTCATTTAAGTGTTAGACAAACTATTTAATGGTTAAAATTAGGATTTTAACTGAATTTAGAGAAAGTCTGAGCAAGTTAGGAGACACATTTTGTTTACAGAAAGAAGATGGGAAGAAATGTCTGAGTCACAGCAGCTCATGCTATTTCCAGATTTCCCATCTTCCCTATTCACCCCCAAAAAGGAGTATTGAAAAAGTAGCACTTGGTTTTAAAATAGCCTCTTTAGCTAGTTATCACAACTACTTCTTTCTTGTCTTGATATATAAGGGAACAGATGCATGTAGATGTGAAGCAACATGGCTAATCACAGTATCCCTAAGGTTGGAAGAGGCCTTGAAGGTCATGGTCTAGTTGTGGGGTCTGTGGTGACAGGTTGGGCTCAATGATCTTCGAGGTCTCTTCCAACCTTAGTGATACTGTGAGACTGTGATCATCGAGTCCAACCTGTCACCACAGACCTCATGACTAGACCATGGCACCAAGTGCCACATCCAATCCCCTCTTGAACACCTCCAGGGATGGAGACTCCACCAACTCCCTGGGCAGCACATCCCAATGGCGAATGACTCTCTCGGTGAAGAACTTTCTCCTCACCTCCAGCCTAAACTTCCCCTGGCAAAGCTTGAGACTGTGTCCTCTTGTTCTGGTGCTGGTTGCTAGAGAGAAGAGGCCAACCCCTTCCTGGATACAACCTCCCTTCAGGTAGTTGTAGAGAGCAATGGGGTCACCCCTGAGCCTCCTCTTCTCCAGGCTAAGCAACCAGAGCTCCCTCAGCCTCTCCTCACAGGGCTGTGCTCAAGGCCTCTCCCCAGCCTTGTTGCCCTTTTCTGGACACGTTCAAGTGTCTCAATGTCTGTCTTAAACTGAGGGGCCCAGAACTGGACACAGGACTCAAGGTGTGGCCTAACCAATGCAGAGTACAGGAGCACAATGACCTCCCTGCTCCTGCTGGCCACACTACTCCTAATGCAGGGCAGGATGCCATTGGCCTTCACTGATTAAGCCACACCTTGAGTCCTGTGTCCAGTTCTGGGCTCCTCACTTGAGGAAAGATGTTGAGGAAAGAAGGTGTCCAGAGAACATCCAGCCAACATGGATTTAGGAAGGGCAGGTCCTGCCTCTCCAACCTGATCTCCTTCTATGATCAGGTGACCCGTCTGTGGACGTGGGGAGGCCTGTGGGATGTAGTCTATCTGGACTTCAGCAAGGCCTTTGACACCGTCCCCCACAGTAAACTGCTGCTAAACTGTCAGCTCGTGGTTTGGACCGCAACACTCTGTGCTGGTTAGGAACTGGCTGGAGGGCCGAGCCCAGAGAGTGGTGTGAATGGTGGCCTGCGTCTGGCTGGCGGCAGTCACCAGCGGCGTCCCCCAGGGATCGGTTCTGGCCCCATCCTCTTTAACATCTTCATTGATGATATGGATGAGGGTTGAGTCAGTCATCAGCAAGTTTGCAGATGACACCAAGTTGGGAACAGATGTTAGTCAGTTAGAGGGTAGAAAGGCTCTGCAGAGGGACCTCGACCGACTGGACAGATGGGCAGAGTCCAATGGGATGGCATTTAATAAGTCCAAGTGCCGGTGCTGCACTTTGGCCACGGCAACCCATGCAGGGCTACAGCTGGGGTCAGAGTGGCTGGAGAGCTGCCAAACAGAGAGGGACCTGGGGGTGCTGATTGACACCCACCTAAACATGAGCCAACAGTGTGCCCAGGTGGCCAAGAGGGCCAATGGCATCCTGGCCTTATTGGGAATAGTGTGGCCAGCAGGAGCAGGGAGGTCATTCTGCCCCTGTACTCTGCATTGGTTAGGCCACACCTTGAGTCTGTGTCCCGTTCTGGGCCCCTCAGTTTTAAGAAGGACATCGAGATACTTTAACGTGTCCAGAAAAGGGCAACAAGGCTGGTGAGAGCCTTGAGCACAAGCCCTATGAGAGAGGCTGAGTGAGCTGGATTGTTTAGCCTGGAGAAGAGAAGGATCAGAGTGACCTCATTGCTCTCTACAACCCTGAAAGGTGTTTGTAGACAGGAGGGGTTCGTCTCTTCTCCCAGGCAACCAGCACCAGAACAAGAGGACACAGTCTCAAGCTGTGCCAGGGGAGGTTTAGACTCGAGGTGAGGAGGAAGTTCTTCACTGAGCTAGTCATTCGTCATTGGAATGGGCTGCCCAGGGAGGTGGTGGAGTCGCCGTCCCTGGAGGTGTTCAGGGAGATTGGACGTGGCGCTTGGTGCCATGGTCAGTTTGAGGTCTGTTGGGACAGGTTGGACTTGATGATCCTTGGGGTCTCTTCCAACCTTGGTTATACTGTGATACTGTGATACTGTGAGAAGGGCAAGAAAGCTGGGGAGGGGTCTGGAGCACAGCCCTGTGAGGAAAGGCTGAGGGAGCTGGGGTTGCTTGGCCTGGAGAAGAGGAGGCTCATGGGAGACCTCATTGCTCTCTACAACTCCCTGAGGGGAGGTTGTAGCCAGGTGGGGGTTGGTCTCTTCTCCCAGGCAACCAGCACCAGAACAAGAGGACACAGTCTCAAGCTGCACCAAGGGAGGTTTAGCTGGAGGTTAGGAAGAAATCTTCATAGAGAGAGTTATTGCCCCACTGGAATGTGCTGCCCAGGGAGGTGGTGGAGTCACCATCACTGGAGGTGTTTAGGAGGACACTGGATGAGGCACTTGGTGCCATGGTTTAGTTGATTAGATGTTGTTGGATGATAGGCTGGATACAATGACCTCGAAGGTCTCTTCCAACCTGGTTTATTCTATTCTATCCTATGAAGAGGAAGGAAAACAAAGTACTCTAAACCATAAGTATTCTTATCCTGTAAGGTATGGCACAAAATTATTCCAGGTAACTACAACAGTCAACAGACAAAGCAATTTTACAGAGTTGTCCACTACACAGTAACAGTGCACGTCAATCCTCCTGTCTGAAGCTACAATTCATCTTCATTTAAAAAGATTTAAAAGACCTGCTGTTAAAACTCATATCAGGCCCTTCCTTCTACTCTATTTCACAGCCTAAGACTATCCAAAGTCCTCATTTAACAAATATTTCTAGTAATTGGGATTATTACCTGCAAAAGGCACTGGCAACAACTGCACAATCCAGAAATTCAGCCAGATCTGGACAACGACAATGGCCCACACAAGAATCACAAAGTAAATATCACTGGTTTTCTTTTTTCTAAGAAAAGATCCAATCTCAGGTCTTTGTCTGCTCCCAGAAGAGGATGAAGAGGAGGAGACAGCTGCTGAAGCATGTGCTGGTTGATCACCTTCTGTTGCTCCTGAAACAAACGCAGGCAAACAGAGAAATGGGAAAGATCACAATCAGCGTTCACAGAGTGTCCTAAATCAAATATTTTTGTTTGTTTGCTTGGGTTTTATTTTTTGTGAGTTGTCTGATGGTTTTGTTTTGTTTTGTCTTGTTTTCCCCTATAGCAGTGATTTCTCTAAAAACCAGAAAGCCACTGATCATTTTTGACAGGCTGTAACAGGGCTCAGTAAGTCCTTCCACATCATTCAACAACATGCCAAGAAGAGCTAGGAGGAGGAGAAGAGAAGATACTACCATCTTCAAGAGGCCTCCTGTCACTGCAGAGACATTAGAAACTAAATATATTTGTGTTAAAGAACCATGAAACTCTGACAAATATAAAGCACCCTTCACTCCTAAAAGATATCTGAAGTCTTAAACCTTAGATTGGCTGAGAGCTCATTGAAACAAAGAAAGAATAGACTAGACCAGACCAGACCTGCTGGCCACACTATTCCTGATACAGCAAACACTGAAGTGAAAGCTTGTGTTTCACAATTCCCTACCATGCTTTCTTTTCCTGAACTCCCATTACAAACACAGCACTCACACTGTGATTCTGAATCACTGTCTTGTGTAACAGTTTTAGTAACAGCAAGCACAGATTTGTGGGTGACAAATGTTATCATTCTCCCATTTGTAAGCCTGTAAACAGGGAATTTAATTTAAAACCACGAACTAATGTTTTAAAGACACTTTATAATAAACATTTCAGGCAAACTTACTATGTCCAGATTAAAATTCTTGTACAGAGAACATGGCAAGTTATTTATTTCAACTGCTTGGTTGGTAAATCTGCCTAAGTATGGGTGATAACAAATCCACCTTTAGTCATTACATGTGTAATTCCTCCCTGAGAACACCAGTATTTGCTTTTACTGAGGCCTCATATCAGCAGCAAAGTGCACACACTGTGCATCATTGCGTGACAACAATGTGCAGCCACGGTGGAAGAATGCACATACAAGAAATCTCACAGGTTACTCTACAATGGGGGGCAGTAATTGTAGGCTCTGCCTTGAAAATTTTCCATAGATCTTGAACAGAAAGTGGTAAAAGGGACCTGGGGGTACTGGTTGATAGTAGGCTGAACATGAGGCAGCAGTGTGCCCAGGGGGCCAAGAAGGCCAAGGGCATCCTGGCCTGCAGCAGGAAGAGTGTGGCCAACAGGAGCAGGGAAGTCCTTTTGCCCCTGTACTCAGCACTGCTCAGGCCACACCTGGAGTCCTGTGTCCAGTTCTGGGCTCCTCACTTGAGGAAAGATGTTGAGGAAAGAAGGTGTCCAGAGAAGGGCAAGAAAGCTGGGGAGGGGTCTGGAGCACAGCCCTGGGAGGAGAGGCTGAGGGAGCTGGGCTTGCTTAGCCTGCAGAAGAGGAGGCTCAGGGGAGACCTCCTTGCTCTCCTGCAACTCCCTGCAGGGAGGTTGTAGCCAGGAGGGGGTTGGTCTCTTCTCCCAGGCAGCCAGCACCAGAACAAGAGGACACAGTCTCAAGCTGTGCCAGGGGAGGTTTAGGTTGGGTGTTAGGAAGAAATTCTTCCCAGCAAGAGTAATTGGCCATTGGAATGTGCTGCCCAAGGAGGTGGTGGAGTCACCATCACTGGAGGTGTTCAGGAAGAGACTGGATGAGGCACTTGGTGCCATGATTAGTTGACTTAATGTTGGATGACAGGTTGGACTAGATGATTTCAAAGGTCTCTTCCAACCTGGTTAATGCTATTCTATTCTATCTCCACAACAGCCTAGTTTTCTAGTATTGCATTCCATCAAAGTCCTACCAGGAAAAATTATGGTAAGGTTCAAAACCATTGATGGACTTTTAAACACCTTTACAGCTCTCTCGGGTTTCTAACTGTGCTAGCACAAGTGCAAGCAGCCTTACTGAAGCTACAATATCAAGTAAACTCACTACAGGAAAGACTGAGCATGCCATAGGTAAAAACAGAAGCAAGGGGTTGGGGTGACAGGGGGGAGAGGGGTGTCACTGTGGCATGTACAAAATGTATTCTGGACTGTCTGTACCTGGTCCAGAGAAACACTTATACCTTGTAATTGCCAACAAATCAAAAGAAGGGTAGGGAAAATAAAATCAGTAATATAGAGTAGTAAAAAACCCATGCCCTCATTCCAAATAAACAAACTCTTCCAGTCAGGCCTTTGAAATGTATAGACAACCATACAAAGAATCATTTCAAGACAGTTTTTACATTATCCCTTTCTTAACAGTTTTAAAACAGATTGATTTCATTTCAACATTTAAAACAGATTTCACAAGGTAAGCAGAAATGAACTTCTTTTTTCTGACAGGATGAAGAGAATAAAGACAGTTTTGAAATTGGTTCTTAATTCCCTCCAATGTCATGCCTTTAGAGCAAATTCAAATGTTTCTTACAGAGTATTCAGTCACCTGAGGATTGTGAGGAACATTCAGCATTAGACTCATCTTCTGTCATCGAAATTGCCATCACAATTGTTGAAGCAGCAATGGAAATCATCTGGCCAGGAAGCTCTGCCCCTGTGTACATAAAGAAAAGCTTGAGTCTTAAAATGTTGATATTCACCAAAGCTGCTAAGCAGCAGAAATTATATGTATAGACATTGTCAGGTTTCATTATGCATTACATGTGGTCAACACAATCAAAGAGGAATGAGTGCTACTTAACTTAGTACTACAATACACCTGGTCCCAAGACACAAAACCAGTTATTATTGTATTGTATTGTACTGTATTGTATTTAGGTGGGTTGGATTGGTTGATAGGTTGGACGCGATGATCTTGAAGGTCTCTTCCAACCTGGTGTATTGTACTGTATTGTATTGTATTATTTGCTTAGCACTTTCCTCCCTAATGAACTGCTACCAAGTCATTTGCAGTTGCTGCTAGTCTGACTAATCTAAAAAATCTTTATACTAGATAATCAATTTGATTAAACAAGATAATGATGACTCTCAAGAAACCCAGAACAGCAAGACAAGAGAAGTTTCCCAAAACAATCATGCAGCTAGTACTGGAAAGGAGCACCTGACGTTTGCTTTCATGCAGAATTGACTCACACCAGACAAAATCTTTTTCCTCAAAGCCTACTAGCAAACCATAGTTTTATAAAACCATTATTTCAGAAACAAATTATTGGATGCAAGAAATTTGCTGCATGGAGTTGTCTTAGTTTACCTCATACTCTATATTCCAAGAGGTACTAAACCCATACCACTCATTACGTTCAGAATTAGCCTCTGATTTCAATTTTCCTGGCTTGCTTTATGCTTGAATCTACATATCAGATTCTGTAAACATAGGCAATTGAGATTGATAACTAGAGTTGCTGTTTTGCTGTGGAAAAGAAACAGCAGTCCATTGCAGTAATTTTCTGGAAAGACTCAAGAGTCAATTCAGGATGAGCAAACCCCTTTGAAACATACATACTGAAACTCTGGCAGTAAATTCTTGCAGTCTGCATGGATACTGAACTTACAGTAACACAGTCTACATTTTTTCAATTGCAAGAAATGGGAACTTTTTCCTTACCAGAAGACTCTTTCCCATTCTGCTGCTCATGCAACATGCCTACAGTCATCAGAACAACTATAACCAGAAACACAGGAATTCTCCAGGAACCTGCCACAGAAGCTAAAAGATAGAGGGATGAGGTTTTTACAAGAGAAACTATGCCACTAATAAACTTTACATTTAACAAAACCAAGAGAGGCACCACATCAAGAACAACTTGGGCAGAAACTAAGCAGTGTCATAACACAAACAAGTTTTCAACTCTGATGGAAAGGTAGAAAACACAGACTAACACATTTCCTCAACGAATAAACCATGTTGCTACCATTCCTAACTTCAGTGACTTTAAACTATGCTGATAAAAATTGTGCTCCATAACACATGCAAAAGTACATTAAAATACACACAAAATAAAAACATTTTCTATATCAGAGGTAAGTGTGGTGGTTTAAGCCCTAACTGGGAGTTAGGAGCTCAGATGGGGGCAAGGCTGAGAATCTCTCCCCCACTCCCCCTTCCTCCCTCCAACAGAGAGGAGAAAAAAAAAAGGAAGGAGCAAATCCACCAAACAATAATTTGGAGTCGGCTTGGAAGTAGAGAGGTGAAGAGTTGTCTTTAAGCAATATATATATATATAACAATAACAGGAAAGGGTTCACAAGGGCAAGGAACAAGGATGGATGGGAGGGGGACAAAGAAGAATAATACAAAACCAGTCTCTCTCTGAAGAGGCACAGAGGCAGCAGGGAGAAGGATCAGGCCTCACCATGTGTCAGAGGAGCAGGAGGGCAGCTGCAGTAGCTCTCATCCAGGGGGATGCAGGAGCCAAAAGAAGAGCTCATAGCTGCAGTGCCCTGCTTTTTATACCCTAGCTGGGCAGGGAGGGGAGAGTGGAACAGACTCAGCTTCCCAGGGGGAAGATACCCTGCAGGGAGGGCAAAGCACTCACAAGCCCTCCCTGCTTTGTTTTCAGAACAGGCGTTAACCCACGACAGTAAGTTAGGTTCCACACCCCCACCCCGTCCCCAAACCCTGTATTCATGTTAGATCTCCACAGCATGGCAATCAAGCTGTGCCTTCTTGGGCTTTGGCATTTTAGGTAGCACTTCCAGCAAACACAAGACTGTCAAAATATAAGCAAATGCAAAGCTGCTCATCTGTCACTTAAAATCTCAGGAGTGTCCCTGCATGGTCAGAGCAACCCTTGAAACCCACTGCTAAAGCAAAGCAAGTCATGAAAGTATGCTGTGAAACCTTCTGTCAGGAGAGTGTTTTATTATTCACATGATTCTTCCACCACAACTCTGATACAATAACACAATCTGATAATGTTATATGAAGCATGCAAAATAAATCTAATACTACTAGATCACCAACCTGATCTCCTTCTATGCCCAGGTGACTGCCTGGGGGATGTGGGGCAGGCTGTGGATGGAGTCTGCCTGGACTGCAGCAAGGCCTTTGACACCGTCCCCCACAGCAAACTCCTGGCCAAGCTGTCAGCCCCTGGCTTGGACAGCAGCACTCTGAGCTGGGTTAGGAACTGGCTGGAGGCTGAGCCCAGAGAGTGGTGGTGAATGGTGCCACAGCCAGCTGGCAGCCAAGCACTAGTGGTGTCCCCCAGGGATCAGTGTTGGGCCCCAGCCTGTTCAATATCTTTATTAATGATCTGGAGGAGGGCATTGAGTCAGTCATCAGTAAATTTGCAGATGACACCAAGTTGGGAGCAGGTGTTAGAGGGTAAAAGGGCTCTGCAGAGGGACCTTGTCAGGCTGGACAGATGGGCAGAGTCCAAAATGATGACATTCAACAAGTGCCACATTCTACACATTGGCCACAGTGGCTGGAGAGCAGCCAAGCAGAAAGGGACTTGGGGGTACTGATTGACAGCAGCTCAACATGAGCCAGCAGTGTGCACAGGCAGCCAAGAAGGCCAAGGGCATCCTGGCCTGCAGCAGGAATAGTGTGGCCAGCAGGAGCAGGGAACTCCTTCTGCCCTGTACTCAGCATTGGTTAGGCCACACCTTGAGTCCTGTGTCCAGTTCTGAGGCCCTCAATTCAAGAAGGACATTGAGACACTTGGACGTGTCCAGAGAAGGGCAATGAGGCTGGGGAGAGGCCTAGAGCACACCCCTGCGAGGAGAAGCTGAGGGAGCTGGGCTTGCTTAGCCTGCAGAAGAGGAGGCTCAGGGGAGACCTTATTGCTACCTGAAGGGTGGATGTGTTCAAGAGGGGATTGGATGTGGCACTTGGAGCCATGGTTTAGTAGTCAGGAGGTGTTGGGTGACAGGTTGGACTTGATGATCTCTGAGGTCTTTTCCAACCTTACTGATTCCATTCTATGGGTCTATGATCACATATTATATTAGCATATTATATAAATTACTGGCAAATGCATTTACTGTTGTTGCTGTTATGTGGACATGCTTGTTGAGTATTGATATGATTTTTGGGGGTTTTTTTCTTCCCCCCCTTCTTTTCCTACTATTAAGTGCATTTTACAGCTTCAGCCTTGGAAAAAGCTGGTTACTAATAACATTAAAAATCATCACATGAATAGTATCAAAAATCATCACAAGTTAAAGTCTAATGCACCAACATGTGACCTCAGCCTTCCCTGACTGTCGGGGAGGAAGTACCAGGTCTGTGAGCCAAATAAGGGAAAGCCATGGGAAGTACAAACTGGGCAGGATGACTTGAAGGCACATGTTGTTGATGCCTCTCCATTCCGTGCTCCAACACTCCATCTTGCCACATGCAGCCAGAATTACTGAGCAGAGAAAACAGCCTGCATTTCAGCTAAAATTCCATTGCACCCACCTGGATGCATTCCTGTGAGGACGACCCTAAGTGGTCCTGTTTTGGCAGCGGGGCTGGACCCGATGATCTCTTGAGGTCCCTTCCAACCTCTAATGTACAGTGATAAAGACTTAGCAGTGAAGCAAACAACTAGCTCTGTCTGCAAGATGAGAGAACCCCAGTAGATGCATTAGGGTAACAACTTCATGTTACTCACCTAAGTGAAAGAGCAGCATAATCCAGACAGGGACAGAAACCGCTTTTAAGTAACGCTCAGTGCTTATATTCCACTTGAATGAAACCATCAGCAGGTAACCAGCTACCAATGTCCATATCTTCAAGAGAAAGATAAACAGAGGTATGTATACAGACATGAGCACAACAGATGTATTTTTGTGTGGCTATACACACAGATGCACATATCCCTAATGTTCATATTGAGAGAACTAAGTCAAGTTACGAATCTTTAAGAACTTCAGAGCCATTAATCAATCACAGGAGGTTTTTTTTCCCCTCCTTTCTCCCTGTAAGAGAAATGTAAAGCTTGTGTCAAGTGTAAAGGCAGGCTAGACATGCTTTTGGTCTGCCTTCAGTATGGTTCTAAAGTGAAGGGGGTATATACTTTGCTGGACTCAAGCTCTGATGGAAGACAGTTTTACACCTGAGGCCAAGTAATTACTCTGGAACTACTACTGAGATGTGAGAACCTAAAGGAAACAGTGCCAATGGCAGCACCAGCTGGACAGAGCCAGTAAAGCACCACTCATTCCATCATACAGCAGCTTGCCAGCTCCTGTGTTCTAGTCTGAAGAGACACAGGCAGTTTTAATCCACAGATAGCCATTAAGAAGTACAACAAAAACAGCTGTTCCTCAGCAGTGCTGGTCCACAAAACAGCCATGCCTTTAATGACTTGTGACACAATTCTACCAAATCATTAACCAAAACCACTGAAGGCACAGGAAAATATCCGTGACAGTGTACCAAGGGGCAGGTGTGGTCATTTTGGGTTTGCTGCTTCTAACTGCCTTCTACAAGTCCACTAAGCAGACAAATCACAAAGTAGGAGTCTAATTATGATTTCAAAGATAATGCATTTGAGCCTGAAAATGCTGGAAAGAAGAAAGCAGGAACCAGAAGAGCTAAAAAATGAGAAGATGCTATTCAGAAGATCTGAAAGAGGTATGGAAAACCCTAAAAATGAAACCTCAGGTTGGAGTCTTAAAGAAAACAACCCCTCACGGCCCCAAAAAGCCCCACACAACAACAAAACACAACATGAAAAAGCACACACACACACCCCACCCCCCCCAAACACACTCCATGACCCCCTACGCACACACACACCACAACCCCCCCCACCAAAACCCCCTCCCCCCCGAAACACCACCACCAGAAAAAGATAAAAAGGGCATTTCTGACCCAAATTCAAGCAACATTCCCTACCCATAACTCGTTAAGGACATCAGGGCATCTTCAAATTTGCACTTACAAACCAATTAATCCCCATGAAGCTCAGGCAGAACTTTTATTAACAGCATTTGCCAAAGCAGATCACCGTACGCCATAGTGCGCTGGCAGAGGCGCAGAACATCCAACCAGACAGCAAAGAGCAAACACTCCTTGCTCTGCATGACAGGCTGGAGGCAACAGTCATTTTGGAAAACAGGTTTGTGTGACTACCCACGTGCCTAATTGGTGTAGAGGAAATACATCACTTGTACTGAAATCAGCAAAGCAGCAGGGACAGATCTCGTTAACTTCAGAGAGAACACTCACATGCAAAAGGTAGTTTAAAGCTGCTTAAAGAAATGTCAACATACACAAGGATGATCAGAGGTCAGCAGCACCTCTCCTGTGAGGACAGACTGAAGGAGTCAAGGCTGTTAGAATAGAATAAACCAGGTTGGAAGAGACCTTCAAGATCATCACATCCAACCTATCATCCAACACCACCTAATCAACTAAACCATGGCACCAAGCACCTGTGACCGGTTGAGGCTATGCCTTTAAGAAAGCGACAGTTGCTGAACACTCTGGCTGAATGTTTTTGATATTTGAACAAAAACAAGATAGTCTAAACTAATTTCATTGGTAGCTGTGAGTGCAATTTTGAGTTTGGGTTCTGTTAGTTCAGTCTGTGTCTGGTCTGGGTGCAGGCTGGGTGCAGTCTGTGCTTCTCTGTCCTGTGGGCTGGACAGTTTCTCTCTCTCTGAAGCAGAACGGCCTTGAGTTAACAGCTAACCAGATAAGAACACTAATTCTTGCATGCGTTTTCTGAGCTAACAGAATTTTTCTTCCTTAATTGCCTTTCTCTCTCTCTCTAACCCTCTTTGGGAAAAAGGGGAGGTGGGGAGGGAGAGAGGGGGGTTCAGGGAACCCCCCTGGCCGGCTGGAGGGAGAGGGTTTTTCTGCATTGTGTTCATTGTTGTGTTTTCCTGTATATATTGTAAATATTGTATATTTGTGTATATATTCATTGCATTCCATTTATGCTTGTAAATAGAGCTTTCATCTGCTTTTCCGACTGAGCTAGCTGTGGTTTCTTTCCCTGTGTGTGGGGAGGGAACTTTCTCACCCCACCACATATTCTTAATTGGCGCCCAACGTGGGGCTTGTGGATAGTTGCTGTCCAGAAGCAGAGCAAAAGTTGCTTGATTTATTGTCTGCTCAGGTCAGAGTTGCAAGGATGAAAGTGTTTGGGATTCCTCTCCAGGTGAAAGCAAACTGAGGCCTGCATTCCTCTGCTCATACTGGAGTTCCATCATGTCTGGTACTGCAGCACCCTATCAAGTCTCCTCCTAAACACCTCCAGGCATGGCGACTCCACCACCTCCCTGGGCAGCCCATTCCAATGGGCAATCACTCTCTCTGTGTAGAACTTTCTCCTCACCTCCAGCCTAAACTTCCCCTGGCGCAGCTTGAGACTGTGTCCTCTTGTTCTGGTGCTGGGGGCCTGGGAGAAGAGACCAATCCCCACCTGCCTACAGCCTCCCTCAAGGTAGTTGTGGAGAGCAGTAAGGTCTCCCCTGAGCCTCCTCTTCTCCAGGCTGAGCAACCCCAGCTCCCTCAGCCTCTCCTCATAGGGCTTGTCTTCCGAACCCCTCCCCAGCTTTCTTGCCCTTCTCTGGACACCTTCCAGCAACTCAAAATCTTTCATAAATTGAGGGCCCCAGAACTGGACACAGGACTCAAGGTGTGGCCTAACCAGTGCTGGGTACAGGGGCAGAAGGACTTCCCCGCTCCTGCTGGCCACCCTCTTCCTGATGCAGGCCAGGATGCCATTTGCCGTCTTGGCCACCTGGGCACACAGCAGGCTCATGTTCAGCCTACCATTGACCAGCACCTCCAGGTCCCTCTCTGCCTGGCTGCTCTCCAGCCACTCTGCCCCCAGCCTGTAGCACTGCATGGGGTTGCTGTGGCCAATGTGCAGAACCTGGCACTTGGATGTGTTCAATCTCATGCCCTTGGCCTCTGCCCATCTGTCCAGCCTGGCAAGGTCCCTCTGCAAAGCCCCTCTACTCTCCAGCAGATCAACACCTGTTCAGTCTGGAGAAGAGAGAGCTCTGAGGAGACCTTATTGTGGCCCTCCAGTATGTGAAGGGAGCCTACAAGAAAGCTGAGGAGGGACTTTTTAGTGTGACATGGAGCAATAGGACTAGGGGGAATGGGAAAAAAATAGAAATGGGTAGATCCAGGCAACCAGCACCAGAACAAGAGGACACAGTCTCAAGCTGCACCAGGGGAGGTTTAGGCTGGATGTTAGGAAGAAGTTCTTCATAGAAAGAGAGATTGGCCACTGGGGTGTGCCCGGGGAGGTGGTGGAGTCACCATCCCTGGAGGTGTTTAGGAAGAGACTGGATGGGGCACTTGGTGCCATGGTTTAGTCGATTAGATGGTGTTGGATGATAGATTGGAGTCGATGATCTCAAAGGTCTCTTCCAACCTGGTTAATTCTATTCTATTCAGATAGGATATTAGGAAGAAGTTCTTCCCCATGAGGGTGGTGAGACACTGGCACAGGTTGCCCAGGGAGGTTGGTAGAAGCCTCATCCTGGAGGTTTTTAAGGCCAGGCTGGATGTAGCTGTGAGCAACCTGATGTCGTGTGAGATGTCCCTGCCCATAGCAGTGGGGATGGAACTGAATGATCCTGAGTTCCATAACAATTCTATGACTCTATACCCATTTCATACTAATCTTTCTTATCAATGCTGACCAGGCCAACTTTGGACTGCTCTTTTTTGTTTTGTGTCAACAGAGCTATGTAACAGTTATGCCCAAACACGGACTCAAGACAAATGTCTAAAACTAACAAAACCCTTAGACATTAAGACTAAAGTAACAAAACAAACAAAGCCAAACATTATCTAAAGTCTAACAGGGGTTCATAAAATAAATTCATTCATAAAGCAACCACAGCACAACTGTAATTGTAGAGCTCAGTATGAACATGCTATCCTAACTTCCTAATCAGCCACACAGCACTTGTGGATGATGTGCCAGCATCAAGCCAGTTTTGCTCCCGTGACAGTTTTAGGCTGTGCCTTCAAGAACAGGACAGCTACTGAATACTCTAGCTGAATGTTTTGGTGTAAAAAAGAAAACAAAGATAATTCTAAGAAATTAAGAAAATTAACTTTTTTTTTTCCTCCCTTAACAACTGCTTTGAGCTAACAAAATTCCCTTAATATCCATTTTCTCTCTTTAATCCTTTTCGGGAAAAGGGAAGGAAGGGGGGAAAAGGGGTTGTGGGGGGAACCTGGAGGGGGAATTCTCCCCCAGAGGGAGTTTCTGTGTTATGTTCTTTCCTGCATATTTTTGTATATGCTGTAAATACTGTATATTTTGTATATATTCATTGCATTTCATTCTGCTTGTAGAATACAGCTTTTTCCATTCACTTCTCCAACTGAGTTAGCTGTGGTTTGTGTAGTAAGAGGATTGAACTTTCTCACTACCACAGCTCCTTAGCTTTTAAATGGGATGATAAATTACATATAGGAGACAGTAAATTCAATAAACTAAACATTCTGACTTAAAATATGCCAAAAGTAGGGCGTAAGCCTATGTTTCAGTGTTTAAGAAAAGCCTGGATGAGGCATTTAGTGCCACAGTCTAGCTGATTAGTTAGGATTGGGTGATCAGTTGGTTGGGCAGTGACTGGCTGGGGAGCAGCCCTGAGGAGAGAGACTTGGAGGTGCTGGGGGACGAGAAGCTCAACATGAGCTCTCAGTGTGCACTTGCAGCCCAGAAAGCCAATCAGAGCCTGGGCTGCATCAGGAGAAGTGTGGCCAGCAGGGCAAGGGAGGGGATTCTCCCCCTCTACTCAGCTCTGGTGAGACCCCACCTGCAGTACTGCCTCCAGTTCTGGAGCCCCTATTCCAAGAGGGATCTGGAGGTGCTGGAAGGTGTCCAGAGCAGGGCCAGGAGGATGAGCAGAGGGATGGAGCACCTCTCCTGTGAGGACAGACTGAAGGAGTTGGGGCTGTTCAGTCTGGAGAATGGAAGGCTCCGAGGTGGCCTTCCAGGATCTGAAGGGGCTACAAGAAGGCTGGGGAGGGACTTCTCAGGCTATCAGGGAGTGCTAGGACTAGGGGGAATGGAATGAAGCTGGAGGTGGGGAGATTGAGGCTGGAGGTGAGGAGGAAGTTCTTCCCCATGAGAGTGGTGAAGTCCTGGAATGGGTTGTCCAGGGAGGTGGTTGAGGCCCCATCCCTGAAGGTGTTTAAGCCCAGGCTGGATGAGGCTCTGGCCAGCCTGATCTAGTGTGGGGTGTCCCTGTCCATGGCAGGGGGGTTGGAACTGGATGATCCTTGTGGTCCCTTCCAACCCTGACTGATACTATACTATGATACTTGAAGACCTTGGAGGTCTCTTCCAACCTGGTTGATTCTGCGATT
Source organism: Colaptes auratus (assembly GCA_015227895.2). Taxonomy (NCBI): domain Eukaryota; kingdom Metazoa; phylum Chordata; class Aves; order Piciformes; family Picidae; genus Colaptes; species Colaptes auratus. Next base: position 6,970,344 of record CM037636.1, read on the forward strand.
CTATGCTTAAAAGCCAAAATAGGAAAACATGTTGCACTGCTTCTACCCATGCATCCAACTGAACTGAAAGCTTCCGTTTCACTGTTTCAGTACTCAGTAATTTTTTGTGTTGCAAGTCATTCATCCATTCTCATTTCTATAAATCTTACCAAATGACCTGAGTAAAACTATTTCTTCTTTCTAGAGAGAGAGAAATTGATTATTTTAAAAGAATAGTAATTTCATTCAGAGATTAAAAAACCCTACAAAACCATCTTGAAGCCCTGTAAAAAAAGGAAAAAAGCAGTCAAATACCTGGTACAAGGAGTTTAATTTCAGTTACACCGTGGAGTAATCCATTCTTTATCTGTTAATATTATGCCCAAGCACTTCCCTGTGCCACAAGAAATACAGTACCAGGCACTACGACAGCCAACTTCCCTAACCTGGGTAGCCTACTTACAGCAATTAACTGACCAAGCAAATTAGCTTGAATTGACAAGGACTAGAATTTCAACCCATACTAACCTGGGAACAGCCTACTTCATCCCACCCCCATCATTTAAAAGCATGTTATATAGTCTTGCCTACTGTTTTTCAGAATGGTCTCCCAAGGTTCTGGCTACAAAAGGAGAGAATATTAGTAACCTCTTTACTATTATGTGCCCTCTCAACAACTGGCATAGTGGAAATGAAGAATAAAAGATACTGACTACTTTCACTAAAATTTAGCTACTGTAATTCATGCTTTGAAAATAGAATGGACTTAATTCTATGCTAAAGCAAAATGATTTTAGATTTGAGTTATGAGAGTGTACAGATGACAGGGTAACCAACACACATTACTTCAGATATTGAGGAATCCATTAGCTACCATGAAGTCTTTATTTATCAAGCCAGAGTTGCAGATGCCAACTTTCACCATGTACTGACATTTTAAATGCCTTTCAATCACAATTAATATTACAGATATGCACAATTCCCATATATCACAATTTTAAGATGGTTAAACCCTGTGAACTTTCCTCTTTCCTTCCCTCACTTATCTTCATTGTCTGAACACACAGCAAAGACCTCATTCTTCCCATCTCCTCTGCATTTTGAAGCAGCACTCTCAAACTGAACAAAACGTTGGTGTGCCTTTAGAAATGAAATTAAAACTGCCCTCTTCCTGAATAAATAGCTGTAAGAGTGCCATATAGCTTCTTGGATGTCAGCATCCACTTTTGGGGTGATTTAAAGGCCAGATTAAAGCAAATCTAGGCCAGTCCAAAGGGTTTCAGTTCTCTTTAAATTGCTAATTGGAGGCAAAAATCACATCACAGAAAGATGCAAATTTTATGTTAAGCTCAAACACCTGGTACAGTGTTTTGATCAATTTCAGTGTTGGAAAGTCTGGGATTTATCACCATGTTACTGAAAGTCTGCTCTCAGTTAAAGTTGAGAGAATTTGAGAAATCCACATACCCTTTCAGCTTTGGCATCATTGTTCCAGAACAAACTCTTAGTACTCAACTCCTGACATTTATATTGAATTACACTGAAGAGCAAAACTCTTTATTTCCATAGTTCACTCCCCTTTTTTCCTTCATCAAGTTAATCTCTAAAGGAGCTGTTCTGTAATAGTTCATTTAATAGCTCACAGCTACTGAAAGCAGAAAGTTCATTCTGCACACCAACTTCAATATGCAGCCAGCCATCACAAGCTACCCAAGTCGATAAATGATCCAGAAAGAAACCCAGGATCTTGTAATCTAAATCATTTACTGCTAAATAGACTCATAGACATAACACAATATTGGCAACAGGGCAACTGAAGTGTGTGTCAGAAGTGGGATAAGCAAGTACAGCTCCTCACTAGTCACAATGTTGTCAGAACAAGAGTTTTCCTTGGAATGTTGCCCCAACAACTCCAAATCCAGCAGTGAACACATTTCCCACCCGCTTCAGTAAAACAGGTAAGCCAATGCAAAGGGAAGTCTTATGCTTATGAAGTAAATCATATGGCTGATAATAAAACTTCCCATCACTACCAAGGCATGCCTACACTCTCCCACAATTCAGCTGAAAGTAAAGATGGTTTTATCTTGCCTCTTTTTACAAGGAGAGAGAAGCGCGCCTCTAATCTACTCAGTCTTAATTATATTTCTAGGAACAAAACAACCAGAAAAATATCTCCCTCACATTTTTCAGCATATGACAACACTTCAGAATAGAAAGCCAAGAAATCTCTGTGGTGGTGAGAGGTTCAGTTTTTCCCCCCACACAAAGAAACCACGGCTAACTCAGTCGGGGAAGTGAAAATGGACAAGCTGTATTTACAAGCAGGATGAAATGCAGATGGATATATTCACAATATACAGTACTATACAGCAAAGAACGTAACATGGAAAAGACCTTTCCCTCCTCCAGCCTGGAGGGTTCCCCCCAGCTGTACCCCCCCCTCCCCCTACCTCCCTTTTTTCCCAAAAAGGGTTAGAGAGAGAAAAGGTAATTATTAGGAGGAAATCTGTTAGCTCAAAGCATATGCAAGAATTAGTTTCTTATCTGTTAGTTAAAGGTCAGCACCCAACAGACAGAACACAGCTGTTGCTCAGAGAAGCTGAAACAGACCAGACGGAGACTGCCTGAGATTCAAACCGATCTAAAGCTAAAAATTTAAAGTTGCATTCTACCAATCTACCAATGAAATTCATTTAGACTTTATCTTTGTTTTCAAAACATTCAGCCACAGTGTTTCAGTAACTATCCCTTTTTAAAGGCACAGCCTAAAACGGTCACAATCTCCTTCCAGTGTTTACCTTCAACAGATAAAACCATTCTCCTATCCATCCTAGTCCCCTAGAAACAACTCAAAAGTCTCCACTGAGAAAATGATTACTTTTTTGGTTCTGGTATACACCTCCAAAGTATCAGCATACCCTGGCTTCATCAAAGCAATAAAGCTAGCATTCAAAGACCATGTGCAGTACAAAATCTGAAGCCTGCATGAGCTTGTTTTTTTTCCAGACAGATTCTTGTCTACATAAGCAGCTTAGTTTTAGGTGGTTCTTCAGTTTAACCTCCACCTATAAACCCATTAAACTCTGTGAGTAATTTTTCACCCTAGAGACTGTTTTATTAAATAAAGAAGAGTAGCCTAAAAAAAAAGTGTTGGACCCTAAGAAACAAGAGTGGCCAATCATCTATCAGTATCTATCAGAAACACGACTTACTTTTGGACTCCCCAGTTCAGGAAAGACAAGAAACCTGGTGGAGAGAATCCAACAGAAAGCCACAGGATGATTAGGGACTTGAGCATCTCCCCTGTGAAGAGAGACTGAGATCCGTAGGGCTGTTTAGTCTTGAGAAACTGAGAAGGATCTCATCATGTGTATAAATACCTGATGGGTGAGTGTCAAGTGGAGGGGGCCAAGCTCTTTTTGGTGGTGCACAGTAATAAGACAAGAAACAACAGGGTCAAGATTGAACACAGACTTCACCTCAACATGAGAAGAAACTTCTTTACAGTGAGGGTGACGGCACTGGAGCAGGCTGCCCAGAGAGGTTGTGGAGTCTCCTTCTCTGGAGACTTTCCAGCCCCACCTGAATGCCTTCCTGTGTGGACTACTCTAAGTGATCCTACTTTGGCAGGGGGGGTCTCTTGAGTTTCCCTTCCCACTCTAATGTACTGTGATACTGATCTCCTGTGGTTTCACGTATCCATTTACTTCAGAGCCACAGTATTGTCTCATTTTCAATTGTAACTAACAAAGTGAAAAGTAGTTATGCCAGTGGTTTTAACTAGAATACCTACTGAAGACAACATGGGGGAAAGAGGTCTCCCAGAAATTTCATTATGTAAGTAAACTTTCTAAGTTAAATAGCTTTGCTTTTTACCCTTCAAACTGAGTTTGCACGATTTGATACTTTAGAAATAAATAAAAATCAAGTACACTGCAAAACAAGCCCTAAGATGCTTTCCCCTCCCAAGTCACTTGCAGTGCTGAATCGCTATTTCACAACATACTCTAAGCTTAACTGAGCTGATGTTTGCCCAGGACCTTACCTGAATTACCTCTGACTTAACAGCATTTCAAAACTGGGGCATGACTAAACTACAGACACGGAACACTGACAGAGACGGTGTCTCTGCTTCTGCTGCGCCCACAGAACACCTCTCCACGCCATTGATTACAACTCAGGTAATGTTAGGTAATAGATTGACTGACGATCTCTGAGGTCTTTTCTAAACTGGTTGATTTGGATACTTTAGACGCAGTTTTATAGCCAAATCTTGGCTTGCCCTACACCACCGCGGTGCCGGGACTGCTAGTGCCTTACCCGGCACCCCCGGCGCTGCTGCGCTCCCCGAGCACTAACCCGTGTGCTGCGAGAATTTCTGCGTCCTGTAGCGTAAAGGAAAGAAAAGGGGCGGGGCCGGGGAGGGGGAGGAGGAGACAGAGAATAAATAAAGAAGAGGAAAAGCAAACCGAACACAGGAGGCAAAGAGGACTTCAAACAGGCGCCTCACGATTTTAAACGCCGGCGTCCGCAAACACCTCCCTTCCCCCGCCGCCGCGCAACAAGTGAGAAGACAGCCGCCCGCCCCCTCCGGGCAGGTGGGCGGCCACGGCGAGCGGCGCGGCCAGGCGGCGGTGGCTGAGAAGCGAGGGCCACAGTCCAGCCCAGCCCGCCCCGCTGTGCCGCGCAACTCTAACACAGGGACAGAGAAGCTGCCCCGGGGAAAGCCGGCCGCCCCCTGTGGCCTACTCACCCACTGGCTGCTGAAGTAGTCCAGCCCCTGGCAGATGAGGCGGGCAGCTTGGGCCAGCAGCACCTGCACCCCTAGGGCTCCCGAGCAGTAGATCCCGTAGAGCAGCGGTCCCCCAGCGCCCAGGAGCAGCAGGAGCCGCCGCCGCCGCAGCACCTGCTCGCCCAGCGCTTCCACCCCGTAGTTGGCGAAGCAGATAGGGAGGAGGAGGGCGGCCAGCAGGACGGGAGTGCGAGAGCGCTGCAGGCGGCCAAGCCAGCGGCGGCCCAGCGCCGTCAAGGAGCTCTTGAAGGGTGCAGGAAGGTGCCGCAGAGCACAGCCCAGAGCAGCGGCCGAAGAAAGGCCTCCAGATGAAGTAAACCAGGACGGCGGCCCCGCAGCACAGCCCCGCGAACAGCAGCGCTCCGGTGTTGTAGAAGGCCTGCTTAATTGGCTTCTCCAGCCGCGGCAGCGACATTCCCGCCGCCCCGCCAGAGCCGCCCCGCGGCAGCCGCGGCATAGCCGCCGCGCCCTCCCCCGCGCCGTCACCCGCGCTAGGAGTGCCGCCCGGCCACTGCGTCTGTGCCGACGAGCCTGGAAGGGCCGCGACCGGAGCTGCCGAGGGCTCCCCTGATCAGCCATGGCGCCCAGCCCTTTCGTGCGGCGCCCAGCACGGCCGCCGCTGCGAAGGGCAGGCTCGCAATTGCTGCCACCGCCACCGACGGAGGCGCGCCAAAGCGGCCGGGGCTGCCTGAGCCTGCAGGGCAACGCCGCTACAGCCACGGCGTACGCCCCGCCCGGCGAGGAAGGGGAGTTGGCGGCGGGAAAGAGTGCTGGGAAATGTAGTTCTGCTCTGGAAGAGCTGGCGGCCGGGCTCCCTTACCCCCCCCCCCCAGCCTAGCGGAGCAGCGAGGACGTGACCGTGAGGTCCTTTATCCCGTCCGTCCCGGTTCAGTTACCGTCGAGTGGGGGTGGAGGCTTCCCAGCCAGCGCGCTCGTTGCTCTTGCTGAAGCCTGACAGAGCCCAGCAGCTTGTTTTCATGTCCTCACCCCCATGCCAGCGACACAGTCCACTCGGAGCCTCGTTAAATGCTCTCGTACTTCTGCTGTAGTCTCTGTAAGTAGAAAACACTGGGGAATTTGCAGTGTCACTGCAAGGTGGAGAGCGGAACTGCTTAAACAAGCAGCAGAATTTTCTCTTGTCTGAACGTGCTCCGATATGAAATTATTTTAAAAGGAAGCATCTGTGCTTTTAGTGGGAATTAGGCCCACTAAAAAAGTAGTTGTTTTGTCTTGATTTTTTAGACCTGACATTTTTGACAGTATGTTGATCAAATATGTTTTGCAAATATCAAGGGGAGCTTATTTCCTGTGTCTGACATATACCAGACCTCTGTCCATTCATGAGGGTGACAGCTAATATTTTACAGAAGGTCTAAACACCTCTATAATACACTTGGTCTGAGCAAGTTTTGAACTGGCTCAGTGCTAGCACTGTGCTACTCAGTTTTCCTTTCACAGCTTAACAGAACCCTTCAGCAGGTACTAAAGCTATTGGTAACACTGCCTTTTACAGTATCACCAAGGTTGGAAGAGACCTCAAGATCATCAAGTCCAACCTGTCACCACAGACCCCATGACTAGACCATGGCACCAAGTGCCACATCCAATCCCCTCTTGAACACCTCCAGGGATGGGGACTCCACCACCTCCCTGGGCAGCACATTCCAATGGCTAACACTCTCTCGGTGAAGAACTTTCTCCTCACCTCAAGCCTAAACTTCCCCTGGCACAGCTTGAGACTGTGTCCTCTTGTTCTGGTGCTGGTTGCTACAGAGAAGACCCACCTCTTCCTGGCTACAACCACCTTTCAGGTATTGTAGAGAGCAATGAGGTCTCCCCTGAGCCTCCTCTTCTCCAGGCTAAGCAACCCCAGCTCCCTCAGCCTCTCCTCACAGGGCTGTGCTCAAGGCCTCTCCCCAGCCTTGTTGCCCTTTCTGGACATGTTCAAGTATCTCGATGTCCTTCCTAAACTGAGGGGTTATAAAACCCTCAGAGGGATCTTCCTCTTTCTGCTGAAACTTTTGTGCTTCGCTTTTTTGTTTGTTTTTAAACTTTCTAGGAACTTTTGGTTGGTTTGTTTTTAAAACTTTTGAGGATTTACACAAGTTTACTATTGTGTAATGTCATGGTAGAGTGCTGTCCACCAAGGCTTTAAGGGAGTGTTTCTTATATGATGCAGATGTCTAAAAGCTGAAATTACCCTAAGCACAGCTGGTTTTACTTGTAAAGTGAAAATACAGCTTGTTCATAGCCCAGCTTTTAAAGGCAGAGCAGTACAAAGGCAACAGATTATAAGATGAGACCTACCCCTGTCATCACCCCAGGAAGAAAGGTAGAGGTTTTACCACATAACTCTTTGTAACCAGGTTGCATCCTGAAGTGGTAGTTTGGGCTGGGGCCAGCCAGCTTCCTGCACAGAGGTCCCTCTTGGGTTTTGTAACTCTTCATTTGCTGAATAAATCATGTGTAGGTTCAAAGTGCTTAATTTTCTGCAGTGGAGGCATTTAAAGACCTACAGGTACCTCATTTGATTCTAATGGTGATGAGGCATTACAAACAGTGTCCACGTGAGAAGCGTTTAATGCACCTTAAAGTGATACTGTCACTCACTGCTCTTTGATCAATCTGTGCTGAAATAGGTAACAAGCATGCATCTCTACCTGAACCTTTTCCCTTCAGCTTCGCAGAGCAGATGAAGCATGCCAACAAGATACTCTAAGGGCTTATTACTTGTTACATTAAAATTAATTAGCAATTGTCAATTAAGATTTACACAGGGGCTGAGAGCGCAAATCCTTGTGTCAGATAAACAGAGAAGCCAGCAAATTGAATCTTCACAGGCACATCGTTAGCCCTTTGATTTTTCTTAACAGATCCAGGCAGTCATGTTTTTCAGGAACTGAAATTAATGTCAACTGTGACTTGAGTGAAGCTATAAATACTGATTTATGTACGCCAAGAGTTTGGTCTCTACTGTAGAATACCTTTTCTTTCCAATTCTTGTCTTACCGTGTGTTATAAACCACTGAACATACTAGAAATGGTGGGAATGAACAAACACCAAAAACCCAACACCAAAACCACAACAACCCCACAGTACAATACAATAAAGATTTCTGACTCGTGTGTTATCCTGGCATGAACAGCTGAGGACAGGGACATGACCACAAACGTCAAAAAACTATTTCTGAGGGGACAGTGGAGGGAGGACATGTAAGCTTCACAAGACACACCTCAAACTCTGAAAACTTAATTCCACATGTGGTGGTTTGGCCCTGGCTGGGGGCCAAAATGCCCACCAAAGCTGTTCTATCACTCCCCTTCTTAGAGGGACAGGGGAAATATAACACAAGGCCCATAATAAGATACAACAATTTTAATAACGCAAAGCAAAAGCAAAGGCTGCACACAGAAGCAAAAGCAAGGAAATACGTTATTCTCTACTGCCCATCAGTCACTCTTGGGAAGCAGGGCTCCAATACACATAGCAGTTGCTCCAGAGGACAGATGCCATCAGTGAGTGCTGCCACACTTCCTTCTTTTGCTTAGCTTAGATATTTGAGCTGATGTCATATAGCATGGAATATCCCTTTGGTCAGTTTGGTCAGCTGGCCTGGTGGTGTCCCCTCCAAGATCTTGCCCACCCTTCAGCATACCCCTGGGACAGGGAAATGTTGGAAAAATATAGCCCTAGTGCTCATTTCAGCAGTAGCCAAAACACTGGTGTGTTATCAACACCCAGATACAGCACTGCATTAAACAGCATTAGAAAGATGCTCTGGGCAGAATTAACCCCAGCTCAGCCAAACCAAATACAATTTTCAAACCTTATTCCACACTATTTTTGTCATGCTCAGGTTCCACATAAGTCAATACATTTGACCATGTCACTTGATTCTCATGCTGAAATCCCTTCTTGCTTGCACTCACAAATTAAACTGCATAATAAACCATCTCAATGTCCAACACACAGTTTTATACATTTCGATCAACTGTTCCAGTCTTTTAATAGAAAGATGTTCTTCCACTCCTCCAGATGTTACTTGGGCCTCATCTGTACTGTTCAGGACATGAGAACGTGATATTCTACAGTTGGGCATGAGCACCAGATTGGTGTCAGTCACCATTGCACTCTTGTTTGGTGCAAAATTCCATCAGTTTGGGTCCTTCTTACCGCATCACTTCCTGCAACACACAACTCTCATCCCAGGTTTTTTTCCCGCAGTGTTAAATCTCCTGGAGGTACGCACAGTCTTCCCATCCTTTCTCATCACCTACTCAGGTTCTTGAGCAAAGACAATCCCTTTCACCATGGGAGGAGCAACCCACGCTGCCTTCCCCAGCCTCTTCCCAATGTGCACTACAGCAACCTTATTTCCTCCCACAGTGTGTAAGGTTTTGTTTGGGCAGACCAGGGTGGTTAGCAGATCCTCTGGAATTAACCAGCCAAGTGGCTTCTGCTAAATTTGAGACCCAGTGCAGCCATGCCCCATTACCCAATGCTCTCAACATGGTCTTTAACAGTCCATTCTACCTTTCAATCTTTCCAAAGGTTTGTGGGTGATAGGACTGTGATATACCCACTCTATGCCATGTTCATGCCCAGGAACAAATGGCATTATTCTGAAGTGAGTCCCATTGTCAGATTCAATTCTCTCAGGGCTAGCATGTAGCCTCAAGATTTGTCTTTCAAGGCCTAAAATGGTGTTTTGGGCAGCGGTATGATTTACAGGGTATGTCTATCCATCCTGTAGTTGCTTCTATCAGCGCTTTCCCTGGCATGTTTGTGGCAGTGGTCCAATATAGTCAATCTACCAGGCCTCACCAATAGCAAAAACCCAATCACTGCCCTTTGTTCCAGGGAGACTTAGCTCTGGTGGCTTGCTTGACTGCAGCACATATCTCACAATCATGCGTGACCTGTGTGGGAGCCTACATGGTCAGGCCTACCCCTCAGTCACGAACCCATTTTCAGAGACAACAGTGGCTGATCAAGTAAACCAGCAAAAAATGCAGTAAGGTGACTGGGTCTGAAGGAAGGCAGCAATGCCTGGTACTCATATGACACATATGGTAGAACCTGGCAGAACTGTCAATAAATACAAATGCAATAGGAAATAATTCACAGGGTTGAAAAAATACTGGTTAAAAAATGAGGGGAGTAACAGTTGTGTTGAATAGAGTTGAAGCTGTTCTTATGTCCGTGGGCCCAGCCTTTAGTCAGCTGCTGCCATGAATATCCTTTAGGTCCCTTTTTAGCACTAACTGGTAAGGGCAAGATGCTGGATGTGTGTAGCACGTGGCAATTTTGGGTGTTGTATGTGAGGAGTGAAGAACAAAGCACTGGAGAAACTCACTCAAGCTTTCCCCAGGAGTTAACCAGAGGAGCAAGAGGTTCTTTGCTCTCAGTGCAATGAGAATGACGGGACCATATGTTCAGAATTATCTTTTTTTTCATGGTGAAAAAGTTCATGTCCCAGTTTTGAGGCAGACCCTTGCCTCTCACCGGGGCAGAAAAACGAGACTCACACAAAGGATTGCAGAAGTGAGGGAAAGTTTAAATGGAAAAGCAGTGAAGTGTTTTACAGAAGCTACAAGCACAGTGACAAAAGGGAAATCCCAAAGCACACCCAGAAGCCTCTCAGCACTCCCCTCTCCCCACCTGAGGGTACACCCAAAACCCTCAGAGCTCTTTCATAGTATCATAGTTTCAGTCAGGGTTGGAAGGGACCACAAGGATCATCTAGTTCCAACCCCCCTGCATGGGCAGGGACACCTCACACTAGATCAGGCTGGCCAGAGCCTCATCCAACCTGGGCTTAAACACTTCCAAGGACAGGGCCACTCAACCACCTCCCTGGATAACCCATTCAGGGCTTCACCACTCTCATGGGGAAGAACTTCCTCCTCACATCCAGCCTCAATCTCCCCACCTCCAGCTTCATTCCATTCCCCCTAGTCCTATCACTACCTGATGCCTGAGAAGTCCCTCCCCAGCCTCTCGTAGCCCCCTTCAGATACTGGAAGGCCACAATGAGCTCACCTGGGAGCCTTCTCTTCTCCAGACTGAACAGCCCCAACTCCTTCAGTCTGTCCTCACAGGAGAGGTGCTCCAGCCCTCGGATCATCCTCGTGGCCCTGCTCTGGACACCTTCCAGCACCTCCAGATCCCTCTTGGAATAGGGGCTCCAGAACTGGAGGCAGTACTGCAGGTGGGGTCTCACCAGAGCTGAGTAGAGGGGGAGAATCACCTCCCTTGACCTGCTGGCCACACTTCTCCTGCTGCAGCCCAGGATCTGATTGGCTTTCCAGGCTGCAAGTGCACACTGAGAGCTCCTGTTGAGCCTCTCGTCCCCCAGCACCTCCAAGTCTCTCTCCTCAGGGCTGCTTTCCAGCCCCCTTCTCCTCCTGGCATTAGGCCTAGCCAGGCCTAAGAGGCTTGAGATAACTCCCCCTCCATTACCAGATAGGGAGCATCTCCCACGGAGCAGTGAGGGAAGAAAGAGCAATTGTGATGATAGATTTATAGGGAGCAGGACATTATGGCAATGAAAAATGCAGCTTCCTGTGTCCACCCACTGGGCTGGACACCCAGGGCACCAGAGGTGTATCTTGTGTGGTAGCAGCAGAAGACACCCAGCCTAAACTACCAACCAAAATGTTCTACACTACTCTGACTGAATTGATCAATTGATCCTTCCCCAGCTCTCTGCTTCTGAGCAACAGCTCCTTGTAGAATAGCACCAGTGACTCCAGCTGAGGAACTACACAGCTCCTATCATTCCTGTCCTTCTGTAGGCAGAAAGAGAATAGACTAGACTAGACTAAACTAGAATCAACCAGGTTGGAAATACCTTTGAGATCATTGAGTCCAGTCTATCACCCAACAAGATCTAGGAACAGTGTTCTGCTGGATGCTGCAGACAAGACTGTGCCCTGACCAAGGAGCAGCACGGTGCTCCCTTGTGTATTCACAGAGTCACAGCATATTTTGAGTTGGAAGGGACCTTTACAAATCAATCACCCAGTCCGAGCTCTCTGCAGCAGCAGGAACATCTTCCAGCAGAGCAGGTTGCGGCTCAGAAACTGATCCAATCTGACCTGGAATGGTTCCAGGGAGGGGGCATCTACCACCTCTCTGGGCAACCTGGGCCAGGGTTTCCTCACCCTCATTGCAACACATTTCTTCCCTCTTCTACACCAGATGTCCCTCTTTTCGTTTCAAACCATCACCCCCTGCACTGTCACCACAGGTCCTGACAAAATGTCTCCATCTTTCTGGTTGGCTGCTTTAAGCACGAGAAGGTCTCCTCAGAGCCTTCTCATCTCCAGGTGGAACACCACCATCTCTCTCAGCCTGTCTTCACAGCAGAGGGGTTCCAGGCCTGGCATCTTACCCCCTCATCCCAGTCTCAAAGGCTATGTTGCTATATCCACCCATCCAGAAGATGCTCCACAGAGTGTGAAGTGCCTACAGCAGATCCCTGCCTGGGGAGATGTGCTGCCTGGAGGGCATCCATTGATGGAGCCGAGGAGTGAGCCAGCAAGGCCTCCTGTGAGAGGTGGGCCTGGTCCCAGGGCACCTGGGGGCTGCTCTGGGTTACTGGTGCCAGAGTGAAACCTGCTGGCTGGAGCAGCAGGGGCTGATGCCTTTCTCCTCTCTCCTTGTAGGCTCACACAAGCTCAGAATAAGAGGGCTTGGACAGGATCTCTGGACATCATGGAGTCCAACTGCCCTGTAAAGCAGCTTCAGCCAAGATCAGGCTGCACAGGAACCTCTCCAGGCAGGTTTTCAGAGTTCCCAGAGGTGTTCCATTCCATTTCCAGGGATGGAGGTGAAGCTGCCTGCCCTGTAGTTCCCTGGTGCTCCTTCTTGTCCTC